>CM038051.1:109847336-110447336 GCA_021397845.1 Areca catechu | reverse complement strand
ACTTACCTTGCTTTTTAATGAAAAATCTTTCTTTTCAATATTTGTCGGATCATGAAAAGTTCTTTGTTCATGAATGAAGAATTTTCTAAGTATAAAATAATCGGATCAAATGAGCAAACCTCCAAGGAAGTTCAAAAGAACTAATCTCGAATAAGCTTATCAAATTATAGTTTCTACCAGAACAATCTGATCGAATGACATGGTTTTTAACTATTCCTAAGAAAATATCTTAGCACATCTCAAATATTTATAGAAACAATTTCTAAATTGTCAAAACTTTCATAAAAAAAAAACCTTTTCAAATAAGGTAAGTGATCATACCAACTTTGCTAGATGTAATCCTTTTGTCAGAAGTGCAGTTGATGGCCGTATAACCGTATTAGTCAAAACCTAAAAGGGCACATAAAATTTGAAATTCAAATCATATGCCTTTATATACATACCTTATAACTGACTTTCTAAGGATCAGAAACAATGCACGAATTCCCACCAAATCAAAATCTGAAACGTGTCGACATCTCCCAGTATCTCGAAACTCAGATCATGAATCATGACCATTGGCATTCTTTATATAAAGAGGCCTTAGACCCAAGGCTTTGAACCAACTTTGTCTCAAGTGTTTTTCTTTTGAAACTCTTAGTTTCAAGGCATAGTATTTGAAAGGAGATCTTTATCGTATTCAAAAGATGAAGCCAGGTGGTCAGAAATCATATCAAATGTCAAAAAGAAAAGTTGGACCAGTATGATTCAGAGAAGAAAGGTCATGCATAAGAAGAAGACATTTGTCAAGGAACATTTCCAACAAATCATCAATTCCCGAATATATTACTTCTTCATCCGAGGAAGAAGAACATAAACTCTCCATCCCTATTTTGGATGAAACAGACCAAGATCCACCTATGAAATATACTCCAACAGAGAAAAGAAAAGCTCCCATAGGGGAATCAGCTGACCCAACTGATGATAAATCCGTTCAAGTACTAGTTGCCGATACAAGTATCAAAAATCTAAAATTGGCAAAAACCATATTGCAATCCACTATTCTTCAGAGGGATTAGGAGATGACAATCAAACAGGGAGTGAAGGAAACGTTATTTTTTATCTATCCAAAAATTTTGAAGGTAAGTGATACTCTTTTCTTTTCTTTAAAATAAACTGCTCGTATCCTAACAATATTCAAAACCTTTTATATAGTTTGTCAGCGACATTTCCATGATTGAAAAAAGTTGGGATCAGGCAAGTAACCATCAAAATGATCTTCGGAAGCAACTAGCAGTAGCTAAGGAAGAAAAAGACAAGGCCGTCACCGATCGGAAGGTCTTCAAACAGAAGTTCTTTTTTTAACTACAAAGGTTATGTCTCTGCAGAAGCAATTAAAACAAACTGAAATACATGCTTGTCAACTTGTGGAAGATGGAGCCAGAAGAAGAAAAATACTTCAGCAAGCTGATGAAGCCATTGAGGAGAAGACTCAGGCATACGAAGAAGTATTAGGTCAGAATCTCTTGATGAAGAAGAAAATATCGCTTCTCGAAGAAAAGTTGAAGCGAGCCGAACAAGAGAACTCTTTTGATGAGGGACTAATATGCATGCCATTTTTTTTGTATGTTTTACATGTTGAGTTAGGTGATTAATTCCCAAATTTTAGATCAAAATTATTTGTAGGGAATTTTGTATGAATTTTTGAAGATCAGCATGCAGATTAGAACCTAGAAAAGTAGCAAAGAAGGACCGCCGGGGCTGAGAAGCCTCGGTTAGGGCAAGTTCTCCTACAATAAAACTACTGGAGGTAGAGGGGTGTACCTGACAACGTCTATGAAGATCGCAGCGAAGGGGTCTCTCGTTCCTCGACGGATGCGGCATGGAAAACCGAGCCAAAGACCCGCGGATAGCCGGCTTTCTGCTCGTTGATCCGATTGAGGCCTGGCTGGAGTCGTTGGATTCGTAGGAACTCAGGGACCTGCAAACTACCTATCAGGGGTTAGAAAATTCACAAAGGAACAAAAAAACAAAGGAAAAATAGCAAGGGAAGGCTTCTTTTGGAGTGGGCGTCCAGGGATCTGGAGGGTTTGTTGGCAGCAGGAAGATGATTGCAAACACCGGGAAGAAGAACTCTCACAAACCCCTTTATGCACACAGCAGGGTATCACACCACTCAATAGAAGAACTCAAGGTTTTCATTCATCAAAAATTTTCCTCATACAAGAGGCTAGGGTCCCTTAAATAGACCCTTAACCTTGGGCTCCAAGTAAGGGTACATAAGTCTTTACATAAGAATCCTTTTCCCTCTCAAACCCTAGCTAGAAAATAAGGAAATATTAGGTAGAAAAATCCCTAAAAGTTTTCTTGACTTGGTCAAGACTCCAAGGACGCCTAGGGGGGCATGTTGGGCTTCTAGGAGCAGCAAAAGGCCGGCCCAAAGGGGCTCGGGTGCATGGGTTTGGGCCTCTGGAAGCTGGGGTGGCCTGGTAGCCAGGTAGCAGGAATATTCCCTGGTATCTTGCTTCTTAGGGGCTTGGGCTTGGCACCTGGGCTTGATTTCTTTGGGCTAGGATGCATATGGACCTTTGGAATCATGGATGCCCTTATCTATGAGTATACTTTGGCATCTGGAAGGGAATCTGGGCATCTGGAGGGCATCTACAAGAAATCAGGGTTTTCTGAATTTTCCTCCTAGGGTCTTCAAATCTTCAAGCTAGGTTGGACTTGGGCTATACTTCCATGTCTTCAATCTAGTTGGACTTGGTCTTCACTTGTATGATATAGTCTTGAGTCTTCAGTATGCTTGGACAGGACTCAAAAAAATAAAATTAGCTCAACATGAGCTGACTAGCATTAGACTGAACTAGCTAAACATGAGCTGACAAGTACAGAACTGAAATAACAACTCAAAATACTCAAATAATAGCTAAAATAGACTCAGATGAGCTAAGCCCTTATTACAGATGGACTCATAAATTATTGATCAATTCACAGAGGATTGAAAAGTCTCTATCTTATTCTGGTGCCTCCGGTGTCCCCACCAATTCTCCCGGGGTGGGAGGAACTCGACCCTGTCGAGTGAAGGTCAGACTGGCTCACATATCTCTCAAGAAGGTCTGGGTTGAGGCGTTGCAAGTCCTCTCGAGAAATCCACGAATCGTCCGACTCTGGCCGGCCTTGCCTTCGGACCAGGAAGCATTGATAGTCATGGCCCTGGGTCGTGATTTCTTGATCGTCCAGGATACGCTCGATCCGTTCTCCTCTCTCAGGCCAAATTTGTTTGTGGACACTCTAGGTTACGGTCACTCACAATGAAAAGGAATAGGTCCAGAGGCCTCACTAGGTAGCGCTACTGGTTCCCTATACTCAACCAGTTCTGTAATATTGAAGGTAGAACTAATGCCCAAATCCGAAGGCAAGTCAATCACCTAGGCATTTGATCCAACCTTCTCTATCACTTTAAAAGGTCCGGCTCTGCGAGCATGAAGCTTCTTTTAGGCCTAAGCCTAACAAAGATAAAATCCACTACATCAAATTTTTTTATCCATCTTCGGGAATTAGCCAGTTGTTTTAACATTAGTGCGGGTGGTGAACATGCTAGGCACATGCAGACTCCTAACGAGATGATGCAAAGGACTCAAACCTACACCTAATAGACTCGACTGAAGAGGTTTATTTGGTCTTAACTACCACATGGGCATGGGGGCATGAGTCCTGGTTGATGGATGACATGCAGAAGAAAATTTGCTAGTAACTCCTAATAAGTGCCAGAGGGTCTGCCAAAAGTAGGTAGCAAATGGGATGGGCTCTATGGATCCTTGCAACCTAGTAACCTCAACAAAATGTAACCTAATAGTTCTAGACACATGAGAAAACTCAGGAAAGGGTAGAAAATAGGAAGTGGGTTCAGAATTACTCTGGTAGGGTGGAGAAAAAGGTGCTGGGTTAGTTGGATAAAGTAGAATCAAAGAAGGCATGTCAGGGACTAATCCTAGACTAATGAGGTTAACCTTATGGGGTTGCGATATATCTACGGGGTTTGTATAATTGAAGGATGGGTTATTAATCTCAGGAAAGAGGTCCTTAATGGGAACTATAGGAGGAGACTCATCCTGAGGGTACTGATTCAAAGAGATCAGGTCCTTAATAAATTCTTCTGGTTCTTGTATTTTAGGACTAGACCCTATAATTTGGCTCTCCTCTATGGTTTTCTCAGGTAGGGCTCTAGTAACAGTACCTAGGTTCTCTTCCTCTATTTGTTCTTCCATTATAGCTTTAGGTTGGATATGGTCAAGGTCAACTAGCTCTGGGTTGGTTTCTACCTAGGCATCTACTGGGTCAGCTAATTCTAGGTCTACTAAAGGTGTCTCCTCTTCTCCCTCATACTCATCCACTAGGCTCACATCAGCTTCATACACTTCCGCGT
This sequence comes from Areca catechu, assembly GCA_021397845.1. Lineage (NCBI taxonomy): Eukaryota > Viridiplantae > Streptophyta > Magnoliopsida > Arecales > Arecaceae > Areca > Areca catechu. The sequence continues at coordinate 110,442,928 of CM038051.1, read as the reverse complement.
TAATGTAAGCCTTGTGAATCTTAGGAATGGTTGGAGAAGGTCGGCTAGCAGGAAATTGGTTAGGTTCTGGTCTCTGATTATGGGTACTAATAGTAGGTTCAGGTTGTATAAGGGTAGTGGCTCACTACTGGGTTCGTATTTAGGGATACTAATCCTATGGGGTTCAAGTTGACTAGGGGAAGCATGACTAGTACTAGGTTGATACTTAGGGGTTATGGGTTCTCTAGGCTCATAGGACAAGGGTGCAGATCTATGGGTCATGGGATTATAGGATCTGGGGTCATAGCATTTTGGGTCAGCTCTATGATCAGGTTCTAAGGATGGATCATGGTATGGGGTCCTCCTGAGGTTGGGCTCCCTATATGGGTCAGGATATTGGGTCCTCCTAGGGTTGGACTCCCTATATGGGTCAGAATACTGGGTTCTCCTAGGGTTGGACTCCCTATATGGGTCAGAATATTGGGTTCTCCTAGGGTTGGACTCCCTATATGAGTCAGAATATTGGGTGTTGGGTCTACTAGGCTTATAGGATGTGGGTGCATAGGATTTATGATCATGGGATCTAGAGTCATAGGATCTAGGTTCATAGGTTCTGGATTCATAGGTTCTAGGTTCATAGGATTTGGAGTCATAAGATCTATAGGTTGTGGGTATACTAGGCTTAGAGGATGTGGGTAAATAGGATCTATCTTCCTGGTCTACAAAATCCTGATTGGGTCTTCTAGGACTAACCTTAGGGATTGGGTCAGGATGATAGGCTCTCCTAGGTTCAGCCTCAAGGTATGGATCAGGGTTTGAGGTCCTCCTAGGTTGAAGGGAATCAAGATCTAGCTCAGACTGTGACCCATGGTTTTTTTCTGGGGTCCCTACCCGGACTTTTAACTGATCAAACCTATTGGCAAGATGGTCAATTCTATCATTGGTTTGAATACGAGACTGAGTTAATTGGGTCATCTGGGTAGTTATCTGGGTAGTTATGTGGGTAGCCATTTGGGCCATTTGATCAGCTAGGGCTTTTATTTGAGATTGTAAATTTTCCATGGATTCAGACATTTGTGAAGGAGGTGGGTGATATGAAACTCCTGATCTAGTGCTCATGCAAGACTCGATCAGACCGACTATAGCTGACTAGACCTGGAGTCCAAACTAGATGCTCAATCAGGGTGGCAAACTAGCCTATAGTAACCCTGTACTCAGCCAGGCAGGTGTAAGGGGAGTGCTAGGTCCTTGATTGCCAATCCTAGACACCAATCAGAGATTGGCCAGGTAGGCGGACCAGCACACAAGCCCTTCGGGATTGAATCCCTAAACCACCGTTCTAGACATGGAGCACAAGGCACACACAGGTTAACTTGACGCAGTGATCTAACACTAGCCCGGACCCGACCAGTTGGTGTCCCTAGCCCACTAGGGCAAATTAAGTATAATTAATTTTAGGTTAAGGCTTGGGATCGAATACAAGGGATGTGGTTTTGGGCTAAGGAGAGGTGATCAAATCCTCCCCCTATCTGATATAGCAAGAGTGCCCTTAAAAGTAAATTATGCAATGATGGCAGGCAGATGAGGATGCAAATTACGGTTTAGATATTTTTTTTTTTGGTATTTTTGAATAATATGTAATTTTTTTTGATATTTTTTAAATAGAATAAAACTTGCAAATCATGGTCTAATATGCTGGAAATATACTAAAATTAAAAATATGCAAAAACTGCTAAACAAAAACCTAAAACTTTCAAACTTGTCTTGCTGAAAAAATAGAGCCAAAGATTTGCAGGATGTATTTCGGCTTGAAGAAAGTTCACAGGCCATAATAAAATATAAAAAAACTCTTAAAATTACTGTGAATTATGTTGAATCCAGAAAATAAATTTCAGAATTTTTGGAGTTTTTATCTTGGAAAAATAATTAAAAGAACAGAGTATATATGGACTGAAAAATTGCAGAAAACAAGCCCTAATCTAAGCTCTGATACCAAATGATGGGGGACTAATATGCATGCCATTTTTTTTGTATGTTTTACATGTTGAGTTAGGTGATCAATTCCCAAATTTCAGATCAAAATTATTTGTAGAGAGTTTTGTATGAATTTTTGAAGATCAGCATGCAGATTAGAACCTAGAAAAGTAGCAAAGAAGGACCGCCGGGGCTGAGAAGCCTCGGTTAGGGCAAGTTCTCCTACAATAAAACTACTGGAGGTAGAGGGGTGTACCTAACGACGTCTATGAAGATCGCAGTGAAGGGGTCTCTCGTTCCTCGATGGATGCGGCCTGGAAAACCGAGCCAAAGACCCGCAGATAGCCGGCTTTCTGCTCGTTGATCCGATTGAGGCCTGGCTGGAGTCGTTGGATTCGTAGGAACTCAGGGACCTACAAATGACCTGTCAAGGGTTAGAAAATTCACAAAGGAACAAGAAAATAAAGGAAAAATAGCAAGGGAAGGCTTCTTTTGGAGTGGGCGTCCAGGGATCTGGAGGGTTTGTTGGCAGCAGGAAGATGATTGCAAACACCGGGAAGAAGAACTCTCACAAACCCCTTTATGCACACAGCAGGGTATCACACCACTCAATAGAAGAACTCAAGGTTTTCATTCATCAAAAATTTTCCTCATACAAGAGGCTAGGGTCCCTTAAATAGACCCTTAACCTTGGGCTCCAAGTAAGGGTACATAAGTCTTTACATAAGAATCCTTTTCCCTCTCAAACCCTAGCTAGAAAATAAGGAAATATTTGGTAGAAAAATCCCTAAAAATTTTCTTGACTTGGTCAAGACTCCAAGGATGCCTAGGGGGGCGTGTTGGGCTTCTAGGAGCAGCAAAAGGCCGGCCCAAAGGGGCTCGGGTGCATGGGTTTGGGCCTCTAGAAGCTGGGGTGGCCTGGTAGCCAGGTAGCAGGAATATTCCCTGGTATCTTGCTTCTTAGGGGCTTGGGTAGCACCTGGGCTTGATTTCTTTGGGCTAGGATGCAGATGGACCTTTGGAATCATGGATGCCATTATCTATGAGTATACTTTGGCATCTGGAAGGGAATCTGGGCATCTGGAGGGCATCTGCAAGAAATCAGGGTTTTCTGAATTTTCCTCCTAGGGTCTTCAAATCTTCAAGCTAGGTTGGACTTGGGCTATACTTCCATGTCTTCAATCTAGTTGGACTTGGTCTTCACTTGTATGATATAGTCTTGAGTCTTCAGTATGCTTGGACAGGACTCAAAAAAATAAATTTAGCTCAACATGAGCTGACTAGCATTGGACTGAACTAGCTCAACATGAGCTGACAAGTACAGAACTGAAATAACAACTCAAAATACTCAAATAACAACTAAAATAGACTCAGATGAGCTAAGCCCTTATTACAGATGGACTCATAAATTATTGATCAATTCACAGAGGATTGAAAAGTCTCTATCTTATTCTGATGCCTCCGGTGTCCCCACCATCTTTGCTGATCCAACAGGAATATCTTGCAATTGAAGAATTCACTAAATCTAACGGCTTCTCCAGAGGAATAGAAAAAGTGGGAGCTAAAGGCTACGACCTTGGTTTTAAAGATTGCCTTGATTAGGTCAAAAAATTATATCCTGACCTTGATCTTTCTTCTATCTCCGTAGATTATTCCGTAAAGAAAGAAGAAGGACAGCCAAGCAACGATCTGACAAAGTTACCTATTCAGGAAACATCTGGTCAAGAGAACACTTCAGTTGATTAGATCATTCAGAAGGAAGCTGAATAATATATATAATAGAGAACTGGCGATAATTTTACTACCATTTATTTCCTTCTTTTTCATTTTTGCAACAGAATATTAATGAAATCTTCTATTTCCATTTAATCGATCAGCAAATCATTGAGTATAAATGAGCTAATATATTAGATCAATCTGATTTGTCGTGTTGTAATCTTATTAATATAACCTTTTGATCAGTTGTTCTGATCATTAAGTATGGATGAGTTAGTGGGTCAAGCTTACATGACTTGTCGGATTATGATCAAATTATCAGGCCAATCTTGGGATCAGTGGTTTTGATCATTAAACACTGATTGAGTTAGTGGATTAAACTAACTTGATTTGTCGGATTGTGGTCAGCTTATCAGGCTAACCTTTAGATCTGTTATTCTGATCGTTAAACACTGATTGAGTTAGTGGATTAAACAAACTTGACTTGTCGAATTATGGTCAGCTTATCAAGCCAACCTTTATTTTCTTTATTTTTTAGAGAATATCGAAATATTATATATTTCCTTCATATAACAGAAGAAAGAAAAAGAAGATGTCTTTATTGATGGTATTTCCATAGATTTTCTACATTCCATGGCCTTGCCAATGGATAACCATCTAGACTTTCAAGTCGATAGGTCCCTGATTGTACAACCTCAGTGATACGATAAGGGCCTTCCCAATTTGGGACAAGTTTGCCCTATTCAGTTGGTCGGGATATAGCTGTTCGACGCAGAACAAGGTCTCCAATCCAAAAGATTAAGGTTTTTACTCTTGAATTATAATACTGTGCCACACTTTGTCGGTAAGCTGCCATTTTTGGTTGTGCCCGTAACCTGGAGTTTTCAATCAGATCAAGATCAAGTCTTCTTTGGTTATCAATATCATGTTCTGCAAAACCATCAGTTCTTCTAGAATGAAGAATAATTTCCACAGGCAACATGGCTTTACTCCCATAAGCCAGGTTGAACGGAGATTCGCCCATGGTAGATCGAGGAGTTATTCGGTAAGCCCATAGAATAGAGTTGAGTTCATCAACCTAAGATCCTTTGGTTTCTTTTAATCTAGTTTTCAATCCATGAATGATCATTCGATTAGTTACCTTAGCTTCCCCATTAGCTTGAGGATGTCTGATGGATATCAATTTGTGAAGAATACCATATTGAGCACAGAAATCCTTGAACTTCTGGTTATCAAACTATCTTCCATTATGTGTAATGATCTCATGAGGGATTCCAAATCTATATATAATAGAATATTTGACAAATATTTCAACTTTTGCTTCAGTGATTAAAGCTAGAGGTTCAGCTTATATCCATTTAGTAAAATAATCAATAGCAATGATCAAAAATTTTTGCTGCCCAGAAGCTTGAGGAAAAGGACCAAGTATATCTATTCCCCATTGAGCAAATGGCCAAAGAGCTATCAATTGAGTCAACTGACTGGTAGGACGCTTTTGGATATTTGCATATCTTTGACAAGAATCACATCTTCTTACAAAATCTGCAGCATCCTTTTGCATGGTCGACCAGTAATACCCTTACCTTATGATTTTATATGCTAAAGACTTTCCTCCTAAATGATCACCACATATTCCCTCATGTACCTCCTTAAGGGCATAATCAGCATCTAAAGGAGACATACACTTTAATAATGGTTGAGAAAATGATTTTTTGTATAGTAAAGAATCTAGGATGACATATTGATTAGCAAATTTCTGAATCTGCATAGCTTCTGTATTATTTTCAAGCAGTATCCCTTCAGTTAGATATTTGACTATCGGACTCATCCAATTCATTTCCGGTTCTATTTGAAGAACCTTTTCTTTTTCAATTGCTGAGATACTTGGAATCTCTAAATGTTCCACAAAGGTTCGACCCATTTTGTCAGATGCAGAAGTAGCTAACCTGGACAATGAATTGGCCTGAGAATTTTCGATTCTTGGGATGTGACTGATATCCCATGAATCGAATAAAGCCCCTAGCTCTTGAACATTCTTCAAATATAAGGCTAAAGTAGCATCACGAACTTCAAAATCTCCTTTTACTTGATTGACGACTAATTATGAATTAGATAATACCTTCAATCATCTAGCATTTACTTGCTTTGCAATTTTAAACCAGCTATGAGAGCTTCATATTCATCCTGATTATTAGAGGCCTTAAAGGAAAATCGGAGTGCATACTCCATAACATCTCCATCGAGGCTAGATAAAATTAACCCTGCTCCACAACCAGATGAGTTTGAAGCTCCATCTACATGTAATACCTAGGGTGCATCAAACATTTCTGTTTCAGTAGATGGCTCACTGTCATTCCAGGTACATTCGGCTATAAAGTCAGCAAATACTTGGGTTTTCATTACAGATCTAGGCTGATAAGTAATGTCATATTCACCCAGTTTGATTGCCCACTTTGCCATTCGGCCAGAAGTATCGGGGCATTGTAAGATGGTCCTCAAGAGCCGATCAGTCAATACAATAATACAATGAGACTAAAAATATGGCCTGAGTCATTTAGCCGATATTACCAAAGTATAGATAATCTTTTGAAGTTTTGGATACCTTGTCTCTGCATCATGAAGTACTTTGCTGATATAATAAATGGGCTATGCGATCCGTCAGAATCCTTCCTGATCAATACAAAACTAACTGCTTCGTCTGATACAGCCAGATAAAGATACAAATCTTTGCCTTCTTGAGGTTTAGATAGTATGATTGGGTTCACCAAGTACTTCTTCAAATCTCCAAATGCTGACTGATAATTATTTGACCAATTGAACTCCTTGGTTTGCCGTAAAGCCTTAAAGAAAGGTAAACAACTCTCAGCTTAACGAGAGATAAATCGGCTTAATGAGGTGATTCGTCCAGTCAACTGTTGAATCTCCTTCTTATTGGCTGGCTGTCTCATATTCAAGATGGCTCGAATTTTTTCTGGGTTGGCTTCAATTCTTCGTTGTGTGACCATGAAACCCAAAAATTTTTCAGAAGTCACACAAAAGACACATTTGGTTGGATTTAACTTCATATGATTCTGTCGTAATATATCAAAGGCTATCTGCAAATCTTTTATATGATCATCAGACTGATTGCTCTTAACAATCATATCATCTATATATACCTCCATAGTCTTTCCAATTTGGTTTTCAAAGATTTTGTTTACTAATATCTAAAAGTGGCCCCAGCATTTTGAGACCAAAGGGCATCACTTTATAACAATATATTTCCTGATCTATCATGAAAGATGTTTTTTCTTTATCTTATGGATTCATTCGTATCTGATTGTATCCAGAAAAATCATCCATAAAACTTAAAAACTTATGTCTAGTCGTTGCATCAACCAACTGATCAATCTTTGGTAATGGAAAACTGTCTTTCAGACATACCTTGTTAAGATCAGTGTAATCTATGCACATCCTCCATTTTCCATTTGCTTTCTTGACCATCACTACATTAGCAAGCTAATCAGGATAATGAACCTCCCTGATGAATCTAGCATCGAACAATTTGGTGACTTCTTCATTAATAACACTTTGTCTTTCTGGGGCAAAGTTTCGCTTCTTTTATCGAACAGGCTGAATGAATGGATCGACCTTAAGTTCATGCTTGATTACTTTAGTAGGAATCCCTAACATGTCAGCAGTTTTCCATGCAAATATATCAGCATTTGTTTGTAAGAAATCAATCAGCTTCTTCCTTTGATCTTCAATAAGTAAATTTTCAATTTGAACTATTTTGGTAGGATCATCTTTTGTCAAAGGAATATGAATGGTTTTTTCTATTGATACACTAACTTCATCAATTGGATCACGCGGATCAATTTGTTTGGAGGTGGGTTTGTTAATTGATTGTTGATTCTGGATTGTCAAGCATTACCGGGACATCTGCTGGTTTTCCCTTACTACTCCGATCCCGTTTGGAGTTGGAAATTTCATCAGAAAATGATATGTTGATACAACGACTTGGAATTTATTTAGAGCAGGTCTCCCCAAAATAGCATTATAAGCAGAAGGGATTCGAAAAACCATAAAACAAAGGAGGTAAGTTCTTTGCTTCGGTGCCATTCCAAGAGTTACAGGAGGGGTGATCTCTCCTTCTACTCCAACGGAATTTCCACCAAATCCAGTAAGTGTTACATGAATTCTTCGTAACTTACTAATTGATAAATTCATTTTGACAAATGCATCATAAAGCAAGACCTCTATGAAACTTCCATAATCAACCAAAATTCGATGTACATCATAGTTTGCAATAACAGCAGAAATTATAACATGGTCATTATGAGGCATCTGAGCGCCTTGTAAATCTTCATAAAAAAAGATGACACTTCCTCGAAGCCTCTTAGGACTCCGATCATCTTCAAGGCATGCATGGCAAATCATTCCGAATGATCCATCAATCGATTGTTGATTCGGGAGCTCTATCCCATCAGTGATCATCCTTGGAACAACTGGCCTCAGTACTGCCGCTTCATTTGGTCCGCTCTGATTTTGATTCTGGATATATCTACCCAAATAACCCTGTTTAATCAGAGCCTCAATTTCATCCCATAGTTGAATACATTCTTCTGTTGTATGGCCATGATCATAATGATAGCGACAATATTTGGCTTGATTTCACACAGATGGGGGAGCTCCCATTGGCCTTGGTCTTTATAGAAAGTTTTCTTTCTCAATTTCCTTTAAAATATTTTCTCTTGGATGAGTCAGTGGAGTATAAGAATCAAACCGATTGACATAATTTTTGCCGATCAATTCCCTTGGCCTCTGACCTTGCCATTGAATAGATCAGACTCTAGAGAATTGGAATTCATTTTCCTTGACTCTCTTCTTACCTGGCACCAATTTTTTCTCCAATTATCACCGACTCAAAGCCTGTTTTTTTGCCTGGTCGTACTTTTGAGCTCGGGCCATTAATTCGAAATAATTGGTCGGGAATTTCTTATCCAAGGAAATTGTAAGTCTGGATGCTCGCAAGCCTTTTTTCGTAGCAGACATCACCATATATTCATTGAGATTTGGTATCTCCAATGTGGCAGAGTTAAATCTCTTGATATTATCCCTTAAAGATTCCCCTTTTGACTGTTGAATAAAGAACAGGCTATCGAAATTTCTGGGCATTTTTTTGCTTGACTTGAAGTGAGAGACGAACAACTTCTCTAGTTGACCGAATGAATGGATGGTGTCTGGCTGCAAACTTGAGTACCATATTCTTGCTGACTTCTTCAAAGTCGAAGGAAAGGCAAGACAATGCAATGCGTCCGACGCCCCTTGGATCAGCATATGGGCTTTAAGGCTACCTAGATGGTCCAAAGGATCAGACGACCCATCATACAGCTCGATCGGTGGCACTTTGAAATAATGTGGGATTCTTTCATCCATAACCTTCTTGGAAAAAGGAGGCAAGATACTGCAACTTGGTGTAGCGTCCTTTGTTTTCCTCTGTTCTAGAACTTTAGCAACCTACAACTCCAACTTCTTAAGCATTCTGTCAAAATCATTCCCTCTCATGAAGTGATGAGCTTGGATACTGTCAAGAGTCGATTCTCCAGATGAAGTTGACAAAGATCATGGTCGTTTTCCCTTATTTTGCTTCTTGAAGCGATGATGAGATCGGTGATGATGCCTTACAGGGGATTGTTGAACTGAAGAACATTGATAAGAGGAATGCCTTCTAGGACTGAGATGTTTACTTTCCTGGAGGGAAGGTTGCCAGCTAGTTCGTGATGCAACTAGTCGCATTGACACCCTTATAGCAATTTCTTGGAGGTTCTGCATCACCATGGTGAGCATGTCTACCTTATCGAATAGGGCGTTCAATTTTTCTTGATCAAAGTGCCCTACGAGAGAAACTTCCCCTCTCTCCCCCAGAATAGGATCATTTCTTCTTTTACCAAGAACAGGACCATTTCCTTTTCCATCAAGAATAGGATCATCCCCTTGGGTTCCAAGAACAAGATCGATCTCTTTCGAAGAACAGGGAATACCTTATGTTGGCAGATTCTTCTTCCTACCTTTCGCTATGCTTCCTTCCAGATTTTTTGAGACTCTTTTACATAGAATCCCCTTCCTGGCATGCAAATCTATTGTGTCCAAATAAAATTACAACAAAACTTGGGGTTGAGCTAGATCAAATGAAAGCTGATTGAGTTGATGAAGTTTCTTGGAAGCTCTACATGTTGATAAGGTTCCAACTCCCAATCTCGTCAATGGCATCTGGACTAGAACAGATGAGATCTAGAGGAAGGCTTGGTGGAAAGGTGTAGGGAAAAGAATGAGTAGCTGAAGCCCTTTCGTCATCATGCCCACGGGTATTTATAGGCTAGGAAATCAACCACTTATAGCTAGCATCTAGCTATTAAATGGTTAATCCAGGGTGTGAGCACGTGCAACCAAAGTTGTTTATAGTCAATCAGTCCTCCTCCTTAGTTGATCAACTCCTTCATAGTTGATCAGCTATTCCATAGTTGATCGGCTCCACCATATTTGATTGGCTATTCCATAATTGATCAGCTTCACCATAGTTGATCAGCTCCTGAACTACATGAATATTAATAAATTCTATTCTTAAATAAATCTGTTAATTACCTGAAAGTGAGTCAGTCTTATGTTTGTTGGGCATTGATCGACTCTAAACCTTTTAAATATTGATCAGTCACATATATCTTAGGCTTCGATCAAATAGGCATTGATCAGCTTTCGGAAGAGGTATTGATTAGGCATTGATCAATTTCAATTTCATCAATAGGTTAGTATAAACATATCTTTGTCATATCCCAACAGTACTAATAAGTCTTCTCTTTTTTTTTTTGTGTTAAACATGGCCAATACATTATCACTCCATTCATTATTGGATAATGAAAAGTTGATGGGATCTATTTTTGATAGCTAGTATCGAAAACTAAAAAATTATCCTAAAGTACGAATGGATCTTGTACATGATGATAGATCCGGTACTTGAGGAGCCCACTCCAAATGCTCGAGGTCTGGCCCAAGACACTTTCTAGAAGTGGCTCAATGATTGAACCATAGTTTAATGCATTATATGGGTATCTATGAATAATGAGTTCAGTCACCTATTCAAGGATACTCAACTAGATAATATACTTCAAGTTTTGAAAGAATCCCTCGTCACTCTTGATGACATTGAAATGTACAAATATCTTGTACCATCTTCAGTGCTAGGTTGTGAGAAGGGATATCAGTTACTGATCATATATTGTACATGATCAAATTGATCTAGCATCTTAGCATATTGGAGTTTTTCCAGCATGAGCAGCTAGGAAAATATGTAATTTTTAATTTCTCATCAAAGTCTTACCTCGACCTCTTTAGTCATTATAAAATGACTAAGCCTATAGTCAACTACCACAGTCTGCTAGGATTGCTACAGACTTATAAGAAGGATTATCAACTCCATAAGGGCATCATCCCTTTAAGAAAAAAAAAGAAAAGAATAAGAAGAAGGTGTAACACACTCAACTAAATTAGACCAAGAAAAACAAGTCCAACCAGAGTTAGACAGAGTGCTTTTTCAATAAGAAGCAAGGTCATTAGAAGAGGAACTATCCTATTTACATTATCTCTCTAGACACGAATAGGTTAAGGAAGAAGAACCAGCAAGTGGTTGATGGACAAGGTACTTATATGATAACACCTTGTAACTTCTTGATATGTGATACTACCATCTATGAATTAGATATTAGAAGTCTTATTAATTTTCTAATTTATTGCAGGGACTTCATGTTAGTAGACGATTTGAAGATGGTGAGAGACTCTTAAATGTTAGAGATGGAAGATCAATTCCAGTTCTAGGTTTAGAAATTGTCAAGAGTATTTTTAATTATTATATCATTAGTTTAAATGATTGTCACTACTATCCTAACTTTATGATGAATGTAATCTCTATTGCCTTTTAACCAAGAAAGGTGTTTATTATTAATAAAACAAGATTATTATGATATCATCGTGAATGATATTTCTATAATGCATAAATAATTAAAAAATAATATTTATATTTTATTATAACCTGTTAGTGTAGTGTACATATCTAGCAAACATCCTAGATTAGATAATGTGTCTGATATTTTTCTTTGGTATTGCAGGCTAGGTCATGTTAATAAGAATAGGATAAACATGTTAATTGAAAGTATTTCCTTGAACTTAGTGATTTTGAACCATTGCCAACCTGTTAATCCTGCCTTCTTGGTAAGATGACTAAGTCACCTTGCTAACCCCTCGAATGATTTTGATGATTACAAAACATTCGAGCAAGCATTTGTGATGGGGAACTAATATGCATGCAATTTTTTTTGTATGTTTTACATGTTGAGTTAGGTGATTAATTCCCAAATTTTAGATCAAAATTATTTGTAGGGAATTTTGTATGAATTTTTGAAGATCAGCATGCAGATTAGGACCTAGAAAAGTAGCAAAGAAGGACCGCCGGGGCTGAGAAGCCTCGGTTAGGGCAAGTTCTCCTACAATAAAACTACTAGAGGTAGAGGGGTGTACCTGACAACGTCTATGAAGATCGCAGCAAAGGGGTCTCTCGTTCCTCGACGGATACGGCCTGGAAAACCAAGCCAAAGACCCGCGGATAGCCAGCTTTCTGCTCGTTGATCCGATTGAGGCCTGGCTGGAGTCGTTGGATTCGTAGGAACTCAGAGACCTGCAAACGACCTGTCAGGGGTTAGAAAATTCACAAAGCAACAAGAAAATAAAGGGAAAATAGCAAGGGAAGGCTTCTTTTAGAGTGGGCGTCCAGGGATCTGGAGGGTTTGTTGGCAGCAGGAAGATGATTGCAAACACCGGGAAGAAGAACTCTCACAAACCCCTTTATGCACACAGCAGGGTATCACACCACTCAATAGAAGAACTCAAGGTTTTCATTCATCAAAAATTTTCCTCATACAAGAGGCTAGGGTCCCTTAAATAGACCCTTAACCTTGGGCTCCAAGTAAGGGTACATAAGTCTTTACATAAGAATCCTTTTCCCTCTCAAATCCTAGCTAGAAAATAAGGAAATATTAGGTAGAAAAATCCCTAAAAATTTTCTTGACTTGGTCAAGACTCCAAGAATGCCTAGGGGGGCGTGTTGGGCTTCTAGGAGTAGCAAAAGGCCAGCCCAAAGGGGCTTGGGTGCATGGGTTTGGGCCTCTGGAAGCTGGGGTGGCCTGGTAGCCAGGTAGCAGGAATATTCCCTGGTATCTTACTTCTTAGGGGCTTGGGCTTAGCACCTGGGCTTGATTTCTTTGGAATAGGATGCAAATGGACCTCTGGAATCATGGATGACCTTATCTATAAATATACTTTGGCATCTGGAAGAGAATCTGGGCATGTGGAGGGCATCTACAAGAAATCAGGGTTTTCTGAATTTTCTTCCTGGGGTCTTCAAATCTTCAAGCTGGGTTGGACTTGTGCTATACTTCCATGTCTTCAATCTAGTTGGACTTGGTCTTCACTTGTATGATATAGTCTTGAGTCTTCAGTATGCTTGGACAGGACTCAAAAAAATAAAATTAGCTCAACATGAGCTGACTAGCATTGGACTGAACTAGCTCAACATGAGCTGACAAGTACAGAACTGAAATAACAACTCAAAATACTCAAATAACAACTAAAATAGACTCAGATGAGGTAAGCCCTTATTATAGATGGACTCATAAATTATTGATCAATTCACAGAGGATTGAAAAGCCTCTATCTTATTCTGGTGCCTCCGGTTTCCCCACCAATTCTCCCGGGGTGGGAGGAACTCGACCCTATCGAGTGAAGGTCAGACTGGCTCACATATCTCTCGAGAAGGTCTGGGTTGAGGCGTTGCAATTCCTCTCGAGAAATCCACGAATCGTCCAACTCTGGCTGGCCTTGCCATCGGACCAGGAAGTGTTGATAGTCATTGCCCTAGGTCATGATGGCTTGATCATCCAGGATACGCTCGATCTGTTCTCCTCTCTCAGGCCAAATTTGTTTGTGGACACTCTAGGTTAGGGTCACTCACAATGAAAAGGAATAGGTCCAAAGGCCTCACTAGGTAGCGCTGCCGGTTCCCTATACTCAACCAGGTCTGTAATATTGAAGGTAGAACTAATGCCCAAATTCGAAGGCAAGTCTAACACCTAGGCATTTGATCCAACCTTCTTTATCACTTTAAAAGGTCCGGCTCTGCGAGCATGAAGCTTCTTTTAGGCCTAAGCCTAACCAAGATAAAATCCACTACATCAAATTTTTTGATCCATCTTCGGGAATTAGCCAGTTGTTTTAACATTAGTGCGGGTGGTGAACATGCTAGGCACATGCAGACTCCTAACAAGATGATGCAAAGGACTCAAACCTACACCTAACAGACTCGACTGAAGAGATTTATTAGGTCTTAACTACCACTTGGGCATGGGGGCATGAGTCGTGGTTGATGGATGACATGCAGAAGAAAATTTGCTAGTAACTCCTAATAAGTGCCAGAGGGTTTGCCAAAAGTAGGTAGCTAATGGGATGGGCTCTATGGATCCATGCAACCTAGTAACCTCAACAAAATGTAACCTAATAGTTCTAGACACATAAGAAAACTCAGGAAAGGGTAGAAAATAGGAAGTGGATTCAGAATTACTCTAGTAGGGTGGAGAAAAAGGTTCTGGGTTAGTTGGATAAAGTAAAATCAAAGAAGGCATGTCAGGGACTAATCCTAGACTAATGAGGTTAACCTTATGGGGTTGCGATATATCTACGGGGTTTGTATAATGGAAGGATGGGTTATTAATCTCAGGAAAGAGGTCCTTAATGGGAACTATAGGAGGAGACTCATCCTGAGGGTACTGATTCAAAGAGATTAGGTCCTTAATAAATTCTTCTGGTTCTTGTATTTTAGGACTAGACTCTATAATTTGGCTCTCCTCTATGGTTTCCTCAGGTAGGGCTCTAGTAGCAGTACCTAGGTTCTCTTCCTCTATTTGTTCTTCCATTATAGCTTTAGGTTGGATATGGTCAGGGTCAACTAGCTCTGGGTTGGTTTCTACCTGGGCATCTACTGGGTCAGCTAATTCTAGGTCTACTAAAGGTGTCTCCTCTTCTCCCTCATACTCATCCACTAGGCTCACATCAGCTTCATACACTTCCGCGTTAATGTAAGCCTTGTGAATCTTAGGAATGGTTGGAGAAGGTCGGCTAGCAGGAAATTGGTTAGGTTCTGGTCTCTGATTATTGGTACTACTAGTAGGTTCAGGTTGTATAAGGGGTAGTGGCTCACTACTGGGTTCGTATTTAGGGATACTAATCCTATGGGGTTCAAGTTGACTAGGGAAGCATGACTAGTACTAGGTTGATACTTAGGGGTTATGGGTTCTCTAGGCTCATAGGACAAGGGTGCAGATCTATGGGTCATGGGATTATAGGATCTGGGGTCATAGCATTTTGGGTCAGCTCTATGATCAGGTTCTAAGGATGGATCATGGTATGGGGTCCTCCTGAGGTTGGGCTCCCTATATGGGTCAGGATATTGGGTCCTCCTAGGGTTGGACTCCCTATATGGGTCAGAATACTGGGTTCTCCTAGGGTTGGACTCCCTATATGGGTCAGAATATTGGGTTCTCCTAGGGTTGGACTCCCTATATGGGTCAGAATATTGGGTGTTGGGTCTACTAGGCTTATAGGGTGTGGGTGCATAGGATTTATGATCATAGGATCTAGAGTCATAGGATCTAGGTTCATAGGTTCTGGATTCATAGGTTCTAGGTTCATAGGATTTGGAGTCATAAGATCTATAGGTTGTGGGTATACTAGGCTTAGAGGATGTGGGTAAATAGGATCTATCTTCCTGGTCTACAAAATCCTGATTGGGTCTTCTAGGACTAACCTTAAGGATTGGGTCAGGATGATTGGCTCTCCTAGGTTCAGCCTCAAGGTATGGATCAGGGTTTGGGGTCCTCCTAGGTTGAGGGGAATCAGGATCTGGCTCAGACTGTGACCCATGGTTTTTTTCTGGGGTCCCTACCCGGACTTTTAACTGATAAAACCTATTGGCAAGATGGTCAATTCTATCATTGGTTTGAATACGAGACTGAGTTAACTGGGTCATCTGGGTAGTTATCTGGGTAGTTATGTGGGTAGCCATTTGGGCCATTTGATCAGCTAGGGCTTTTATTTGAGATTGTAAATTTTCCATGGATTCAGACATTTGTGAAGGAGGTGGGTGATATGAAACTCCTGATCTAGTGCTCATGCAAGACTCGATCAGACCGACTATAGTTGACTAGACCTGGAGTCCAAACTAGATGCTCAATCAGGGTGGCAAACTAGCCTATAGTAACCCTGTACTCAGCCAGGCAGGTGTAAGGGGAGTGTTAGGTCCCTGATTGCCAATCCTAGACACCAATCAGAGATTGGCCAGGTAGGCGGACCAGCACTCAAGCCCTTCGGGATTGAATCCCTAAACCACCGTTCTAGACACCGAGCACAAGGCACACACAGGTTAACTTGACACAGTGATCTAACACTAGCCCGGACCCGACCAGTTGGTGTCCCTAGCCCACTAGGGCAAATTAAGTCTAATTAATTTTAGGTTAAGGCTTGGGATCGAATGCAAGGGATGTGGTTTTGGGCTAAGGAGAGGTGATCAAATCCTCCCCCTATCTGATATAGCAAGAGTGCCCTTAAAAGTAAATTATGCAATGATGGCAGGCAGATGAGGATGCAAATTAGGGTTTAGATATTTTTTTTGGTATTTTTGGAGAATATGTAATTTTTTTTTGGTATTTTTTAAATAGAAGAAAACTTGCAAATCGTGGCCTAATATGCTGGAAATATACTAAAATTAAAAAATATGCAAAAACTTCTAAACAAAAACCTAAAACTTCCAAACTTGTCTTGCTGAAAAAATAGAGCCAAAAATTTACAGGATGTATTTCGGCTTGAAAAAATTTCACAGGCCATAATAAAATATAAAAACTTTTTAAAATTACTGTGAATTATGAAAAATCCAGAAAAATAAATTTCAGAATTTTTGGAGTTTTTATCAGGGAGAAATAATTAAAATAACAGAGTATATATGGACTGAAAAATTACAGAAAACAAGCCCTAATCTAAGCTCTGATACCAAATGATGGGGAACTAATATGCATGCCATTTTTTTTGTATGTTTTACATGTTGAGTTAGGTGATCAATTCCCAAATTTCAGATCAAAATTTTTTGTAGGGAATTTTGTATGAATTTTTGAAGATCAGCATGCAGATTAGGACCTAGAAAAGTAGCAAAGAAGGACCGCCGGGGCTGAGAAGCCTCGGTTAGGGCAAGTTCTCCTACAATAAAACTACTGGAGGAAGAGGGGTGTACCTGACAACGTCTATGAAGATCACAGTGAAGGGATCTCTCGTTCCTCGATGGATGCGGCCTGAAAAACCGAGCCAAAGACCCACGGATACCCGGCTTTCTGCTCGTTGATCCGATTGAGGTCTGGCTGGAGTCGTTGGATTCGTAGGAACTCAGGGACCTACAAACGACCTGTCAGGGGTTAGAAAATTCACAAAGGAACAAGAAAACAAAGGAAAAATAGCAAGGGAAGGCTTCTTTTGGAGTGGGCGTCCAGGGATCTGGAGGGTTTGTTGGCAGAAGGAAGATGATTGCAAACACCGGGAAGAAGAACTCTCACAAACCCCTTTATGCACACAGCAGGGTATCACACCACTCAATAGAAGAACTCAAGGTTTTCATTCATCAAAAATTTTCCTCATACAAGAGGCTAGGGTCCCTTAAATAGACCCTTAACTTTGGGCTCCATGTAAGGGTACATAAGTCTTTACATAAGAATCCTTTTCACTCTCAAACCCTAGCAAGAAAATAAGGAAATATTAGGTAGAAAAATCCCTAAAAATTTTCTTGACTTGGTCAAGACTCCAAGGATGCCTAGGGGGCGTGTTGGGCTTCTAGGAGCAGCAAAAGGCCAGCCCAAAGGGGCTTGGGTGCATGGGTTTGGGCCTTTGGAAGCTGGGGTGGCCTGGTAGCCAGGTAGCAGGAATATTCCCTGGTATCTTGCTTCTTAGGGGCTTGGGCTTAGCACCTGGGCTTGATTTCTTTGGGCTAGGATACAGATTGACCTCTGGAATCATGGATGACCTTATCTATAAATATACTTTGGCATCTGGAAGGGAATCTGGGCATCTGGAGGGCATCTGCAAGAAATCAGGGTTTTCTGAATTTTCCTCCAGGGGTCTTCAAATCTTCAAGCTGGGTTGGACTTGTGCTATACTTCCATGTCTTCAATCTAGTTGGACTTGGTCTTCACTTGTATGATATAGTCTTGAATCTTCAGTATGCTTGGACAGGACTCAAAAAAATAAAATTTGCTCAACATGAGCTGACTAGCATTGGACTGAACTAGCTCAACATGAGCTGACAAGTACAGAACTGAAATAACAACTCAAAATACTCAAATAACAACTAAAATAGACTCAGATGAGCTAAGCCCTTATTACAGATGGACTCATAAATTATTGATCAATTTACAGAGGATTGAAAAGCCTCTATCTTATTCTGGTGCCTCCGGTGTCCCCACCAATTTGATACTAAAACTTTTCATATGTTTAAGAAGTTTTTGTAGGATGTTTCAAATAGACAATCATTCACCCTATAATTCTAAGATCATTGGAATTTATTAATGTACTTAAAGAAAAAGTTTCATGTATGTTTCAATCATTTATGAGCCCTAAATAAATTTAATTGTTTGATTATATAAAAGGGCCAAAATTTTAAGTGTAAATATCTTAGATTAGGTTTACAAGTTATTTGGAGAAGTTTGGAAGAAGTTTGAAGTTGTTTGAAAGCTTTTGGAGAAGTTTCACTCGAGCTGACTCAAATAATTAGAGCTAATATATTGTTTGGCACAACACAGAAATTTCTGATACACAACCTTCAAGCCGACTCTTATAGAGTGACAGAAACATGCTTTTAAGAATTCAGTCATCCGAGCCGACTATAATTTGGAATGAGCCGACTCTCATAGACTATAGAATTTCATCACGGAGAATCCAAGCCGACTCAAATCCCAAAATTTGAACAGTAATGGCTAGTTCCAGAATTTGAATTTCTTTGTTCTAAAGCCTTCCAATGGCTAGTTTTTGGTTTCCAAGAAATTCTCATGGCCATATTCACCTCAGGACACTTCAAGAAGCTATAAATGATGGATTTAAGTGATGAAAAAGAAGCTTTTACAAAAGAAAAAAAAGTGCATTGAATATTCTAAGAGCATTCAAGTGAAAACTCAAGTTCTCCAACAACTTCCCACCAACTTCTTGAGTTTATCTTTGAAAAATTAAGAGAGCCTTGAAGAGTATTGAAGAAGCATTCAAGAAGGCCTCATTAAGAGCTTCAACTGCAACCATTCTATAACCTTAGGTTTGTTTGCAAGGAAACATTATGTAGGCAATAGTGATGCAACTTTAAAATTATTTAACCTTGCATCGCAGTGGAAAACTAGATTAATCATATTAATCAATATATAATATTAGAGCATTTCTAATATAGGCCTACAAATAGGATCATGTATGAATATTAACATGTAAATGAAAGACACTCGCCAAGAGCCTTACCTTTTATAAAGTTACATAGAATCATTCTATGTTCGATGCACATACCAAAGAACACTTCTTTAGAAAACTCACCAAGAGCCTTACCTTTTATCCGATGCAACACTCACCGGGTTGAAGAAAAGCTCACCAAGGAAGACAATCATTCTAGAAGCAACACCGTGTCAGGCCTCTACATATAATCCACACCGGAGTTCTTCCTTGACCTTCATCCTTTGAAGTGCTAGCTTCACCGGAACAAATTGGCTTTTGGAATCTTCTTCTTCTTCTTCTTTGGGATGCTCTGGGAGATAAAGCACTATGGAGGATGTAGGAAGTGCACTCAAGAACCCTTCCCAAAACACTCTTCCCAAGCCTAGAACACTAGGCTGCACACACCCAAACACACAAAGGTTTCAAGCTTTCTTCTTTTTTTTTTTTTTTTTTCTCTCTTTTTAAAGACTTTCCAGCAAATAAACTTCAGAAAATCATCTCATTCACGTCCTCATTAAGCCCCCATATGTAGGTAAGTGGGGAGCATATGTAGGTAAGTGGGGAGAGAATGAAAGGGGAGAGTTACATAAGTTATGGGGGTTATATAACATCAAAGGCCATGGGGGTTACATCCTTTTAAATTCAAATTAAATTCTAAATTTAAAAGTTAAATTAAAATTTGAATTCATAATTCAAACTCAAATCTGAAATTGGATGCAATAATTTATCCCAATCACATTGGACCTAACCCAAGCCCAAATCGAATCATATTTGGCTTGACCTAAACTAGATTGCTCAATCAAATTGAGTTAATCAAGCAATCACATTGCCACTAACCCTCCATATAATTACCAATATTTAGTAATTATAACCTTTATCATAATATTTGTAACATGATGTATCAACATTTGATAAATCATAAAATCCCTATAACTGTGTCGACTCATAAGTCTAGTCAGCTCCAAAATGTAGATGGACAATCAAATTGTCCAAAGAGTCAAAAAATGATTCCCAACCGTTCAATAGCCATTAGGTCAATAAGAAATCCCTATGGTGTGTGACCCCATAGGATCGAATACTAAGCCAATAGTACTGAAACACTTCTAGTACCAGCTAAAGTTGCCATCTAGCAATGACATCGATGTCCGGATAGGTCGAAAGTTACAGAGCAACTATCAAGAATAGAATGGATATGATAATCATATGATACATTCCTTTAACCCTCAATACTCCGGATGACCTAAGGTTCAACTACTGATGGAGATCCAGTCATCGTTCGGGTATTTTTTCCCTTTTTTTAAATTTTTCTCGCATTATTTTTATTTTCCTATTCTCACTATTCCACCTATTCCTGCTATTCTATCTTTATCCTGATCTTATTCCTGAATTACTCCACACTATTCCATCTTCTCCTGTGGGTTTTTAAAACATCTCCAAATCCCTAGCCACCGCCCCCTCCGGCCCTAGATCTAGGCTGCCCGACCCCCGGTCACCCCCGCTAGACCACCGTCAAAGCTCGCCGGCCCCCGTCCTCGCCGAAGAAGCCGCCGCCACCGCCCATGCTGGTGGGAAGATGAACGAACACGGAGCGTCCGCCCACCATGGCCCACGGTCACCGCCGCCTTCGGCCTACTACCGGCCGCCATTCCCGCAACCCGTTGGCTCTCGCCCAGCTGCCAGTGGGGTCTGCCACCACCCATGCCCATGGGAAGACGAACAGACGCGGGAGGCATCCATCCGCCCACGTGCATTCGTGTGACACCGCTGCCCGCCGCTTGACGCTGCTGCTGCCGCCCGTCTGCCATCGTCTAGTCGCCCCGATGTCTACCGGCCAAGGCTCGGCCGATGGAGGACTTGCCGGGACCTAGGAGGTCTCCCACGGCCATGGGAGACCAACGGCACTCCCAGCATGCCATGCAGTTTCCCCTGTGCCGCCTCGCCTGTAGCCCGCCGCCAGTCGTCCATCGCTCACCGTCCACCGCCCACTTCCTAGCCATCCGCTTGTGCCTCGTCAGAGTTCCCTCTATGTCCATGCCATGATTTGGAGTTTGCACAAATTTCAAAGCATCCCAATTTTCAGAGCAGCTTGCTTTCTAGAGCAGTTCATCAAGCCGACATGCTTCTCAGAGCAGATCAGAACCAATATTCATGCAGCAAAGTTTTTGATGTAATTTATTTTCCTTTTTTAGTTTTCTTAGAGACTAAGAAACTGAGTGTTTTGGTTTTTCTATATAAAGGCCCCCTCTTCCCTTGTAATAAGTTTTGATATAAATTTTTGGGATTTCCCAGGATTCTGGTTCTGGGCTGAGGCCCGTCTTTCCTTCACCTGCGGGTGTCGAGGGGTGTGAGACCCCACTTCCTTCGCTCGCATGTGAGCGTCGAGGGACGCGAGGCCCTAGTTATCCTCCTTTTCCATCGAGTCCCCCTCTAGGTCTAGGGATTTTTTTTTACGGCCCCAGGTAGCGATTTGGATGGGATGCCGTAGGCTCCGCATGTAGTGAGATGGGTGGGACATCCTAGACTACATGTAGTGGGGTGGGTGAGATGCCCTAAAGGTGCAACGTCTCTCCATGAAGGTGAGTCCCCAGTCCCAGAGTGTCCATGCTTCCTATCCTCCATCCCATGTTTCTCCACCAAGAAAACTGAAAACCAAAAGAGTTCAGCTATTTTAGGTTTTTGTATCAGCTCGCCCTAGTCCCGGGAGGCTTCTTAGCCCTCCCACGGTCCTTGTTTATTTAGGTTTTCCCCTGTTTTTCCAATAAATCATGTTACGTCTTTAGCTGACCCGCATCAGTTTGGTATTTGAGCGAGTTATGGATTAGGGTTAGGTGTATGTTGAGCTGACCCACCTAGTTTCTGGCTCTATGTCTAGGAAACCCTAGATTATACTTGCCTTTTCTTTCTCTTTTTCATGCTTGGTTGCATCATTTCATTTTGATTGTTTGATTTGTTGCATGACCACTAGATTAGGAACCCAATACCAGTAGACTTAATCCAACCTAAAATTAGTTAAGTCTGAAGTCCAACCCAGTTCAACCATGGAGTCCAATCTAGAAACCCTCAAGGCCCTAATTGAATAATGGGCACAGAAAATTACCCAATTCCAAACCCAGTTTACAAAATCCCCCACCGTAGAATCAGTTGACCCTGACCAAACCCATATAGAAGCCAATCCAATGTTAGTTGATCCAGTAGAAACCCAGGTAGAAGCCAATCCAGTGTTAGTTGATCCAGTAGATATCCAGGTTGAAGCTACCATAAAGTTAGCTGACTTTAACCACACCCATCCTGTAGTAGAAGAACCTTTAAAAGAAGAAGACCATGACGAATCCAATCCCAATATTAGAGCTTTACTTGAAAAGCCACTAGAAGAAAGCCCAATCAGAGAGCCCGGTCATTTGATTTATAAACCAGAAGAGTTTATTAAGGACTTAATCTCTTTAGATCAATGCCCTCAAGATGAAATCACCTTTTTGTCTCCACTTGATCATTTTCCTGAAATCAATGACCCTTTCTTCCATTATGTAGACCCTTTAGATAGACATCAAACCCATAAGGTAAACCTCATTAGTCTAGAATTAATTCCTGACACCCCTTCTTACATCTTAGTCTATCCAATTAACCCCGAACCCTTTTCTTACTTTCCACCCAATCGGATTAACCCTGAATCCATCTCATATTTTCTACATTTTCTTGAGTTTTCCTATATTTCTTTAACCATTCACCTGCATCATATAGATGTTTACATGTTGCATTCATTTATTGCCCATGTTAGGTTTGCATATTACTTTTAGTATACTTTGTGGCATTTGCTAGGAGTACATAATAAACTTTCATGTACATGTCATGATAGGATCAAACCTAAAGAGTCTATAATCTGTTAGGTTTTGTCCCTTAGAGTCCAATAAAACATCCTTTGATAGGGATGTTTAGTCGAGTCTATTAGGTATTACTTTTGAGTCCAATAAATTCATAACCCAAATTACATGTCTACACCTGTACTACCCTCTGCACAGCATATGCATATGAAAATTAGTCAAAAGTTGAACATAACTAATGAACTAAATAACAACTTGGCTAATTTTCAAAAGAGAGATAAAGAATTTTGCAGGGAATTTTGTAGTTGTAAAAATTTCCAGCTCGCGAAGCTGGCCCATCCTATATAATGAATATCTATGGACCCAATGTCAATATGCATGAGATACTCTCTGATTTAGGTATTAGATTGGTGCGGGTACCAGACTCAGAAGAAGACTTCAGAGCTCCATCTGGATCTCTGATTAACCTTGCCCGAAGAATTAGGATTTTTTTTGGCTTGTAATAAGGGTTGACTTGATCAACTCAATTTTAGCTTGAGTCTATATTACCTGCATTTTTATTTTGTTGAGTCATGTTGACTCAGTAGTGGACTAGGGCTTCAACCTAGGGTGTTACATTTTCTCCCAAGGCCAAGCAAGTGGGCGCCACACTCCCAGCCACACTCCCAGCCAAACGCCTGAGTCCAGGGGGCGCCACATCTCCATCCAGCAGGCTTTGGTCCCCACACTACAGATAGCAGCTCCCTTCTCTCATGCGCCAATTGAGGAGAAATCCACCAGGGGTCCACAAATCAAGGGGGCGGCCCAAGACATTCAAGGGGGCGGAACCAAACATTCCCAAAAGAACCAAACTATGGGAAGAAATTCTCTTGGAGAGAACTTCAAGGAGGCGCCCATTACCTGCCAGAAATATTCAAAACAAAGTTAGAAGGAGCCATAACTTGGGGAGAAAGAAAAGGAGGTATCCAAAAAGGGTTGAGCCATGGAAGGAAGGAGATTTCTCTTAAAGAGCAATGTTAGGAGGTGCCCTAATCATTCCTAGTAAATCTAGATATAAAAGGAAACAAATTTTCTCTTGGAGGGCAAGGTTAAGAGGCTCCCAAACACTTCCAGTTAAGGCCAAGCATAGAAGGAAAAAAAATATTTTCTTGGAGGTCAAGACAAGGAGGCGCCACCCACTTTCCTTTTTTGAAGCCTCAATCATCTTTGGAATTATTTGGCCGGCCATATGAGTAGGGATTGATCCTACAATCCTAATTTGAAGATCCCCTCCTTTAGTCCCACATGGGAAGATGTAAAACCCTACTCTCTTGTAATGTCCTATAAATTAAAACCCCTTTGTAAGTTCTAAGGAATCAGATGAATGAAACCAAATTTTTTTTGTGAGCAAACTTTGTGTTTTCTCTCTTCCGCACTTGCATCCAGGTGTTGAGCTCTGTGAGGGAGTAAATCCGGGTTCCCCAGGAACCTTGAGGAGGTGTGAGATCTCCAAAACCCAAACCCTAGGTTAGCCACTTCTACTCCAAACCCTAGCCGCCCACCATCCACTTCAATCCACCAAACCCTAACCTATCCCACCTCCCATGGCCTCTCTCTCCAAGTCCAGGCCGACCACCAGCATCCAGCTACAGTCCGGATACTTCAGATCCAAAGCTCTTTCCAGAGAGAGTCGAATCAGCCTTTAAGAGACTCCGGATCTCAGCAACATCAGCCTTCAAGTTCATCGAACTGGTAAATCCTTCCCTGAGTCTCTGAATCCATCACTTGTTTTTCTTCTTCCTAGATCTTGAGTCCAGGAGAAGCCGACCCAGCCACGAGACCAGTATTGGAGGATCCATTACGAAGATAGCCGAATCCGAGGATCCAACAATCTGCCCGAGAGAGTTCTTCCACCCAAATTCTGTGAAGATCACTGTCTGGTTGGTAAACCATCTCTCCTCTTTATTTTGTCCTGTTGAAAGTTCAGAGTGAAACCCTAGGTCTGGGAGTTTCTCAATCCCCAGCGATCCGTTACTTCTGAACTACTCTGATAACTTAGCTTCTTCTAAATTGTGCTTTCAATCCTTACCTAGTTTCCATCAACTTAGTTTAACTTTACTTTGAGTCGAAGCCAATTTCTGAAATATAAAAATAAAAATAAAAAGAATTAATCTTAATTTTACTTCCGCATACGCTTCTTTGTTCTTTGTTCTGCATCATTTTAGGTATCAGAGCCCTGTCTAGGGTTTCTGTTTTGATTTCTTGTTTGAGTCTCTCTCTTTTTACTTTGTCTGCTCGAAGTAGACTCCCTAGGATGTCCGGTTCTAGGAACGAAGCAAGGTGCAAACCTCCTATTCCCATTCCACGGGGTGTTCCTAGGGCGTGTAGGGGATCCGTTGGGTTACAACTTCGTAGCAGGAATTGTAAACGGGGAAGTATTCTATTTTTCGCCCATAATTGCCCTGTTCCAGGAATTATTTCTCACTGCAGGTAACTCCAAATTTAGTGATTCTTATTTTTCTGAAACCAGTAAAATTGAAACTATTCTGCATAATTTTTCTATGATTTATTGATTTCTGTGAGATTTTTGATAATTAAATTACTGTAACTCTATTTTTGTGTTTCTGCAATTCAATTATTTTTGAGTGTTCATCTCTTAATTCATCTTAAGGGCATTTGAGCATCTAAGATAAGGGAAGGAGTTGATAACCTTCTTCTTAGCCCAAAACCACCACCCACTCATTCGAACCTAAGCCTTTAATCTTAAAATTAATTAGACCTAAGTTGCCTTAGTGGGCTAGGGACATCAACAAGTCGGGTCAAGGCTAGTGTTGAGTCAGTTTGTCTGGTTACTCTGTGTGTGCTTTGTACTCAGTGTCTAGAATGGTGGCTCAGGGATTCCATCCCGAAGGGCTTGTGTGCTGGTCCGCCTACCTGGCCAATCTCTGATTGGTGTCTAGGATTAGCATCTAGGGACCTAACACTCCCATTACACCTGCCTGGCTGAGTCCTGAGTTACTACAGGCTAGCTTGCCACTCTGATTGGGCATCTAGTTTGGACTCTAGGTTTAGTTAGCCCGTAGTCGATTCAGTTGAGTCTCATTTTGTGTGTTTGCTTGCATCATCATGTCTACCCGGAATGGAGTACCCTACCAACCTAGTCAAACCCAACCAGATTTAGAGGCCATGGTTAGAAATCTTACCGAAAGTATGACCAAATTGAGTCAGGACATGAATGAGAGTTTTTCCCAGTTTAGGGATCGAGTCCAAGTACTTGAGAAACGTAGACATCAAAATTAGACCTCTGATCCAAAATTTAATAGGCCCCAACCTCACCCATGCCAGGAACCTAGGAGGACCTTATACCGTGATCCCGAGCATAACCTTAGGAAGCCTAACCATGAAATCTATAGTGTGGATGTCTATGAGAGGTCCTTACAATATTCTAGACCAGTCACTCAACAACCCAAGTCTTCTAGATTAAACCATTTAGATCCACACCCATGCCCAAGTAAGGTCTCTACTAGCTTGAAACCCAGTGTGATGGGGGACATGTATCGAATGATGCATTTGAAGAATTAGATGGACTAAATGAAAATGAAATAGATAAACATGTAGCTATTCTACGTAAAAGAAATAGAATTATATGAAAGGAACATAAGGAAAAGAACTAGACTAGAAAAGAATCTCTCAAAGTAATTAAGAAGGGATCTTCGTGGTTAGGAAACCACACAGGTTAGGGCTAGCCTACTTTCCAATTTCAGATCTGAAAGAATATTATAAAGATGGCTATCCGGCTATTAATAATCTGAAATTCAGAAAAGGGACACTCAAGATGAAGTACTAAGAATAGCAAGGAGTTACTATAGATCTAAAGGCACCTTGTTTATGATTCCTTGGCACAGTAGACCTTCACCTTGAAAACTAGGAGACCCGGGGATCCTGCATAGATACATAGTAAAATTAAAAGATTTAGGTGGAAGAATGGAGAAATGGAAGAGGAAATTAGGAATGGAAGAAATGGTTTAGATTTGGCTTTAAGTAGATCTCCTTTGGCGTCCTTTGCGTGAATCATCTTCAATTGTTGGCATGGAGAACTCCATTATAGATGACCTCTTTTGGAAGATGGGAAGGTTGAAATTGGAGAGGCTTGAAGAGGATTCTTCAAGGGTGGCCAAATGGGATTGGAAAAGGGACTAGTAGCTTGTTTGGTTAAGTATCCTAGGTCTCACACCTACCTTCTCTCAAGGGTCTTTGGCTAGCAAAGGAAGAAAGCTTTCTTAGAAAAAAAATTTCATTTCATTCATCATTTTCCATTACAAGAGAATTCTAGGAGCTTTTATAAACCTTAAGCTCCTTTTCAAATTCAAAATGCAACACTTTTCATGGAGAAAATCAAGGGGTGTCCCATGAAGATAGGAGTGGCCCATTCAAATTTAAATCTCCTAATTACAAGGTGGGCACCCATAAAAAGTGGAGCTTCATTCAAATTTGAAAATTCATGGTTGATGTGTCTTGGTGATGTGGCATGATTTATCCTCCAAGTTGGCATGACTTGTCTTCCAAGGTGGCATGGTGCTTTGATGATGTGGTGCTCCAAGTAGTTGGTGAAGTTGGTTGCACTCATTCTTGCTTAATTGACGCCCAATGCAAGTAGATCTTGAACCCAACTCAATACAAAGCCAATTTAACTCTAATTGGACCCAAATTAAAATAAAACAGGACTCAATTATTCAAATAAAATAAATACAGGACTCATAGACTTATTACAGGACTTAAATTTCTAGTCTTCTATCCATAAAGAACTTGGAATTAGCTGAAGCCTCTTCCTGAGCCTGGTGCCCGCACCAATTCTCCCCGGTTGGGAGGAACTCGACCCTGTCGAGTAAGGATCGGTTTGACTGTGGTATTTTTCTAATATATCTGGGTCAATTTGTTGTAGATCCTCTCGGGTAATCCAAGAGTCTTCAGATTCTGGTCGACCGTGCCAACGAACCAGATAACGCTGATAACCCTTATTTCTAGTAGTAATCACTTGGTCATCTAAGATACATTCAATCTTGTCTCTCCGGTCTAGTGAAATTGCTGGTGGACACTCAGGTAGGGTTTCACTCTCAAAGGAAGGGTGAAGTTCAAAAGGCTCTCTTGGAATTAATGCCGGTTCTTTAAATTCTTTCAGATCAGAAACATTAAAAGTGGAGCTAATGCCATAATCAGGTGGTAACTCTAATACATATGCATTAGATCCTATTTTCTTAATTATTTTGAAAGGTCCAGCTCCCCGGGCATGCAATTTCTTCATAGTTCCCGGTGGAAACCTTTCAGGTCTAAGTTTTATCATGACAGAGTCCCCTTCATTAAATTCCTTTATCCGTTTATGTGAATCAGCCACATGCTTATAAACTTCATTACTCATTTGAATTTTCTTACTAATTTCCTTATGTAATTCTTTAAGATGCTGTGCATATGACTCGGCAGACTCAGATACACGTGCGTGTGTGGGTAATGGGATAAGGTCGATAGGTCTCCTAGGTCTGTAACCATGGACAATCTCAAAGGGACTTCTACCAGTAGACCTATTGACCGAGCTGTTGTATGCGAACTCAGCACGAGGTAAAAGTAAATCCCAATTTCCCAGATTCTCTCCAACAAGGCACCTTAATAAGTTCCCTAGACTTCTATTTACAACTTTAGTTTGTCCATCAGTCTGAGGGTGGTAAGCAGTTGAGAATTTTAGTTTTGTTCCTAGTAGGTGCCAAAGAGTTTCCCAAAAATAGCTTGTGAAACGGACATCCCTATCTGAAACAATGGTTTTAGGTAACCCATGTAACTTGACTACTTGATCGAGAAAAAGCTTGGCTACCCTGGAGGCATCAAAAGTTTGGGAACAGGGTATAAAATGGGCCATTTTCGAAAATCTGTCGACCACTACAAAGATTGAACGTGTTTTCTAAGGGTCTTGGGCAGTCCTAAAACGAAGTCCATGCTAAGATCCTGCCATGGACAATCCGGCACAGGTAAAGGAGTGTATAACCCGGTATTTTGTCTCTGATGTTTGGCAACCGCACATGTCCTACATCGGGCAACAATATTGGCTACTTGTCTCATAAGGCCTGGCCAGTAAAATTTTTCCTCAATTATCAATATGGTCTTGTTTCTTCCAAAATGGCCAGCCAAACCTCCAGCATGGGTTTCCCAAATTAGAAAATCTCTCAAGGAAGTCTTCGGAACACAAAGCTTGTTTTCCTTAAATAGATAATCATCTAAAAGGGTGTACTCACTGTGGTCACTAGATGGTCCTAATTTCAGAGCTTGGTAAACTTCACTAAAGTCTGGACAATTATCATACTCATCCGTAAGTCTTTCAAATCCAACGACTTCAGTGCTAATCGAGTTCAGAAGCAGGGCTCTACGACTTAATGCATCGGCCACCTTATTCTCAGTTCCAGCACGATGTCTTAGGACAAATGTGTAGGCCTGGATGTATTCGACCCACTTGGCATGCCTAGGATTCAGCTTTTTCTGGGAATTAAGGAATCTAAGGGCCTCGTGATCAGAAAACAGGACAAATTCATGCGGTAGTAGATAGTGCCTCCAATACCTTAAAGCTTGCACTACCGCATAGAGCTCTTTATCATAGGTGGAATACTTAAGCTTGGCTTCATTTAATTTTTCACTAAAGAAAGCTATGGGATGGCTCTCTTGGCTTAAAACTCCACCTATTCCAACTCCAGATGCATCACAAGCAACCTCAAAAACCTTGGAAAAATCAGGCAATCTTAAGATAGGTGCTTGTGTCATTTTCTTCTTAACATCTAGGAAGGCCCTATCAGCAGCTTTTGTCCATTCAAATTGGCCTTTCCTAATGCAATCTGTGATTGGCGCAACTATGGTACTAAACCCTCGAATGAATCTTCTATAAAAAGTAGCTAGGCCATGAAAACTTCGTACTTCATGAATACTTTTTGGCACTGGCCACTCAACAATTGATTTGATCTTTTCAGGGTTAGCAGAAACTCCGTCAGCTGTGACAACAAACATAGAAAAATGATTCTATGGGTAAAAAAGTCACATTTCTTAAGGTTTGCAAAGAGATTATTTTCCCTAAGAGCTAAACAGACTTGATTCAAGTGGTCCAAATGGTCCTTCTGGGTCCTGCTATATATAAGAATGTCGTCGAAGTAAACTACGACAAACTTTCCTATAAATAACCGTAGGACTTGATTCATAATCCGCATAAAGGTACTAGGAGCATTGGACAGTCCGAAAGGCATTACTACCCACTCAAAAAGACCCTCCTTGGTCTTGAATGCAGTCTTCCACTCATCCCCTGGTCTAATCCTAACCTGATGATAGCCACTCTTAAGGTCAATCTTTGAAAATATTGTTGCTCCGGCCATCATATCTAACATGTCATCCAAACGGGGTATGGGAAACCTATATTTCATTGTGATCTTATTAATGGCATGACTATCAATGCACATCCTCCAAGTGCCATCTTTCTTAGGGGTCAGTAATGCTGGTACTGCACAGGGACTCAAACTCTCTCTAATAAATCCTTTCCTAAGGAGATTCCCTACTTGTCTTTGTAACTCTAAATGTTCGGTAGGGTTCATCCTATAGTGTGGAAGGTTGGGTAGGGTGGCTCCTGGGACCAAGTCAATGGCGTGCTGGATGTCCCTAAGTGGTGGAAGCTGGTCAGGTAGGTCATCTGGAAATACATCCTTAAAGTCTTCTAACACTTTAGCCACTTCCTGAGGGCGTTCTTTTTGGGAAGGCTCCTGAATTTCCTTAGTGGTTAAAATCAAAACATGTGTACCCTCAGTGAGTTCTTTCTCAATTTCCCTTTCAGTGATCAAATTGACTCCCGTTTTCTTTTCCTTTAGATGGCTTGATCCTCTCTTAACAGTGTCCTTAGGTGGTGTTGGGTTAATCACAAACTTCTTTCCTAGGTGCATGAATGAGCAAGAATTTGATCGGCCGTATAGGGTCGCATCATGGTCAAATAACCAGGGTCGACCTAGGATGATACTGCTCACTCCCATTGGTAAGACATCACACCACACTTTCTCCTGATAGGACTGTAACTGGATTTGGACTAGGCACCTATGTTTGATAGGAATCGAAGTGGAGTCTATCCAAGAAACCTTATATGGAGTCGGATGGGGAATTGTGGACAAGCCTAAAGTTTTGACAGCACTAGTGGATATGGCATTTACACAACTCCCACTATCTATGATTATTTTACATACCTTATCCCCTAACTTGATGAATGTTTGTAGGATGTTAGTCCTACGCCAATCTTCCTGTGTCGCATTTTGGGTAAGGATGCATCTAACTACTCCCAACATATCAGGCTCTATTTGTTCCTCATCTCCTTCATACTCTTCAGCCAAATTGTCCTCAGCCTGATATACTTCCTCGACATTATCACCTAAGGGTTCTTTGGGTTCAGACTCACTTTCTTCTAATTCTCCTATGTGTAAGGCCTTAGTTGGACAATTGCTAGCGTAATGGCTTAACTTATGACATCTATAGCAAGCCACATTAGAATTTGGAGTCCTCTGAACTTCTGGTGCTTTACCCCTATCATCTCTACGGGTCAGAGGGGTGCTAGGGTTGGGTCGACTGGGTCGCATCTGATTTGTTCCTGGCTGCTGACTAGGTGCACTAGTTCTAGGGGGTTCGGGTTTGCGATAAAATGGTCCCCTATGAAATCTCTCGGCATCTCGTGCTACCTGGTAAGCTAGCTCTAAGTCATGGACTTCTCTCAGAAATAACTCTTTCTGGATCTCTTCTCTCAATCCTGCCCTAAACTCGACAAAGTAACTGACTCAGACTCATCTACATTGCATCTCATTACAAATTCATCAAATTTGGCAATGTATTCGGCTACACTCTTGGTTCCCTGGGTCAATCTCTGCCACTGGTCTAGAAGTCTCTGGTGGTAGGACATAGGAAGGTACTTCCCTCTAAGCCTAAGTTTCATTGCCCTCCAGGTTACTATGGGAACATCACCTCTTTGCCTAATGAACCTCTCGACATTTCCCCAGTACAGCCTAGCCTGACGAATTAACCTAAGCTTCGCGAACTTGCATTTTCTCTCCTCTGTCATGTCATACCAATCAAAGTACTGATCCATCTCTCCCTCCCAATCTATGTAAACCTTAGGATCCAGATTTCCATCGAATGTTGGTGCTTCCAATCTAATACTCCTAAGGGCTCGCTCATCACGGTCTGTGTGATCCTGATTGTGTCTGCTAGGGTTTGGCTCATAGACTGGATCATGGTGTGCTATCCTAGGATTTGGGTCATGGACTCGATCAGGATTGGGTCTCCTAGGATTTGGTTCGAAGAAATGGTCTTGATGAAGAATTCTTCTAGGGTTGATGGGTGTCTCAAACTCGAATTCAGGCTCTAACTCATTTTGGACTTCATGATTTCCTCCAGGGGTATGAGATTCTAATCGATCAAGTCTAGCAGTGATGTGGGTTATCTGATCAGTCAAGTTTTGATTGGTCTGGGCTAATTGATCAGTTAAGTTTTGGTTCAGCCTGGTCATTTGGTCATTCAAGGATTTCATTAGACTCTCAAAGTTTTGTTCCATGGTTACACTAGATTGGGCTTGGGTTTGCTGATAAGGTGCTCCTGATCTAGTTGCCATGCACACAGACTCAACTCGGACTAGGGGTTTTGCTAGACCTAGAGTACAAGTCAAATATAAGGTCAAATTGACAATCCGGGTTGTAGTAACTTGGCACCTGGCCAGGTAAGTGTAAGGTTAGTGGAGGTTCCTCTTTGCTTGCCTTAGACACCAATTTGAAATTGGCCAGGTAAGCGAACCAACCCACTTTCCTTCGGGCTCTAGTCCCTGAACCACTTGCCTAGACACCAGATACAAGCACACACAAACAGGGTGTCAAAGTTGGCTTGACACTTGACTCGACTCGATCTTGTGGGTGTCCCTAGCTCACTAGAGAAATTAAATGTCTAATCCATTTTAATTAGGGTTGGGCTCGTTATGCAAGTTAATGATTTTTGGGCTAGGGACAGGTAATGAAATCCTGACCCTATGTCAATTTGATGCCCTTAATTTTGTTTACCATGAAATGAATGCAACAAACATATGGATCCAAATTTCAGGTGCAGAATTAGTGTGTTGCAGTTCTCAAGTGATGGAAAAGTGCAATGTAAAAGATTCAAAAAAATTTAAAAAACTCACAGAAGATTGCTAACTTCTAGATGATATGCCAGACAAAAGGAAATTTAAAAATAAATTTTATACTATGCTGAGCAGATACTGAAAACTAGATAAAAAAACAGGACTGATCATAAAGGAATTTCAGTGATAGTGATGGGATGCGAGAATTTTTATTTTTTTTGTAATTTTTTTCTGAAGATGAAATTTTACATGATGATAACTGACTTAATATGGAGTAGAAAAAAATTATTCCAATAAAAAATTAACTACTTTCATTCAGACTTTTATGAAAATCTCAGTCAGCTCATTCAGAAATATAGCAAGCAGAATTTAAACAAACAAAGGCATTTACATACCAAACTTCAACCTAAAAATTCACGTCCGGCCAGGGGCTCATTATTCCCATGGGTCGTGACAGTGTACTGGTGTACACCCGCTCAGGAGGCATGAATTTTAGATCTAGATTGGATTTTAAAAAATAATAACTAAGTAGTATGTATGAATGCTATGCATGCAGAAAATTTCAGCAACCTACCTAAATGCACAAATTCAAAAGTAACCCTAACCTACCATGCTCTGATACCAAAATGATGGGGGACATGTATCGAATGATGCATTTGAAGAATTAGATGGACTAAATGAAAATGAAATAGATAAACATGTAGCTATTCTACATAAAAGAAATAGAATTATATGAAAGGAACATAAGGAAAAGAACTAGACTAGAAAAGAATCTCTCAAAGTAATTAAGAAGGGATCTTCGTGGTTAGGAAATCACACAGGTTAGGGCTAGCCTACTTTCCAATTTCAGATCTGAAAGAATATTATAAAGATGGCTATCCGGCTATTAATAATCTGAAATTCAGAAAAGGGACACTCAAGATGAAGTACTAAGAATAGCAAGGAGTTACTATAGATCTAAAGGCACCTTGTTTATGATTCCTTGGCACAGTAGACCTTCACCTTGAAAACTAGGAGACCCGGTGATCCTGCATAGATACATAGTAAAATTAAAAGATTTAGGTGGAAGAATGGAGAAATGGAAGAGGAAATTAGGAATGGAAGAAATGGTTTAGATTTGGCTTTAAGTAGATCTCCTTTGGCGTCCTTTGCGTGAATCATCTTCAATTGTTGGCATGGAGAACTCCATTATAGATGACCTCTTTTGGAAGATGGGAAGGTTGAAATTGGAGAGGCTTGAAGAGGATTCTTCAAGGGTGGCCAAATGGGATTGGAAAAGGGACTAGTAGCTTGTTTGGTTAAGTATCCTAGGTCTCACACCTACCTTCTCTCAAGGGTCTTTGGCTAGCAAAGGAAGAAAGCTTTCTTAGAAAAAAAATTTCATTTCATTCATCATTTTCCATTACAAGAGAATTCTAGGAGCTTTTATAAACCTTAAGCTCCTTTTCAAATTCAAAATGCAACACTTTTCATGGAGAAAATCAAGGGGTGTCCCATGAAGATAGGAGTGGCCCATTCAAATTTAAATCTCCTAATTACAAGGTGGGCACCCATAAAGAGTGGAGCTTCATTCAAATTTGAAAATTCATGGTTGATGTGTCTTGGTGATGTGGCATGATTTATCCTCCAAGTTGGCATGACTTGTCTTCCAAGGTGGCATGGTGCTTTGATGATGTGGTGCTCCAAGTAGTTGGTGAAGTTGGTTGCACTCATTCTTGCTTAATTAATGCCCAATGCAAGTAGATCTTGAACCCGACTCAATACAAAGCCAATTTAACTCTAATTGGACCCAAATTAAAATAAAACAGGACTCAATTATTCAAATAAAATAAATACAGGACTCATAGACTTATTACAGGACTTAAATTTCTAGTCTTCTATCCATAAAGAACTTGGAATTAGCTGAAGCCTCTTCCTGAGCCTGGTGCCCGCACCACAGTGTGACCTAGGTTCCTATATCTCAAGAATGTTTGTTTTGTGGAGAAAGAGGCCATAAATCTAGTCAGTGCCCATGAATAGGACTGGCTTGTGCACAGCTAAGTGGTAAAAATCCGAAGGATGACATTAATGAGGGAGAACCCGAGCCTACCAATGAGGAAGAACGGTTAGGTATGACAAGCCTAGAATCAGTTGACCCGATTACCACTGACCCGAAACCCATTGGAGATGGCATCGAGGAAGTATATGATGCTGGCTTGAGTCTAGTTGATGAATATGAGGGGGAAGAACTTGAAGAATGTGACATTGATACTATTGGTTCCTTACCTGAGGAGACCTTGGAAAGCAACCAACTGGTAGGACCTAGTTCAGAAATTCAAGAGATTTGTGAGAACCAGGTTCGTTTAGTCAAATACCCCCAGGAAGAACTCATAGTGTTAGCCCGAGCTATTAGTTCGTACCCTCTAATGACAGTCATTCTCCAAGTACCAATTGAAGATCTTTGCACTGAACTGTTTAAGTTTGCCCACCCTATGGTAGATTCTCTCCTTAGGATGGCTGAATCAAGCCTCTTACAATTGGACCTTGTCCCATGCCCAGCCACTAAGGTCTCTCCCGTAATCTCAGTTGAACATCCTTGTCTTGAGCAGATTGATTCACCCAGTCCTGTAGAAGTCCTCCTTATGGCCCCAGACCCCTTCCTTTGCATGACTGACCTACCCTTCTATAGAGTATACCTTTCCACACCCATAGGTCAAATTTCAAGTCTTGAGGTCATCATCCATAGGACGTTCTATGAATCATTCTCTAATCCAGTTCTTGAGAAAGTGGATCATTATTTGCTTAGAGAACAAACCTTAACTATTGCAATCACATGTCCTAGGCTACTTCCCAAACCATCTCTTGATCCATTCCTGGGAGTAGCAAATTTTTACTTTCGTAAGGATGACCAGTTGACACTCATAGATCACCATTCAAACCTTCAGGTCACCACCTTTAGTCAACAGGTAATTCGAGACCCCACATCATATCTCCTCCCTTTCTCTAGGACTTCCAATGCTTCTTACACCATCCAAGTATACTTTGCCGAAGTCTTTAGAGTGAACCACGTGTCAGAACCTATTAGGTTTGCCACCTACTTCTGGAAGACCTTATGGCACCTACTAGGCACCCATGATAAGTTTTTATGCTCTGCATGCCATCCTCCGACCCAAGGTCAAACCTAGAGAGCCATAGTTTGTTAGGTTTAGACCTAGGGTTCCTTTGAAATAAAGTCCATTCTCTAGGAATGCGTCGTCAGTCTAGTTTAGTTTTTTTCTTGACCCTTTACTAGGCTTTGACTCAGATTTTTGGTTTGATTGAGAGCACCAGGAATTGGGATTTGTTTTTTTGTCCAGGGCTGAAATTGCATTCAATGTTTCGATCAATAGGTCTATAGGCTAGAGTCCCTTTGAAATTGTTCATGGATACAAGCCTCACACACCACTTGATCTGATTTCACTATTAGACCACACACACAAGTCTGTTGATGCACTTGCATAGTATGTAAAGGACTTGCATAAAGAAATTCTTGCAAAAATAACTTTAAGTAATGAAATTTATAAGAAGTTGGCTGATTCTCAAAGACGAGTCAAAACTTTTGTTGAGAGAGACTATGTAATGATTAGGTTAAGGCCTGAACAATTTTCTCCTGGAACCGTTAGGAAGTTACATGCTAGAGGAGCTGGACCATTTAGAGTGGTGAAGAGAGTAGGATCCAATGCCTATGTGCTCGAGTTACCTCCAGAACTAGGCATTAGCTCCACTTTCAACATTACAAACCTAGTAGAGTATAGAGAGCCAGCTGTGATTCCCAGTGAGGCTTTTGAACCTAATCCTGCTCTTGAGAGTGAACCTGACCCTGGGTGTCCACCAACAAACTGGCCTGTGAGGAAAGAGCAGATTGAAAAGATCCTGGATGATCAGGTTATCTCTACTCGTAATCGAGGATACCAAAGATACCTGGTCCGCTAGCTAGGAAGGCCAGATTCTGATGACTCTTGGATCTCCCGAGAAGAATTACAAGAGTTGGATCCAGACCTCTTGGAGAGATACCAGAGCCAACTTGATCCATACACGACAGGGTCGAGTTCTTCCCACCCTGGGAGAATTGGTGCGGGCACCAGACTCAAAAGAAGACTTCAGAGCTCCATCTGGATCTCTGATTAACCTTGCCCGAAGAATTAGGGTATTTTTTGGCTTGTAATAAGGGTTGACTTGATCATCTCAATTTTAGCTTGAGTCTATATTACCTGCATTTTTATTTTGTTGAGTCATGTTGACTCAGTAGTGGACTAGGGCTTCAACCTGGGGTGTTACATTTTCTCCCAAGGCCAAGCAAGTGGGTGCCACACTCCCAGCCACACTCCCAGCCATACGCTTGAGTCTAGGGGGCGCCACATCTCCATCCAGCAGGCTTTGGTCCCCACACCACAGATAGCAGCTCCCTTCTCTCATGCGCCAATTGAGGAGAAATCCACCAGGGGTCCACAAATAAAGGGGGCGGCCCAAGACATTCCCAAAAGAACCAAACTATGAAAGGAAATAAATTCTCTTGGAGAGAACTTCAAGGAGGCCCCCATTACCTGCCAGAAAAATTGAAAACAAAGTTAGAAGGAGCCATAAATTGGGGAGAAAGAAAAGGAGGTATCCAAAAAGGGTTGAGCCATGGAAGGAAGGAGATTTCTCTTGAAGAGCAAGGTTAGGAGGCACCCTAATCATTCCAACTAAAGCTAGATATAAAAGGAAACAAATTTTCTCTTGGAGGGCAAGGTTAAGAGGCGCCCAAACACTTCCAGTTACGGCCAAGCATAGAAGGAAAAAAAATATTTTTTTGGAGGTCAAGACAAGGAGGCGCCACCCACTTTCCTTTTTGAAGCCTCAATCATCTTTGGAATTATTTGGCCGGCCATATGAGTAGGGATTGATCCTACAATCCTAATTTGAAGATCCCCTCCTTTAGTCCCACATGGGAAGATGTAAAACCCTACTATCTTGTAATGTCCTATAAATTAAAACCCCTTTATAAGTTCTAAGGAATCAGATGAATGAAACCAAATTTTTTTGTGAGCAAGCTTTGTGTTTTCTCTCTTTCGCACTTGCATCCAGGTGTTGAGCTCCATGAGGGAGTAAATCCGGGTTCCCCAGGAACCTTGAGGAGGTGTGAGATCTCCAAAACCCAAATCCTAGGTTAGCCACTTCTACTCCAAACCCTAGCCGCCCACCATCCACTTCAATCCACCAAACCCTAGCCTATCCCACCTCCCACGGCCTCTCTCTCCAAGTCTAGGCCGACCACCAGCATCCAGCTACAGTCCGAATACTTTAGATCCAAAGCTCTTTCCAGAGCGAGTCGAATCGGCCTTCAAGAGAGTCCGGATCTCAGCAACATCAGCCTTCAAGTTCTTCGAACTGGTAAATCCTTCCCTGAGTCTCTGAATCCATCACTTGTTTTTCTTCTTCCCAGATCTTGAGTCCAAGAGAAGCCGACCCAGCCACAAGACTAGTATTGGAGGATCCATTGCGAAGATAGCCGAATCCGAGGATCCAACAATCTGCCCGAGAGAGTTCTTCCATCCAAATTCTGTGAAGATCACTGTCTGGTTGGTAAACCATCTCTCCTCTTTATTTCTGTCCTATTGAAAGTTAAGAGCGAAACCCTAGGTCTGGGAGTTTCTCAACCCCAGCGATCCGTTACTTCTGAACTACTCTGATAACTTAGCTTCTTCTAAATTGTGCTTTCAATCCTTACCTAGTTTCCATCAACTTAGTTTAACTTTACTTTGAGTTGAAGCCAATTTCTGAAATATATATAAAAAAAAAAAGAAGAATTAATCTTAATTTTACTTCCGCATACGCTTCTTTGTTCTTTGTTCTGCATCATTTTAGGTATCAGAGCCCTGTCTAGGGTTTCTGTTTTGATTGCTTGTTTGAGTCTCTCTCTTTTTACTTTGTCTGCTCGAAGTAGACTCCCCAGGATGATGCGGCACGCATATGATTAATGTTTTGAATATGGTGTTTGTAGAGCAATGAAACCTAATTACACTTAGCGTTGTACTCATCTTAATAAGATTTAAGGATTACATGAAAAGGGACTATTACATGATTAGACACAACTCTAAAAATAAGAAGGAAGAAGATCTAGACAATAGGGGCTAATGATTGAGGACTTACCTTGATGAGTTTTCCAACCTTCCTATGATTCAAAACTTGAAACTACTGATGCTCTGGACTGGAGAACTTGGATAACAGTGATCAGAACCCTGGACTTGGGCTTCAGCTTGTTGGTTCATTGTCAAGGGGAACCCTGTTCACAACTCAAGGACTTCGAAGGACCCTACAATGAAGATCAAAGTTAAGGTTGAAGGATGCAAACATAAAGAAAGGATGGGAGAACTTGTGAACAAAGAAAAGATAATTGAGAAGATCTGGCCGACTCCAATGCCTTTGCCTTGAGCTTGGATGATGAATTGCTAGGGAAAAGAGTGGCTTTGGGCGTGGAAGAAGAAGATAGGAAAAATTTCACAGATAAAACTCAAGACAACTTCACTTCAAACTTCATTCATTTCCAAAATCCATCTCTTTTACAATGGGAGTCCAAGGCTTTTAATAGCCTCACAAAGCTAGCTTTTGAAATTTAAAAACTCCCCAAATCGAGGAGGATTACAAGGGGGTTGGAGGATTTGGTGGAGAGTTTGGAGGGATGTGGGGGGGGTTGGAGGATTTGGTGGAGGACTTGGAGGGATGTGGCCAACCTCCTTGAATTTGAATCTCCCTTGTTGGCGCCCAAAGGGTGATGAGGTGGCTGGTGAAGTTGCACCTGATGACGTGGCATGGTGAGGTGGTCTTCTACATGGATAAGAATGACATGTGGCGCCCAATGGTCCTAGTTGATGGTCCTTTTCTCTTGCTTGGTTGATGTGTCTTCTCTTCTTCATGTGGTCAAATTCTGGGGTCTAGAATTTGAGTCTTGTTGCTGGCTTTCATGGATTTAAGACTTGATTAGACTTAACTCAACTGAATTAGACTTAACTCAACTAAACTGACTAGACTGACCTAGACTTTAAAACAAGAAATGAAATGGACTTACACTCTTGAGGACTCAATAAACAGGACTCTTGAAAACTCTTTAAAAATTTTTGAACTAAAGGATACAAGGTAACCTAATTACTTCGATCCAAATTGGGATAAGGCTAACCTTGTTGGAGTGAAGTTTCTTTCGGCTTCTGGTGTCCACACCACAGGACGTCCGGTTCTAGGAATGAAGCGAGGTGGAAACCTCCTATTCCCATTCCACGGGGTATTCCTAGGGCGTGTAGGGGATCCATTGGGTTACAACTTCGTAGCAGGAATTGTAAACAGGGAAGTACTCTATTTTCAGCCCGTAATTTCCCTGTTGCAGAAATTATTTATCACTGCAGGTAACTTCAAATTCGGTGATTTTTATTTTTCTGAAACCAGTAAAATTGAAACTATTTCGCATAATTTTCCTATGATTTATTGGTTTCCGTGAGATTTTTGAGAATTAAATTACTGTAACTCTATTTTTGTGTTTCTGCAATTCAATTATTTGAGTGTTCATCTCTTAATTCATCTTAAGGGCATTTGAGCATCTAAGATAAGGGGAGGAGTTGATAACCTTCTTCTTAGCCCAAAACAACCACCCACTCATTCGAACCTAAGCCTTTAATATTAAAATTAATTAGACCTAAGTTGCCCTAGTGGGCTAGGGACATCAACAAGTCGGGTCAAGGCTAGTGTCGAGTCAGTTTGTCTAGTTACTCTGTGTGTGCTTTTTACTCAGTGTCTAGAACGGTGGTTCAGGGATTCCATCCCAAAGGGCTTGTGTGCTGGTCCGCCTACCTGGCCAATCTCTGATTGGTATCTAGGATTGGCATCTAGGGACCTAACACTCCCATTACACCTGCCTGGCTGAGTCCTGAGTTACTACAGGCTAGCTTGCCACTCTGATTGGGCATCTAGTTTGGACTCTAGGTTTAGTTAGCCCGTAATCGATTCAGTTGAGTCTCATTTTGTGTGTTTGCTTGCATCATCATGTCTACCCGGAATGGAATACCCGACCAACCTAGTCAAACCCAACCAGATTTAGAGGCCATGGTTAGAAATCTTACCGAAAGTATGACCAAATTGAGTAAGGACATGAATGAGGGTTTTTCCCAGTTTAGGGATCGAGTCCAAGTACTTGAGAAACGTAGACATCAAAATTGGACCTCTGATCCAAAATTTAATAGGCCCCAACCTCACCCATGCCAGGAACCTAGGAGGACCTTTTACCGTGATCCCGAGCATAACCTTAGGAAGCCTAACCATGAAATCTATAGTGTGGATCGTGTCTATGAGAGGTCCTTACAATATTCTAGACCAATCACTCAACAACCCAAGTCTTCTAGATCAAACCATTTAGATCCACACCCATGCCCAAGTAAGGTCTCTACTAGCTTGAAACCCATGTGACCCAGGATCCTATATCTCAAGAATGTTTGTTTTGTGGAGAAAGAGGCCATAAATCTAGTCAGTGCCCATGAATAGGACTGGCTTGTGCACAGCTAAGTGGTAAGAATCCTAAGGATGACATTAATGAGGGAGAACCCGAGCCTACCAATGAGGAAGAATGGTAAGGAATGACAAGCCTAGAATCAGTTGACCCGATTACCACTGACCCGAAACCCATTGGAGATGGCATCGAGGAAGTATATTATGCTGGCTTGAGTCTAGTTGATGAATATGAGGGGGAAGAACTTGAAGAATGTGACATTGATACTATTGGTTCCTTACCTGAGGAGACCTTGGAAAGCAACCAACTGGTAGGACCTAGTTCAGAAATTCAAGAGATTTGTGAGAACCAGGTTCGTTTAGTCAAATACCCCCAGGAAGAACTCATAGTGTTAGCCCGAGCTATTAGTTCGTACCCTCTAATGACAGTCATTCTCCAAGTACCAATTGAAGATCTTTGCACTGAACTGTTTAAGTTTGCCCACCCTATGGTAGATCCTCTCCTTAGGATGGCTGAATCAAGCATCTTACAATTGGACCTTGTCCCATGCTCAGCCACTAAGGTCTCTCTCGTAATCTCAGTTGAACATCCCTGTCTTGAGCGGATTGATTCATCCAGTCCTGTAGAAGTCCTCCTTATGGCCCCAGACCCCTTCCTTTGCATGACTGATCTACCCTTCTATAGAGTATACCTTTCCACACCCATAGGTCAAATTTCAAGTCTTGAGGTCATCATCCATAGGCCCTTCCATGAATCATTCTCTAATCCAGTTCTTGAGAAAGTGGATCATTATTTGCTTAGAGAACAAACCTTAACTATTGCAATCACATGTCCTAGGCTACTTCCCAAACCATCTCTTGATCCATTCCTGGGAGTAGCAAATTTTTACTTTCGTAAGGATGACCAGTTGA
This sequence comes from Areca catechu, assembly GCA_021397845.1. Classification (NCBI taxonomy): domain Eukaryota; kingdom Viridiplantae; phylum Streptophyta; class Magnoliopsida; order Arecales; family Arecaceae; genus Areca; species Areca catechu. The sequence continues at coordinate 110,400,313 of CM038051.1, read as the reverse complement.
CACTCATAGATCACCATTCAAACCTTCAGGTCACCACCTTTAGTCAACAGGTAATTCGAGACCCCACCTCATATCTCCTCCCTTTCTCTAGGACTTCCAATGCTTCTTTCACCATCCAAGTATACTTTGTCGAAGTCTTTAGAGTGAACCACGTGTCAGAACCTATTAGGTTTGCCACCTACTTCTGGAAGACCTTATGGCACCTACTAGGCACCCATGATAAGTTTTCATGCTCTGCATGCCATCCTCCGACCCAAGGTCAAACCTATAGAGCCATAGTTTGTTAGGTTTAGACCTAGGGTTCCTTTGAAATAAAGTCCATTCTTTAGGAATGCGTCGTCAGTCTAGTTTAGTTTTTTTTTGACCCTTTACTAGGCTTTGACTCAGATTTTGGTTTGATTGAGAGCACCAGGAATTGGGATTTGTTTTTTTGTCCAGGGCTGAAATTGCATTCAATGTTTCGATCAATAGGTCTATAGGCTAGAGTCCCTTTGAAATTGTTCATGGATACAAGCCTCACACACCACTTGATCTGATTTCACTATTAGCCCACACACACAAGTCTCTTGATGCACTTGCATAGCATGTAAAGGACTTGCATAAAGAAATTCTTGCCAAAATAACTTTAAGTAATGAAATTTATAAGAAGTTGGCTGATTCTCAAAGACGAGTCAAAACTTTTGTTGAGAGAGACTATGTAATTATTAAGTTAAGGCTTGAACGGTTTCCTCCTGGAACCGTTAGGAAGTTACATGCTAGAGGAGCTGGACCATTTAGAGTGGTGAACAGAGTAGGATCCAATGCCTATGTGCTCGAGTTACCTCCAGAACTAGGCATTAGCTCCACTTTCAACATTACAGACCTAGTAAAGTATAGAGAGCCAGCTGTGATTCCCAGTGAGGCTTTTGAACCTAATCCTGATCTTGAGAGTGAACCTGACCCTGGGTGTCCACCAACAAACTGGCCTGTGAGGAAAGAGCAGATTGAAAAGATCCTGGATGATCAGGTTATCTCTACTCGTAACCGAGGATACCAAAGATACCTGGTCCGCTGGCTAGGAAGGCCAGATTCTGATGACTCTTGGATCTCCCGAGAAGAATTACAAGAGTTGGATCCAGACCTCTTGGAGAAATACCAGAGCCAACTTGATCCATACTCGACAGGGTCGAGTTCTTCCCACCCTGGGAGAATTGGTGCGGGCACCAGACTCAGAAGAAGACTTCAGAGCTCCATCTAGATCTCTGATTAACCTTGCCCGAAGAATTAGGGTTTTTTTTGTCTTATAATAAGGGTTGACTTGATCATCTCAATTTTAGCTTGAGTCTATATTACCTGCATTTTTATTTTGTTGAGTCATGTTGACTCAGTAGTGGACTAGGGCTTCAACCTGGGGTGTTACATTTTCTCCCAAGGCCAAGCAAGTGGGCGCCACACTCCCAGCCACACTCCCAGCCATACGCCTGAGTCTAGGGGTTGCCACATCTCCATCCAGCAGGCTTTGGTCCCCACACCACAGATAGCAGCTCCCTTCTCTCATGCGCCAATTGAGGAGAAATCCACCAGGGGTCCATAAATAAAGGGGGCGGCCCAAGACATTCCCAAAAGAACCAAACTATGAAAGGAAAGAAATTCTCTTGGAGAGAACTTCAAGGAGGCCCCCATTACCTGCCAGAAAAATTGAAAACAAAGTTAGAAGGAGCCATAACTTGGGGAGAAAGAAAAGGAGGTATCCAAAAGGGTTGAGCCATGGAAGGAAGGAGATTTCTCTTGAAGAGCAAGGTTAGGAGGTGCCCTAATCATTCCAACTAAAGCCAGATATAAAAGGAAACAAATTTTCTCTTGGAGGGCAAGGTTAAGAGGCGCCCAAACACTTCCAGTTACGGCCAAGCTTAGAATGAAAAAAATATTTTCTTGGAGGTCAAGACAAGGACGCACCACCCACTTTCCTTTTTTGAAGCCTCAATCATCTTTGGAATTATTTGGCCGGCCATATGAGTAGGGATTGATCCTACAATCCTAATTTGAAGATCCCCTCCTTTAGTCCCACATGGGAAGATGTAAAACCCTACTCTCTTGTAATGTCCTATAAATTAAAACCCCATTGTAAGTTCTAAGGAATCAGATGAATGAAACCAAATTTTTTTTGTGAGCAAACTTTGTCTTTTCTCTCTTCCGCACTTGCATCCAGGTGTTGAGCTCCGTGAGGGAGTAAATCCGGGTTCCCCAGGAACCTTGAGGAGGTGTGAGATCTCCAAAACCCAAATCCTAAGTTAGCCACTTCTACTCCAAACCCTAGCCGCCCACCATCCACTTCAATCCACCAAACCCTAGCCTATCCCACCTCCCATGGCCTCTCTCTCCAAGTCCAGGCCGACCACCAGCATCCAGCTATAGTCCGGATACTTCAGATCCAAAGCTCTTTCCAGAGGGAGTCGAATCGGCCTTCAAGAGAGTCCGGATCTCAGCGACATCAGCCTTCAAGTTCTTCGAACTGGTAAATCCTTCCCTGAGTCTCTGAATCCATCACTTGTTTTTCTTCTTCCCAGATCTTGAGTCCAGGAGAAGCCGACCCAGCCACGAGACCAGTATTGGAGGATCCATTATGAAGATAGCCGAATCCGAGGATGCAACAATCTGCCCGAGAGAGTTCTTCCACCCAAATTCTGTGAAGATCACTGTCTGGTTGGTAAACCATCTCTCCTCTTTATTTCTGTCCTGTTGAAAGTTCAGAGTGAAACCCTAGGTCTGGGAGTTTCTCAACCCCCAGCGATCCGTTACTTCTGAACTACTCTGATAACTTAGCTTCTTCTAAATTGTGCTTTCAATCCTTACCTAGTTTCCATCAACTTAGTTTAACTTTACTTTGAGTCGAAGACAATTTCTGAAATATATAAAAAAAAAAAAAGAATTAATCTTAATTTTACTTCCGCATACGCTTCTTTGTTCTTTGTTCTGCATCATTTTAGGTATCAGAGCCCTGTCTAGGGTTTCTGTTTTGATTGCTTGTTTGAGTCTCTCTCTTTTTACTTTGTCTGCTCGAAGTAGACTCCCCAGGACGTCCGGTTCTAGGAATGAAGCGAGGTGCAAACCTCCTATTCCCATTCCATGGGATGTTCCTAGGGCGTGTAGGGGATCCGTTGGGTTACAACTTCGTAGCAGGAATTGTAAACGGGGAAGTACTCTATTTTCAGCCCGTAATTACCCTGTTGCAAAAATTATTTCTCACTGCAGGTAACTTCAAATTCGGTGATTCTTATTTTTCTGAAACCAGTAAAATTGAAACTATTTTGCATAATTTTCCTATAATTTATTGGTTTCCGTGAGATTTTGAGAATTAAATTACTGTAACTCTATTTTTGTGTTTTTGCAATTCAATTATTTTTGAGTGTTCATCTCTTAATTCATCTTAAGGGCATTTGAGCATCTAAGATAAGGGGAGGAGTTGATAACCTTCTTCTTAGCCCAAAACCACCACCCACTCATTCGAACCTAAGCCTTTAATCTTAAAATTAATTAGACCGAAGTTGCCCTAGTGGGCTAGGGACATCAACAAGTCGGGTCAAGGCTAGTATTGAGTCAGTTTGTCTGGTTACTCTGTGTGTGCTTTGTACTCAGTGTCTAGAACGATGGTTCAGGGATTCCATCCTGAAGGGCTTGTGTGCTGGTCCGCCTACCTGGCCAATCTCTGATTGGTATCTAGGATTGGCATCTAGGGACCTAACACTCCCATTACACCTGCCTGGCTGAGTCCTGAGTTACTACAGGCTAGCTTGACACTCTGATTGGGCATCTAGTTTGGACTCTAGGTTTAGTTAGCCCGTAGTCGATTCAGTTGAGTCTCATTTTGATTGTTTGCTTGCATCATCATGTCTACCCGGAATGGAGTACCCTACCAACCTAGTCAAACCCAACCAGATTTAGAGGCCATGGTTAGAAATCCTACCGAAAGTATGACCAAATTGAGTCAGGACATGAATGAGGGTTTTTCCCAGTTTAGGGATCGAGTCCAAGTACTTGAGAAATGTAGACATCAAAATTGGACCTCTGATCCAAATTTAATAGGCCCCAACCTCACCCATGCCAGGAACCTAGGTGGACCTTATACCGTGATCCCGAGCATAACCTTAGGAAGCCTAACCATGAAATCTATAGTGTGGATCGTGTCTATGAGAGGTCCTTACAATATTCTAGACCATTCACTCAACAACCCAAGTCTTCTAGATCAAACCATTTAGATCCACACCCATGCCCAAGTAAGGTCTCTACTAGCTTGAAACCCAGTGTGACCCAGGTTCCTATATCTCAAGAATGTTTGTTTTGCGGAGTAAGAGGCCATAAATCTAGTCAGTGCCCATGAATAGGACTGGCTTGTGCACAACTAAGTGGTAAGAATCCTAAGGATGACAATAATGAGGGAGAACCCGAGCCTACCAATGAGGAAGAACGGTTAGGTATGACAAGCCTAGAATCAGTTGACCCGATTACCACTGACCCGAAACTCATTGGAGATGGCATCGAGGAAGTATATTATGCTGGCTTGAGTCTAGTTGATGAATATGAGGGGGAAGAACTTGAAGAATGTGACATTGATACTATTGGTTCCTTACCTGAGGAGACCTTGGAAAGCAACCAACTGGTAGGACCTAGTTCAGAAATTCAAGAGATTTGTGAGAACCAGGTTCCTTTAGTCAAATACCCCCAGGAAGAACTCATAGTGTTAGCCCGAGCTATTAGTTCGTACCCTCTAATGACAGTCATTCTCCAAGTACCAATTGAAGATCTTTGCACTGAACTGTTTAAGTTTGCCCACCCTATGGTAGATCCTCTCCTTAGGATGGCTGAATCAAGCCTCTTACAATTGGACCTTGTCCCATGCCCAGCCACTAAGGTCTCTCCCGTAATCTCAGTTGAACATCCTTGTCTTGAGCGGATTGATTCACCCAGTCCTGTAGAAGTCCTCCTTATGGCCCCAGACCCCTTTTTTTGCATGACTGACCTACCCTTCTATAGAGTATACCTTTCCACACCCATAGGTCAAATTTCAAGTCTAGAGGTCATCATCCATAGGCCCTTCCATGAATCATTCTCTAATCTAGTTCTTGAGAAAGTGGATCATTATTTGCTTAGAGAACAAACCTTAACTATTGCAATCACATGTCCTAGGCTACTTCCCAAACCATCTCTTGATCCATTCCTGGGAGTAGCAAATTTTTACTTTCGTAAGGATGACCAGTTGACACTCATAGATCACCATTCAAACCTTCAGGTCACCACCTTTAGTCAACAGGTAATTCGAGACCCCACCTCATATCTCCTCCCTTTCTCTAGGACTTCCAATGCTTCTTACACCATCCAAGTATACTTTGTCGAAGTCTTTAGAGTGAACCACATGTCAGAACCTATTAGGTTTGCCACCTACTTCTGGAAGACCTTATGGCACCTACTAGGCACCCATGATAAGTTTTCATGCTCTGCATGCCATCCTCCGACCCAAGGTCAAACCTAGAGAGCCATAGTTTGTTAGGTTTAGACATTGGGTTCCTTTGAAATAAAGTCCATTCTTTAGGAATGCGTCGTCAGTCTAGTTTAGTTTTTTTCTTGACCCTTTACTAGGCTTTGACTCAGATTTTTGGTTTGATTGAGAGCACCAGGAATTGGGATTTGTTTTTTTGTCCAGGGCTGAAATTGTATTCAATGTTTCGATCAATAGGTCTATAGGCTAGAGTCCCTTTGAAATTGTTCATGGATACAAGCCTCACACACCACTTGATCTGATTTCACTATTAGCCCACACACACAAGTCTCTTGATGCACTTGCATAGCATGTAAAGGACTTGCATAAAGAAATTCTTGCCAAAATAACTTTAAGTAATGAAATTTATAAGAAGTTGGCTGATTCTCAAAGACAAGTCAAAACTTTTGTTGAGAGAGACTGTGTAACGATTAGGTTAAGGCCTGAACGGTTTCCTCCTAGAACCATTAGGAAGTTACATGCTAGAGGAGCTGGACCATTTAGAGTGGTGAAGAGAGTAGGATCCAATGCCTATGTGCTCGAGTTACCTCCAGAACTAGGCATTAGCTCCACTTTCAACATTACAGACCTAGTAGAGTATAGAGAGCCAGCTATGATTCCCAGTGAGGCTTTTGAACCTAATCCTGCTCTTGAGAGTGAACCTGACCCTGGGTGTCCACCAACAAACTGGCCTGTGAGGAAAGAGCAGATTGAAAAGATCCTAGATGATCAGGTTATCTCTACTCGTAATCGAGGATACCAAAGATACCTGGTCCACTGGCTAGGAAGGCCAGATTCTGATGACTCTTGGATCTCCCGAGAAGAATTACAAGAGTTGGATCCAGACCTCTTGGAGAGATACCAGAGCCGATACCAGAGCCAACTTGATCCATACTCGATAGGGTCGAGTTCTTCCCACCCTGGGAGAATTGGTGCGGGCACCAGACTTAGAAGAAGACTTCAGAGCTCCATCTGGATCTCTGATTAACCTTGCCTGAAGAATTAGGATTTTCTTTGGCTTATAATAAGGGTTGACTTGATCATCTCAATTTTAGCTTGAGTCTATATTACATGCATTTTTATTTTGTTGAGTCATGTTGACTCAGTAGTGGACTAGGGCTTCAACCTGGGGTGTTACATTTTCTCCCAAGGCCAAGCAAGTGGGCGCCACACTCCCAGCCACACTCCCAGCCATACGCCTGAGTCTAGGGGTTGCCACATCTCCATCCAGCAAGCTTTGGTCCCCACACCACAGATAGCAGCTCCCTTCTCTCATGCGCCAATTGAGGAGAAATCCACCAGGGGTCCACAAATCAAGGGGGCGGCCCAAGACATTCCCAAAAGAACCAAACTATGAAAGGAAAGAAATTCTCTTGGAGAGAACTTCAAGGAGGCCCCATTACCTGCCAGAAAAATTGAAAACAAAGTTAGAAGGAGCCATAACTTGGGGAGAAAGAAAAGGAGGTATCCAAAAAGGGTTGAGTCATGGAAGGAAGGAGATTTCTCTTGAAGAGCAAGGTTAGGAGGCGCCCTAATCATTCCAACTAAAGCCAGATATAAAAGGAAACAAATTTTCTCTTGGAGGGCAAGGTTAAGAGGCACCCAAACACTTCCAGTTACGGCCAAGCTTAGAATGAAAAAAAATATTTTCTTGGAGGTCAAGACAAGGACGCACCACCCACTTTCCTTTTTTGAAGCCTCAATCATCTTTGGAATTATTTGGCTGGCCATATGAGTAGGGATTGATCCTACAATCCTAATTTGAAGATCCCCTCCTTTAGTCCCACATGGGAAGATGTAAAACCCTACTCTCTTGTAATGTCCTATAAATTAAAACCCCTTTGTAAGTTCTAAGGAATCAGATGAATGAAACCAAATTTTTTTTGTGAGCAAACTTTGTGTTTTCTCTCTTCCGCACTTGCATCCAGGTGTTGAGCTCCGTGAGGGAGTAAATTCGGGTTCCCCAGGAACCTTGAGGAGGTGTGAAATCTCTAAAACCCAAATCCTAAGTTAGCCACTTCTACTCCAAACCCTAGCCGCCCACCATCCACTTCAATCCACCAAACCCTAGCCTATCCCACCTCTCATGGCCTCTCTCTCCAAGTCCAGGCCGACCACCAGCATCCAGCTACAGTCCGGATACTTCAGATCCAAAGCTCTTTCCAGAGGGAGTCGAATCGGCCTTCAAGAGAGTCCGGATCTCAGCGATATCAGCCTTCAAGTTCTTCGAACTGGTAAATCCTTCCCTGAGTCTCTGAATCCATCACTTGTTTTTCTTCTTCCCAGATCTTGAGTCCAGGAGAAGCCGACCCAGCCATGAGACCAGTATTGGAGGATCCATTGCGAAGATAGCCGAATCCGAGGATCCAACAATCTGCCCGAGAGAGTTCTTCCACCCAAATTCTGTGAAGATCACTGTCTGGTTGGTAAACCATCTCTCCTCTTTATTTCTGTCCTGTTGAAAGTTCAGAGCGAAACCCTAGGTCTGGGAGTTTCTCAACCCCCAGCGATCCGTTACTTCTGAACTACTCTGATAACTTAGCTTCTTCTAAATTGTGCTTTCAATCCTTACCTAGTTTCCATCAACTTAGTTTAACTTTACTTTGAGTCGAAGACAATTTCTGAAATATATAAAAAAAAAAAAAGAATTAATCTTAATTTTACTTCCGCATACGCTTCTTTGCTCTTTGTTCTGCATCATTTTAGGTATCAGAGCCCTGTCTAGGGTTTCTGTTTTGATTGCTTGTTTGAGTCTCTCTCTTTTTACTTTGTCTGCTCGAAGTAGACTCCCCAGGACGTCCGGTTCTAGGAATGAAGCGAGGTGCAAACCTCCTATTCCCATTCCATGGGATGTTCCTAGGGCGTGTAGGGGATCCGTTGGGTTACAACTTCGTAGCAGGAATTGTAAACGGGGAAGTACTCTATTTTCAGCCAGTAATTTACCTGTTACAAAAATTATTTCTCACTGCAGGTAACTTCAAATTCGGTGATTCTTATTTTTCTGAAACCAATAAAATTGAAACTATTTTGCATAATTTTCCTATAATTTATTGGTTTCCGTGAGATTTTTGAGAATTAAATTACTGTAACTCTATTTTTGTGTTTCTGCAATTCAATTATTTTTGAGTGTTCATCTCTTAATTCATCTTAAGGGCATTTGAGCATCTAAGATAAGGGGAGGAGTTGATAACCTTCTTCTTAGCCCAAAACCACCACCCACTCATTCGAACCTAAGCCTTTAATCTTAAAATTAATTAGACCGAAGTTGCCCTAGTGGGCTAGGGACATCAACAAGTCGGGTCAAGGCTAGTATTGAGTCAGTTTGTCTGGTTACTCTGTGTGTGCTTTGTACTCAGTGTCTAGAATGGTGGTTCAGGGATTCCATCCTGAAGGGCTTGTGTGCTGGTCCGCCTACCTGGCCAATCTCTGATTGGTATCTAGGATTGGCATCTAGGGACCTAACACTCCCATTACACCTGCCTGGCTGAGTCCTGAGTTACTACAGGCTAGCTTGCCACTCTGATTGGGCATCTAGTTTGGACTCTAGGTTTAGTTAGCCCATAGTCGATTCAGTTGAGTCTCATTTTGTGTGTTTGCTTGCATCATCATGTCTACCCGGAATGGAGTACCCTACCAACCTAGTCAAACCCAACCAGATTTAGAGGCCATGGTTAGAAATCCTATCAAAAGTATGACCAAATTGAGTCAGGACATGAATGAGGGTTTTTCCCAGTTTAGGGATCGAGTCCAAGTACTTGAGAAACGTAGACATCAAAATTGGACCTCTGATCCAAATTTAATAGGCCCCAACCTCACCCATGCCAGGAACCTAGGTGGACCTTATACCGTGATCCCGAGCATAACCTTAGGAAGCCTAACCATGAAATCTATAGTGTGGATCGTGTCTATGAGAGGTCCTTACAATATTCTAGACCAATCACTCAACAACCCAAGTCTTCTAGATCAAACCATTTAGATCCACACCCATGCCCAAGTAAGGTCTCTACTAGCTTGAAACCCAGTGTGACCCAGGTTTCTATATCTCAAGAATGTTTGTTTTGCGGAGTAAGAGGCCATAAATCTAGTCAGTGCCCATGAATAGGACTGGCTTGTGCACAGCTAAGTGGTAAGAATCCTAAGGATGACAATAATGAGGGAGAACCCGAGCCTACCAATGAGGAAGAACGGTTAGGTATGACAAGCCTAGAATCAGTTGACCCGATTACCACTGACCCGAAACTCATTGGAGATGGCATCGAGGAAGTATATTATGCTGGCTTGAGTCTAGTTGATGAATATGAGGGGGAAAAACTTGAAGAATGTGACATTGATACTATTGGTTCCTTACCTGAGGAGACCTTGGAAAGCAACCAACTGGTAGGACCTAGTTCAGAAATTCAAGAGATTTGTGAGAACCAGGTTCCTTTAGTCAAATACCCCCAGGAAGAACTCATAGTGTTAGCCCGAGCTATTAGTTCGTACCCTCTAATGACAGTCATTCTCCAAGTACCAATTGAAGATCTTTGCACTGAACTGTTTAAGTTTGCCCACCCTATGGTAGATCCTCTCCTTAGGATGGCTGAATCAAGCCTCTTACAATTGGACCTTGTCCCATGCCCAGCCACTAAGGTCTCTCCCGTAATCTCAGTTGAACATCCTTGTCTTGAGCGGATTGATTCACCCAGTCCTGTAGAAGTCCTCCTTATGGCCCCAGACCCCTTCCTTTGCATGACTGACCTACCCTTCTATAGAGTATACCTTTCCACACCCATAGGTCAAATTTCAAGTCTTGAGGTCATCATCCATAGGCCCTTCCATGAATCATTCTCTAATCCAGTTCTTGAGAAAGTGGATCATTATTTGCTTAGAGAACAAACCTTAACTATTGCAATCACATGTCCTAGGCTACTTCCCAAACCATCTCTTGATCCATTCCTGGGAGTAGCAAATTTTTACTTTCGTAAGGATGACCAGTTGACACTCATAGATCACTATTCAAACCTTCAGGTCACCACCTTTAGTCAACAGGTAATTCAAGACCCCACCTCATATCTCCTCCCTTTCTCTAGGACTTCCAATGCTTCTTACACCATCCAAGTATACTTTGTCGAAGTCTTTAGAGTGAACCACATGTCAGAACCTATTAGGTTTGCCACCTACTTCTGGAAGACCTTATGGCACCTACTAGGCACCCATGATAAGTTTTCATGCTCTGCATGCCATCCTCCGACCCAAGGTCAAACCTAGAGAGCCATAGTTTGTTAGGTTTAGACCTTGGGTTCCTTTGAAATAAAGTCCATTCTTTAGGAATGCGTCGTCAGTCTAGTTTAGTTTTTTTCTTGACCCTTTACTAGGCTTTGACTCAGATTTTTGGTTTGATTGAGAGCACCAGGAATTGGGATTTTTTTTTTGTCCAGGGCTGAAATTGCATTCAATGTTTCGATCAATAGGTCTATAGGCTAGAGTCCCTTTGAAATTGTTCATGGATACAAGCCTCACACACCACTTGATCTGATTTCACTATTAGCCCACACACACAAGTCTCTTGATGCACTTGCATAGCATGTAAAGGACTTGCATAAAGAAATTCTTGCCAAAATAACTTTAAGTAATGAAATTTATAAGAAGTTGGCTGATTCTCAAAGACGAGTCAAAACTTTTGTTGAGAGAGACTGTGTAACGATTAGGTTAAGGCCTGAACGGTTTCCTCCTGGAACCGTTAGGAAGTTACATGCTAGAGGAGCTGGACCATTTAGAGTGGTGAAGAGAGTAGGATCCAATGCCAATGTGCTCGAGTTACCTCCAGAAATAGGCATTAGCTTCACTTTCAACATTACAGACCTAGTAGAGTATAGAGAGCTAGCTGTGATTCCCAGTGAGGCTTTTGAACCTAATCCTGCTCTTGAGAATGAACCTGACCCTGGGTGTCCACCAACAAACTGGCCTGTGAGGAAAGAGCAGATTGAAAAGATCCTGGATGATCAGGTTATCTCTACTCGTAATCGAGGATACCAAAGATACCTGGTCCGCTAGCTTGGAAGTCCAGATTCTGATGACTCTTGGATCTCCCGAGAAGAATTATAAGAGTTGGATCCAGACCTCTTGGAGAGATACCAGAGCCGATACCAGTGCCAACTTGATCCATACTCGATAGGGTCGAGTTCTTCCCACCCTGGGAGAATTGGTGCGGGCACCAGACTTAGAAGAAGACTTCAGAGCTCCATCTGGATCTCTGATTAACCTTGCCCGAAGAATTAGGGTTTTTTTTGGCTTATAATAAGGGTTGACTTGATCATCTCAATTTTAGCTTGAGTCTATATTACCTGCATTTTTATTTTGTTGAGTCATGTTGACTCAGTAGTGGACTAGGGCTTCAACCTGGGGTGTTACATTTTCTCCCAAGGCCAAGCAAGTGGGCGCCACACTCCCAGCCACACTCCCAGCCATACGCCTGAGTCTAGGGGTTGCCACATCTCCATCCAGCAAGCTTTGGTCCCCACACCACAGATAGCAGCTCCCTTCTCTCATGCGCCAATTGAGGAGAAATCCACCAGGGGTCCACAAATCAAGGGGGCGGCCCAAGACATTCCCAAAAGAACCAAACTATGAAAGGAAAGAAATTCTCTTGGAGAGAACTTCAAGGAGGCCCCCATTACCTGCCAGAAAATTGAAAACAAAGTTAGAAGGAGCCATAACTTGGGGAGAAAGAAAAGGAGGTATCCAAAAAGGGTTGAGCCATGGAAGGAAGGAGATTTCTCTTGAAGAGCAAGGTTAGGAGGCGCCCTAATCATTCCAACTAAAGCCAGATATAAAAGGAAACAAATTTTCTCTTGGAGGGCAAGGTTAAGAGGCACCCAAACACTTCCAGTTACGGCCAAGCTTAGAATGAAAAAAAATATTTTCTTGGAGGTCAAGACAAGGATGCACCACCCACTTTCCTTTTTTGAAGCCTCAATCATCTTTGGAATTATTTGGCTGGCCATATGAGTAGGGATTGATCCTACAATCCTAATTTGAAGATCCCCTCCTTTAGTCCCACATGGGAAGATGTAAAACCCTACTCTCTTGTAATGTCCTATAAATTAAAACCCCTTTGTAAGTTCTAAGGAATCAGATGAATGAAACCAAATTTTTTTGTGAGCAAACTTTGTGTTTTCTCTCTTCCGCACTTGCATCCAGGTGTTGAGCTCCGTGAGGGAGTAAATCCGGGTTCCCCAGGAACCTTGAGGAGGTGTGAGATCTCCAAAACCCAAATCCTAAGTTAGCCACTTCTACTCCAAACCCTAGCCGCCCACCATCCACTTCAATCCACCAAACCCTAGCCTATCCCACCTCCCATGGCCTCTCTCTCCAAGTCCAGGCCGACCACCAGCATCCAGCTACAGTCCGGATACTTCAGATCCAAAGCTCTTTCCAGAGGGAGTCGAATCGGCCTTCAAGAGAGTCCGGATCTCAGCGACATCAGCCTTCAAGTTCTTCGAACTGGTAAATCCTTCCCTGAGTCTCTGAATCCATCACTTGTTTTTCTTCTTCCCAGATCTTGAGTCCAGGAGAAGCCGACCCAGCCATGAGACCAGTATTGGAGGATCCATTGCGAAGATAGCCGAATCCGAGGATCCAACAATCTGCCCGAGAGAGTTCTTCCACCCAAATTCTGTGAAGATCACTGTCTGGTTGGTAATCCATCTCTCCTCTTTATTTCTGTCCTGTTGAAAGTTCAGAGCGAAACCCTAGGTCTGGGAGTTTCTCAACCCCCAGCGATCCGTTACTTCTGAACTACTCTGATAACTTAGCTTCTTCTAAATTGTGCTTTCAATCCTTACCTAGTTTTCATCAACTTAGTTTAACTTTACTTTGAGTCGAAGACAATTTCTGAAATATATATAAAAAAAAAAGAATTAATCTTAATTTTACTTCCGCATACGCTTCTTTGCTCTTTGTTCTGCATCATTTTAGGTATCAGAGCCCTGTCTAGGGTTTCTGTTTTGATTGCTTGTTTGAGTCTCTCTCTTTTTACTTTGTCTGCTCGAAGTAGACTCCCCAGGATGTCCGGTTCTAGGAATGAAGCGAGGTGCAAACCTCCTATTCCCATTCCATGGGATGTTTCTAGGGCGTGTAGGGGATCCGTTGGGTTACAACTTCGTAGCAGGAATTGTAAACGGGGAAGTACTCTATTTTCAGCCCGTAATTTCCCTGTTACAAAAATTATTTCTCACTGCAGGTAACTTCAAATTCGGTGATTCTTATTTTTCTGAAACCAGTAAAATTGAAACTATTTTGCATAATTTTCCTATAATTTATTGGTTTTCGTGAGATTTTTGAGAATTAAATTACTGTAACTTTATTTTTGTGTTTCTGCAATTCAATTATTTTTGAGTGTTCATCTCTTAATTCATCTTAAGGGCATTTGAGCATCTAAGATAAGGGGAGGAGTTGATAACCTTCTTCTTAGCCCAAAACCACCACCCACTCATTCGAACCTAAGCCTTTAATCTTAAAATTAATTAGACCGAAGTTCCCTAGTGGGCTAGGGACATCAACAAGTCGGGTCAAGGCTAGTATTGAGTCAGTTTGTCTGGTTACTCTGTGTGTGCTTTGTACTCAGTGTCTAGAATGGTGGTTCAGGGATTCCATCCTGAAGGGCTTGTGTGCTGGTCCGCCTACCTGGCCAATCTCTGATTGGTATCTAGGATTGGCATCTAGGGACCTAACACTCCCATTACACCTGCCTGGCTGAGTCCTGAGTTACTACAGGCTAGCTTGCCACTCAGATTGGGCATCAAGTTTGGACTCTAGGTTTAGTTAGCCCGTAGTCGATTCAGTTGAGTCTCATTTTGTGTGTTTGCTTGCATCATCATTTCTAACCGGAATGGAGTACCCTACCAACCTAGTCAAACCCAACCAGATTTAGAGGCCATGGTTAGAAATCCTACCGAAAGTATGACCAAATTGAGTCAGGACATGAATGAGGGTTTTTCCCAGTTTAGGGATCGAGTCCAAGTACTTGAGAAACGTAGACATCAAAATTGGACCTCTGATCCAAAATTTAATAGGCCCCAACCTCACCCATGCCAGGAACCTAGGTGGACCTTATACCGTGATCCCGAGCATAACCTTAGGAAGCCTAACCATGAAATCTATAGTATGGATCGTGTCTATGAGAGGTCCTTACAATATTCTAGACCAATCACTTAACAACCCAAGTCTTCTAGATCAAACCATTTAGATCCACACCCATGCCCAAGTAAGGTCTCTACTAGCTTGAAACCCAGTGTGACCCAGGTTCCTATATCTCAAGAATGTTTGTTTTGCGGAGTAAGAGGCCATAAATCTAGTCAGTGCCCATGAATAGGACTGGCTTGTGCACAGCTAAGTGGTAAGAATCCTAAGGATGACAATAATGAGGGAGAACCCGAGCCTACCAATGAGGAAGAACGGTTAGGTATGACAAGCCTAGAATCAGTTGACCCGATTACTACTGACCCGAAACTCATTGGAGATGGCATCGAGGAAGTATATTATGCTGGCTTGAGTCTAGTTGATGAATATGAGGGGGAAGAACTTGAAGAATGTGACATTGATACTATTGGTTCCTTACCTGAGGAGACCTTGGAAAGCAACCAACTGGTAGGACCTAGTTCAGAAATTCAAGAGATTTGTGAGAACCAGGTTCCTTTAGTCAAATACCCCCAGGAAGAACTCATAGTGTTAGCCCGAGCTATTAGTTCGTACCCTCTAATGACAGTCATTCTCCAAGTACCAATTGAAGATCTTTGCACTGAACTGTTTAAGTTTGCCCACCCTATGGTAGATCCTCTCCTTAGGATGGCTGAATCAAGCCTCTTACAATTGGACCTTGTCCCATGCCCAGCCATTAAGGTCTCTCCCGTAATCTTAGTTGAACATCCTTGTCTTGAGCGGATTGATTCACCCAGTCCTGTAGAAGTCCTCCTTATGGCCCCAGACCCCTTCCTTTGCATGAGTGACCTACCCTTCTATAGAGTATACCTTTCCACACCCATAGGTCAAATTTCAAGTCTTGAGGTCATCATCCATAGGCCCTTCCATGAATCATTCTCTAATCCAGTTCTTGAGAAAGTGGATCATTATTTGCTTAGAGAACAAACCTTAACTATTGCAATCACATGTCTTAGGCTACTTCCCAAACCATCTCTTGATCCATTCCTGGGAGTAGCAAATTTTTACTTTCGTAAGGATGACCAGTTGACACTCATAGATCACTATTCAAACCTTCAGGTCACCACCTTTAGTCAACAGGAAATTCAAGACCCCACCTCATATCTCCTCCCTTTCTCTAGGACTTCCAATGCTTCTTACACCATCCAAGTATACTTTGTCGAAGTCTTTAGAGTGAACCACATGTCAGAACCTATTAGGTTTGCCACCTACTTCTGGAAGACCTTATGGCACCTACTAGGCACCCATGATAAGTTTTCATGCTCTGCATGCCATCCTCCGACCCAAGGTCAAACCTAGAGAGCCATAGTTTGTTAGGTTTAGACCTTGGGTTCCTTTGAAATAAAGTCCATTCTTTAGGAATGCGTCGTCAGTCTAGTTTAGTTTTTTTCTTGACCCTTTACTAGGCTTTGACTCAGATTTTTGGTTTGATTGAGAGCACCAGGAATTAGGATTTGTTTTTTTGTCCAGGGCTGAAATTGCATTCAATGTTTCGATCAATAGGTCTATAGGCTAGAGTCCCTTTGAAATTGTTCATGGATACAAGCCTCACACACCACTTGATCTGATTTCACTATTAGCCCACACACACAAGTCTCTTGATGCACTTGCATAGCATGTAAAGGACTTGCATAAAGAAATTCTTGCCAAAATAACTTTAAGTAATGAAATTTATAAGAAGTTGGCTGATTCTCAAAGACGAGTCAAAACTTTTGTTGAGAGAGACTGTGTAACGATTAGGTTAAGGCCTGAACGGTTTCCTCCTGGAACCATTAGGAAGTTACATGCTAGAGGAGCTGGACCATTTAGAGTGGTGAAGAGAGTAGGATCCAATGCCTATGTGCTCGAGTTACCTCCAGAAATAGGCATTAGCTTCACTTTCAACATTACAGACCTAGTAGAGTATAGAGAGCTAGCTGTGATTCCCAGTGAGGCTTTTGAACCTAATCCTGCTCTTGAGAATGAACCTGACCCTGGGTGTCCACCAACAAACTGGCCTGTGAGGAAAGAGCAGATTGAAAAGATCCTGGATGATCAGGTTATCTCTACTCGTAATCGAGGATACCAAAGATACCTGGTCCGCTAGCTTGGAAGTCCAGATTCTGATGACTCTTGGATCTCCCGAGAAGAATTATAAGAGTTGGACCCAGACCTCTTGGAGAGATACCAGAGCCAACTTGATCCATACTCGACAGGGTCGAGTTCTTCCCACCCTGGGAGAATTGGTGCGGGCACCAGACTCAGAAGAAGACTTCAGAGCTCCATCTGGATCTCTGATTAACCTTGCCCGAAGAATTAGGGTTTTTTTTGGCTTGTAATAAGGGTTGACTTGATCATCTCAATTTTAGCTTGAGTCTATATTACCTGCATTTTTATTTTATTGAGTCATGTTGACTCAGTAGTGGACTAGGGCTTCAACCTGGGGCGTTACATTTTCTCCCAAGGCCAAGCAAGTGGGCGCCACACTCCCAGCCATACGCCTGAGTCTAGGGGGCGCCACATCTCCATCCAGCAGGCTTTGGTCCCCACACCACAGATAGCAGCTCCCTTCTCTCATGCGCCAATTGAGGAGAAATCCACCAGGGGTCCACAAATAAAGGGGGCGGCCCAAGACATTCCCAAAAGAACCAAACTATGAAAGGAAAGAAATTCTCTTGGAGAGAACTTCAAGGAGGCCCCCATTACCTGCCAGAAATATTCAAAACAAAGTTAGAAGGAGCCATAACTTGGGGAGAAAGAAAAGGAGGTATCCAAAAAGGGTTGAGCCATGGAAGGAAGGAGATTTCTCTTGAAGAGCAAGGTTAGGAGGCGCCCTAATCATTCCAACTAAAGCCAGATATAAAAGGAAACAAATTTTCTCTTGGAGGGAAAGGTTAAGAGGCGCCCAAACACTTCTAGTTACGGCCAAGCATAGAAGGAAAAAAAATATTTTCTTGGAGGTCAAGACAAGGAGGCGCCACCCACTTTCCTTTTTTGAAGCCTCAATCATCTTTGGAATTATTTGGCCGGCCATATGAGTAGGGATTGATCCTACAATCCTAATTTGAAGATCCCCTCCTTTAGTCCCACATGGGAAGATGTAAAACCCTACTCTCTTGTAATGTCCTATAAATTAAAACCCCTTTGTAAGTTCTAAGGAATCAGATGAATGAAACCAAATTTTTTTTGTGAGCAAACTTTGTGTTTTCTCTCTTCCGCACTTGCATCCAGGTGTTGAGCTCCATGAGGGAGTAAATCCGGGTTCCCCAAGAACCTTGAGGAGGTGTGAGATCTCTAAAACCCAAACCCTAGGTTAGCCACTTCTACTCCAAACCCTAGCCGCCCACCATCCACTTCAATCCACCAAACCCTAGCCTATCCCACATCCCACGGCCTCTCTCTCCAAGTCCAGGCCGACCACCGGCATCCAGCTATAGTCCGGATACTTCAGATCCAAAGCTCTTTCTAGAGGGAGTCGAATCAGCCTTCAAGAGAGTCCGGATCTCAGCGACATCAGCCTTCAAGTTCTTCGAACTGGTAAATCCTTCCCTGAGTCTCTGAATCCATCACTTGTTTTTCTTCTTCCCAGATCTTGAGTCCAGGAGAAGCTGACCCAGCCACGAGACCAGTATTGGAGGATCCATTATGAAGATAGCCAAATCCGAGGATCCAACAATCTGCCTGAGAGAGTTCTTCCACCAAAATTCTGTGAAGATCACTGTCTGGTTGGTAAACCATCTCTCCTCTTTATTTCTGTCCTGTTGAAAGTTCAGAGCGAAACCCTAGGTCTGGGAGTTTGTCAACCCCTAGTGATCCGTTACTTCTGAACTACTCTAATAACTTAGCTTCTTCTAAATTGTGCTTTCAATCCTTACCTAGTTTCCATTAACTTAGTTTAACTTTACTTTGAGTCGAAGCCAATTTCTGAAATATAAAAACAAAAAAAAAAAAGAATTAATCTTAATTTTACTTCAGCATACGCTTCTTTGTTCTTTGTTCTGCATCATTTTAGATCCATCTTCACCATCTCGGATCTTATAGAGTCTAGGGATCCAGCAATGATACCTAGCGAGCATCTTGAGCTTATTCCTCCATTTGAGAGAGAACCCACTCCAGAGTGTCCACATACAATTGGCCAAATAGTGAGAAAAAGATCGAGAGACTCCTGGACGATCAAGCCATATGTACCTAGAATCATGGCTATCAGTGGTATTTGGTCTGGTTGCAAGGTCGGCCAGAATCTGAGGACTCGTGGATCACCCGTGAGGATCTGCAGTGCCTCAACCCAGACCAACTCGAGCACTATGAGAGCCAAGTTATCCCACACTCGACGGGGTCGAGTTCCTCCCACCCCGGGAGAATTGCTGGGGGCACCAGGATTAGACACAGATTACTGAACCTTATTTAGTTTACCTAGCCATGTGTCAAATTTTGTAATTAATTAAGATTGAGTCATGTAATAAGTTGAGGTTAGTTGATTTGTCTCAACCCTCAACCTAGTCAGTATTTTGAGTCTTGTACATCATTTAGTAGTCCAGTATGAGCCCAATTTTTAGACAAGAGAGGAGGTTACCGTATTTTGGAGTTCTACAAGGCCACATCCAGGAGTCAGAGGCCACTACATTAGCCCATTGGATTTTGTGTGATAACCTAGGATCCAAGATGCTTTCGGAAACCCTGATTCCTTCCAGATGCCCTCTAGATGCCCAGATTCACTTCCAGATGCCAACGCATATTCTCAGAATAGGGCACCCATAATTCCAGAGGTCCACCTACATCCAAGTCCAAAGAAATCAAGCCCAGGTGCCAAGCCAAACCCTTAAGAAGCAAGATTCCAGGGAATATTCTTACAACCAGGCTAATTGGCCACCCTAGCTTCCAGAGGCACAAACCCATGCACCCAAGCACCTTTGGGCTGGCCCCTTGCTGCTCCTAGAGGCCCAACATGCCCCCCTAGGCATCCTTGAAGTGTTGACCATGTCCAAGAGGTGTCCTTGAGTGGAATAGTCAAAGCATGAAGGAAAAAGGAGAAGACTAGGTCAATTCCTAACCTAATGGGGATTTGTTTTTCTAACCTAGCTAGGAAAGGACTTGTATTCCAATTGGGAAGAAGACTTATAACCCAAGTGTAACAATGGTTAGTGAGGGAATGGAAAATCTTTAAATACCCCACCCCTCCCCCTCTTGTAAGCATCTCTTTCTTATGAATACAACTTGCTGAAATTTTGAGTTATTACCTTGTTTTGGTATTTTGTTTTGGTCCTTTAGGTTGTGTTTTTGTGTTCGAATGAGTTCCTTGCTGCCCTAGCATCCTTCCACACCCTAAATCACTGCCATCCAAGCCTTCACACATCCATGAAGGAGTGCCCTAGGCTGCCAAGCAAGGAGATCTTCAACAAGCATCAAATAACCATCTTCTAACCCTAATCCTGATTCCTTTCAACCCATAGTTCCTTTTCTTATTTTTTAATTGCTGTTTTGATTAACCCTAACATTTGTAGGATCCCCAAGGTATTTTCTCTCCCCTGAGGAGGCCTTCTTTGCTGCCCAGATCGCCCAAATTCGCCATCAGATTCGAGGGAGACAAGGCTTCTTCTTCCAGGCTCCGATCAGAGTTGTGAGTGATCTCTTCTATAATTGAATTTCAATCTCTGATTGGTAAGAAACCTTTCCTTCACTTATTATCTGATTTAATGAAGAAAAGCTATCCTAAACCAGGAGTTTCTTAACTCTCGGGTCCTGGATATTTCATTGGTTTGCATGAGTATGCCTGCGACCTGATGATTCTTTGCACTGCTAGTCCTTCTGCTAATTTTTACTTTATTTTAGAAATCTAGCCTACAATTAAAATTATAAAAATTATAAAAAAAATATTTTACTATTTTTTATGCATGTTTAGCAATCCTAGAGTCATCCCACATCAGTTTGGTATCAGAGCGAGTTATGGCTTAGGGTGTGCTCCATTTTTTGAACTCGATGGAGTCAAGTTCTTCGCGGTCGAGGAAAATGATGGGGATCCAGCCATCGTCCGAGTATTTTTTCTATTTTTTTAAAATTTTCTCACATTTTTTTATTTTCCTATTCTGATTATTCTACCTATTCCCACTATTACATCTTTATCTCGATCTTATTCCCGATTTATTCCACACTATTCCATCTTCTCCCGTCGGTTTTTAAAACATCTCCCAAACCATAGCCGCCGCCCCCTCTAGCCCCAGATCTGGGCCGCCCGACCCCCAGTCGCCCCCGCCGGACCGTCGTCGATGCTCACCAGCCCCCGCCCTCGTTGTAGAAGCCGATGCTGCCGCCCACGCCCGTGGGAAGATGAACGGACGCGAAGGCGTCCGCCCGCCATCGCCCACGGTGGTCACTACCACCGTCACCGTCGGCCTGCTGCCCGTCGTCGATCCCACCGCCCGCCGGCTCTCGCCTGGCCATCGGTGGGGTCTGACACCGCCCATGCCCATGGGAAGATGAACGGATGCGGGAGGCATCCGTCCACCCTCGTGCATCGGGGTGATGCCGCCGCCCACCACCTGATGCCGCCCATCTGCCGCCGCCCCGCCATCTGCTGGCCATGGCCCGACCGCCGGAGGCCTCGCCGGTGCCCAGGAGGTCACCCACGACCATGGGAGACCAAACGGCATGCCCAGCATGCCGTGCCATTTTTCCTGTGCCACCTCGCCTGCAGCCCGCTGCCAGCCATCCACCGCTCGCCGTCCACCGCCCACTTCCCGGCCATCCGCTAGTGCCCCGTCAGAGTTCCCTCCCTATCCATGCCATGATTTGGAGTTTGCATGGATTTCATACCAACCCAATTTTCAGAGCAGCACACTTTCTAGAGTAGATCATTAAGCCGACATGCTTCTCAGAGCAGATCAGTACCAATATTAATACAGCATAGTTTTTGATGTAATTTATTTTCCTTTTTTAGTTTTCTTAGAGTCTAAGAAACTGAGGGTTTTGGTTTTTCTATATAAAGGCCCCCTCTCCCCTTGTAACAAGAAGTTTTGATATTAATTTTTGGGTTTTTCCTGGGATCTTGTTTTGGGCTGAGGCTCGTCTTTCCTTCACCTGCGGGTGTCGATGGGTGTGAGACCCCACTTCCTTCACTCGCATGCGAGCGTCGAGGGGCGCGAGGCCCTAGTTATCCTGTTTTTCCATCGAGTCCCCCTTTAGATCTAGGTATTTTTCTTTACGGCCCCAGGTAGCGATTTGGGTGGGATGCCCTAGGCTCCGCGTGTAGTGAGATGGGTGGGATGCCTTAGACTACAGGTAGTGGGGTGGGTGAGATGCCCTAGAGGTGCGACATCTCTCCGTGAAGGTGAGTCCCCAGTCCTAGAGTGTCCATGTTTCCTATCCTCCATCGCATGTTTCTCCACCAAGAAAACTGAAAACCAAAAGAGTTAAGCTATTTTAGGTTTTAGTGTTAGCTCGTCCTAGTCCCAAGAGGCTTCTTAGCCCTCCCATGGTCCTAGTTTGTTTAGGTTTTTCCCTGTTTTTCCAATAAATAAGGTTACGTCTTTAGCCATCCCGGATCAACTATTCAACCCTAGAATTGTCCATCATAATATGTCTTAAACTCAAAATCCCTGTAACTACTTACAAGGACTAACCTGGCCAAGGTTTTACTCAATTGAGATATAATGAGTCATTCACTCCAAACTCTTTTGGAGGGTTTAATCCCATCTTGATCGAACCATTGCTACACAAGTACTTGACTCTACCCAGCAACCTTTCATCATCGGTTAGAAATCTTGGTAGTTCGGTACCTAAGAATAGTGAGTTGCTTGCAAGCTACCATGGTGATCTCAAGTCAGAGGAACATATATATCCATATCCTAATGCGAACTACTCTTTGGAAAAAAGAATGTTCTACAGATGGATAATGTCCAGTGAAGTGTCATACACAACACCTACAAGCCATAACAGTTCCTGTACACTCCTTGGTTAAGAGGACAACCAATGACTATGACAACCAATGACCTACAAGTAATACACTATCATCCTGTAATAGTGTATCATTTGGTCATAAACAAATTTAAGGACTAGATGATATATCCTCTTTATATCACATCAAAGTAGTCTTAAGGACTTCATCACACAAGAGTTCATTATAGGAAGATGGAAAATATGATGAATAGTCAGAATAAACATTTTATTCAATATAATTCATATACAATTACAATAATAGCTCAACCATCTACAAGCTAGATGATTGGCTTTGGAACACATTTTTCAATATTGTTTTAGTGTTGCTTTTTTTTTAACTTTATTTTTGAGTTGTTACAAGTACAGCTGGTGGCTGTAACTTGTAAGTTATTTTGAGGTTGATTGGTTAGCCTTGTAAACCAAGTTAGATTATTAGTTAGCCCAAGAAAATTAACTTTGTATTGGGTTTTGGATTGTGAGCCCGTAGGAAACAATCCGACTATATTCATGGTGAATATAGTGGAAATCCCAAGTGTGCAACTTGGATAGTGGATGTAGGAGCTGGGTTACTTCGAATCACTCTAAATCTTTTGATGTTTTGTGTTTGTTCTTGCCTCGCTTATTTTCTCTTGCTTGCAATACTTTATATACTTCACTCACCATACAAAGTTTTCAAAAGACACATGTTAAATTTTTTTTTACAAACCCAATTTACCTCCCTCTTGGGTTAGCCAACTAGGCAACAAGTGGTATCAGAGCCACATCTTATTGCCATTAATCTAATGATTAAGAGACAAGATCTATGGCAACCCAAATGAGCACATCTTTGGTCGATGGTCAATCAAGCAATAGACCTCCACTGTTCATCCACACTAATTATACTTATTGGAAAGCTAGAATGAAAATTTATGTTCAAGCTATTGATTTTCAATTATTAAAGATAATCTTGAAAGGACCTCACATACCCATGAAGAATGTTGATGGCATAGACAACAACCCTAAACTGAAAGAGGAATGGGATGAATATGACATTAAAATGGGTGAACTAAATGCCAAAGCCATGAACCTTTTTTATTATGCTTTGGATGCAAATGAGTTTAATCAAATTTTCACTTGCACTTAGGCAAAGAAAATTTGGGATAAACTATAAGTTACACATGATGGCACTACACAAGTGAAGACTTCCAAAATTAATATTGTTGTGTATAATTATGAGCTTTTTAAAATGTAACCAAATGAAACAATATCTTATTTGCTAGATTTATAAATATTATTAATGATTTGAAAAGTCTTGGCAGGATATATTCTAATGCTGATCTTATACAAAAGATTCTTAGATATTTACTAGATAAATGGAATTCCAAGGTCACTACAATACAAGAAGCAAAGGACTTAAACACACTCCAACTTGATGAACTTTTTGGTTGTTTAATTACTCATGAACTAACAATACATCACTGCAGCGAAGATGACAACAAGAAAAAGAAATCTATAGCTTTTAATGATGCAGTTGATATTAAGAAGCAAAAAGAATAGAAAGAAGAAGAAAGCCCCTCCTCTGATGAAGAACTAGGAGATGATGACATAGCCTTAGTTATGAGGAGATTTAGAAGATTTATAGGCAAAAGAAAGTCAAGATATTAAAGGAAGCACCTTAGCAAAGATGAACAAAGTAAAGACAAAGACAAAGACAAAAACAAAGAAAAAGAACAACAACCAATTTGCTATGAATACAAGAAGTCAAGGCACTACCATTCAGAATATCCTATATTGAAAAACGGATACAAGAAGAAGAAAAAAAAAGCCATTATGGCTACATGGAGCGACAGCGATGAATCTACTTCAAATGAAGAGGAAGAGACAACAAAAATAGCCGGTATATATTTGATAGGTCTAGAAAATGAGGTAACATCTAGTGAACCCATACATGATTTACTTATGATAAATTACATACTGCCTTTTATGAACTTTTAGCTGAATATAAAAAGGCTGGTTTGAAAATCAGATCTATGAAAAATAATTATGATATATTGTTAAAAGAAAAGAATGAAATTTTTGAAAGGAACAATCTTTTGTAAAACAAATTAAGTAATATTTATGGAAAATGCAAGGTACTGCAAAATGAAAAAGATAAGTTTTTTGAAAAGAATAAGAGTTTGCAAAATAAAATGAATAGACTCAAACCTCTTGTTGATAAATTGACTTTAAGATCAAACAAACTTGAGCTAATCTTGAATAATCAAAAGAAATCTAATGATAAAGCTGGAATTGGGTACAATTCAATGCATTTAAATAAATTTTCAGCTTTAGAACCTTATGCATCAAAGTTTTCAACATACAATTCTTTTCAAAAGCCAAAAGTTATTTATTTTTGCTGTAATGGGTTTGTACACAAAGCATATGAATGTAATCTAAGAAAAAAAAAAAAAAACATAGTGAAAAAAGTTTGGATTCCTAAAGGAACCACAGCTACTAACCATCAAGGATCCAAGAAAGCTCGGGTACCTAAAATTTCTACTTGATTATTTTTCAGGAATATCTTGTAGCCCAAATTCATAGAAGAGATGGTATCTAGATAGTGGCTATTCAAGATGCATGACGAGTGACAAAGATCAATTCATCATCCTTGAAATGAAAGATGGTGGAATGGTTATATTTGGTGATAATGGCAAGAAAAAAATCATTACAATTGTTATGATCAAAATTATCCCTTCTACTTATATTAAAAATATATTGTTAGTAGAAAATTGAAGTATAATTTATTGAGCATCAATTAATTATGTGATAAAGGCTTTAAAGTTGTATTTGAATCTTCAATGTGCATAGTAACTAGCTCTCTTGATTCAAGTATTAGGTTTGTTGGTCAAAGACTTAGAAATATTTATATTGTAGACTTGAACAATCTAGCAATGTCAAGTAGTACAAGTCTAATGGCTTTGAATGCTAAAATCAAGAAATTTAGTTTACTTTGGCATAGAAGATTGGGTCATGCAAGCATGTACACTTTAGCAAAATTAATTTTCAAAAACTTAGTTAGAGGTTTACCAAAATTTAAAGTTGATTTTGATATGTTTGTGATGCATGTTAAAATAGTAAACAAACTAGGGAGAGTTTTAAATCTAAAAACATTGTTTCAATATCAAGACCCTTAGAACTACTACACGTGGACTTTTTTGGACCAACTAGGACCACAAGCCTAGGAGGTATGAAATATGGTCTTGTGATAGTATATAATTTTTTACGATTCATTTGGGTTATATTTTATACACACAAAGATGAAGCTTTTAAAGTTTTTTAAAAATTTTATAAAAATTTTTTAAATTCGAAAAATCTTTCGATTATTTTAATTAGAAGTGATCATAGTACTGAATTTGAGAACCAATATTTTGAAGAATTTTGCACAGAACATGGCATTGATCATAACTTTTCAGCCCCTAAAATACCATAACAGAATGGTATTGTGGAAAGAAAAAATAGAACATTAGAAGAGATGGCCCGAACCTTGTTGTATGAAGGCAATCTTTCAAGATAATTTTGGGCAGAAGCTATGAATACTGCATGTTACATATTAAACCGTGTTTTGATTAGACTAATTTTGAAGAAAACCCCTTTGAGCTTTGGAATGATAGAAAATCAAATATTCATTACTTTCATATTTTTGGATGTAAATGTTATATCTTGAATAATGAAAAAGATAACTTAGTTATATTTGATACAAAATATGATCAAGGAATATTTCTTGGATATGCAACTACTAGTAAAGCATATAGAGTTTTCAACAAAAGAACTTTAACTGTTAAAATGTCAATTCATATTATTTTCGATGAGTCTAACATCACACCTTTAAGAAGAGAAGAGTATATTGATAATGATGCAGGTTCCCTAAATGATGAAGTGAAGGATATGAGCTTGAAAGAAAAGTAAGTTAATCAAGAATAGAAAAAGGTAAGTACAGAACATGATGAGCTACCAAAGGACTAGAGGTACAAACATTCTTGATGTGGTACGAGGGACAAGGGCTAGTGATGCTGGGATGGATACTTATGATGCAAGGAATTTTTTTTTTTTTCTTTCTTTTTATGTTTGATGAGTTTTAGATAATTTTTTTTTAGGGTTTTGATTCCCAATCACAAGCAAAGATAAGGAATATGAAGAACAGTAATGGAAGCTTATGCTAGCAGTTCAAAGCCCTAAAAGTAAGAACGAGAACAGGATCCCGGGATTAAGAAACCCCGGTAGGACTAGCTCGACCTACAATATCTACTTAGGAGATAAAGAGAAGGCAAACCTCAAACTTCTAAAGCGCCCGGTGCAGAGATCGCTCAACTCGATGGATGCGGCCTGGATGCCCGAGCAGTCGAACCCGTGGGAGCTCTGGCTTTGGGTCGGGAGGTCACGATGGAAAAGCTGACTGTCTCCAATGCTCGAGATGCCAGGGAGGACCTGGAGGCAAACAAAAGAAAGGTCAACGAAATGTGGAGATGCACGGAAAGGAATTGAATTGGAGTTTGGAAGGGGTTTCGAGCCCGGTATCCGGCTGGATTCCGATGTCGAAGTTGGAGATAACTTGGAGCCTCGCACCCCGCGACGTCCCGAAGGATGAAGGAATGTGGCCTCATACCACACGACGTCCTGGAGGTTGAAGGATTCGCGACGCCGTGGGGTGACAGACAGGTGGCCTCACACCACTCGACGTCCCTGGGGATGAAGGCAATTCCACACAAACCTAGCCTAAGAGACAATGGTTGGAGGGTGGAAGAAACTCAAACTTTTCATTAATCACTCAATCATTCATTCATTCAATATTTTATTACGATGGAGGGGGTAGGGTCCTTTAAATAGGCACCCAGGGCCCATTTTGAAATTCAAATGCAAGAATACAAAATTTCTTCTTCTTTTTCTTGAATGTGCATGGCATGAAGCAAGGCTAGGAGGAGGGATCATGGTGCCTTGAAGTTGGAAAGAATCTTCATTGTTTTGGAAAAAGACATGAAGAGGGGCTTGTAGCATGGCTTATATTCTTCTTCCTTCCTTTGTTGCACACACTTTCTTTGGTATAAGGCTTGACATGGGGAGTGTTAGGTGGAGGCACCCAACGATCTTGTCTCTCCCTTCCAAAGAGGTTGAAGCAATTTTGAAGAAGACTTGATTGGAGGGCTTGAATCAAGGGATTTGAATTCCCCACATCAACTCCCATTGACTTCCACCTTGGCCGACCACCCTTGATGGCAATAAGCTTGATAGGGGTGGGGAAAATGGCTAGAGCCAAGTGAAGTGGTCCTCCCTATTGGGCATCATTGCATGCCAAGTGTGCTGCCCACATAGCAAGATGTCATGGCAGCATGTAGGATGCACAGGTGGGCCCTGAGCTGACTTGGCTTCTTTCCTTACTTGCATCCAAGGAGACTAAATTTTAAGACCCACTATTGCAATTGACCCATACTTCTAAGAGACTCAGACTGGACTCGATTTATGACTCCACTTAGTACTGGACTCAATTTGACCTAATTGGTCAAGGTACATACTCAATTCAAAGCAAAAGACAATTACAAATTTGAGGCTTGAAGCCTTATTACAAGACACAAAGAAGTGGAACCCTAATATGAGATCCACAGAGGGTTAAGGAGCCTCTGTCAGATCTTGGTGCCTACACCAGTTCTCCCGGGGTGGGAGGAACTCGACCCTGTCGAGTAAGGGTTAGTTTGGCTTTGGTACCTCTCCAGGATGTCGGGGTCGATGCGCTACAAGTCCTCCCGTGTGATCCACGAGACATCGAATTTGGGTCGGCCTTGCCATCGGACCAAGTAACGTTGATAGCCCTTGCCCCGGGTAGTGATGGCTTGGTCATCCAGGACATGCTCGATCAGCTCTCCTCGCTCAGGTATATTTGGAGGTGGACACTCAGGTTCAGGTTCACTCTCAAAAGGGAGGTCATGCCCAAACGGCTCACTGGGTATGTTTGCGGGTTCCCTATACTCGACTAAGTCAGAGATATTGAATGTCGAGCTAATTCCATAATCCGGAGGTAATTCTAGCACATAGGCATTAGGGCCCATTCTTCTAATCACTTTAAAGGGACCCGCCCCACGAGCATGAAACTTCCTAACGGTTCCCGGTGGAAACCATTCTGGCTGGAGCCTAATCATTACAAAATTCCCTATTTCAAACTCTTTGGCTCGCTTTCGGGAATCAACCAAATTATTTTAAAATTGTATTTAATGCATAATCCTAACATGATGCAAAATGCAGACTCAACTTATGATTCCTTACTAAAAAAAATAAATTTATTGGATGCTCTAGGGCCTAGACCTAACAGATTATGGACTCTCTAGGTTTGACCCTAGTCTGGTATGTACAAGAAAAATTATCAAGGATCCCTAACAAATGCCATAAAGTGTACCAAAAGTAAATGGCAAAAGGGATGGGTTCTAATGAGTCATGCAGCCTAGTGATTTCAACGAAATGCATCCCCATGGCTCTAAAAATGTGAGACAGCTCTGGGAAGGGGAGAAAATATGAGTCGGAGTCTTGGGGTAATCTCTAGGCATCATAAAATAGACCTTGGTTATTCAGGATAATCTTAAGATTTGGACATTGTTCTACAGGTGCAAGTTCCAAGGCAAGATGGGTGTTCCTAAATGGTGGAAGGTCATTAGGAAGGTCTTTGGGAATGTTATCTTGAGAGTCCTCAAAACTGATGTGTACCTCCTGGGGTAGTTCTATAGGGACTTATTCCTGGACCTCCTCTAAGGGCAATACTTGTGAACCCTCACCATTCTCTACTATGTTCGATCCTGGCTCAATTACTCCTTCATAATCTCTAAGGGGTTCAGGATCTTTTTCTTTTGGTTCCTCGATGAATTCTACCTAGGGCCCATCTACACCATATTCTACTAAACTGGATTCACAGATGTCTTCTTTTAATTCTTTAATGGGCTCAGGAGTTTCTTTTCCTAGATTTTCAATGGGTTCAACCTTAAAGTCTTCATTGGGCTCAGGGGTTTTTGTATTCAAATTCTTAGAATGTTCATCCTTCTCTCCCTGAAACTCTTTAAAAGGTCCTTTCCCACTAATCTCTTCTTGTAACCCATTGTCCTTGATCAGGTTAACTAAAGGCTTCTTTTCTTTAAGGCTACTTGATCCTTTCTTGACTGGGTCCTTTGGCTGGATTGGGTTGATTGTGATCTTTTTCCCTTAGTGGAGAAAGACACAGGTATTGGATCGACCATAAAGGGTGGCATCATGGTCTAAAATCCAGGGTCGTCCTAGAATGATACTACCCACACCCATGGGTAAGACGTTACTCCAAATCGATTCTTCATAGGAACTCATTTTGATCTTGATCAGGCACCTAGACTTTACAGAGATTGAAGTTGAATCTATCTAGGAGACTTTGTAAGGGTTGGGGTGGGGAACTGTGGCTAGTCCTAAAGATTTAACTGTACTCAAGGAAAGGGCATTAACACATCTTCCACTATCAATGATGACTTTACAAACCTCATCTCCTAGCTTGATCAGGGTTTGTAGGATGTTGGTCCTATGCCAGTCTTCTTGTACTATGTTTTGGGCTAGGATGCATCTGACTACTCCTAGAAGGTCTTCAGATTCATCTAGCTCTTTCTCTAGGGGTCTTAGTCTGGACTCTATTTGATCCAATCTATTGTTCATCTGGTTGCCTAACTGGGTCATGGATTGAGTCATGGATTGAGTTAGGGCTCCGATGTCAGCTCGCAGTTGGTCCATGGTGTTGGTAGAGGGTGGAGAAGGTCGGTGAAAAGAGGTTCCTGATCTAGTGCACATGTAACAAAACAATGCTACGGTTTGCTAGACCTAGGAGATCTCTCCAAATGTAAAGTCAAGATGATGAACCTGAAAGCAGTAACTTGGCACCTAGCCAGGTAAGCGTAAGGTTAGTGGAGGTTCCTCTTTGCTTGCCTAGACACTAATTAGAAATTGTCCAGGTAAGCGAACCAACCCACTTCCCTTCGGGCTCTAGTCCCTGAACCACTTGCCTAGACACCAACTACACAAGCACACACCAACAAGCAATCTAGCTTGGCTCGGCACTTGGGTTGACCCGACTTCGTGGGTGTCCCTAGCTCACTAGAGCAGATTAAGCATCTAATTGATTTTAGTTAATGGCTAGGGTTCGATATGCCGGGTGGTGGTTTTTGGGCAAGGGACAGGTAATGAAATCCTGACACTAAGTTAAATTGGCGCCCTTAAGATATGTTATGTAAAATGAAGTACAATAATGACTAATGAAATGACTTAAAATTTTTTTTTTTTGTTCTTTTGTGTCTTTTAGATGGTTGAATGCTAAACAAAAGGCAGGAATTAAAACATGCAAGAAACTAGCTAGATGGAGGAATGAATCAAAATGAGATGCTTGCTGAAATTTCAGACCTAAGATTTTCTCAGGCAGTTTATCGGCTTGTAGAAATTCTACAAACTGAAATAAAATCTGAAAAAATAGAAAAAAAATACAATGAAATGAATGCGATCTAACCAAATAGAAATCATGAAATTTGGATATCTTTATAGGGAAAAACAATCCAATGATCAGACCATATACGGACTAACCAGAATGCAAAAAATGAAACAAATGCACTAGTCCTAGCCTTGCTCTGATACCAGTAATGATGTGGTATGAGGGACAAGGGCTAGGGATGCTGGGATGGAAACTTATGATGCAAGAAATTTCTTTTTTTTTTTTTTTCCTTTTATGTTTGATGAGTTTTAGATAATTTTTTTTAGTGTTTCAATTCCTGATCACAAGTAAAGATAAGAAATATGAAGAACAGTAACGGAAGCTTACGCTAGCAGTTCAAAGCCCGAAAAGTAAGAACGAGAACAGGACCACGAGATTAAGAAACCACGGTAGGACTAGCTCGACCTACAATATCTACTTAAGAGATAAAGAGAAGGCAAACCTGAAACTTCTGAAGCGCCCGGTGCAGAGATCGCTCAACTCGGTGGATGCGGCCTAGATGCCCAAGCAGTCGAACCCGTGGGAGCTCTAGCTTTGGGTCGGGAGGTCGCGATGGCAAAGCTGACTGTCTCCAATGCTCGAGATGCCAGGGAGGACCTGTAGGCAAACAAAAGAAAGGTCAGTGGAATGTGGAGATGCACGGAAGGGAATTGAACTGGAGTTGGGAAGGGGCTTCTAGCCCAGTGTCCGGCTGGATTCCGAAGTCGAAGTTGGAGATAACTTGGGGCCTCGCACCCCACGACATCTCGAAGGATGAAGGAATGTGTCCTCAAACCCCGCGATATCCTGGAGGACGAAGGATTCGCGATGCCCTGGGGCGATGGACAGGTGGCCTCACACCACTCGACGTCTCTGTGGACGAAGGCAATTCCACACAAACCTAGCCTAAGAGACAATGGTTGGAGGGTGGAAGAAACTCAAACTTTTCATTAATCACTCAATCATTCATTCATTCAATATTTTTTACAATGGAGGGCGTTGGGTCCTTTAAATAGGCACCCAAGGCCCATTTTGAAATTCAAATGCAAGAATACAAAATTTCTTCTTCTTTTTCTTGAATGTGCATGGCATGAAGCAAGGCTAGGAGGAGGGATCATGGCGCCTTGAAGTTGGAAAGAATCTTCATTGTTTTGGAAAAAGACATGAAGAGGGGCTTGTAGCATGGCTTATGTTCTTCTTCCTTCCTTTGTTGCACACCCTTTCTTTGATATAAGGCTTGACATGTGGAGTGTTAGGTGGAGGCACCCATGGATCTTGTCTCTCCCTTCCAAAGAGGTTGAAGCAATTTGGGAAGAAGACTTGATTGGAGGGCTTGAAGCAAGGGATTTGAATTCCCCACTTCAACTCCCATTGACTTCCACCTTGGCCGACCACCCTTGCATGGCAATGAGCTTGATAGGGGGAGGGGAAAAAGGCTAGAGCCAAGTAAAGTGGTCCTCCCCATTAGGCGTCCTTGCATGCCAAGTGTGCTACCCACATGGCAAGATGTCATGGCGCCATGTAGGAAGCACAGGTGGGCCCTGAGCTGACTTGGCTTCTTTCCTTACTTGCATCCAAGGAGACTAAATTTTAAGACCCACTCTTGCAATTGACCCATACTTCTATGAGACTCGAGTGGACTCGATTTTTGACTCGACTTAGTACAGGACTCAATTTGACCTAATTGGTCATGGTACATACTCAATTCAAAGCAAAAGACAATTACAAATTTGAGGCTTGAAGCCTTATTACAAGACAAAGAAGTGGAATCCTAATATAAGATCCACAGAGGGTTGAGGAGCCTCTATCAGATCCTGGTGCCCACACCAATTCTCCCGGGGTGGGAGGACCTCGACCCTGTTTGATGCAGAACAAAGAATAAAGAAGCGTATGCGGAAGTAAAATTAAGATTAATTCTTTTTTTTTTTATATATATATTTCAGAAATTGGCTTCGACTCAAAGTAAAGCTAAACTACGTTGAAGGAAACTAGGTAAGGATTGAAAGCACAGTTTAGAAGAAACTAAATTATCAGAGTAGTTCAGAAGTAACGGATCGCTGGGGGTTGAGAAACTCCCAGACCTAGGGTTTCGCTCTGAACTTTCAACAGAACAGAAATAGAGAGGAGAGATGGTTTACTAACCAGGCAGTGATCTTCTCAGGATTTTGGTGGAAGAACTCGCTCGAGCAGATTGTGGGATCCTCGGAGTCGGCTATCTTCGCAATGGATCCTCTAATACTGGTCTCGTGGTTTGGTCGGCTTCTTCTGGACTCAAGATCTGGGAAAGAAGAGGAACAAATGATGGAATTCAGAAACTCAAGAAAAGATTTTACCAGGTTGAAGAACTTGAAAGCCGAAGTTGCTGAAATCAGGATTCTCCTGGAGGCCGATCTGACTTCCTCTTAGAATTGCTGTAGATCTGAAGTATCTGGACCGGAGCTGGATGCTGGTGGCCGGCCTGGACTTGGAGAGGGTGGCCGTGAGAAGTGGAATAGGCTAGGGCTTGGTGGAAAGAGAAGGGTGATGGCGGCTAGGGTTTGGGAGTGGAGTGGCTAACCTAGGGTTTGGGGTTTTGGAGATCTCTCACCTCCTCAAGGTTCCAGGGGAACTTGGATTTACTCCCTCACGGAGCTCAACACCTGGAAGCAAGTGCGGAAAAGAGAAAACACAAGTTTGATCATAAAAAAATTTCTTTCATTCATCTGATTGGTGTAAACTTACAAGAGGGGTTTAATTTATAAGGCTTTACAAGGAAGGAGGGTTTCACATCTTCCCATGTGGGACTAAAAGGAGGGGATCTACAAATTAGGGTAAATCATACACATATGGTCGGCCAAGGTACCAAAAAAATTGGATTTGGGTTATAAAAGGCAGGTAGATGGCGCCACCTTGCTTGGATCTTCAAGAAAAATTTCTTCCCTTCCATGGATCAACTCTTTTGGACTCCTCCTTTTCTTCCTCCCTAAGTCAAGGTCCTTCCCATCTTTGTTTTGGATGTCTTTGGCAGGTAGTGGGCGCCCCCTTGAAGTTCTTTTCCAAGAGAATTTCTTCCCTTCTTTGCTTTGGGTTTCTTGGGAAAGTCTTGGCCGCCCCCTTGATTTATGGTCTCTTGGTGGACTTCTCTTTATCTGGCGCATGAGAGAAGGAAGTTGCCATCTGTGGAGTGGGGACCAAAGGCTGCTGGATGTGGATATGGTGCCCCTTGGACTGGGAGTGTGGCTGGGAGTGTGGTGTCCACTTGCCTGGTCTTGGGAGAAAATGTAACATTCCAGGTTGAAACCCTAGTCCACTACTGAGTCAACATGACTCAACAAAATAAAATGCAGGTAATGTAGACTCAAGCTAAATTGAGTTGATCTAGTCAACTCTTATTACAAACCAAAAACCCTAATTTTTCGGGCAAGGTTAATCAGAGATCCAGATGGAGCTCTGAAGTCTTCTTCTGAGTCTGGTGCCCGCACCAATTCTCCCAGGGTGGGAGGAACTCGACCCTGTCGAGTATGGATCAAGTTGGCTCTGGTATCTCTCCAAGAGGTCTGGGTCTAGCTCTTGTAACTCTTCTTGGGAGATCCAAGAGTCATCAGAATCTAGCCTTCCTAGCCAGCGGACCAGGTATCTTTGGTATCCTCGATTACGAGTAGAGATAACCTGATCATCCAGGATCTTTTCAATCTGCTCTTTCCTCACAGGCCAATTTGTTGGTGGACACACAGGGTCAGGTTCACTCTCAAGACAAGGATTAGGTTCAAAAGCCTCACTGGGAATCACAGCTGGCTCCCTATACTCTACTAGGTCTGTAATGTTGAAAGTGGAGCTAATGCCTAGTTCTGGAGGCAACTCGAGCACATAGGCATTGGATCCTACTCGCTTTACCACTCTAAATGGTCCAGCTCCCGTAGCATGTAACTTTCTAACGGTTCCAGGAGGAAACCGTTCAGGCCTTAACCTAATCATTACATAGTCTCCTTCGTCAAAAGTTTTGACTCGCCTTTGAGAATCAGCCAATTTCTTATAAGTTTCGTTACTTAAATTTATTTTGGCTTGAATTTCTTTATGCAAGTCTTTTATATGCTGTGCAAAAACTTCGGCAGACTCGGAGACCCGTGTGTGGGCTGGTAAAAGAGCTAGGTCAAGAGGTGTGTGGGGTTTGTAACCATGCACAATTTCAAATGGACTTTTACCCGTAGACCTATTGACCGAGTCATTATATGCAAATTCAGCTCTAGGTAAGTACAAATCCCAGTTCCTAATGTTTTCACCAACAAGACACCTTAGCAGATTGCCTAAACTATGGTTCACTACTTCGGTTTGGCCGTCAGTCTGGGGATGATAGGCAGTTGAAAACTTAAGTTTCGTCCCTAACTTATGCCAAAGGGTTTTCCAGAAATAGCTGGTGAACCGAACATCCCTATCTGAAACAATGGTCTTGGATAGGCCATGGAGTCGAACTATCTCATTAAAGAACAGGGTGGCTACCTTAGACGCATCAAATGTTTGGGAACAAGGCAAGAAATGGGCCATCTTGGAAAATCGGTCTACTACAACACAGATAGAGTCATGCCTCCTCTGGGTCTTAGGCAAACCTAACACAAAGTCCATGCTCACATCTTGCCAAGGACGATCTGGGACAGGGAGTGGGGTATAAAGGCCGTTGTTCTGTTTTCGCTGTTTGGCAACAGCGCAGGTCCGACACCTAGCCACAATGTGTGCTACATCTCTTTTTAAGCTAGGCTAGAAAAAATGGTCTTCAATTGCCAGGGTGGTCTTATCTTTTCCGAAATGGCCAGCTAAACCTCCAGCATGAGTTTTCCAAATCAAGAATTCCCTAAGAGAGGTTCTAGGGATGCAAAGCCTATTCTTAAAGAACAGAAAGCCATCTAAAAGGGAATAATCCTTATGTTCACTAGATGGTCCTTGAGTTAGATCCTGGTACACAGTCTTAAAATCTGGACACGACTCATATTCTTCTTTGATTTGCTCAAACCCTATGACTTCAGCCCTAACAGAATTCAACAACAAAGATCGACGACTAAGGGCATCAGCTACCTTATTTTCAGACCCAGCCTTATGCTTCAAAACAAAAGTATAGGACTGGATATACTCTAACCACTTAGCATGCCTAGGGTTAAGCTTCTTCTGAGAATTCAAGAATCTAAGAGCCTCATGGTCTGAAAACAGCACAAATTCTTGCGGTAGTAAATAATGTCTCCAGTAACGCAAAGCTTGCACTACCGCATAAAATTCTTTATCATAGGTAGAATACCTAAGCTTAGCATCATTAAGTTTTTCACTAAAGAATGCTATGGGATGGTTCTCTTGGCTTAGGACTCCACCTATACCTACTCCTGAAGCATCACAGGCAACCTCAAATACCTTTGAAAAGTCTGGTAGTCTCAAAATGGGTGCCTGGGTCATCCTATCCTTAAGATCTAGGAAGGCTTTATGGGCTGCTTTGGTCCACTGAAATTCTCCCTTCCTGATGCAGTCTGTGATAGGAGCAACTATGGTACTAAACCCCTTGATGAATCGCCTATAGAAGGTAGCCAAGCCATGGAAACTTCTGACTTCATGCACACTGGTCAGCTCTGGCCATTCTACTATGGACCTAATCTTTTCAGGGTCGGCAGCCACGCCGTCAGGGGTTACAACAAATCCAAGGAAGATAATTCTACTGGTCATAAATTCACACTTTTTGAGATTACCGTAGAGACTATCATTCCTCAAAACTTGACAGACTTGTCTAAGGTGGCCTAGGTGATCTGCAGGGGTCTTACTATAGATCAGGATGTCATCAAAATAGACCACTACAAACTTTCCTATGAAAGCTCTAAGTACCTGGGTCATAATCCTCATGAAAGTACTAGGGGCATTGGACAACCCAAAAGGCATAACAACCCATTCATAGACACCATCCTTAGTTTTGAAGGCTGTTTTCCACTCATCCCCTGGTCTAATCCTAACCTGATGATAGCCGCTCTTGAGATCAATTTTAGAAAAAACCATGGCACCGGCCATCATATCAAGCATGTCATCTAGTCTAGGGATGGGGAACCTATATTTGATTGTGATTTTATTAATGGCACGACTGTCAACACACATCCTCCACGTGCCATCCTTCTTCGGGGTTAGAAGTGCAGGGACTGCACAAGGGCTAAGACTCTCTCTAATGAACCCCTTCCTCAATAATTCGCCAACCTGCTTCTGCAGTTCTTTATGCTCCGATGGATTCATCCTATAATGGGGCAAGTTGGGTAAAGTAGCTCCTGGGACTAAATCTATGGAATGCTGAATATCCCTAAGAGGTGGAAGGTGGTCTGGCAGATCCTCGGGAAAAACATCCTCAAATTCTTCTAATAACGGCTTAACTTCCTGAGGAGGCTCTGAGGGTGTAGGAGTCCTAAGTTCCTTAGTAGTCAACATCCAAATGGGTGAACCACTATGAATCTCTTGTTCCAGATCCTTGGCACTAATTAGGTTCACTCCAGTCTTCATTTCCCTAACCTTACTGGTTCCTTTAGCTACCTTGTCCTTAGGAGGGACTGGATGGATTGTGATTTTCTTCCTATTGAAACTAAAGACACAGGTGTTGGATTTTCCTAAGAGGGTGGCATCATGATCAGACAACCAAGGTCTTCCAAGAATTATACTGCTCACCCCCATGGGCTAGACATCACACCAAACTTCTCTTGATAGGATTGCATTTGGATTTGGACCTGACATCTAGACTGGATGGGTATAGAGGTAGAGTCTACCCAAGAAACCTTATAGGGGTTGGGGTGGGGGACTGGGGTTAAGCCTAACATTTTGACAGTGCTAGTAGAAATGGCATTCACACAGCTCCCACTATCTATGATGATTTTACAAACCTTATCCCCTAGTTTAAGGAAAGTCTGTAGGATGTTAGTCCTACGCCAATCTTCTTGAACTTTAGTCTGGGACAGGATGCATCTCACAACCCCTAAGTGGTCAGATTCAGTGGATTCTTCCTCTCCTTCATACTCATCAACCAAATTCATTCCGGTCTCATAAACTTCTTCTTCAAACTCCTCATTAGGCTCGGAATTCTCTTCTCCTCCCTCTTCTATATATAGGGATCTACGAGGGCACTGGCTAGAAACATGACCTACCTTATGACACTTAAAATAAGCTATGGCTGTGCACTGAGTGGAGATATGACCGGGCTTCTGACACTTAAAACAGACGATACCAGGGGTTCTCTGGGTGTCAGTTACCTTACCTTTGTCCATGGGCCTAGGGGTGGGAATACCCTGATTAGGCTTGCTAGGGGTAACCTGGCTAGGTCCATTTCTTGGGATTGGGGCACTAACCCTAGATGGCATGGGTCCTCTCTGAAACTTCTCAGTGTTCAGTGCAGTCTGATAGGCTTGGTCTAGGTCAGTAACCTCTCTTAGAAACAACTCTCTCTTAATATCTTCCCTAAGCCCAGCCCTAAATCTAGACAAAGTGACTTCATGGGCTTCACTCACATCACATCTCATCAGGTATTCATCAAAGGTGGTTATGTAGTCTGAAACAGATCAGTTCCCTTGTTTCAAAGTCTGCCATTGGTCTAACAGATTTTGCTGGTATGAAATGGGTAGGTACTTGTCTCTAAGTTTCTCTTTCATACCCTGCCAAGTGATTATGGGCTCTACATTTTGTCTTCTAGTAGTCAGCTCAATGTTCCCCCAATATAACCTAGCTTGACGTATTAATTTCATCTTGGCAAACTTGAATTTCCTCTCCTCAGACATGGCATACCACTCAAAGTACTGGTCCATCTCACCCTCCCAATCAGAATACACCTTAGGATTTAGGCTACCATCAAAAGTGGGTGCATCTAACTTGATGTTTCGAATGAACCTATCATCTCTATCCTCAGGTTCTGGGTCAGGCCTCCTATGATTAGGTTCAGGATCTCGGTATAAAGGTCTTCTAGGCTCTTGGTGTGGGTGAGGTTGAGGCACATTAAAATCTGGGTCAGGAGTCCAATTTCGATGCCTAGGTTCCTCAAGTACTTGGACTCGATCCCTAAGCTGGGCAAAATTCTCATTCATATCCTGACTTAATTTGTTCATACTCTCTGTAAGAGCTCTAACCATTGCCTCTAAATCAGGTTGGGCTTGACCAGGTTCGTAGGGCACTCCATTCCGGGTAGACATGATGCAAGCAAACACACAAAATGAGACTCAACTGAACGACTACGGGCTAACTAGACCTAGAGCCCAAACTAGATGCCCAATCAGAGTGGCAAGCTAGCCTGTAGTAACTCAGGACTCAGCCAGGCAGGTGTAAGGGGAGTGTTAGGTCCCTGAATGCCAATCCTAGACACCAATCAGAGATTGGCCAGGTAGGCGGACCAGCACACAAGCCCTTCGGGATGGAATCCCTGAACCACCATTCTAGACACTGAGTACAAAGCACACACAGAGTAACCAGACAAACTGACTCAACACTAGCCTTGACCCGACTTGTTGATGTCCCTAGCCCACTAGGGCAAATTAGGTCTAATCAATTTTAGATTAAAGGCTTAGGTTCGAATGAAGGGGTGGTGGTTTTGGGCTAATGAGAGGTTATCAACTCCTCCCCTTATCTATGATGCTCAAATGCCCTTAAGTTGAATTAAGAGATGAACACTCAAAAATTAATGTATTGCAGAATACAAAAATAGAGTTGAAGTAATTTAATTCTCAGAAATCACACGAAAACCAATAAATCATGAGAAAATTATGCAAATTAGTTTCAATTATTGTGGTTTCAACAAAATAAAAATCACTGAATTTGGAGTTATCTGCAGTGAGAAATAATTCCTGCAACAGAGTAATTACAGGCTGAAAATAGAGCACTT
Source organism: Areca catechu (assembly GCA_021397845.1). Taxonomy (NCBI): domain Eukaryota; kingdom Viridiplantae; phylum Streptophyta; class Magnoliopsida; order Arecales; family Arecaceae; genus Areca; species Areca catechu. The sequence goes on along the minus strand of CM038051.1, from coordinate 110,360,374 downwards.
CCCCGTTTACAATTTCTGCTACGAAGTTGTAACCCAACGGATCCCCTACACGCCCTAGGAACACCCCGTGGAATGGGAAGAGGAGGTTTGCACCTCGCTTCGTTCCTAGGATCGGACGTCCTGGGGAGTCTACTTCGAGCAGACAAAGTGAAAAGAGAGGGACTCAAACAAGCAATCAAACAGAAACCCTAGACAGGGCTCTGATACCAAAAATGATGCAGAACAAAGAACAAAGAAGCGTATGCAGAAGTAAAATTAAGATTAATTCTTTTTTTTTTATATATATATATTTCAGAAATTGGCTTCGACTCAAAGTAAAGCTAAACTACGTTGAAGGAAACTAGGTAAGGATTGAAAGCATAGTTTAGAAGAAACTAAATTATCAGAGTAGTTCAGAAGTAACGGATCGCTGGGGGTTGAGAAACTCCCAGACCTAGGATTTCGCTCTGAACTTTCAACAGAACAGAAATAGAGAGGAGAGATGGTTTACTAACCAAGCAGTGATCTTCTCAGGATTTTGGTGGAAGAACTCTCTCGAGCAGATCGTGGGATCCTCGGAGTCGACTATCTTCGCAATGGATCCTATAATACTAGTCTCATGGTTTGGTCAGCTTCTTCTGGACTCAAGATCTGGGAAAGAAGAGGAACAAATGATGGAACTCAGAAACTCAAGAAAAGATTTTACCAGGTTGAAGAACTTGAAAGCCGAAGTTGCTGAAATCAGGATTCTCCTGGAGGCCGATCTGACTTCCTCTTAGAATTGCTGTAGATCTGAAGTATCTGGACCGGAGCTGGATGCTGGTGGCCGGCCTGGACTTGGAGAGGGTGGCCGTGAGAAGTGGAATAGGCTAGGGCTTGGTGGAAAGAGAAGGGTGATGGCGGCTAGGGTTTGGGAGTGGAGTGGCTAACCTAGGGTTTGGGGTTTTGGAGATCTCTCACCTCCTCAAGGTTCCAGGGGAACCCGGATTTACTCCCTCACGGAGCTCAACACCTGGAAGCAAGTGCGGAAAAGAGAAAACACAAGTTTGATCATAAAAAAATTTCTTTCATTCATCTGATTGGTGTAAACTTACAAGAGGGGTTTAATTTATAAGGCTTTACAAGGGAGGAGGGTTTCACATCTTCCCATGTGGGACTAAAAGGAGGGGATCTACAAATTAGGATAAATCATACACATATGGTCGGCCAAGGTACCAAAAAAATTGGATTTGGGTTATAAAAGGCAGGTAGATGGCGCCACCTTGCTTGGATCTTCAAGAAAAATTTCTTCCCTTCCATGGATCAACTCTTTTGGACTCCTCCTTTTCTTCCTCCCTAAGTCAAGGTCCTTCCCATCTTTGTTTTGGATGTCTTTGGCAGGTAGTGGGCGCCCCCTTGAAGTTCTCTTCCAAGAGAATTTCTTCCCTTCTTTGCTTTGGGTTTCTTGGGAAAGTCTTGGCCGCCCCCTTGATTTGTGGTCTCTTGGTGGACTTCTCTTTATTTGGCGCATGAGAGAAGGAAGTTGCCATCTGTGGAGTAGGGACCAAAGGCTGCTGGATATGGATATGGCACCCCTTTGACTGGGAGTGTGGCTGGGAGTGTGGTGTCCACTTGCCTGGTCTTGGGAGAAAATGTAACATCCCAGGTTGAAACCCTAGTCCACTACTGAGCCAACATGACTCAACAAAATAAAATGCAGGTAATGTAGACTCAAGCTAAATTGAGTTGATCTAGTCAACTCTTATTACAAACCAAAAACCCTAATTTTTCGGGCAAGGTTAATCAGAGATCCAGATGGAGCTCTGAAGTCTTCTTCTGAGTCTGGTGCCCGGACCACTATCGAGTAAAGGTTAGTTTGGCATTGGTACCTCTCCAGGATGTTGGGGTCGATGCGCTGCAAGTCCTCCCGTGTGATCCATGAGTCATCGAATTTGGGTCGACCTTGCCATCGGACCAAGTAACGTTGATAGCCCTTGCCCTGGGTAGTGATGGCTTGGTCATCCAGGACATGCTCGATCCGCTCTCCTTGCTCAGGTATATTTGGAGGTGGACACTCAGGTTAAGGTTCACTCTCAAAAGAAAGGTCAGGCCCAAATGGCTCACTGAGTATGTTTGCGGGTTCCCTATACTCGACTAAGTCAGAGATATTGAATGTCGATCAAATTCCATAATCCGGAGGTAATTCTAGCACATAAGCATTAGGGCCCATTCTGCTAATCACTTTAAAGGGACCCCCCCGACGAGCATGAAACTTTCGAACGGTTCCCGATGGAAACCATTCAGGCTAGAGCCTAATCATTACAAAATTCCCTATTTCAAACTCTTTGGCTCGCTTTCAGGAATCAGCCAAATTATTTTAAAATTGTATTTAATGCATAATCCTAACATTATGCAAAATGTAGACTCAACTTATGAATCCCTACTAAAAAAAAAATTTATTGGATGGTCTAGGGCCTAGACCTAACAAATTATGGACTCTCTAGGTTTGACCTTAGTCTGGTATGTACAAGAAAAATTATCAAGGATCCCTAACAAATGCCATAAAGTGTATCAAAAGTAAATGGCAAAAGGGATGGGTTCTAATGAGTCATGCAGCCTGGTGATTTCAACGAAATGCAACCCCATGGCTCTAAACATGTGAGACGGCTCTGGGAAGGGGAGAAAATAGGAGTCAGAGTCTTGGGGTAATCTCTAGGCATCATAAAATAGACCTTGGTTGTTCAGGATAATCTTAAGATTTGGACATTGTTCTATAGGTGCAAGTTCCAAGGCTAGATGGGTGTTCGTAGATGGTGGAAGGTCATTAGGAAGGTCTTTAGGAATGTTATCTTGAGAGTCCTCAAAACTGATGTCTACCTCCTGGGGTAGTTCTATAGGGACTTGTTCCTGGACCTCCTCTAAGGACAATACTTGTGAACCCTCACCATCCTCTACTATGTTCGATCCTGGCTCAATTACTCCTTCATAATCTCTAATGGGTTCAGGATCCTTTTCTTTTGGTTCCTCGATGAATTCTACCTGGGGCCCATCTACACCATATTCTACTAAACTGGATTCACAGATGTCTTCTTTTAATTCTTTAATGGGCTCAGGAGTTTCTTTTCCTAGATTTTCAATGGGTTCAACCTTAAAGTCTTCATTGGGCTCAGGGGTTTTTGTATTCAAATTCTTAGAATGTTCATTCTTCTCCCCCTGAAACTATTTAAAAGGTCCTTTCCCAGTAATCTCTTCTTCTAACCCATTGTCCTTGATCAGGTTAACTTTAGGCTTCTTTTCTTTAAGGCTACTTGATCCTTTCTTGATTGGGTCCTTAGGCTGGATTGGGTTGATTGTGATCTTTTTGCCTTGGTGGAGAAAGACACAGGTATTGGATCGACCATAAAGGGGGGCATCATGGTCGAAAATCCAGGGTCGTCCTAGAATGATACTACCCACACCCATGGGTAAGACGTCACACTAAATCGATTCTTCATAGGAACTCATTTTGATCTTGATCTTGCACCTAGACTTTACAGGGATTGAAGTTGAATCTATCCAGGAGACTTTGTAAGGATTGGGGTGGGGAACTGTGGCTAGTCCTAAAGATTTAACTGTACTCAAGGAAAGGGCATTAACATAGCTTCCACTGTCAATGATGACCTTACAAACCTCATCTCCTAGCTTGATCAGGGTCTGTAGGATGTTGGTCCTACGCCAATCTTCCTGTACTATGTTTTGGGCTAGGATGCATCTGACTACTCCTAGAAGGTCTTTAGATTCATCTAGCTCTTCCCCTAGGGGTCTTAGTCTGGCCTCTATTTGATCCAATCTATTGTTCAACTGGTTGCCTAACTGGGTCATGGATTGAGTCATGGATTGAGTTAGGGCTCCGATGTCAGCTCGCAGTTGGTCCATGGTGTTGGTAGAGGGTGGAGAAGGTGGGTGAAAAGAGGTTCCTGATATAGTGCACATGTAACAAAACGATGCTACGGTTTGCTAGACCTAGGAGATCTCTCAAAATGTAAAGTCAAGATGATGAACCTGAAAGCAGTAACTTGGCACCTGGCCAGGTAAGTGTAAGGTTAGTGGAGGTTCTTCTTTGCTTGCCTAGACACCAATTAGAAATTGGCCAGGTAAGTGAACCAACCCACTTCCCTCCGGGCTCTAGTCCCTGAACCACTTGCCTAGACACCAACTACACAAGCACACACCAACAAGCAATCTAGCCTGGCTCGGCACTTGGGTTGACCCGACTTCGTGGGTGTCCCTAGCTCACTCAAGTAGATTAAACGTCTAATTAATTTTAGTTAATGGCTAGGGTTCGATATGCCGGGTGGTAGTTTTTGGGCTAGGGACAGGTAATGAAATCCTGACCCTATGTTAAATTGATGCCCTTAACATATGTTATGTAAAATGAAGTACAATATTGACTAATGAAATGACATAAAATTTTTTTATTTTGTTCTTTTGTGTCTTTTAGATGGGTGAATGCTTAACAAAAGGCAAGAATTAAAACATGCAAGAAACTAGCTAGATGGAGGAACGAATCAAAATGAGATGCTTGCTCAAATTTCAGACCTAAGATTTTCTCAGGCAGTTTATCGACTTGTAGAAATTCTACAAACTAAAATAAAATCTGAGAAAATAGAAAAAAATACATTTAAATGAATGCGATCTAACCAAATATAAATCAAGAAATTTGGATGTCTCTACAGGAAAAAAATAATCCAATGATCAGACCATATACGGACTGACCAGAATGCAAAAAATGAAACAAATGCACTAGTCCTAGCCTTGCTCTGATACCAGAAATGATATGGTATGATGGACAAGGGCTAGGGATGCTGGGATGGATACTTATGATGCAAGGAATTTCTTTTTTTATTTTTATTTTTGATGAGTTTTAGATAATTTTTTTTTAGGGTTTTGATTCCCGATCACAAGCAAAGATTAGAAATATGAAGAACAGTAATGGAAGCTTACGCTAGCAGCTCAAAGCCCTAAAAGTAAGAATGAGAACAGGACCCCGGTATTAAGAAATCTCGGTAGGACTAGCTCGACCTACAATACCTACTTAGGAGATAAAGACAAGGCAAACCTCAAACTTCTGAAGCGCCCGATGCAGAGATCGCTCAACTCGGTGGATGCGGCCTGGATGCCCGAGCAGTCGAACCCGTGGGAGCTCTGGCTTTGGGTCGGGAGGTCGCGATAGCAAAGCTGACTGTCTCCAATGCTCGAGATGCCAGGGAGGACCTATAGGCAAACAAAAGAAAGGTCAGCGGAATGTGGAGATGCATGGAAGGGAATTGAACTGGAGTTGGGAAGGGGCTTCGAGCCCGGTGTCTGGCTGGATTTCGAAGTCGAAGTTGGAGATAACTTGGGGCCTCGCACCCCGCGACATTCTGAAGGACGAAGGAATGTGGCCTCACACCACGCGACGTCCTGGAGGACGAAGGATTCGCGACGCCATGGGGCGACGGACAGGTGGCCTCATACCACTCAACGTCCCTGGGGACGAAGGCAATTCCACACAAACCTAGCCTAAGAGACAATGGTTGGAGGGTGGAAGAAACTCAAACTTTTCATTAATCACTCAATCATTCATTCATTCAATATTTTTTACAATGGAGGGGGTTGGGTCCTTTAAATAGGCACCCAAGGCCTATTTTGAAATTCAAATGCAAGAATACAAAATTTCTTCTTCTTTTTCTTGAATGTGCATGGCATGAAGCAAGGCTAGGAGGAGGGATCATGGCGCCTTGAAGTTGGAAAGAATCTTCATTGTTTTGGAAAAAGACATGAAGAGGGGCTTGTAGCATGGCTTATGTTCTTCTTTCTTCCTTTGTTGCACACCCTTTCTTTGGTATAAGGCTTGACATGTGGAGTGTTAGGTGTAGGCACCCAAGGACCTTGTCTCTCCCATCCAAAGAGGTTGAAGCAATTTGGGAAGAAGACTTGATTGGAGGGCTTGAAGCAAGGGATTTGAATTCCCCTCTTCAACTCCCATTGACTTCCACCTTGGCCGACCACCCTTGCATGGAAATGAGCTTGATAAGGGGAGGGGAAAAAGGCTAGAGCCAAGTGAAGTGGTCCTCCCCATTGGGCATCCTTGCATGCCAAGTGTGCTGCCCACATGGCAAGATGTCATGGCGCCATGTAGGATGCACAGGTGGGCCCTGAGCTGACTTGGCTTCTTTCTTTACTTGCATCCAAGGAGACTAAATTTTAAGACCCACTCTTGCAATTGACCCATACTTCTAAGAGACTCAGACTGGGCTCGATTTATGACTCGACTTAGTATAGGACTAAATTTGACCAAATTGGTCAAGGTACATACTCAATTCAAAGCAAAAGACAATTACAAATTTGAGGCTTGAAGCCTTATTACAAGACACAAAGAAGTGGAACCCTAATATGAGATCCACAGAGGGTTGAGGAGCCTCTGTCAGATCCTGGTGCCCACACCAATTCTCACCCTAAAGAATTAATTATTTGTGATCTCTTACAAGGAGTAAGAACTAGGTCATCTTTTAGAGATACCTTTGACTACTTAGCATTTGTTTCTCAAGTTGAACCAAACTGCATAGAGGAAGCTGAAAATGATCCATATTGGATGATGGCTATGCAGAAGGAACTTAATCAATTTGAAAGCAACAATATATGGACCCTTGTAGCTAGACCTAATAAACATCTTGTCATAGGTTATAAATGGATTTTTAGAAATAAATTAGATGACAAAGGCAATTAGTTAGAAACAAAGCTAGATTAGTTACTAAAGGATATAACCAAGAAGAAGGAACAGATTTTGATGAAACTTATTCGCCTGTAGCAAGATTAGAAGCCATAAGACTCTTGCTTGCATTTGTATGTCACATGGAACTTAAACTTTTTCAAATATATGTAAAAAGTACTTTTTAAATGGCTATATTGAAGAAGATGTTGTTGTAGAATAACCTCTAGGTTTTGAAAATCATTCTTTTCCAAATCATGTTTTCAAACTAAACAAAGTATTATATAGTTTAAAACAAGCACCAAGAGTATGGTATGAGAGGTTGAGCAAATTTCTTTTAGAAAATGATTTCAAAAGGAGTAAAGTAGATACAACTTTATTTATCAAAAGAAAAGATGATGAATTATTAGTTGTACAAATATATGTTGTTGATATAATTTTTGATGTAACTAATAAAACTTTATGTCAAGATTTTGCCAAGCTAATGAAGGGAGAATTTGAAATGAGCATGATAGGTGAACTTACTTTCTTCCTTGGACTGCAAATCAAACAAACAAAGAAAGGGATATTCATCAACTAAACAAAGTACATCAAAGAACTATTGAAGAAGTTTGGGATGGAATTCGTAAAATAAATTGGCACACCCATGAGCCCAACCTGCAAACTTGACAAAGATGAGGAAGGTAACAAAGTTGATCAAAAACTATATCGAGGTATGATCAGATCTCTATTTTATTTGACTGCAAGTAGACCTGATAAACTATTTAGTGTTTTTATTCAAATCTAATCCTAAAGAATCATATATAATTGCTGTTAAAAGAATCATAAGATATCTTAAAGGTACATCTAACTTAGGTTTATGATATTCTAAACCTTCATCTTTAAATTTAATTAGTTATTCAGATACAGATTATGGTAGTTGTAGAATTGATAGAAAGAGCACTAGTAGCACATGTCAATTTTTAGAGTTGAACTTAATCTCATGGCATAGTAAGAATCAAAACTCTATGGCACTATCTACTGCTGAGGTAGAGTATGTGGTTGCAGGGAGTTGTTGTGCTCATGTGTTATGGATTAAGCAATAACTAAAAGATTATGATGTTATTTAATCTAAAACTCCAATCAAATATGATAACACAAGTGCTATCAACTTAACAAAAAATCCTATATAGCACTCAAGAACTAAACATATTAAAATTAGATATCATTTTATCAAGGATCATGTTCAAAATGGTGATATTGAACTTGAATTTGTTTCTGATGGGGAACTAATATGCATGCAATTTTTTTTATATGTTTTATATGTGGGGTTGGGTGATTAATTCCCGAATTTCAGATTAAAATAAGTTATAGGGAATTTTATATGAATTTTAGAAGATCAGCATGCAGATTAGGACCTAGAAAAGTAGAAAAGAAGGATCGCCGGGGCTGAGAAGCCTCGGTTAGGGCAAGTTCTCCTACAATAAAACTACTGGAGGTAGAGGGGTGTACCTGACAACGTCTGTGAAGATCGCAGCAAAAGGGTCTCTCATTCCTCGATGGATGCGGCCTGGAAAATCGAGCCAAAGACCCGCGGATACCCGGCTTTCTGCTCGGTGATCCGATTGAGGCTTGGCTGGAGTCGTTGGATTCGTAGGAACTCGGGGACCTGCAAACGACCTGTCAGGGGTTAGAAAACTCACAAAGGAACAAGAAAACAAAGGGAAAACAGCAAGGGAAGGCTTCTTTTGGAGTGGGCGTCCAGGGATCTGAGATGCTTGTTGGTAGCAGGAAGATGATTGCAGCACTGGGAAGAAGAACTCTCGCAAACCCCTTTATGCACACAGCAGGGTATCACACAACTCAATAGAAGAACTCAAGGTTTTCATTCATCAAAAATTTCCCTCATACAAGAGGCTAGGGTCCCTTAAATAGACCCTTAACCTTGGGCTCCAAGTAAGGGTACATAAGTCTTTACATAAGAATCCTTTTTCCTCTCAAACCCTAGCTAGAAAATAAGGAAATATTAGGTAGAAAAATCCCTAAAATTTTTCTTGACTTGGTCAAGACTCCAAGGACGCCTAGGGGGGCGTGTTGGGCTTCTAGGAGCAGCAAAAGGCCGGCCCAAAGGGGCCCGGGTGCATGGGTTTGGGCCTCTGGAAGCTGGGGTGGCCTGGTAGCCAGGTAGCAGGAATATTCCCTGGTATCTTGCTTCTTAGGGGCTTGGGCTTGGCACCTGGGCTTGATTTCATTGGGCTAGGATGTAGATGGACCTCTGGAATCATGGATGCCCTTATTTATGAATATACTTTGGCATCCGGAAGGGAATCTGGGCATCTGGAGGGCATCTGCAAGGAATCAGGGTTTCTGATTTTTCTCCTGGGGTCTTCAAATCTTCAAGCTGGGTTGGACTTGGGCTAAACTTCCATGTCTTCAATCTGGCTGGACTTGGTCTTCACTTGTATAATATAGTCTTGAGTCTTCAGTATGCTTGGACAGGACTGAAAAAAATAAAATTAGCTCAACATGATCTAACTAGCATTGGATTGAACTAGCTCAACATGAGCTGACTAGTACAGAAGTGAAATAACAACTAAAAATACTCAAATAACAACTAAAATGGACTCAGATGAGCTAAGCCCTTATTACAGATGGACTCATAAATTATTGATTAATTACAGAGGGTTGAGAAGCCTCTGCCTTATTCTGGTGCCTTTGGTGTCCGCACCAATTCTCCCGGGGTGGGAGGAACTCGACCCTGTCGAGTGAAGATCAGACTGGCTCACATATCTCTCGAGAAGGTCTGGGTTGAGGCATTGCAAGTCCTTCGAGAAATCTACGAATCGTCCGACTCTGGCTGGCCTTGCCATCGGATCAGGAAGCATTGATAGTCACGGCCCCGGGTCGTGATGGCTTGATCGTCCAGGATACGCTCGATCCGTTCTCCTCTCTCAGGCCAATTTGTTAGTGGACACTCTGGGTTAGGGTCACTCACAATGAAAAGGAATAGGTCCAAAGGCCTTACTAGGTATCGCTGCCGGTTCCCTATACTCAACCAGGTCTGTAATATTGAAGGTAGAACTAATGCCCAAATCCGAAGGCAAGTCTAACACCTAGGCATTTGATCCAATCCTTCTCTATCACTTTAAAAGGTCCGGCTCTGCGAGCATGAAGCTTCTTTTAGGCCTAAGCCTAACCAAGATAGAATCCACTACATCAAATTCTTTGACCCTTCTTCGGGAATTAGCCAGTTGTTTTAATATTAGTGCGGGTGGTGAACATGCTAGGCACATGCAGACAAATGATGCAAAGGACTCATACTGACACCTAACAGACTCGACTATGCATTCCTATCGAAGGAAATTTTATTGAACTCTTTGGATCTAAACCTAATAGATTATAGGTTCTCTAGGTTTGATCCTAGCTTGACATGCACATGAAAATTTACAGTGAACTCCTAGCAAATTCCAAAGAGTATGCCAGAAGTAAGATGCAAACCTAACATGCGTGATGAATGCATGCAGTATGCTAATCTCAGCTAAATGCAATCTAATGATCCTAGAAATGTTGGAGGTGTCAGGAAAGGGCAGAAAATAGGAAGTGGGTTCAGAATTAGTTTGGTAAGGTAGAGAAAAAGGTTCATGGTTAGTTGGATAAAATAGGATAAAAGATGGGGTGTCAGGAACTAATCCTATACTAATGAGGTTAACCTTATGAGGTTGAGCTATATCTACAGGATTTGCATAATGGAAGGATGGGTCACTAATTTCGGGGAAGAGGTCCTTAATGGGAACTATAGGAGGGGACTCATCTTGAAGGTATTGATTCAAAGAGATCAGGTCCTTAATAAATTCTTCTGGTTCTTGTATTTTTGGACTAGACTCTATAATTTGGCTCTCCTCTATGGTTTCCTCAGGTAAGGCTCTAGCAGCAGTACCTAGGTTCTCTTCCTCTATTTGTTCTTCCATTATAGCTTTAGGTTGGATGTGGTCAAGGTCAACTAGCTCTGGGTTGGAATCTACCTGGGTATCTACTGGGTCAGCTAATTCTAGGTCTACTAAAGGTGTCTCCTCTTCTCCCTCATACTCATCCACTAGGCTCACATCAGCTTCATACACTTCCACGTTAATGTAAGCCTTGCGAATCTCAGGAATGGTTGGAGAAGGTCGGCTAGCAGGAAATTGGTTAGGTTCTGGTCTCTGATTATGGGTACCACTCCTAGAAGGTTCAGGTTGTATAAGAGGTAGTGGCTCACTATTGGGTTCATATTTAGGGATACTCATCCTATAGGGTTCAAGTTGACTAGGGGAAGCATGACTAGTACTAGGCTGATACTTAGGGGTTATGGGTTCTCTAAGCTCATAGGACAAGGGTGCAGATCTATGGGTCATGGGATTATAGGATCTGGGGTCATAGGATTTTGGGTCAGCTCTATGATCAGGTTCTAAGGTTGGATCAAGGTATGGGGTCCTCCTAAGGTTGGGCTCTCTATATGGGTCAGGATATTGGGTCCTCCTAGGATTGGACTCCCTATATGGGTCAGAATACTGGGTTCTCCTAGGGTTGGACTCCCTATATGGGTCAGAATATTGGGTTCTCCTAGGGTTTGACTCCCTATATGGGTCAGAATATTGGGTGTTGGGTCTATTAGGCTCATAGGGTATGGGTGTATAGGATCTATGATCATGGGATCTAGAGTCATAGGATCTAGGTTCATAGGTTATGGATTCATAAGTTCTAGGTTCATAGGATTTAGAGTCATAAGATCTATAGGTTGTGAGTATACTAGGCTTATAGGGAGAGGGTAAATAGGATCTATCTTCTTGGTCTATAAAATCCTGATTGGGTCTTCTAGGACTAACCTTAGGGATTGGGTCAGGATGATGGGCTCTCCTAGGTTCAGCCTCAAGGTATGGATCAGGGTTTGGGGTCCTCCTAGATTGAGGATTGTAGTACGGGTCAGGATAAGGGGCTCTCCTAGGTTCGACCTCATGGTATAGATCAGGGTTTGGGGTCCTCCTAGGTTGAGGGGAGTCAGGATCTGGCTCAGACTGTGACCCATGGGTTTTTCTTGGGGTCCCTACCCGGACTTTTAACTGATCAAACCTATTGGCACGATAGTCAATTCTATCATTGGTTTGAATACGAGACTGAGTTAACTGGGTCATCTGGATAGTTATCTGGGCAATTTGATCAGCTAGGGCTTTTATTTGGGCTTGTAAATTTTCCATAGGTTCAGACATTTATGAAGGAGGTGGGTGATATGAAACTCCTGATCTAGTGCTAATGCAAGACTCGATCAGACCGACTATAGCTGACTAAACCTAAAGTCCAAACTAGATGCTCAATCAGGGTGGCAAACTAGCCTATAGTAACCCTGTACTCAGCCAGGCAGGTGTAAGGGGAGTGTTAGGTCCCTGATTGCCAATCCTAGACACCAATCAGAGATTGGCCAGGTAGGCGGACCAGCACACAAGCCCTTCGGGATTGAATCCCTAAACCACCGTTCTAGACACTAAGCACAAGGCACACACAGGTTAACTTGACACAGTGATCTAACACTAGCCCGGACCCGACCAGTTGGTGTCCCTAGCCCACTAGGGCAAATTAAGTCTAATTAATTTTAGGTTAAGGCTTGGGACTGAATGCAAGGGATGTGGTTTTGGGCTAAGGAGAGGTGATCAAATCCTCCCCCCATCTGATATAGCAAGAGTGCCCTTAAAAGTAACTTATGCAATGATGGCAGGCAGATGAGGATGCAAATTAGGGTTTAGATATTTATTTATTTTTTTTTTTTGGTATTTTTGGAAAATATGTATATATATATATATATATTTTTTTTGGTATTTTTTTAAATAGAAGAAAACTTGCAAACCATGACCTAATATACTGGAAATATACTAAAATTAAGAAATATGCAAAAACTCCTAAACAAAACCCTAAAACTTCCAAACATGTCTTGCTAAAAAAAACAGAGCCGAAAATTTGCAGGCCCTATTTCGGCTTTCAGAAATTCACTGGCCATAATAAAATCTGAAAAAAGTTTTAAAATTACTGTGAATTATGATAAATCCAGGAAAATAAATTTTAGAATTTTTGGAGTTTTTAACAGGGAGAAATAATTAAAATAACAGAGTATATACGGACTGAAAAATTACAGAAAACAAGCCCTAATCTAAGCTCTGATACCAAATGATGGGGAACTAATATGCATGCAATTTTTTTTATATGTTTTATATGTGGGGTTGGGTGATTAATTCCCGAATTTCAGATTAAAATAAGTTATAGGGAATTTTATATGAATTTTAGAAGATCAGCATGCAGATTAGGACCTAGAAAAGTAGAAAAGAAGGATCGCCGGGGCTGAGAAGCCTCGGTTAGGGCAAGTTCTCCTACAATAAAACTACTGGAGGTAGAGGGGTGTACCTGACAATGTCTGTGAAGATCGCAGAAAAAGGGTCTCTCATTCCTCGACGGATGCGGCCTGGAAAATCGAGCCAAAGACCCGCGGATACCCGGCTTTCTGCTCGGTGATCCGATTGAGGCTTGGCTGGAGTCGTTGGATTCGTAGGAACTCGGGGACCTGCAAATGACCTGTCAGGGGTTAGAAAACTTACAAAGGAACAAGAAAACAAAGGAAAAACAGCAAGGGAAGGCTTCTTTTGGAGTGGGCGTCCAGGGATCTGAGATGCTTGTTGGTAGCAGGAAGATGATTGCAGCACTGGGAAGAAGAACTCTCGCAAACCCCTTTATGCACACAGCAGGGTATCACACAACTCAATAGAAGAACTCAAGGTTTTCATTCATCAAAAATTTCCCTCATACAAGAGGCTAGGGTCCCTTAAATAGACCCTTAACCTTGGGCTCCAAGTAAGGGTACATAAGTCTTTACATAAGAATCCTTTTTCCTCTCAAACCCTAGCTAGAAAATAAGAAAGTATTAGGTAGAAAAATCCCTAAAATTTTTCTTGACTTGGTCAAGACTCCAAGAACGCCTAGGGGGCGTGTTGGGCTTCTAGGAGCAGCAAAAGGCCGGCCCAAAGGGGCCCGGGTGCATGGGTTTGGGCCTCTGGAAGCTGGGGTGGCCTGGTAGCCAGGTAGCAGGAATATTCCCTGGTATCTTGCTTCTTAGGGGCTTGGGCTTGGCACCTGGGCTTGATTTCATTGGGCTAGGATGCAGATGGACCTCTGGAATCATGGATGCCCTTATTTATGAATATACTTTGGCATCCGGAAGGGAATCTGGGCATCTGGAGGGCATCTGCAAGGAATCAGGGTTTCTGATTTTTCTCCTGGGGTCTTCAAATCTTCAAGCTGGGTTGGACTTGGGCTAAACTTCCATGTCTTCAATCTGGCTGGACTTGGTCTTCACTTGTATAATATAGTCTTGAGTCTTCAGTATGCTTGGACAGGACTCAAAAAAATAAAATTAGCTCAACATGAGCTAACTAGCATTGGACTGAACTAGCTCAACATGAGCTGACTAGTACAGAAGTGAAATAACAACTAAAAATACTCAAATAACAACTAAAATGGACTCAAATAAGCTAAGCCCTTATTACAGATGGACTCATAAATTATTGATCAATTACAGAGGGTTGAGAAGCCTCTGCCTTATTCTGGTGCCTTTGGTGTCCGCACCAGTTTCTAATGAAAAATAATTGGCTAACATCTTTACCAAACCAATTAGTAAGGATAGATTTCAAATGATTAGAGGAGAATTAGGTCTTTGTGATCCTTTCTATAATTTTGACCTAATTCCTTCAAAAAATAAGGAAAATTTATCTAGAAGACCATCAATACCTAATTAAGCTAGATACACACCTTTCTTAGTGTTCTTCTAAGAGTAGAAACCTTTCCCCTAATTTTTTGAACCTTTTTCCCTAATTTTGCTCGAGTCGACTTGAGTAACATGCGCTGTCTAGGTGAGTCGACTTGGATGGTGGGGTTACATAAAAGCCGTAAACCATAGAAATCTCATTTCACCTCTCTTTTTCCAGTTGAAACCGAACCTTAGGGACCACTTTCCATTCTTACCTTAGGGACCACTCAATCTTTTTTAATTCCCCTTAGATCTTGATCATATGGTACCCAAAAGAGCCATAGCCAAGTGACCTAAGCGAGCGGCCCCACGAACTATACAATTGGAAAGAAGATCCAAACGAAGGGAAGATGAGCCAACTCAACATGAAACTCAAGAACAAAAAGCTCCACAAAGACAAATCATCCAAATGGGAAATCATCCTGTTACTTCAAGTAGAAGAGTAGATTTAAGTTTTCTTGAATAATAAAATTTTTGGATTGAAGATTGGATTAGAGCTCAAGGTTTGGAATACTTTTGTTCACTGGATATTCCTACTTATCCCACCTTAGTTAGGACCTTTTTTGAGTATTTATCACTTGGAGCACACCACATTTTGTCCATAGTGAAAGGCATTACAATTTCAATTGATGAAGCTAGATTAAGCAGGGTTTTATAGATGCCTTAAGCTGGGAAATGCCACTTAAACTTGAAGGACAAGCAAAGGACTTTGAGAACAGTTCTTGAAAGAAGCAATGTTGAAGAAATTACAAAAGTACAACCAAATAGATTTTCATTGGAGATGAGATTACTTTATAATATTACAAGTAGAGTATTTTTACCCTAGATAGGGAGATTTGACAGTGCAAGTGAGCGAGACATGATGTTTATGAGGTATATGATTGAGGGGGAGGCCCTCAATCTACCATTTATTATAATGACTCAGATCTTAGATGATGCTAGGAAGGTGTTGCCCAGGTTGCATTTCCCAAGATGGGGGTGAATTGGGAATTACAAATTTTTGCAAGTATGTGCACAAGTAATTCCTTTTGGTGGTTGAGTGCTGTGTTAATCAGAGAATAAGTGCAGAAGCTTTAAAGTAAATCAAGCCCAACACAAACAAGGCAAGTTTATAGTGGTTCGGAGCAACCCAGCTCCTACCTCCACTACCCAAGTTCACCACTCGGGATTTCCACTATATCCCCCAAAATGGAATACAGTTGGATTGGATTACAGGCTCACAATCCCAACCTCTACACTTTGATTTTTAAGCCAGGCTCACCAAAGAAACCCACTCTAGGTTTTCACACGCTCACCTAGAACCTCTATACTTTGGTTTTGAAAAGGCTCACCAAAGAAACCTATTTGGTTTTTACAGCCGGGCTCACAAATAACCCAAATATTCTAAGAGTAGAATAAAAATCAACAAAATTGACAAACTCAGTTATCGGGTGGTTGTCGATGCAGCTCGAGTGAAGCTCAATTGAATGCTCTTCAATGCACTTCAATGGCTTCCTTGCTTTCCTCAAAAGATGCTTCAAGCTTTTGATAAGAGTTGGTGAAGGCTTGAAGACTGACTTCAAAGCTCAAGTGCTCTCTCCTTTAACTTCAATAAATATTCAATAACTGTTCATTAACTCATTAGTCTCTCCAAGGATGTTCTCATACCTCATTTATAGAGACATCAACTGCCTTCCCTTGATTTTGAATGTTGTAGATAATTGGGAAGTGATAGGTTACCATTGGAGCACTTTTGGAATTCAAAAACAAAAAACTAGAACTAGCAGTTGGAGGTGACCCCATCATTCCAGTCAGCTCGGATATTCTTCGAGTCTGCTCGAATCAAGTTCGGGTCAGCTAGGCTGAACACCAGTCAGCTAGGTTCCACAGTTGAGAAAATGGTTCACTCTAGACGAGTCGGCTGGTTGAAATCCAGTCGGCTCGGATCCCAAAGATTCTCAAAACGTTCTCAACCATATTCTGGATGAATTTGCTGGGCCTTGGTGCTAGTCGACTGGACCTGTGTGCCAGAGAACTTCTTTCTTGTGCCAGTGCCAAAATCGGCTAGTTCCTCCATCCAGTCGGCCCGAGAATGGTTCTTTAGCCAGATCAAATTCAATTTTCCAGAACTCTTGTGCCAAGCTTTGAAGACTTTCTCAAAGTCTTCTTACAATGAAATTAAGAAAAATTGAAGCTTGAAAACTATTAGAAGTAACCCTTTATCTTTGATTCAAGTAGGAAATATTTTGTTGGATTCTTCTTTACAAGATTCTAATCACTTTACAACTCAACACAAAGCAATAAAGATTGTAGGGTTTAGATAGTATGTCAATGTAGTTATCCTACAAAAACTTGTCAACCATTTAAAGAGTTGTTAGATAACCAAATGTATGCTCCAATGTTTTGTTATCATCAAAATCACTTTAGGGGTCAACAATCTTCCCCTTTTATATGATGACAAAACACTGGGCATGAAAGGAATCTATTCTATTCACAAGTAGATGTATATCATAATAAGCATTTACATTTATTTGATGTATCGTAATATTAACTATATTCTCAAATGTATATCAATATATGCTATACAGTTATACACAATGCTAATTTTATAAACTGTAAGTGTCAAAAATAATTGCTTGTATGTAACAAGCAGCATTAAGTATTGATAGTTAGATGTAATAAGTAGAGAGCATCATAGTAATCATTGAAGCAAATTGAATATGTAAATTAAACATGTGTATCTCCTCCTTTTTATAAAATTTCTAATCAATATAATATTTCTCTAAATTTCTCCCCCTTTAACATTCATTTGAACAATTCAGCAAAAGAAGGTATACAAAAATCATTAAGCTCTCCCTGTCTAATTAACTTTAGAAGTTCTATTCTAATTTATTAAATTTATTCTTTCATGCACTCTATTGTACAATAGTTCTCCCCCTTTTTGTTATCAAATAAAAAAGGTTAAACAATTAAGCACGGATTTTAAATACATCGAGAATGTATCAAGATTTGTTTGAGATAATTTCACTTTCTCAATTTAGAGAGAATTTTATTAAAAAATAGACAGTGTTAACAAGATAAAAAAAATACATAATAGTGTCCAAAAGAGATATTCATTGCATTTCTATCAAAAAATTCAGTACATCAAGCATTACATAAGCTTCAAAAAGCTTCCAAAATGTATAGAAAATACTAAAGACCATACTAAAGACCTATTCACTTTTAGATTCTTCTTTGGGTACATTGATAGGTGTGCTAGCACCGTACCAAGAAGCAGGACTAGGTGGTCTACTAGAGGATGCATGACGTGGAGGTGCTCTAGGGTGGTGAGAAGTAGTAGGAGCCCTAGTGGAAATAGGAGGAGGATCATACAAGGGTCTGGTTCTAGCAGTGACCTCCAAGGATTTAACAGTGCCATAGATAGAAACCATCTCCATCCAGATTGCTCCAAGCTGTTGTTCCATATCCTTGAGGCTTGCTGGTACCTTGTTCACTGCCTCCTTCATCTCACCGATTTTCTTTTGCATTGATATAAGCTCAGAAGCTTGGACATTGGCAAAGGCTTCAGCAGATCCTCTAAGTCTTCCAAGCTCTGACCTGATGATCCCAATGCCTCTAGTATAGTCATCTACCATCTGTCTAGTTTCTGCAATTGTTCCCAATTTGCATTTGGCTTCATTCAGTTCAGTTCTGTATTCATTCAATGTTGCATCCATAGATTTCAGTATAGTTTCAGAACTAGAAGAGATACAGTTTAGGATTGGTTGAAGTTCTACTTGTAGAGCTGATCTTGAAGCTTCTATTGCTTCAACCTTTCCTTGCAAATTTATAACATGTTCTTCTAGCCTATCCATTCTACTATCCACTGACCTTTTCAGATCACCAAAAAGAGAAGTAATTGTTCCTGTCAGTGTATCAGTCAAACTTTTCATCTGTTCTTCAATCTGATTTTGGATGATTGGAGGATGTGATGCTGCAGGAGGGTAGTCTAGTAGAGGAATATTAGCTGTAGGCAAATCAAACTCGGGTGCAGGCATATCAAAAATAGGAGAAGGTGCTCTAGCCTCCTCAAAAGTAGTAGCAGGCTCAGAAATATGAGACTCAAGCTCAGGTACAGGTGCATATGAAGTTCCAGCTATTTCTACATTCTCTTGTTCTCCTTCTTCACTGCTAGAGTAGCCTATTGCCCTGACATTTGTCTTTTTCTTCCTCCAAATTCCTTCAACTTGGAAGTAACCCATTCTCTCCAGTGATTTGGAGGTGTAAACATTTGTATGGTGCAGTTCAACTCCATCTTCACCCTCCAAACTCACTCTTTGAGACTTAAACAGTAGGGTTAGCATCATTCCATAGGGTAAGCATGACCTGGCCTTTCTAACTGTCTCCTTCATTTGCATAATTATATTGTAGGATAGATTTACAGGAGTCTTCTCCAATATGTGTTCCATAAGACATAAGTTTCTTTCACTCACCCAATCAAATCTTCCTGTTCTTTGCAAGAATATTCTGCAGATAAAATTATGTAGCAACCTCATTTCAAGAGATAGGGTATTAGCAAACATTATTCCATTCCACTAACATCTTCTTTGTTTAAGATTGTTCTTAAAGTCTTTTCTCTATTGTCAATCACTAGGAATTTCACTCCATCTGAAGGTAAGTCCAGTAGACCATGTAGAAATTCTTCATTGATAATAATTCATTTTCCTTTAACAGTAGACTCAACATGATGTGTTCCTAGTCTCAGATTTTCATAAAAACTTCTAACAAGAGAGGGGTAAGTCTTTTCATTTAAGGAGCAAAACTTTCTCCATCCTTGATCTTCAATCAAATCACCGATTTTTAACCCAATCTCTTTGATAAATTCAAAGTTAATGCGACGTCCAAAGGTTACCGATCTTGTAGACATCAAAGGGACTTGACTTGGAACAGTTGAAGCATCCCTTGCAGCTTCTTCCACAAGTTCCTCAATATGAACGGTGGCAGTTGGCTCTTCTTGACGCCTTTTAGTCCTTCTTTCCCTTTTAACAGAAGGAGCATCCCTAATGGAGCATTTCCCGGTAGCACGCTTTGGAGCCATTGCTAGCAAAGATGGAAAACTAAGAGATTGGAGACCTTAGAAGGGAGATAGAAGTCTTTGGAGTAAGATTAGGAGAGGAATGAACCATTAGAGAAGACAAAATAGAGGTTGAACAGCTCGGAGAGGGGTTTATAACCTGAAGTAAAATACTTAGACACAAAATTCCAGTCGACTCGAATAGCCCTAAAAAGGCTCGAGTTGGCTATGCCAGAACTCTCCCAAAACACTCAAAGAATCTAGTCAACTCGAAAAAGCTCGAGCCAGCTAGGTCAGAACTCATTCAAAACTCTCAGAAAATCCAGTCGACTCGGCTTAATAACCTGTCGACTCGAATAGAGAAATTAGAGTTTTGGAAATTTCGATCATAAATTAGAGAATTTTTGAAGAGAATTTCAAAGGAAATTAAGGCTCTATGATATAGAATGAAATCAGGAGGTTCTCTAGATAAAGTTTTCTTAAATTTGAAGGAATTAGATTAGAGAATTTAGAAAGGATCGCAAAGTCCTAATTCACTCATAATTAGTTCAAATCTATCTTAATTAAGTGGCTTAGTAAATATGTCAACTAATTGATCTTCAGTAGGAACAAAATCAAGCACTATATTACCATTTGAAACATGATCTCTAATAAAATGATGTCTAATTTCAATGTGCTTGGTTCTAGAGTGTTGAATTTGATTCTTTATCAAATTTATAGCACTTGTGTTATTACATTTAACTGGAATTTTAGATTGTGATACACCAAAGTCTTCTAGTTATTGTTTAATCCATGATACTTGAGCACAATAACTACCAGCAGCCACGTAACTCAGCCTCAGTTATGGACAAGGCTACGGAGTTTTGCTTCTTACAGTGCCATGAAATTAAATTCAACCATAGAAATTGGCATGTACCACTAGTGCATTTTCTATCTATTTTACAACCAACATAGTCAGCATCAGAGAATCCAATCAAATTCATGGTAGAATGTTTAGAATACTAAATTCCTAAACTACTTGTTCCTTTCAAATATTTAATTATTCTTTTAACAGCAAGCATATGTATTTCTTTTGGTGATAACTGAAATCTAGCACATACACATATACTATATAATATGTCAGGTCTACTTGTAGTCAAATATAATAATGATTTGATCATACTTCTATATAGCTTTTGGTCAACATTGGATCCATTTTTATCTTTGTCCAATCTGTAAGCTGGGCTCATGGGTGTGCTCATTGATTTGCTACTCTCCATACCAAACTTTTTGATGATTTTCTTGATGTATTTGGCTTGGTTGATGGAGAAGCCTTCCTTTGTTTATTTTACTTGAAGTCCAAGGAAGTAGTTCAGTTCACCCATTAAGCTCATTTCAAATTCTCCTTGCATAAGCTTAGCAAATTCTTTACATAGAGATTCGTTAGTTGCACCAAAAATGATATCATCAACATATATTTGTACAACTAAGATGTCATTATTCTTCTTTTTGATAAACAAGGTTTTGTCAACATTTTCTCTTGAAAAATCATTTTCAATTAAGAATGTGCTAAGTCTATCATACCAGGCTCAAGGTGTTTATTTCAAACCATACAATGCTTTATTTAATTTAAATACATGTTTTGGAAAAGTGTGATTTTCATAAACTAGTGGTTGTTCCACAAAAACTTGTTCAGAGATAAAACCATTAAGAAATGCACTTTTTACATCCATTTGAAAATGTATGAAACTCATGTAGCAAGCAAATGCAAGTAGTAATCTAATGGCTTCTAGTCTTGCTACGGGTGCATAAGATTCATCAAAATCAATACCTTCTTCTTAGTTATATCATTTAGCCACTAATCTAGCTTTGTTCCTTATTATGTTTCCTTGCTCATCTAATTTTTTTTTATAGACCCATTTGGTTCCTATTATTGGATGGTCAGTAGGTCTATCTACAAGTGTCCATACCTTATTCCTTTCAAACGGGTTTAATTCTTCATGCATTGCCATCATCCAGTTTGGGTCAGTCTCAGCTTCTTCTAGGCTATGGGGTTCTATTTGTGATACAAAGGCTAGGTAATCATGTACATCCCTATGTGCAGACCTAGTCCTAACACCATGTGAAGGATCTTCTATGATTAATTCTTTAGGGTGAGATGTAACATACCTCCAGTCCCTCGGTAGATCGGTGTGATCCTTACTTACCGTTTCTTTTCCATCTTGAGTGTCTTTGTCTTGAATGCTCAAGTTATACATTCCTTTTTGCAATGTACCTGCATCATTATCTATGCACTCTTCTTGTCTAGAAGGTGTAGGGTTAGTTTAAATAAATACAACATGAATTGACTCTTCAACAATAAGACTCCTTTTATTAAAAACCCGATATGCTTTACTATGTAATGAATAACCTAGGAAAATTGTATCATCAGCTTTAGAATCAAATTTTCCCAAATTATCCTTTCCATTGTTATGCTCAAAGCATTTGCATCCAAACACATGAAAATAACTAATATTGGATTTTCTATCATTCCAAAGCTCATAGGGGTTTTCTTTAAAATAGGATGGATCAAAATGCGGTTTAAAATATAGCATGCAGCGTTCACCGCTTCTATCCAAAAGTACTTTGGAAGATTGCCTTCACACAACATTGTGCGAGCCATTTCTTCCAATGTCCGATTTTTCCTCTCTACAACACCATTTTGTTGAGGTGTTCTAATAGTGGAGTAGTTGTGATCAATGCCAAATTCAGTACAATAATCTTTAAAAAATTGATTTTCAAATTCAGTTCCATGATCACTTCTAATTGAAATCAAAGATAAGTTCTTTTGATTTGAAACCATTTTATGGAGTTTTCTGAAAACATGTAAAGTTTCATCTTTCGAAGCAATAAACCAAACCCAAGAAAATCTCGAAAAATTATCAACTATCATAAGAGCATATTTCATACCTTCTAGGCTTGTGGTCCTAGTAGGTCTGAAAAGATCCATGTGAAGAAGTTCAAGTGGTCTTGTTGTAGAAACTATATTCTTTGATTAAAAAGTCTACCTAGTTTGTTTACCCATTTGACATTCATCACAAACATTATTTAAATCAACTTTAAACTTAGGAATGCCTCTAACAAGATCTTTAGAAGTCAATTTGGCAATGTTATGCATGCTAGCATGACCTAATCGTATATGCCATAGTAAACCCGACTCTTTTGTCTTAGCATTCATTGCAACTAGACTAGGGCTACTTGACATGGCATGATCATTAAGATCTACCACATAGATATTCCCAAGTCTATGTCCAATGAACATATTGCTAGAATCTAAAGAGTTCATTACTGTATACATAGAAGATTCAAAGACAACCTTGAAGCCATTATCACACAATTGACTTATGCTCAAGAGATTATGCTTCAACTTGTCCACTAGCAAAACATTTCCAATAAAAGTGAAGGGAGTTATTTTGATCTTACCAATACCGATTATTTTCCCTTTGCCATTGTCTCCAAAGGTGGCAATTCCTCCTTTCATTTCAAGGGTGATAAATTGGTACGAGCCACCCGTCATATATCTTGAGCAGCCACTATCTAAGTACCCCCTTTTCTTTAATCTTTGGGATGCAAGACATTCCTGCAAAATAGTCAATGAATTCTTTTAGGTACCCAAGCTACCTTGGATCCTTGCAGGTCAGCAGAGGTGGTTCCTTTGGGAACCCAAATTTTTCTTACATTCTTAAGGACATTTCTAGAATTATTGCATTCAAAAGCTTAATGTCCTATTCTTTTGCAAACATAGCATACAACTTTAGAATTTTTAATAGAAGCAGAATTTGAAGTTCTAAAAGTTGATGCAGTTGATGAAGATTTTGAACTTTTTGAAATATATGCATTTTTGCTCAAGTTCATATGAACATACAATAAAGTCTTTGGAGTTGAAACAGTTTTTGGTGTGGCTAAAACCTTTTGAGATAAAATGTTTTGAACAGGTCCTTTAGATTTCATAAAAGTAGTTGCTGAAATTCCATTCATAAAAGAAGTTTTAAAACCAATTCCAGCTTTGTTTCCTGAAATTCGTTGTTCTTTTAAAATTAACTCAAGCTTATTTGAAGACAAAGTAAGTTTTTCAACTAATGGCTTGAGCTTTGTAACCTCCTTTTTCAATTCAAAGTTTTTAGCAAGTAAATCACTATTTTTCTTCTCACATAAAAGATTTTCATTTTTCAGCTTTTCAATTCATTCAGAAAAGTCATGCAGTTCTTTTTGCAATAAAAGGTTCTTTTCTGAAATTTCATCTTTTTGTTTGAGTAAAGTGTCATTCATATTTTTCAATGATTTTATCTTTACTCCAGCTTTCTTAAATTCAGATAATAAATATGAAAAGCATAATTTAATTCATCTAATGTAAATTTAATACAATTATTAGGAGATGTTATCTCATATTCGAGACCCATTAAACACAGATTTACAGTCTTGGTGGTCTCTTCTTCTTCAGATGAAGATGATTTTTCACTATCAGACCATGTGGCAACCATGGCTTTCTTCTTCCTTTTCTGTCTAAAGGATTTCTTCAACAGAGGACAGTCTGGACGAATATGCCCTGGCTTCTTGCATTCATAGCATGTGGGGACTACTTCTTTATCTTTCTCTCTGTCCTTTTCCTTTTCTTTTTCATAATCCTTGCTATGAAATTTTCGGTTGTATCTTCCTTTCTTTCTCCCCATAAATTTTCTGAATCTCCTCATAACCATAGCGATATCATCGTCTTCTAGGTCATCATTGGAGGAGGTGCTTTCTTCTTCAGATTCTTCATCATCCCTCTTTGATTCGGAAGCAGCTCTGAAGGCTATAGTCTTCTTTTTCTTCTGTTCGTTTTCAGTTCTGTGCTACATAGTTAGCTCATGGGTGATGAGTGATCTTAGTAGTTCATCTAGTAAAAGTGTGTTGAGATCTTTGGCCTCTTGGATTGCAGTCACTTTGGGATCCCACTTGTCAGGTAGAGAATGGAGTATCTTCTGAACTAGATCAGCATTTGAGTATACCCTACCAAGACTCTTCAAACCATTAATAATATCTGTAAATCTAGAGAACATGGCAGAAATTATTTCAGAAGGTTTCATTTTAAACAATTCATAATTGTGAACTAAAAGATTTATCATTGAGATTTTTACTTGGGAAGTTCCCTCATGGGTCACTTCGAGTTTGTCCAAGATTTTCTTTGCTGAAGAGCAAGTGAAAATTTGGTTGAACTCGTTTGCATCCAAAGGACAGAATAATAAATTCATCGCTTTGGCATTTAATTCCCCCATTTTCATGTCATGATCATCCCAGTCCTCTTCAGGCTTAGGGATGTCCATGCCATCAACTTTGATTATGGAAATATGTGGCCCTTTTAAGATGACATTCTATAATTGAAAATCTATAGCTTGAATATAAATCTTCATTCATACTTTCCAATAATAATAACTAGTGCTTGTGAATAGTGGAGGTCTATTTGTTGACTAGCCTTCGACCAAGGATGTACTCATGGGATGAGCCATCAATCTTTACTCAAGTAATCAGAAACACAACTCTGATACCAGCTATTGCCCAGGTTGCTTTTCCCAATAGGGGGTGAATTGGGAATTACAAAATTTTTGCAAGTATGTACACAAGTAATTCCTTTTGGTGGTTGAGTGCTGTGTTAATCAGAGAATAAGTGCAGAAGCTAAAAAGTAAATCAAGCACAACACAAATAAGGCAAGTTTATAGTGGTTCAGAGCAACCCAGCTTCAACGTCCACTATCCAAGTTCACCAATCGGGATTTTCACTATATCCTCCAAACCAGAATACAGTCGGATTGTTTTACAGGCTCACAATCCCAACCTCTATACTTTGGTTTTTAAACCGGGCTCACCAAAGAAATCCACTCTAGGTTTTCATAGGCTCACCTAGAACCTCTACACTTTGGTTTTGAAAAGGCTCACCAAAGAAACCTATTTGGTTTTTACAGTCGGGCTCACCAATAACCCAAATATTCTAAGAGTAGAATAAAAAGCAACAAAAACTGACAAACTCAGTTGTCGGGTGGTTGCTGATGCAGCTCGAGTGAAGCTCAAATGAATGCTCTTTAATGCACTTTAATGGCTTCCTTGCTTTCCTCAAAAGATGCTTCAAGTTTCTGATAAGAGTTGGTGAAGGCTTGAAGACTGACTTCAAAGCTCAAGTGCTCTCTCCTTTAACTTCAATAAATATTCAATAACTATTCATTAACTCATTAGTCTCTCCAAGGATGTTCTCATATCTTATTTATAGAGACTTCAACTGCCTTTCCTTCATTTTGAATGTTGTAGACCATTGGGAAGTGACAGGTTACCGTTGGAGCACTTTTGGAATTCAAAAACAAAAAATTGGAAATAGCCGTTGGAGGTGACCCCATCATTCCAGTTGGCTTGGACATTCTTCGAGTCAGCTCAGATCAAGTTCGAGTCGGCTGGGCTGAACACTAGTCGGCTAGGTTCCACAGTTGAGAAAATGGTTCACTCAGGATGAGTCGGCTAGGCTAAAATCTAGTCGGCTCGGATCCCTGAGATTCTCAGAACATTCTCAACCATGTTCTAGACGAGTCAGTTGGTTCTTGGTGCTAGTCGATTGGATCTATGTGCCAGAGAACTTCTTTCTTGTGCCAGTGCCAGAGTTGGCTAGTTCCTCCATCCAATCGGCTCGAGAATGGTTATTCAGCCAGATCAAATTCAATTTTCCAGAACTCTTGTGCCAAGCTTTGAAGACTTCCTCAATGTCTTCTTACAATGAAATTAAGAAAAATTGAAGCTTGAAATCTATTAGAAGTAACCTTTTATCTTTGATTCAAGTAGGAAATTTTTTGTTGGGTTCTTCTTTACAAGATTCTAATCACTTTACAACTCAACACAAAGCAAAAAAGATTGTAGGGTTTAAAGAGTATGTCAATGTAGTTATCCTAAAAAAACTTGTCAACCATTTGAAGAGTTGTTAGATAACCAAATATATGCTCCAATGTTTTGTTATCATCAAAATAACTTTAGGGGTCAACAGAAGGCCAGGGCATGTCTGCCCTATGGGATGGCATTCACTCTCTCATCCTAGGATTGTGGTATTGACTTGACAAGTGAGGATAGCAGATCCCTGTTGCATACAGACAGAAACTCAGAGAAATCTTTATATAGGATGGGGTACCACCGAGTGAGGGAGTTTAGATGAGGAAGATTTATGGATAGAGGGTAGCACATTCTGATATTGATTCTAATGAGGATATTCCAGTTGGTGTAGATGTTGATGATCAGACTGATGATAAGGATTAGCCAGTTGATGAGGCTAGACCTTCAGAGCCAGCACCTACCACACCTCCTCCATCAGTTCTTTTTGAGCCTAGTATTGGTGTGAAGCAGTATTCTGAGTAGATACGGATGATTCGAGATGACATTTCTGCCATTAGATTTGATTTACATACTGTTAAAGAAGAGATACATTCATGGATAGATCTACTATAGATCGTGATGAGAGAGGAATTTAGTCATATTCTGATAGCTATACAACAGACCACTTCGGTTGGACCTCCCAGATCATCTCTACCACCATCTCCTGATGATGGTCAGGACTTTGATCAGTAGGCTGATGAGCATGGTATGGACACACCTGCAGTACCTAAGTCAGAGTAGCCAGAGCAGAGCATTCCTGACACACCAGCTACTCAGATGTTTTCTGGCACCAGCAATCTTGTATTGTCTGATACTACTCTCAGTGCCTTTACTGATCAAAGGATTCCAGTGCTTTCAGAGCCATCTCCCTCAGCTAATAAGCCAGAGCCTACTCCTCCAATAGCTACTAGAGACACACCTAGATAGTATCGTAGGTCTAGAGTCCCTAGAGCTGGCCCTTATCTTAGGACTAGAAACATGACTCATCAAACTCCTAGACCTTCTAGACATAGGATTATGGCAAATATTGTATTAGATCTTCCATCTGATGATGCCTAGCTTCACAAATGTCTTATGTTTTGTTATGTCTCATGTATGTTACTATGTTACATGTATTGAACTGAAGTTTTAATGTTTATGAAATTTTACTATTTCTATTATTTACTCTCGTTTACTCTTTGAATGTGTTATTTAATTCCATAATAAGGGAGAGAAATATCTAATGGAAAATGATAATACAACAGAACCTTTATACCTTTTGTTGATGACAAAAAGGGGAGAAATATATAAAGCATGGAAAATGATCATATAATGTAATAATAATATTCTATAATGCATAGAAATATATGAGCAAAGCATGGAAAATGATCATATAATGTGATAATAATGGAAAATTACATGAGTTATTAAATGTGCTCAATGTGTGTATATTTGTTAAAATTACAATGAGCCTTAGCATTTCACTCTAAAGTTCTGATACTTTAGTTAAATTACAAAGCTTTGATACTTCAAGTAAATTGTGAAATGAACTCTTATATATAAAGCTCTGATACTTAACATAGCTCTGATACTTAACTTATAAAGCTCTGATACATTTGTTAAGTTGTATAAAGAACTCTTTTGCAAAGCTATGATACTTCTGCAAAGCTATGATACTTCAATCAATGAATTGACAACAGCTCTGGTACTTTAGTCAATAGATCATAATTTGAATTGCCTGATACATTGTATAGCACATTCTAAATGAACTTTCCTTAGTAAAGTTGTCATTTACTTTGATACAGTTAAAAATGTAAAGGTATTTATTATTTCCATGTCCAATGTTTTGTCATCATCAAAAAGGGGGAGATTGTTGACCCCTGGAAAAATTTTGATGATTACAAAATATTGGAGCATGCATTTGATACTAATACTTTTCATATGTTTAAGAAGTTTTTGTAAGATATTTTAAATGGACAATCATTCACCCTACAATTCTAAGATCATTGGAATGTATCAATGTACTCAAAGAAAAAGTTTTATTTATGTTTTAATCATTTATGAACCCTAAGTAAATTAATTGTTTGATTATGTAAAAGTGTAGGGTTCCGGTGCAACGCAGCGAAAGTGTAATTTCAAAATTGAAACTAAATTCACACCAAAAATCCTAAACCAGGAACTCCTTAAATAAGACTAGAACATATGACAAGCATATCAATGCAAATTAGGATTAGGGTACCATCCTGTAATCGCTTTTTCCAACAAACTTGAAGTTGAAGGGGCTAACTGAATTCACCAGGCATCCAGGTGTCCGCCCTCTGATGGTGATCCACACAAAGCAATGATCAAGAACACTATCATCTTGTCCAATAGTTCCTCCTATTGAGTTCTTCTTCCTAGAACTCAATTCTTCGGATTATGGCTGGAATTCTTCCACACATGCCTCCCTTTCTTTGATCACTTCTCCTCCTTCCACTAAGACCTTGACCCTCTAAGACACTCTTGTCTTGAAGATAAGACTTTGTTCTAAGGGGATTTAGGATTGTCTTAAATTGGAGGAGAAATTAAGACAAGAATGTCTTAATGTAAGAAAGAAGGAACAAAATCAGAACTCCTTCTTTCCTTTACCGTCGGAGACCTACTCTTTTATTCTTGTTCAGCAACAGAGTTTCGACAGAGGAGTTCTCTGTAAAGGAAACAATTTAAAACAAGAAAAGAGGGAAGGAGTCTTTTGGAGAGGAAGAAGAAAAATAAAAGCATTACACGGTTTTGATTTTTCCTGACCCCTTAAATAGATTTCAGATAGGCGCCCACACTTCTCTCCGTAAACTCCTTCTCAAGCCCTTCTCATTTTCTCACGCCCCTTCCCTCCTTCTCACGGCCTTCCAGATTAAATCCCATGACCTTTCTTAAAGGAAAAGTCGCGGAGTTTTTAAAAGAAAGGAGTCACGAATTTAAATCTCCGAAGAGATGTTATTTCGCACAACCGGGAAGCAACAAGTGCTTTCTTCCTTTTTTAAAAACCCATCAACCATTGGAGTCCCATCCAAGGGGCACATCTGAGGCGCTAAAGAAGAGAAAGAATGCCGTCCCATATAAAAACATCGGAGAATTATATGGAGTGCACCTAGAGTCCATGTGCCATGGACTCTTCCAAATGGCGCGCCAAGAGTCCATTAGTGAATGGACTCTTGGCATTTTGGCTTGAAAACTCAAAGGAGCGGGTGGAGGGGCTAGCCTAGATACTTGGTTAGCCAATAGGGTTAGCCATAATTCCTATAAACTCAATTAGGGTCTAATTAGATCCAATTAGAACCCAAATTGAATCAATCTGGAAACCTAATTCGAATCCAATTCGAATAGAAGCTAGGATTTGCAACACCTGCTAGAGTGTTATCATGCAAAGATGGTTTAATTACAAATTAAATTTTTGATCAATTCTCTTAAGTGTGTGATCCATTGGGTTTCACATCTAGCCAGCAGTGGGTTCGAATACAAGTTGACCTAATTTGATTAGAACTCTTTTTAATCGATTTTGGTCAAACCGGGCTTACCCGATTATGATCAATTAGGACTCTTCCTAATAAGTGATCATTTAATTTAATCAACCCACAAGACAAGATTGACGTCTAGCAATGTGTCATGTCTACCTGAAAGATATGGAAATTCTGGTGAAATACTAAAAATATCCTTCAGTAGAAAGTTACCGTATAATTAAATCCTTCGATCAGCCTGCACCCAGAATATAATTATGGATAAGGATATATGTCAACTCCAATATTATATTCGTTTCTAGCTCAATCTTATATTGATGATTCAATTATCTTGATATTAGAAATAATCTCTAATATCTTTACTTTGAACAAAGATTCCCTGAATCATCATCCGATTCATAACTAGCTAGATGCAATCTCCTCTTACTAAGAGTGATTGATTCCTTGTTGACCTACTCATTACCTTCATATCCAATTCACCATTCCCAGTATCAATCCTGTGCATGACTCAGTGTCATGATTATAATTGAACCAAAGCATGGTTTCATGTACATAAGGTACTTATGGCAGTCTTAGGTCAAAGGATTACTTGTACCACTCCCACTATGAGAACCTTCTATTGACATGTAGCTAAGACTCCATTAGATGTTCTCAAGTTGGATCATATCAGTGAACTCATTCTCTAATGAGCACCCACATCATAGTATTAGTGTCATACACAAGTGACTGTGAGAGCAGTCACCCTATTCAGTATACATAGGATGTGCTAGTCTTACCGGAAAAACCCTGATCCCCCTACTCAAGGTTCCTTTGACTAGGAATATTTTAGATTAAGGTTTTAAGACTTTATGTCCCACTGGTATGATCTCATCATAACCCTAAAATCATAGCCCTAATCTATGGTGTTCATCATATAATAATAAACACAGCGTATGATAAAAAATAATGCCTTTATTAGAATATTGTAAATTACAATGGTTTGGGAGATACAACATAGATTGGCTTGTAGGGCATATCCCTTTCAATCTCCCACTTGCACTAAAGCTAATCGCCTTTGAATCTTAGTCCCATATACTCGAGGTGGTGATCAAACTCTCGCTGTGGTAGAGCCTTAGTGAACGGGTCTGCTATATTGTTCTTTGTATCAACTCTATTTATGTAGACATCTTGTCTCTCTACTATTTCTCAGATGAGATGGAAGCGTCTCAGAATGTGCTTGGACTTATGATGAGCTCTTGGTTCCCTAGCTTGAGCAACAGCTCTAGTGTTATCACAGTAAAGTGGCACAGGGTTTTCAATCTCAGGAACAACACCCAACTCTGTGATGAACTTCTTTATCCAGAGTGCTTCTTTGGCGGCTTCACTGACAGCTATGTATTCTGCCTCTATGGTTGGGTCAGCTATAGTCTGTTGCTTGGTACTCTTCCAACTCACTGCTCTACCATTTATGGTAAAAACATATCCCGAAATGGATTTGCTATCATTAGGGTCTGATTGAAAACTAGAATCAGAATAAGCTTCTAGTTTAAGATCAGAACCACCATAAACCAGAAAAATATCCTTAGTCCTTCTCAGGTACTTAAGAATATTTTTAACTGCATTCCAATGATCCTCTCCTAGATCAGCATGAAACCTACTGACAATGCCTAAAGCATATGGCACATCAGGCCTGGTACATAACATGGCATACATTATGGACCCTATTGCCAAAGCATAAGGTATAGAATTCATTCTATTTCTTTCTTCAGGTGTCTTAGGAGACATACTTTTAGAAAGATGTATGCCTTGACTCATAGGAAGATAACCTCTTTTACTTCCATCAATGCTGAATCTTTTCAGCACTAAGTCAATTTACTTAGATTGGGATAAACCTAGCATCCTCTTAGATCTATCTCTATAGATCTTAATACCTAGTATATAGGATGCTTCTCCCAAATCTTTCATGGAAAACTGGTTTGATAGCCAAACCTTGACTGATTGCAACATTGGGATATCATTCCCAATGAGGAGTATGTCATCTACAAACAGAACCAAGAAGACTATGGCACTTCCACTAGTCTTCTTATAAACACAGGGTTCATCCACATTTTTGATAAAACCAAACCTTTTAATAGTTTTATCAAAGCGGATGTTCCAACTCCTTGAAGCTTGCTTTAATCCATAAATGGATTTCTTTAGCTTGCATACATGATTAGGTTTATTCTTTGAAATAAAACCTTCTGGCTGTGACATATAGACTTTTTCCTCAAGGAAACCATTAAGGAATGCAGTCTTCATATCCATCTGCCAGATCTCATAATCGTGGTATGCTGCTATAGCAAGTAAAATCCGGATTGATTTGAGCATGGCAACAGGTGAGAATGTTTCATCATAATCAATTACCTGTTTTTGTCTAAAACCTTTTGCCACTAATATGGCTTTATAGGTTTCAACTTGGCCATTAGTCCCAATCTTTTTCTTATAGACCCATTTGCACCAATAGGATTAACACCCTCTGGTGCATCGACCAAAGTCCATACTTGGTTTTCATACATAGAGTCTATCTCAGATTCCATGGTTTCTTGCCATCTATCTGAATCAGTACTCAAGATAGCTTCCGTATAGGTCAGAGGTTCATCATTTTGAATGACTTGGGCTTCATTATTTTTAATAATAAACCCATACCTCTCAGGTGCCCGAGGCACTCTATCAGACTACGGGGAGGAGTTTTGTGTTCTGGTTCTGTCCTAACTATATGTTATAACAGTTGAGAACTGTCTATCTATGTTTCTTGTACTTCTCCAAGTTCAACAGTTCTACCATTGTCCTTTTCTAAAATGAACTCTTTTTCTAGAAAAGTGGCATGCCTGCTGACAAAAATCTTTTGTTTAGGATGATAAAACAGATATCCTCTACCCTCTCTAGGATATCCTACAAATAGACATTTATCCGCTCTAGGTTCCAACTTATGTCCAAAATTTCTTTTAACATAAGCTGGACATCCCCATACCTTAAAATATTTAAGTTACGGTTTCTTTCCACTCCAAATTTCATATGGAGTACTAACAACGGATTTAGAAGGTACCTTGTTCAGAATGTAAACAGCAGTTTCTAGGGCATGACCCCAAAAGGAAATGGATAAATTTGTGAAGCACATCATGGATCGTACCATATCTAATAAGGTACGATTCCTCCTTTCAGCTATACCATTTAGCTGTGGTGTATAAGAAAGGGTCCATTCAGAAAGAATTCCATTAACTTTAAGATAGTCTAAAAACTCCGTGGATAAGTATTCTCCTCCTCGATCAAAACGAAGAACTTTAATACTTTTCCCAGTTTGTTTTTTGACCATACTTTGATACTCCTTAAATTTATCAAAAGCTTC
Organism: Areca catechu; assembly: GCA_021397845.1. Taxonomy (NCBI): domain Eukaryota; kingdom Viridiplantae; phylum Streptophyta; class Magnoliopsida; order Arecales; family Arecaceae; genus Areca; species Areca catechu. The sequence continues at coordinate 110,327,116 of CM038051.1, read as the reverse complement.
AGATTTATGTTTCATAAGATACGCACATCCGAACCTAAATAAATCATCCGTAAAAGTGATAAAATATGAGTATCCACCTTTGGCCTGAGTTGTCATTGGACCACATACATCAGTATGTATAAGTCCTAATAACTCAGTTGACCTTTCTCCATGTCCAGTAAATAGAGTCTTGGTCATCTTACCCATAAGACATGATTCGCATGTTCCTAATGATTCATACTCATAAGGATCAAGGAATTTTTCTTTGTATAACTTGCTTATCCTAGACTCATTAACATGACCAAGTCGATGATGCCAAAGTATCATTAAAGTCTTCTTTTTTTCTTTTATTATTGACATGAAAAGCACTATCATTGGAAGAAAGAGTTAAGAGCCCATTGCTAAATATGCCAGAACAAATAATTTTATTAGACAACATTATCGAGCAAACAGTGCTCGTTACATCCATTACATATCCTTGTTTTAATAACCAAGAAATAGATATAATGTTTTTAATAATCTTAGGCATATAATAACAATTTTCTAACTCTAAGATCTTCCCTGAAGGCAACTTCAGAATATAGGTCCCTACAGCTTCTGCTTGGATGATATCACCACTAGCACCGTAGAGATTGAAGTCACCTTCCTTCAATACATTAAGCTTATGGTGGTCCTGCAATGATTTGCATATATGGTAACTACAAGCGGTATCCAATACCCAAGTATTTGATATAGATGAATTTAATGTCAATATAGCATGTATCTCATACATACCTTTTGGCGCATCTGATGCACCAGGCTTCACAGTTGCAAGGTAAGCCTTGCAATTCCTTTTCCAATGTCCCGCTTTGCCACAAAAGAAACATGTCGACTGTTTGGAGGCCTTCTTTCATTTCTTATTCTTATTGATGCCACTGTTAGGGTTTAGCCTCCTATTAAAACCCTTTTTGCCTAATTTCTTCTTATTGGTCTTATCAACAAGAAGAAGTGGAGCCTTTTCTTTCTTAACGTGGCTCTCCGCTATTTTAACATATTTAACAGCTCAGGCAAGGAAGTGTTCAGTTTGTTAATGTGATAATTCAAGACAAACTGAGAAAATGACTCTGGGAGTGATTGCATGATTAAATCCTGATTCAACTCCCCATCCATGATAAAACCTAATTGACCCAATCTGGTGATTAAGTCAATTACCTTTAGAACATGATCCTGAATGGATGTTCCCTTTGTCATCCTAGCATGGAATAACTGCTTAGATATTTCATATCTAGCAGTTCTGCTATGTTCTCCATAAAGCTCTTTTAAATTGAGCATTATGGATTGAGTATCCATGCTTTCATGCTGTCTCTGTAACTCATTGGTCATAGAGGCCAGTATGATACACTTGATAGTGAGAGAGTCATTCTGCCACATTTTGTATATGGCCATATCTTCCTGTGTGGCATCATCCCCTAGTGGATTAAGACTAGGGGTGTCAAGAATATAAGAAAGTTTTTCTGAACTCAGCACAATCTTTAAATTTCTCAACCAGTCCACATAATTCGGACCAGTCAGTTTGTTGGTATCAAAGATACTTCGCAGTGATAATGAAGATGCCATTTATCTACATTTAATAAAGAACAATGCATAAGCTAACAACCATGAAATGACTTACATAATTAAATTAGGTCTTCAATTTAATTATGTCTCCCACTATTTTATCAAAAATCATAGCCCTCACTATGATAATCGAGAAGAACCCTGATCGGTTTTTTCATAGTCAGATTGAGATCCTAATAACTTATAAAAGATCTTGCAGAAAACATAACAAATCTTTTATAAGCTCAAAGGTAGGAAACTCTTCCAATTATATCTCATATAATTCTCAAGAAGTAACTTGGTCTCTATAACATTATTAGTCTTGCAGAAAACACTACAAACCATAATGTTCTAGTTAAGTCAAGACCCTTTCATTTCTATACAGTCAATACTCAAATATAATGCCCTTGCATATAACACAACAAAGCATTATACTGAATATACTATAAGCATATCTATGCACTAGACTAGTATTATGTCAAACACCATATTAGGTCTTGCAGATAACACAACAAACCTAATGTGGTTCATAACGCAATAATGATCCAGCATGAAGGAAGGTGGTGTGGGCACCAGACTCAGAAAAAGACTTCAGGGCTCCATCTAGATCTTTGATTGACCTTGCCCGAAGAATTAGGGTTTTCTAGTTTTGTAATAAGGGTTGACTTGGTCAACTCAATTTTAATCTTAAGTCTGTATTTCCCTGCAATTTAAATTTTGTTGAGTCATGTTGACTCAGTACAAGTCCTAGTAGTGGTCTAGGTCTTCTCCAGGTTGGTGCCATTTTTTTTTGAGTCAAGTCAAGGCCCAAGCAAGTGGGCGCCACACTCCCAGCCACATGCCAGAGTCTAGGAGGCACCACAACTGCATCCCAGTGTCTTGGTCCCCACACCCAAAGGAGCAAGAATTTTTCTTGAAGCCAAAATCGAGGAGGTGCCCCATATATACCTTAAAAAGCCAAGCTAAAGAAAGAAAGAGGCATTTCTTGGGGAGCACTTCAAGGGGGTGCCCAATCCATGCCTAAAAAGACCAAAGCAAAGTTGGGAAGAGCCATGACTTGGGGAGAAAGAAAAGGAGGTGTCCAAAAGAGTTGAACCATTGAAGGAAGAACCCTAAATTCAAGGAGAAGACTTAGGAGGCGCCATCTTTCTACCTTTTGAGAGGATTTTCATGACTTTTAGGGCCGCCTACTCCTTGTAGGACTCTTTGGTTGGCCAAGAGGGAGAATATTTTCTACCAAAAGTATAGGCTATAGAGTTTAGTCCCATATGGGAAATGTATGAAATTTTATTTCTTTGTTATGTCTATATATTCAACTCTATGTAACTCTTGAAAAATAATGATGAATGAAATCAATTTCTTTGTGAGCAACTTTGTGTTTCTCTTTTCCGCACTTGTATTCGAGTGTTGAGCTCCGTGAGGGAGTAAATCCGGGTTCCCTAGGAACCTTGAGGAGGTGTGAGATCTCCAACCCCAAAACCCTAGCTTAGTCCACCCATCTTTACTCCACCTCCACCAAACCCTAATTTTCCATCTTCATCCCATGGCCCCTCTCTTCCACATTGAAGCCGGTCACTAGCATCCAGGTTCAGATCAACTGTTTCAACTACAGAGCCAGTTCAAAGGAGAGTCAGATCAGTATCAAGATCTCCGGAACTTCTACATCCAACAATCTTCATTAAGACCTTAGGTCAGTGTCTTTCTTTGAGTTTGTGGTTCTTCTTTTGTTCTTCTTCTTCCAGATCCTGAGCTTGAGAAGGAGGCCAACCTTGACATAGGACTACAATCCGAGGATCCATTGCGATGATACCCCGTCTCCAAGGATCCTACAATCTGCTCGAGAGTGTCCTCTAATTGAAGCAACGAGAGATATCACTGCTAGGTAACAAGAACCTTCCCTTCTCACTTTGTCTGTTTCGTTGAAACTCAGAGCAAACCCTAGATCTGGGGGTTTCTCAATCCCCAGTGATCCTACTTCTGAGTTACTCTGATAATCCACTCCTTTTAATTGTGCTCTCTGTCATTTCTTAGTTTCTTTCAACATTAGTTTATCTTTCCTTTGAGTCAAAGCCGACTTCTGAAAATATATTAAAAAAAAAAATACATTAATTTTAATTTGCTTCCGCATTCCATATATTCATTCTGCATCATTTTTAGTATCAGAGTTTTCGTTCTGCATCAGAAGGCCAATATATAGTATTTTTAACACTAAGCATATTAGTCAAGATTTAAATTTAATCAAATTGGCCAGGTAAGTGGAAGAGATGTGGAGTCCCCCCGTTGCTTTCCTAGACACCAATAAAAATTGGCCAGGTCAGTCAACGGAACCAATTAAAAACCATAATTCTCTTTACCTTCCCAGAATCACCTTTCTAGACACCGAATGATCAATTGTACATCATGACTAGTGATGCTTATTAGTTAAATATACTAAGACTTAATATAATTTTTAAGAGGAGGGATTTATAATTGCCAGTACATTCTTATAGAATGTATCACAATCAACATATCACTCTTATAAATAAACAAATATATGCTAAGTGTGTCATCATACTAGGACAACCATTTACCATATAATGGATCCACCATTATGCCAGGGCAACCTTATTTCAATATGATGACTTCAAAACTAAACATATCTCTATAATAATTAGGGTTTGAGTGAAAAACCCTAACTAGTGGCATACATCAAAATATATATGCAATCAACGATATGCTAAGTGTAGTAGCATATTAGGATTTAAAAACCCTAATATGTAACATACAAACTATCATAGATTATAGTCCTAATTAAGGTGGCTCTGATACCACTGTAGGGTTCCGGTGCAATGCAATGGAAGGGTAATTTAAAAACTGAAACTAAATTCACACCAAAAACCCTAAACCAGGAACTCCTTAAATAAGACTAGAACATATGACAAGCATATCTATGCAAATTAGGATTAGGGTACCAACCTGTAATCGCTTACTCCAACAAACTTAAAGTTGAAGGGGCTAACTGAATTCACCAGGCGTCCAGGTGTCCGCCCTTCGATGGTGATCTACACAGAGCAATGATCAAGAACACTATCTTCTTGTCCAATAGTTCCTTCTATTGAGTTCTTCTTCCTAGAACTCAATTCTTCGGATTATTGCTGGAATTCTTCCACACAAGAGGTTGCCTCCCTTTCTTTGATCTCTTCTCCTCCTTCCACTAAGACCTTGACCCTCTATGACACTCTTGTGTTGAAGATAAGACTTTGTTCTAAGGGGATTTAGGCTTGTCTTAAATTGGAGGAGAAATTAAGACAAGAATGTCTTAATGTAAGAAAGAAGGAACAAAATCAAAACTTCTTCTTTCCTTTACCGTCGGAGACCTTCTCTTTATTCTTATTCAGCAACAGAGTTTCGACAGAGGAGTCCTCTGTAAAGGAAACAATGTAAAATAAAAAAAGAGGGAAGGAGTCTTTTGGAGAGGAAGAAGAAAAATAAAAGCATTACACGGTTCTGATTTTTCCTGACCCCTTAAATAGATTTCAGATAGGCGCCCACACATCTCTCCATAAACTCCTTCTCACGCCCTTCTCATTTTCTCACGCCCCTTCCCTCCTTCTCACGGCCTTCCAGATTAAGTCCCACAGCCTTTCTTAAAGGAAAAGTCACGATGTTTTTAAAGAAAGGAGTCGCGAATTTAAATCTCCGAAGAGATGTTATTTCGAGAAACCGGGAAGCAACAAGTGCTTTCTTCCTTTCTTAAAAACCCATCAACCGTTGGATTCCCATCTAAGGGGGCACATCTGAGGTGCTAAAGGAGAGAAAGAATGCCGCCCCATATAAAAACATCGGAGAATTATATGGAGCGCAGCAAGAGTTCATGCGCCATGGACTCTTCCAAATGGCGCGCCAAGAGTCCATTAGCGCATGGACTCTTGGCATTTTAGCATGAAAACTCAAAGGAGCGAGTGGAGGGGCTAGCCTAGATACTTGGTTAGCCAATAGGGTTAGCCATAATCCCTATAAACTTAATTAGGGTCTAATTAGATCCAATTAGAACCCAAATTGAATCAATCTAGAACCATAATTCGAATCCAATTCGAATAGAAGCTAGAATTTGCAACACCTGCTAGAGTGTTATCATGCAAAGATGGTTTAATTACAAATTAAACTCTTGATCAATTCTCTTAAGTGTGTGACCCATTGGGTTCCACATTTAGCCAGCTGTGGGTTTGAATACAAGTTGACCTAATTTGATTAGAACTCTTTTTTAATCAATTTCGGTCAAACCGGGCTTACCCGATTATGATCAGTTAGGACTCTTCCTAATAAATGATCATTCAATTTAATCAACCTACAAGACAAGATTGACGTCTAGCAACGTGTCATGTCTACCCAGAAGATATGGAAATTCTGATGAAATACCAAAAAAACCCTTCAGTAGAAAGTTACCGTATAATTAAATCCTTCGATCAGCTTGCACCCAGAATATAATTATGGATATAGATATATGTCAACTCCAATATTATATTCATTTCTAGCTCAATCTTATATTGATGATTCAATTATTTTGATATTAGAAATCATCTCTAATATCTTTACTTTGATCAAAGATTTCCTGAATAATCATCTGATTGATAACTAGCTGGATGCAATCTCCTCTTACTAAGAGTGATAGATTCCTTGTTGACCTACTCATTACCTTCATATCCAATTCACTATTCCCAGTATCAATCCTGTGCATGACTCAGTGTCATGATTAGAATTGAACCAAAGCATGGTTTCATGTACATAAGGTACTTATGGCAGTCTTAGGTCAAAGGATTACTTGTACCACTCCCACTATGAGAACCTTCTATTGACATGTAGCTAAGACTCCATTAGATGTTCTCAAGTTGGATCATATCAGTGAACTCATTCTTTAATGAGCACCCATATCCTAGTATTAGTGTCATACACAAGTGACTGTGAGAGCAGTCACCCTATTCAGTATACATAGGATGTGCTAGTCTTACCGGAAAATCCCTGATCCCCTACTCAAGGTTCCTTTGACTAGGAATATTTTAGATTAAGATTTTAAGACTTAGGTCCCCGTGGTATGATCTCATCATAACCCTAAAATCATAGCGCTAATCTATGGGGTTCATCATATAATAATAAACACAGCGTATGATGAAAAATAATGCCTTTACTAGAATATTGTCAATTATAATGGTTTGGGAGATACAACATAGGTTGGCTTGTAGGGCATATCCCTTTCAAAAAGGGCCAAATTAATGTAATTTTAAGTGTAAATATCTTAGATTAGTTTTAGAAGTTATTTGGAGAAGTTTGGAAGAAGTTTAAAATTGTTTGGAACCATTTGGAGAAGTTTCAATCAAGCCGACTCAAATAATTAAAGCTGATATATTGTTTGGCATGGCACAGAAATTTCTGATACACAATCTTTGAGCCGATTCAATGATAATCCAAGCCGACTCTTACAAAGTGATAGAAATATGCTTCTGAGAATTCAGTCATCCTAGCCGACTCTAATTTGGAATGAGCCGACTCTCACAGACTACAATTTCTTCATTGAGAATCTGAGCTGACTCGAAGTTTGTGAGCTGACTCAAATTCTAGAATTTGAACAGTAACAGCTAGTTCCAGAATTTGAATTTTTTGGTTCTAAAGCCTTCCAACGGCAAGTTTTTTGTTTCCAAGGAATTCTAATAGCCATATTCACCTGGGGACACTTCATGAAGCTATAAATGATGGATTTAAGTGAAGAAATAGAAGCTTTTACAAGAAAAAAAAGAGCATTCAAGTGAAAACTCAAGTTCTCTAATAACTTTTCACCAACTTCTTGAGTTTATCTTTGAAGAATTAAGATAGCCTTGAAGAGCATTGAAGAAGCATTTAAGAAGGCCTCATTAAGAGCTTCAACTGCATCCATTCAACAACCTTGGATTTATTTTTGTGTTGCTTCCTTTTTAACTCTATTTTTTTAGTTGTTACAAGTACAGCAGGTGGCTATAACTTGTAAGTTGTTTTGAGGTTGATTGGTTAGCTTTGAAAACCAAGTTAGGTTATTAGTGAGCCTGGAAAAACTAACTTTGTATTGGATTTTGGATTGTGAGCCCATAGAAAAATAATTCGGCTATATTTGGGGTGAACATAGTGAAAATCCTAAGTGTGCACCTTGGATAGTGGACATAGGAGCTGGGTTACTCCGAACCACTCTAAATCTTGTGATGTTTTGAGTTTCTCCTTGCCTTGCTTATTTACTTCCGCTTGCAATACTTTATATACTTCACTCACCACACAAAGTTTTCAAAAGGCACATACTTGTTGAATTTTCTTTTACAAACAACTTTTACTAGAAAAGGTGGAAGAGCTATGAGGTTTTGAGTCCAGTACATAGTGATGTGTGTAGACCTATAAACACTCAGCCATAGGTGAATATCACTACTTCATCACATTCATAGATGACCTACCGATGTATGGGTATGTCTACCTGATGAGACATAAGTTTGAGTCATTTGAAATGTTCAAATGATTTTGTAATGAAGTAGAAAAATAAATGATAAAGGATATTAAAACTTTTTGATATGATCCAAGAGGTGAATACTTTACTAGTAAGTTTTTGACATATTTGAAAAAGAATGGGATTCTTTCGCAATGGATACCTCCTAGGATACCTCGACATAATGGAGTGTCAGAAAGGAAGAATCAAATCCTGTTAAACATAGTTTGATTCATGATGGAGTTTGTGAATTTATCGATCTCCTTTTGGAGATATGCACTTGAGTTAGCTTGTTATGTTCTTCATAGAGTTCTAGCAAGTATATTGACAAATCACCATATAAGAAATTGTTAGGGTGTAAGCCAGTGCTCTCACACCTTAGGGTTTGGGATAGTCTGGGTTATGTCAAATGTTTGAAAACAAATAACCTTAGACCTAGGTCTGACAAATGTCTTTTAATAAGATATCTGAAAGAAACTAAGGGGTATTACTTCTACCATACTAATGAACAAAAGGTGTTTGTAGTAATAAGGTACTCTTTTTAGAAAATGAGTTCCTTGGAAAAGGAACAAATGCCTCTAAGGTTAAACTTGAAATGGTTCAATAGGCAGAAGAATCAACACCATTGACTAAATTCACAGAATCGAATTTAATTGGGTCAAACACAAAGCCCATTATATATGCACCCTTAAAGAGATCTGGTAGAGTACCATATTAGCTGGACAGATCTACAGTTTCTTTATTCAGGATGATGATCCTATTGAACTTGATAAAAACAACGAGGATCCAATCTCTTACATAGATGCAATGTAGAGATCCAACTTTAAGAAATAGCTTGAAGTAATGAAATCCAAAATAGAGTTGGAACATGCACTTTGATAAGGTGATTAGATCATATGGCTTTGTTAAGAATAGAGAAGAGCTCTACATATATAAATGGACTAATCATTCAGTGGTAGTATTTCTTGTTTTGTATGTAGATGATAGTCTCTTAAGTAGGAATGACATTCCTGCATTACAAGGAATAAAATTATGGCTTTCATCTCAATCTTCCATGAAGGACTTGTAAGAAGCATCCTACATCCTTGGAATGAAGATCTATAGGGATAGATCTAGTAGGTTACTAAGATTAACCCAGTCTATGTACATAGAAATGTGCTAAAATGATTCAACATGGTGAATTTTAAGAAAGGCTGTCTTCTGATAGACCATGGAATTACTCTTTCTAAGAAGGATTATCCGACAACTCCTTAAGAGTGAGAGCATATAAGTAGGATCCATATGCTTGGTCAGTATGATCTATAATATATGCTATGATATATACAAGACCAGATGTGGCAAACTCACTAGGGGTAGTGAGTAAATACTAATATGATCTAGGTGAGGACCATTGGAAGGTTGTAAAACTATCCTTAAGTATTTGAGAAATAATAAGGATTAGTGGCTCATTTATGAAGATTTTAACTTGACACTAGTCAGTTATACAGACTCTAGTTTTTAGTTAGATAGGGATGTTAGCAAGAGTGTGGTGGCTTATGTCTTTATCTTGAATAAAGGAGAAATCTGCTATAAAAGTTTCAAACAGCATAGTATGATCGATTCTATATGCAAGGTTGAGTACATTATGATATTTAATGCTACAAAAGAAGCTATTTAGCAGTAAAAATTATCAGTGAGCATGGAGTGACACCCTCCATTGATGGATCAGTTCATCTATATTATGATAGCACTAGAGCCATAGCTCAAGTGATGAACTAAAGGCTCATTAGTGAAACAAGCATATTCTGCATCACTATCACCTTGTCCAAGAGATCATGAATTGAGGTGACATTAATTCTTAGGAGATCGATAGAAAAGAGAACCTGGTCGACCCAATTACTAAAGCCCTTTGAATCAAAGGGTTTGATAATCACAAGTGGAAGATGGGTATTCGATATTATTCCAATTGACTCTAGTTTAAGTAAAAGTTGCTATAAAATGTGTGCTAAAGCGAATCATCTAGGTTGTATATAGTTGAGCCTTATAATTTATTCATAACTCATTAATAAATAAACATTATTTTTGATAGTTCATCATTGTTTGTACATCTTTCTTTATGAACTCTTCTATGATGAAGTCACTAAAACTCTTTTTGATTGATAAAGGAGGATTTGTCATGTAGTTCTTAAATATATTCACGATCAAATGATACATTATTACTTGAGACAATGATGTTTATCGAGTATAGGTTGCTGTATGCCATATGGGTTGGTTATCCTCATAACTAGAAGTGTGAAGATATTAGTATGGCATACAGGTGAGTGTAGGAGTACATTGCACTGAACGTGACCAACACTATAGAGTACTTTGCTATCAAGAGTATCTCTTAAAAGGATATGGATATAAGTATCCCTCTAATCTGATATCACCATGGTTAGTTGCAACCAACTCACTATACTTAGATACTAGACTACCAAGATTTCTAATATAATGATAGAAGATTATTAGGTACAGTCAAGTACTTATTAAATCAGTGTATGAGTCAAGATGGAATTGACCACTCCAATATTATAGAAAATGCTCTATCATATTTCAATTTAACAAGATCTTGGCCAGGCAATCTTTGCAGGGAGTCATGAGATTTGTTTGGGGATAAATGCACCATTCATGAGTTAGCAATTGACTCTGAACTCATCCTAAGCATTAGGTCAAAATGATGAATTATATAGTAACCATATGCTTGGGTTTTTTAATATTGCTTTGCAATCATTTGACCTATCCTGATATCGGGTATCATTACTAGATGGTCACAACCATCGATTAGCTTAGGAATTGGTTTCTAAGCTTCTTGCTTGGTGTTCGAATCTTTAGGATTATATACATAAGTTTCTGATCGATCAAGATGATTGATTAACGATTAAGAATCATTCAGACAAAATTATAAATATGATTAATAATTAACCCTATACAGATATTATAAATTAATAATTAATTAATTATTAATTAATCATAAAATAATTAATTGGTAATTAGATTTCTAATTGGTTTAATTTCATTGAGCAAAGAGGTTTAGGTTAAGCTTAAGTGATTTGGTTCTATTGGGTTACACCTTATTAGGTTTTATGATAACCTAATCGCTAAGGGATTTTACTTTTGATTTGATTCACACTTAAACATGATTAATTCTTGATTTGATTAGGATTTAATTAAGTTTATTGGAACCTAATTGGATTAGGTTCAGTGGTGTAATTTAGTTAAACTAAATTGGAACTCAATTTGAATTGATTTGGAGTTCAATTTCAGGTTCAATCAAATTCCTAAATTTTCTCCTAAAATTTCTCCTAACTAATCTCCATACCCCATATGTTTTAGCACAGTATTTTTCATGCCATTTTGAGAAATATCAACTTCCCTTATTCGTTATCTAAATTAGGATTGGTTTAGGATTCAAATAGAATTGGTTTAAATTTAAATTGATAGAGTTTCAATAAATTGAAACTCCTAGACCTTGTCCTAATCAATCCTAAATTCTCTCTTATTTTAAACTCTTTTGATCATCTAATTTAATCTAGATTTTCTTGGGATGTGCGAGTAAAAGAGAATATTTTCAACCATGATTTTAGGATAAGAAACATTGAAAGAAATTTTCTGGGAGGGTGAATTGTGAAAAAAGAGGGCATGGAGGGATTAGGTGCTATTTTTTTGGGTGAAAGAAAATAAAAAAAGAGAGGGGTCTCTCCCTTTGATATTTTTTTCCCACCTCAATCCTTCATATCTTCTCCTCGTAGGCTTCTTGAAGGGTTCAAGAAATTCCAAAGAAAGAGTTATTTCAGCCATCAATAGCCTTCATGCGAATCTAGTAGTCCAGGAGGTTGATTACGTCAGGGCTTTATGTGGATGATTCGTATTGGCTGGATACCTTGTGTGGCTACAAAGTGATATAAAGAGCCCTTACCATGTGCCATTAATAGTGGTGATCATCAATCCATGATCAGGTATGAGATTTGATCTCATAGTCTTAGTAGATATGATTTATAACATGCATCGGTTAGATCGATGCATGCTAATTTTATTTTCTATGTTGCATATCATGTTACGATCCTTGTAGGGTTTATTAAACTTGATCTATATACATGATTTTTTATTTAAAATAATTTTAAAATATATTTATTTTCATTATAAATTATAAAAAAATATGCATGAAACCCTAGGTATTTTTCTAACACAAGCCTCATGCTAAATGCCCACAAACCTTCGACCCAGGGGAGTGTCGGCATGCCTTTGCCCCAATGCATCACCAACAAGCCTTTGGCCTAGTTAATAATACATGCTTGCAAGCCTTTGGCCGAGCCTCATACTAAGCACCCATATGCCTTTAGCCAGGTGAAGCATCAGCAAGCCTTTGGCTTGATGCAGAAGTGACAAGCCTTTGGCCTAGTTAATGCTAAGTGCTAGCAAGCCTTTGGCCCAATTAATGCTAAATGCTTGCAAGCCTTTGGTCAAGCCTCATATTAGTGCCCACAAGTCTTTGACTGGGCAGAGCATCGGCAAGCCTTTGGCCAGGCGAAGCAACGGTAAGCATTTAGCCCAATGAAGCATCAGTAAGCCTTTGGCTTGGTTAATGCTAAGTGCTCTCAAACCTTTGGCCAAGCCTCATGATAAACACCTATGTGCCTTCAGCCAGGCAAAGCATCAACAAGCCTTTGGCCTGACACAATACCAAAAAGCCTTTGGCCTGGTCAATGTTAAGTGCTTGCAAGCCTTTAGCTGGGCAGAGCATCAGCAAACCTTTAGCCTGACACAGCACTAAAAAGCCTTTGACATAGTTAATGCTAAGTACCTGCAAGCTCTTAAATAGGCAAAATATTGGTAAGCCTCTGGCCTGATGCAATGCCAAAAGAATCTCCAACTCATTTGATACCAAACACAAGAAAACCCTTGGGTCAGCTAAACATTAGCTAGTTCAAAGTAGTATTGAAGAGACATATGACTTGGCTCGAATCAGGTGAAAAAGGGAACCCAATCCATTAATTTCCTGCTAAAAAAGTTGACCATAGGAACTAACCTGAAGAGCCTTAGGAAAAATAATAGAGGTCACTCAGAAATCTCATACATATAGTTGGTAGAAATTTTAGATTCTCCCATTACCAAAAAGGCATCCTAAAAAGAGACACACCATGAGACATACTAAAAAGTAACATTTGCATGAAATTGCAAAACAAACAAAGAAGGTATATCATTGATTGTTCTTTAAGAGCCATGAAGGCCCTACAAAAAATGGCCCACCTTCGAGACCAACCAATGATCTCCTATACATCAACTAAAGCATAAACTAGAGAAGAAATAGAACCAAAAAACAAAGCAAAAGTTAATTGGGCGATGGTCGTGGGGTCGGTCATTCCCTTAACCCCAACAATCGATGTACCCCCATCTTCATCCTCCTCATCCTCATTGGCCAAAAGTCCTAAGTCAAGTTTCAGGTAGCGTTTGGCAACCCTCCTCCTAGTGTCATCCATACGCTCGATAAAGACCGACTCTGTAAAGGCAACTTTGGCCTTATGATACTCTAAGGAATGTTTATAAGCTTCCATTCCCTCTTTAGCAACCTTCTCCTTCTGGACCTCAAGGCTCTCAATCTCCTTCCATGCCTTGGCCAAAGAGCTTCTCTCTGAGGGAAGATCCACTTCAAGACTCTGGACTTACTAGTTCAAACAATCAATCTTGGCCTTATACTGGCCAAGATTTGCCTTCAATTCCTTTTGGCTTGTCTCTATCTCTTTTAGGCGAGCCTCCATTTCTTTTTTCTTCTTCTCCTTTAAGGCCCAACAACCCTTCAGCCCAGTATAGTCATTAATAAAGTGACACATCTGTCAAGCCAAATGATGACAAAATAAGTCATAAATAATTTAAGCTATAGAAGGAAAGAAGTTATTGGTGTGGGCACCAAAATCCAACAGAGGCTCCTCAACCCTCTATGGATGTCCAATTAGGGTTTCAATTTCCGGGTCTTGTAATAAGGCTTCAAGCCTCAACCTATAATTTTCCTTTTGCTTTGAATTGAGTCTGTACTTTGACCAATTGGGTCAAATTGTGTCCTGTACTGAGTCAGTCACAAATTGAGTCCAGTATGAGTCTGTTGGAAGTATGGGTCCATGCAAGAAGTTGTCTTAAAACTTAGTCTCCTTGGAGCCAAGTCAGGAAGGAATCCAAGTCAGCTTAGGGCCCACCTTTTCATCCTATGTGGCACCATGACAACTTGCCATGTGGGCAGCACACTTGTCATCCTTGGATGCCCAAAGAGGAGGAACACATCACTTGGCACTAGCCCTTTTTTCCCTCCCATATCAAGCTCCTTTCCAAGCAAGGGTGGTCGGCCAAAGAGAAGGTCAATGGGAGATGAAGTTGGGAATTCAAATCCCTTGCTTCAAGCCCTCCAATCAAGTCTTCTTCCCAAATTGTTTGAACCTCTTTGGAAGGAAGAGACAAGATCCATGGGCTCCTCCACCTCACACTCTCCATGTCATGCCTTGTACCAAAAAAAGATGCACAAGCAAGGAAGGAAGAAGAACACATGCCTTGCTCCAAGTCTCTCTTCATGTTTTCTTCCAAAACAAAGAAGCTTCTTTCCAAGTTCAAGGCACCAAGATCTCTCCTCCAAGCCTTGCATCATGCCATGACCAATCAAGCTAGCTCTTGGTCGGCCATGGAGAGAAGAAAAGTCAAAAGTTTGGGTGGCCATTCAAGAATTCTTGTAAATTTTTCATTTGAAATTCAGAAGGGTCCTAAGGTGCCTATTTAAAGGACCTAACCCCTCCTTTGTAAGGTTAATCTTGATGAATAAAAAAATTACATTTTTTGAGTCCAATCTCTTTCTAGTTGCCTTCGTTCACTAGGAACATCGATCTTTGTGAGGGAGTGCCTTCGCCTTCGGGAGTTGAGTGGTGTGAGGCCTCAAACTACCATCACATCCACAACTCCATCATCCGACTTCGAATCAAGAAGCACTCCACCATCACTTCAACAACTCTTTCTTTCATTCTTCCATTGCTTTCTTTCCGATTGAAACTTAACCTTTATCTTCTTTGAATGCTCGCAAGTCCTCTAGGTGACATGAGAATGGAGATGGTTGCCCTTGCCATCAAGATCTTCGGACAGTCACCCGGTGCCTCCGCAGGGTAGATGGCTCGATCATCTAGGCCGTATCCACTGAAGTGAGTGATCTCTGCATCGGGCGCTTCAGATCTTTGACGTTTGCCCCCTGACTCCTACGTAGGTCTTGATCGGAGAGCTAAGTCATATGGGGTTTCTCAATCCCGGGGTCCTCTCTTTATCATTGCTTAGGGACTAATTCACCTGCTCATAGTTCTTATTATTATTGAATCCTAGATCAACTCTTACTTATTTTTGGGAATCCAAAGAAAATCATAAAAATCTAAAAATCACAAAACCAATAAATCACTTACATCATCATTTCATCTTCGCATCTAGTTAGTCCCCCATCATTTCTGGTATCAGAGCATGGTTAGGACTTAGCACTTCTTAAAGTACTTGGATAAGGTGCTTCACCAGGATGTCCGGTCTTAGGAGAAAAGTAGGGTTTCAAGACCCTCTCCTCCCATTCCACGGGTCTTCTAAGGCGTGTAGGGGTTCCACCGTGACAGGCCTTGGAAGAGGAACACGAGAAGAATAGATCTAAAAGAACAAAAAGATTTTGCATCTTAGATTTCATCTTTTAAATTCTGCAGTTTTTCCTTTCCATACATGGTCTGTTGTTTTAGATAGTATTATCTGTAGGAATCTCCAAATTTCATGATTTTAGTTTGATAGAACACACATAATACAATGTGTTTTTGGTAGTTTTCTCATATTTTATTTCAGTTATCAAATTTTTGCAAGCTGAAATATTACTTGAGAGCAAGTTCTGTTATGATAATTTCAGCAATTTATATTTTCTTATGTTTTCATTTGTCATATAGTTTAATTTTGCATTTAGAGTTATATCATTTCATTTCCATCATCTTAACTCTGCTATCATACATCAAAAAAAAAAAATCCAAAAATATAATTTAAAGACATCTCATTAGATCATTTGCTTGTATTCATTTTCATAAATTACTTTAAGGGCAGCAAATTGACTTAGGGTCAGGATTTCATTACCTGTCCCTAGCCCAAAAAAATCACTAACCTGCATCATGGACCCAAGCTCTAATTAAAATCTAGTAGATACTAATTTTGCTCTAGAGAGCTTAGGGACACCAACTGGTCGAGTCAAGACCAAGTTTCTATTCTTGGCGTCAGCCCATTCTGTGTGTGCTGTTGCTCTTGGTGTCTAGGCTTGGTTATTCATGGCTTGTGAGTTTGGTCCACCTACCTGGCCAATCCCAGATTGGTGTCTAACATTGGCATTCAGGGACCTCCACTACCCTACACCTACCTAGCCAAGGACAGAGTTACTACAGACTAGTTTACCATCCTGACTTAGGCAATTGTTTGAGATTCTAGGTCTAGTAGATCTTAAACATTTTTGTGTGATTAACCCATGTCCACTAGATCAGGAGTAGCCTATCATCCCCACCATTCCCAATCCGGTGAACCTATGGAGAATGAGAGAGAAGTTCAACTTAAGGATCTTCTTGAGCAATTGACTAGGATAAATAGTAAACTAGATAAGCTTTATGAGAGAGTTGGAACCTTAGAGTGGAATTGTTCTAGGCCTTCCATTGAGCCTAAGTCTGGATCACCTTTCCCTTATAGGGATTATCCTCACCATGAACCACCCATAGAGACTGAACCCAGGAGACCGCCCCGTGTTAACCCGGTCCAAGAGTTTGAACCTAGGAGACCCAATCTAGAGATCATAGACCAAGAACAAAGGGCCCTTAGGAACATCAAACTAGAAGCCCCTACCTTTGATGGTAGTCAAGATCCTAAAGTGTATGTAGATTGGGAGGAGGATATGGAGCAGTATTTCGAGTGGTATACCATGATTTAAAGGATGAAGTTTAAGTTTGCCAAGACTAGGTTGGTTCGCCAAGCTAGGTTATTCTGGAATAGTGTTGAGAGGCTGGTAGCACATAGAGATGAAGAACCTATAGCAAATTGGAGAGGTATGAAAGCCAAACTTAGGGAGAAGTACCAACCACTTTCTTACACCTAGAGTTTATTGGAACAATGGCAAAATCTGAGTCAAGGGAATAAGAGTGTGGCTAACTACATCATGAAGTTTGATGAGTATGTCATGTCAACGAATCTGCTTCTATGACCCTATCTAGGTTTAGGGCTGGCCTACACCCAGACATCCAGAGAGAACTTTATTTTAGAGAGGTCACTGATTTAAAATATGCTTACCAAGTTGCAAGGAATTGTGAGCATTTCTAGAGGGCTCCTACCTATGGTAAACCAGAACCCTTTAGAAACCCTAGTCGACTCCCAGGACCTAACCCAGGGTATAGTCGGGCTTACCCGAGTCATCCCAATCCTTACCGACCTGACCCGAGTCGACCCAACCCTAGCCGACCCAGCTTGAGCCGACCAGACCTGAACCAACCCCATTTTAGCAGAGAGGAAAAGGGTAAAGCTGTTGGAGCCCATAAGAGTCCCACTCCCCAAAACACTTGCTTTAGGTGTCATAAACCTGGACATCGAGCTAGCCAGTGCACCTCCACAGCCCTAGTCATAGAAGAGCAAACTAAGAGTGAGATAGAACCCATTGCTGATCCTGAAGGAGAAGTCTATGAGCCAGAAGATCAGTTACTGGAAGAATATGAGGGAGAGGAAGAGCAATTTGAATCTGAAGACCTTTTAGGGATAGTTAGGTGCATCCTTACCCAAAACGTAGTATAAGAAGATTGGCGTAGCACAAACATCCTACAAACCTTTATCAAAATAGGGGATAAGGTTTGCAAAATCATAGTTGATAGTGGGAGCTGTGTCAATTCTATCTCTTATAGTACTGTCAAAGACCTAGGATTGACCTCAATCCCTCACCCCAACCCCTACAAGGTCTCTTGGATTGATTCAACCTCTATAACCATAAAATCTAGGTGCCATGTCTTAATCAAATTGCAGTCTTATGAAGAGAAGATTTGGTGTAATGTCCATCCCATGGGTGTCAGCAGTATTATCTTAGGACAATCTTGGCTTTATGATCATGATGCTACTCTTTACGGTCGGACCAATAGTTGTACTTTCAATCACTATGGGAAGAGATTTACCATTAACCCAGTTTAGCCTAAGGACTAGGCTAAGAGAGGATCAAGTAGTCCTAAGGAAAAGAAGCCTGGAGTCAACCTAATCAAATCTAAGGAATTGGAGAAAGAGATTGCTGAGGGAGTCCCTGTTTGGATTTTGACCACCAAAGATAGTCATGAACTGACCCAAATAGAGCGCCCCTAAGAAGTAGTTAAGGCTCTGGAAGAGTTTAAGGATGTCTTCTCTGAAGAATTACCTGATCATCTACCACCTCTTAGGGACATCCAACATGCCATAGATTTGGTCCCAGGAGCCACCTTATCCAACCTTCCACATTATAGAATGAACCCCACCGAACACCAAGAATTGTAGAAACAAGTAGGAGAGTTGCTTAGGAAGGGTTTTCTTAGGGAGAGTTTAAGTCCCTGTGCCATCACTACTTTGCTAACCCCTAAGAAAGATAGAACCTAGAGAATGTGTGTAGATAGCAGAGCCATAAACAAGATCACAATCAAGTATAGGTTTCCCATCCCCCGTTTAGATGGTATGCTTGATATGATGGCCGGAGCTACTATTTTTTCCAATATAGACCTTAAGAGTGGATACCACCAGATTAGGTTAGACCCGGGATGAATGGAAGATGGCATTTAAAACTAAGGATGGCCTTTTTGAATGGGTAGTGATGCCGTTTGGACTTTCGAATGCTCCTAGCACCTTTATTAGGGTCATGAACCAAGTCCTGAAAGAATTTACTAAAAATTTTTGGTGGTTTATTTCGATGATATTTTGATTTACAGTAGGACTAAAGAAGACCATCTTAACCATCTTAGGTTAGTCTGCCAGACCCTTAAGAAGAATAGCCTTTATGCCAACCCAAAGTGATGTGAGTTCATGACAATAAGGGTTATCTTCCTAGGTTTTGTAGTCACCCCAGAAGGAGTCTCCGCTGATCTTGAGAAAGTTAGAGCCATAGTTGAGTGGCCAATCCTAACTAGTGTCCATGATGTGCATAGTTTTCACGGCCTAGCCACTTTTTATAGGAGATTTATTCGGGGATTTTCTTCAATCGTAGCACCCATCACCGTCTGCATCAGGAAGGAAGGCTTCTAATGGACCAAAGTTACAGATAAAGCCTTCCAAGAAATCAAAGATAAAATGATACAAGCACTTGTCCTAAGATTACCCGATTTTACTGAGGTTTTTGAGGTTGCTTATGATGCTTTGAGAGTTGGCATTGGAGGAGTACTTAGTCAGGAAAATCACACCGTTGCCTTCTTTAGCGAGAAACTCAATGAGGCCAAAGTTAAGTACTCAACTTATGATAAAGAGTTCTATGCAGTCGTTCAGGCTCTTAGGTATTGGACTCATTATCTTTTATCCCAAGAATTTGTCCTTTTCTTTGACCATGAAGCCCTTCGGTACCTAAACTCCCAGAAAAGACTAAACCCGAGGCATGCTAAGTTTGGTGCGGGCACCAGACTCAGAAGAAGACTTCAGGGCTCCATCTGGATCTCTGATTGACCTTGCCCGAAGAACTAGGGTTTTCTGATTTTGTAATAAGGGTTGACTTGGTCAACTCAATTTTTTTTTGAGTATGTATTTCCCTGTAATTTAAATTTTGTTGAGTCATGTTGACTCAGTACAAGTTCTAGTAAGTGGTCTTGGTCTTCTCCAGGGTGTAACATTTTCTCCCAAGCCCAAGCAAGTGGGCGCCACACTCCCAGCCACACGCTAGAGTCCAGGAGGCGCCACATCTCCATCCCAGTGTCTTGGTCCCCACACCCATGGGAGCAAGAATTTTTCTTGAAGCCAAAATCAAGGAGGCGCCCCATATATACCTTAAAGGCCAAGCTAAAGGAGGAAAGAGGCATTTCTTGGGGAGCACTTCAAGGGGCGCCCAATCCATGCCTAAAAAGACCAAAGCAAAGTTGGGAAGAGCCATGACTTGGGGAGAAAGAAAAGGAGGTGTCCAAAAAAGTTGATCCATTGATGGAAAAAAATTTTCTTGAAGAGCAAGGCTAGGAGGTGCCACCTACTTACCATTTGGAGCCACCAATCAACACTTATGGAAGCTCTTGGCCGGCCATATGAGAAGTATTTGATTCTACAAGCCTAATTTGAAGATCCATCCTATTAGTCCCACATGGGAAGATGTAAAACCCTGACCTCTTGTAAAGACCTATAAAATAAACCCCTCATGTAAGTTTTAAAAAAACAACTGATGAATGAATTCAAATTTTGTGTGAGAAACTTTATGTTTCTCACCTCCGCACTTGCATCCAGGTGTTGAGCTCCGTGAGGGAGAATCCGGGTTCTCCAGGAACCTTGAGGAGGTGTGAGATCTCCAACCCCAAAACCCTAGGTTAGCCACTTCACTTCCAAACCCTAGCCACCCATCATCCTCTTCTTTCCACCAAACCCTAGCCTACCCCACCTCCCACGGCCACTCTCTCCAAGTCAAGGCCGACCACCAGCATCCGGGTCCTGTCCGGATACTTCAAATTCAGAGCAAATTCCAGAGGGAGCCAGATCAACCTTTAGGAGAATACAGATTTCAGCAACATCAGCTTTCAAGTTCTTCAATCTGGTAAATCCTTCCTTGAGTATCTGATTCCATCACTTGTTCTTCTTCTTTCCCAGATCTTGAGTTCAGGAGAAGCCGACTCAGCCACAGGACCAGTATTGGAGGATCCATTGCGAAGATATCTGAATTCGGGGATCCAACAATCTGCTCAAGAGAGTCCTTCCACTAAACTCTATGAAGATCACTGCCTGGTCTGTAGCCCTTCTCTTCTCTTTACTTCTGTCCTATTGAAAGTTCAGAGCGAAACCCTAGGTCTGGGAGTTTCTCAACCCCCAGCGATCCTTTACTTTCAAACTACTCTGATAACCTGGTTTCTTTAAATTGTGCTTTCAATTATTACATACTTTCTTTCAATTTAGTTTAACTTTCCTTTGAGTCAAAGCCGACTTCTAAAACTATAAAAAAAAAAAAAAAAAAAAAATTAGTCTTAGTTTAATTCCATATCGCATCATCTCTTCTTTCGTTATGCATTAATTTTGGTATCAGAGCTTTCGTTCTGCATCATTTTGGTATCAGAGCCCTGTCTAGGGTTTCTGACTTGCTTGCATGTTTTGAGTGTCTCTCTTTTTACTTTGTATGCTCGAAGTAGACTCCCCAGGACGTCCGGTCCTAGGAATGAAGTGAGGTGCAAGCCTCCTCTTTCTATTCCATGGGATGTTCCTAGGTCGTGTAGGGGATCCGCTGGGTTACAACTTCGTAGCAGGAATTGTAAACGGGGGAGGCGTTCTGTTTTCAGTCTGTAACTACTCTGTTACAGAAATTATTTCTCATTGCAGGTAACTCCAAATTATGTGATTTTTATTTTTCTGGAACCAGTATAATTGAAAGTATTTTACGTAACTTTACTGTGATTTATTGGTTTATGTGAAATTTCTAAGAGTTAAATTACAGCAACTCTGTTTCTGTGTTTCTGCATTTCAATTTTTTTGAGTGATCATCTCCTAATTCATCTTAAGGGCAGTTGAGCATCTAAGATAAGGGGAGGAGTTGATAACCTCTCCTTATCCCAAAAACCACCACCCATTCATTCGATCCTAAGCCTTATTTTAAAATTTATTAGACTTAATTTGCCCTAGTGGGCTAAGGACACCAACACGTCGGGTCTACGCTAGTGTTGAGTCAGTTTGTCTAGTTACTCTGTGTGTACTTTGTACTCAGTGTCTAGAATGGTGGTTCAGGGATTCTATCCTGAAGGGCTTGTGTGCTGGTCCGCCTACCTGGCCAATCTCTGATTGGTGTCTAGGATTGGCATTTAGGGACCTAACACTCCCCTTACACCTACCAGGCTGAGTCCCAAGTTACTACAGGCTAGCTTGCCACTCTAATTGGGCATCTAGTTTGGGCTCTAGGTCTAGTTAGCCGTAGTCTTTTCAGTCGAGTCTCATTTGGTGTGTTTGCTTGCATCATCATGTCTACCCGGAATGGAGTACCCTACTAACCTGGTCAGACCCAACCTGATTTAGAGGCCATGGTTATAGCTCTTACTGAATGTATGAACAAATTGAGTCAGGATATGAATAAGAATTTTACCCACCTTAGGGATCAAGTCCAAGTAGTTGAGAAACGTAGACATCAAAATTGGACCCCTGATCCAAAATTTAATAGGCCCCAACCTCAACCATGCCAGGAGCCTAGGAGGACCTTATACCGTGATCCCGAGCATAACCTTAGGAAGCCTAACCATGATATCTATAGTGTAGATCGTGTCTATGAGAGGTCCTTACAATATTCTAGACCAGTCACTCAACAACCCAAGTCTTCTAGATCAAACCATTTAGATCCACACCCATGCCCAAGTAAGGTCTCTACTAGCTTGAAACCTAGTGTGACCCAGGTTCCTATATCGCAAGAATGTTGGTTTTGTGGAGAAAGAGGCCATAAATCTAGTCAGTGCCCATGCATAGGACTGGCTTGTGCACAGCTAAGTTGTAAGAATCCTAAGGATGACATTAATAAGGGAGAACCCAAGCCTACCAATGAGGAAGAAAGGTTAGGTATGACAAGCCCAGAATCAGTTGACCCGTTTACCACTGACCCGAAACCCATTAAAGATGGCATCGAGGAAGTATATGATGATGGCTTGAGTCTAGTTGATGAATATGAGGGGGAAGAACTTGAAGAATGTGACATCGATACTACTGGTTCCTTACCTGAGGAGACCTTGGAGAGCAACCAAGTGGTAGGACCTAGTTCAGAAATTCAAGAGATTTGTAAGAATCGGGTTCCTTTAGTCAAATACCCCCAGGAAGGACTCATAGTGTTAGCCCGAGCTATCAGTTCGTACCCTCTAATGATAGTCATTCCCCAAGTACCAATTGAAGATCTTTGCACTGAACTTTTTAAGTTTGCCCACCCTATGGTAGATCCTCTCCTTAGGATGACTGAATCAAGCCTCTTACAATTGGACCTTGTCCCATTCCCAGCCACTAAGGTCTCTCCCGTAATCTCAGTTGAACATCCTTGTCTTGAGCGGATTGATTCACCCAGTCCTGTAGAAGTCCTCCTTATGACCCCAGACCCCTTCCTTCGCATGACTGACCTACCCTTCTATAGAGTATACCTTTCCGCACCCATATGTCAAATTTCAAGTCTTGAGGTCATCATCCATAGGCCCTTCCATGAATCATTCTTCAATCCAGTTCATGAGAAAATGGATCATTATTTGCTTAGAGAACAAACTTTAACTGTTGCAATCACATGTCCTAGGCTACTTCCCGAACCATCTCTTGATCCATTCCTGGGAGTAGCAAACTTTTCCTTTCGTAAGGATGATTAGTTGACACTCATAGATCACCATTCAAACCATCAGGTCACCACCTTTAGTCAACAGGTAATTCGAGACTCCACCTCATATTTCCTCCCTTTCTCTAGGACTTCCAATGCTTCTTACACCATCCAAGTATACTTTGTCGAAGTCTTTAGAGTGAACCACGTGTCAGAACCTATTAGGTTTGCCACCTACTTCTGGAAGACCTTATGGCACCTACTAGGCACCCATGATATGTTTTCATGCTCTGCATGCCATCCTCCGACCCATGGTCAAACCTAGAGAGCCGTAGTTTGTTAGGTTTAGACCTAGGGTTCCTTTGGAATAAAGTCCATTATTTAGGAATGCATCGTCAGTCTAGTTTAGTTTTTCTTGACCCTTTACTAGGCTTTGACTCAGATTTTGGTTTGATTGAGAGCACCAGGAATTGGGATTTATATTTTGTCCAGGGCTAAAATTGCATTCAATGACTCGGTCAATAGGTCTACAGGTAAGAGTCCATTTGAAATTGTGCATGGTTACAAACCTCACACACCTCTTGACCTAGCTCTTTTACCAGTCCACACACGAGTCTCCGAGTCTGCTGAAGTTTTTGCACAGCATATAAAAGACTTGCATAAAAAAATTCATGCCAAAATAAATTTAAGTAATAAAACTTATAAGAAGTTGGCTGATTCTCATCTTAGGTATTGGACTCATTATCTTTTATCCCAAGAATTTGTCCTTTTCTCTGACCATGAAGCCCTTCGGTACCTAAACTCCCAGAAAAGACTAAACCCGAGGCATGCTAAGTTTGATGCGGGAACCAGACTTAGAAGAAGACTTCAGGGCTCCATCTGGATCTCTGATTGACCTTGCCCGAAGAACTAGGGTTTTCTGATTTTGTAATAAGGCTCGACTCTGATCAACTCCCTCGGAGTGCTAGATCTTTGGGATCCTCGACCGATCTTCTTCTTTCAGGAAGACTTGGAGAGCAGGAACCTCTTCCCAAAGACTCTCTTCCCAATACCTAGCTAGGAAGCTAGGATTCTCACACCCAAACCCTACAATCTCACAAACCCTTTTCTTTCTTTTCTCTTGCTGTTGTCTCTCTAGTAACAATTAGTAGCCACTACAATGACCTTCATTTAAAGGGGCAGCCATGAGAGGAAGAAAGAAAAAGGAGGAAAGATGAGCCGAGACAATGGGGGAGAGGATCAAGACCATACCAAATGGGTCCATCCTAAAAAGGCAAGTATGACCTTCATACCATATAACCTTGGAGCCAAAACAGGTTTGAATTCGAAATTCAAACTAGGTCAAAACTTGCCAAAAATCCTTCCAAAAAATCTTTCAAAAAACATTCCAAGAATTTTTGGTCGAGTAGAGACGAGTCGACTCGAACTGATTCGAGTCGGCTTGTCTAGAACATAGAACAATCATACTGTTCAATCGAGTCGGCTCGAGCAGGGGTCGAGTTGGCTTGACCAGAACATAGAATGAGTCAGCTTGAGCAGGGGTCAAGTTGGCTCGTCTAGAAAAGTCTTCCAGAAATACTTCTTGTCACTACCAAGTGTTGACCCCTCAAGTTGATGCAGAACAAAGAACAAAGAAGCGTATACGAAAGTAAATTAAGATTAATTCTTTTTTTTTTTATATATTTCAGAAATTGGCTTCGACTCAAAGTAAAGTTAAACTAAGTTGATGGAAACTAGGTAAGGATTGAAAGCATAATTTAGAAGAAGCTAAGTTATTAGAGTAGTTCAGAAGTAACGGATCGCTGGGGGTTGAGAAACTCCCAGACCTAGGGTTTCGCTCTGAACTTTCAACGGGACAGAAATAAAGAGAAGAGATGGTTTACCAACCAAATAGTGATCTCACAGAATTTGGGTGGAAGAACTCTCTCGAGCAGATTGTTGGATCCTCGGATTCGGCTATCTTCGCAATGGATCCTCCAATACTGGTCTTCTGGCTGGGTCAGCTTCTCCTGGACTCAAGATCTGGGAAAAAAAAAACAAGTGATGGATTCAGAGACTCAGGAAAGGATTTACCAGTTTGAAGAACTTGAAGGCTGATGTCGCTGAGATCCGGATTCTCTTGAAGGCTGATTCGACTCCCTCTGGAAAGAGCTTTGGATCTGAAGTACCCGGACTGTAGCTGGATGCTGGTGGTCGGCCTGGACTTGGAGAGAGAGGCCGTGGGAGGTGGGATAGGCTAGGGTTTGGTGGATTGAAATGGATGGTGGGCGGCTAGGGTGATAGAGTAGAAGTGGCTAACCTAGGGTTTGGGTTTTGGAGATCTCACACCTCCTCAAGGTTTTTGGGGAACCCGGATATACTCCCTCACAGAGCTCAACACCTGGATGCAAGTGCGGAAGTGAGAAAACACAAAGTTTTGCTCACAAAAAAATTTGGTTTCATTCATCTCTGATTTCTTTCAACTTACAAGAGGGTTTAATTTATAATGCTTTACAAGGGAGAAGGGTTTCATATTTTCCCATGTGGGACTAAAGGAGGGGATCTCCAAATTAGGGCAAATCCCTTACATATGGTCGGCCAAAATACCAAAAATTAGGATTTGGGTTATAAATGGCAGGTAGATGGCGCCACCTTGCTCGGATTTTTCAAGAAAAATTTTCTTCCTTCCCTGGATGAACTCTTTTGGACTCCTCATTTTCTTCCTCCCTAAGTCAAGGCTCTTCCCAACTTTGTTTTAGGTTTTTTTGGCAGGTAATGGGCGCCCCTTGATATGCTCTTCCAAGAGAAATTTCTTCCCTTCTTTGCTTGGATTTTCTTGGGAAAGTCTTGGCCGCCCCCTTGATTGGTGGTCTCTTGGTGGACTTCTCCTTATCTGGCGCACGAGAGAAGGAGGCTGCCATCTGTGGAGTGGGGACCAAAAGCTGCTGGATGTGGATATGGTGCCCCCTGGACTGGGAGTGTGGCTGGGAGTGTGGTGTCCACTTGCCTGGTCTTGGAAGAAAGTGTAACATCCCATTTTGAAACCCTAGTCCACTACTGAGTCAACATGACTCAACAAAATAAAATGCAGGTAATGTAGACTCAAGCTAAATTAAGTTGATCTAGTCAACTCTTATTAAAAACCAAAAACCCTAATTCTTCGGGCAAGGTTAATCAGAGATCCAGATGGAGCTCTGAAGTCTTCTTCTGAGTCTGGTGCCCGCACCAATTCTCCCAGGGTGGGAGGAACTCGACCCTGTCGAGTATGGATCAAGTTGGCTCTGGTATCTCTCCAAGAGGTCTGGGTCCAGCTCTTGTAACTCTTCTCGGGAGATCCAAGAGTCATCAGAATCTGGCCTTCCTAGCCAGCGGACCAGGTATCTTTGGTATCCTCGATTACGAGTAGAGATAACCTGATCATCCAGGATCTTTTCAATCTGCTCTTTCCTCACAGGCCAAGTTGTTGGTGGACACACAAGGTCAGGTTCACTCTCAAGAGCAGGATTAGGTTCAAAAGCCTCACTGGGAATCACAGCTGGCTCCCTATACTCTACTAGGTCTGTAATGTTGAAAGTGGAGCTAATGCCTAGTTCTGGAGGCAACTCGAGCACATAGGCATTGGATCCTACTCTCTTTACCACTCTAAATGGTCCAGCTCCCCTAGCATGTAACTTTCTAACGGTTCCAGGAGGAAACCGTTCAGGCCTTAACCTAATCATTACATAGTCTCCTTCGTTAAAAGTTTTGACTCGCCTTTGAGAATCAGCCAATTTCTTATAAGTTTCGTTACTTAAATTTATTTTGGCTTGAATTTCTTTATGCAAGTCTTTTATATGCTGTGCAAAAACTTCGGCAGACTCGGAGACCCGTGTGTGGACTGGTAAAGGAGCTAGGTCAAGAGGTGTGTGGGGTTTGTAACCATGCACAATTTCAAATGGACTTTTACCCGTAGACCTATTGACCGAGTCATTATATGCAAATTCAGCTCTAGGTAAGTACAAATCCCAGTTCCTAATGTTTTCACCAACAAGACACCTTAGCAGATTGCCTAAACTATGGTTCACTACTTCGGTTTGGCCGTCAGTCTGGGGATGATAGGTAATTGAAAACTTAAGTTTCGTCCCTAACTTATGCCAAAGGGTTTTCCAGAAATAGCTGGTGAACCGAACATCCCTGTCTGAAACAATGGTCTTGGGTAGGCCATGGAGTCGAACTATTTCATTAAAGAACAGGATGGCTACCTTAGACGCATCAAATGTTTGGGAACAAGGCAAGAAATGGGCCATCTTGGAAAATCGGTCTACTACAACACAGATAGAGTCATGCCTCCTCTGGGTCTTAGGCAAACCTAACACAAAGTCCATGCTCACATCTTGCCAAGGACGATCTGTGATAGGGAGTGGGGTATAAAGGCCGGTGTTTTGTTTTCGCTGTTTGGCAACAGCGCAGGTCCGACACCTAGCCACAATGTGTGCTACATCTCTTTTTAAGCTAGGCCAGAAAAAGTGGTCTTCAATAGCCAGGGTGGTCTTATCTTTTCCGAAATGGCCAGCTAAACCTCCAGCATGAGTTTCCCAAATCAAGAATTCCCTAATAGAGGTTCTAGGGATGCAAAGCCTATTCTTAAAGAACAGAAAGCCATCTATAAGGGAATAATCCTTATGTTCACTAGATGGTCCTTGAGTTAGATCCTGGTATACAATCTTGAAATCCGGACACGACTCATATTCTTCTTTGATTTGCTCAAACCCTATGACTTCAGCCCTAACAGAATTCAACAACAAAGATCGACGACTAAGGGCATCAGCTACCTTATTTTCAGACCCAGCCTTATGCTTCAAAACAAAAGTATAGGACTGGATATACTCTACCCACTTAGCATGCCTATGGTTAAGCTTCTTCTGAGAATTCAAGAATCTAAGAGCCTCATGGTCCGAAAACAGCACAAATTCTTGCGGTAGTAAATAATGTCTCCAGTAACGCAAAGCTTGCACTACCGCATAAAATTCCTTATCATAGGTAGAATACCTAAGCTTAGCATCATTAAGTTTTTCACTAAAGAATGCTACGGGATGGTTCTCTTGGCTTAGGACTCCACCTATACCTACTTCTGAAGCATCACAGGCAACCTCAAATACCTTTGAAAAGTCTGGTAGTCTCAAAATGGGTGCCTGGGTCATCCTATCCTTAAGATCTAGGAAGGCTTTATGGGCTGCTTTGGTCCACTGAAATTCTCCCTTCCTGATGCAGTCTGTGATAGGAGCAACTACGGTACTAAACCCCTTGATGAATCTCCTATAGAAGGTAGCCAAGCCATGGAAACTTCTGACTTCATGCACACTGGTCGGCTCTGGCCATTCTACTATGGACCTAATCTTTTCAGGGTCGGCAGCCACGCCGTCAGGGGTTACAACAAATCCAAGGAAGATAATTCTACTGGTCATAAATTCACACTTTTTGAGATTACCGTAGAGACTATCATTCCTCAAAACTTGACAGACTTGTCTAAGGTGGCCTAGGTGATCTGCAGGGGTCTTACTATAGATCAGGATGTCATCAAAATAGACCACTACAAACTTTCCTATGAAAGCTCTAAGTACTTGGGTCATAATCCTCATGAAAGTACTAGGGGCATTGGACAACTCAAAAGGCATAACAACCCATTCATAGAGACCATCCTTAGTTTTGAAGGCTGTTTTCCACTCATCCCCTGGTCTAATCCAAACCTGATGATAGCCGCTCTTGAGATCAATTTTAGAAAAAACCATGGCACCGGCCATCATATCAAGCATGTCATCTAGTCTAGGGATGGGGAACCTATACTTGATTGTGATCTTATTGATGGCACGACTGTCAACACACATCCTCCACGTGCCATCCTTCTTCGGGGTTAGAAGTGCAGGGACTGCACAAGGGCTAAGACTCTCTCTAATGAACCCCTTCCTCAACAATTCGTGAACCTGCTTCTGCAGTTCTTTATGCTCTGATGGATTCATCCTATAATGGGGCAAGTTGGGTAAAGTAGCTCCTGGGACTAAATCTATGGAATGCTGAATATCCCTAAGAGGTGGAAGGTGGTCTGGCAGATCCTCGAGAAAAACATCCTCAAATTCTTCTAATAAAGGCTTAACTTCCTGAGGAGGCTTTGAGGGTGTAGGAGTCCTAAGTTCCTTAGCAGTCAACATCCAAATGGGTGAACCACTATGAATTTCTTGCTCTAGATCCTTGGCACTAATTAGGTTCACTCCAGTCTTCATTTCCCTAACCTTACTGGTTCCTTTAGCTACCTTGTCCTTAGGAGGGACTGAATGGATTGTGATTTTCTTCCTATTGAAACTAAAGACACAGGTGTTGGATTTTCCTAAGAGGGTGGCATCATGATCATACAACCAGGGTCTTCCAAGAATTATACTGCTCACCCCCATGGGCAAGACATCACACCAAATCTTCTCTTGATAGGATTGCATTTGGATTTGGACCTGACATCTAGACTGGATGGGTATAGAAGTAGAGTCTACCCAAGAAACCTTATAGGGGTTGGGGTGGGGGACTGGGGTTAAGCCTAACATTTTGACAGTGCTAGTAGAAATGGCATTCACACAGCTCCCACTATCTATGATGATTTTACAAACCTTATCCCCTAGTTTAAGGAAAGTCTGTAGGATGTTGGTCCTACGCCAATCTTCCTGAACTTTAGTCTGGGACAGGATGCATCTTACAACCCCTAAGTGGTCAGATTCAGTGGATTCTTCCTCTCCTTCATACTCATCAACCAAATTCATTCCGGCCTCATAAACTTCTTCTTCAAACTCCTCATTAGGCTCGGAACTCTCTTCTCCTCCCTCTTCTATATATAGGGATCTACGAGGGCACTGGCTAGAGACATGACCTACCTTATGACACTTAAAACAAGCTATGGCTGTGCACTGAGTGGAGATATGACCGGGCTTCTGACACTTAAAACAGACGATACTAGGGGTTCTCTGGGTGTCAGGTGCCTTACCTTTGTCCATGGGCCTAGGGGTGGGGATACCTTGATTAGGCTTGCTAGGGGTAACCTGGCTAGGTCCATTTCTTGGGATTGGGGCACTAACCCTAGATGGCATGGGTCCTCTCTGAAACTTCTCAGTGTTCAGTGCAATCTGATAGGCTTGGTCTAGGTCAGTAACCTCTCTCAGAAACAATTCTCTCTTAATATCTTCTCTAAGCCCAGCCCTAAATCTAGACAAAGTGACTTCATGGGCTTCACTCACATCACATCTCATCAGGTATTCATCAAAGGTGGTTATGTAGTCTGAAACAGATCGGTTCCCTTGTTTCAAAGTCTGCCATTGGTCTAACAGATTTTGCTGGTATGAAATGGGTAGGTACTTGTCTCTAAGTTTCTCTTTCATACCCTGCCAAGTGGTTATTGGCTCTACATTTCGTCTTCTAGTGGTCAGCTCAATGTTCCCCCAGTATAACCTAGCTTGACGTATTAATTTCATTTTGGCAAACTTGAATTTCCTCTCCTCAGACATGGCATACCACTCAAAGTACTGGTCCATCTCACCCTCCCAATCAGAATACACCTTAGGATTTATGCTACCATCAAAAGTGGGTGCATCTAACTTGATGTTCCGAATGAACCTATCATCTCTATCCTCAGGCTCTGGGTCAGGCCTCCTATGATTAGGTTCAGGATCTCGGTATAAAGGTCTTCTAGGCTCTTAGTGTGGGCGAGGTTGAGGCACATTAAAATTTGGGTCAGGAGTCCAATCCCGATGCCTAGGTTCCTCAAGTACTTGGACTCGATCCCTAAGCTGGGCAAAATTCTCATTCATATCCTGACTTAATTTGTTCATACTCTCTGTAAAAGCTCTAACCATGGCCTCTAAATCAGGTTGGGTTTGACCAGGTTGGTAGGGCACTCCATTCCGGGTAGACATGATGCAAGCAAACACACAAAATGAGACTCAACTGAACGACTACGGGCTAACTAAACCTAGAGCCCAAACTAGGTGCCCAATCAGAGTGGCAAGCTAGCCTGTAGTAACTCAGGACCCAGCCAGGCAGGTGTAAGGGGAGTGTTAGGTCCCTGAATGCCAATCCTAGACACCAATCAGAGATTGGCCAGGTAGGCGGATCAGCACACAAGCCCTTCGGGATGGAATCCCTGAACCACCGTTCTAGACACTGAGTACAAAGCACACACAGAGTAACTAGACAAACTGACTCAACACTAGCCTTGACCCGACTTGTTGATGTCCCTAGCCCACTAGGGCAAATTAGGTCTAATCAATTTTAGATTAAAGGCTTAGGTTCGAATGAGGGGTGGTGGTTTGGGCTAAGGAGAGGTTATCAACTCCTTCCCTTATCTTTGATACTCAAATGCCCTTAAGTTGAATTAAGTGATAAACACTCAAAAATAAAAGGATTGCAGAACACAAAAATAGAGTTACAGTAATTTAATTCTCAGAAATCGCACGGAAACCAATAAATTATGAGAAAATTATGTAAATTAGATTCAATTATACTGGTCTCAGAAAAATAAAAATCACTAAATTTAGAGTTACCTGTTGTGAGAAATAATTCCTACAACAGGGCAATTATGGGCTGAAAACAGAGCACTTCCCCGTTTACAATTTCTGCTACAAAGTTGTAACCCAACGGATCCCCTACATGCCCTAGGAACACCCCGTGGAATGGGAGGAGGAGGTTTGCACCCCGCTTCGTTCCTAGGACCGGACATCCTGGGGAGTCTACTTCGAGCAGACAAAGTAAAAAGAGAGGGACTCAAACAAACAATCAGACAGAAACCCTAGACAGGGCTCTGATACCAAAAATGATGTAGAACAGAAGCTCTGATACCAAAAATGATGCAGAACAAAGAACAAAGAAGCGTATACGAAAGTAAATTAAGATTAATTCTTTTTTTTATATATATTTCAGAAATTGGCTTCGACTCAAAGTAAAGTAAAACTAAGTTGATGGAAACTAGGTAAGGATTGAAAGCACAATTTAGAAGAAGCTAAGTTATCAGAGTAGTTCAGAAGTAACGGATCGCTGGGGGTTGAGAAACTCCCTGACCTAGGGTTTCGCTCTGAACTTTCAACGGGACAGAAATAAAGAGAAGAGATGGTTTACCAACCAAACAGTGATCTCACAGAATTTGGGTGGAAGAACTCTCTCGAGCAGATTGTTGGATCCTCGAATTCGGCTATCTTCGTAATGGATCCTCCAATACTGGTCTTGTGGCTGGGTCGGCTTCTCCTGGACTCAAGATCTTGGAAAAAGAAAAACAAGTGATGGATTCAGAGACTCAGGAAAGGATTTACCAGTTCGAAGAACTTGAAGGCTGATGTCACTGAGATCCGGATTCTCTTGAAGGCTGATTCGACTCCCTCTGGAAAGAGCTTTGGATCTGAAGTACCCGGACTGTAGCTGGATGCTGGTGGTCGGCCTGGACTTGGAGAGAAAGGCCGTGGGAGGTGGGATAGGCTAGGGTTTGGTGGATTGAAACGGATGGTGGGCGGCTAGGGTGATAGAGTAGAAGTGGCTAAACTAGGGTTTGGGTTTTGGAGATCTCACACCTCCTCAAGGTTCCTGGGGAACCCGGATTTACTCCCTCACAGAGCTCAACACCTGGATGCAAGTGCGGAAGAGAGAAAACACAAAGTTTTGCTCACAAAAAAATTTGGTTTCATTCATCTCTGATTTCTTTCAACTTACAAGAGGGTTTAATTTATAATGCTTTACAAGGGAGAAGGGTTTCATATTTTCCCATTGGGACTAAAGGAGGGGATCTCCAAATTAGGGCAAATCCCTTACATATGGTTGGCCAAAATACCAAAAATTAGGATTTGGGTTATAAATGGCAGGTAGATGGCGCCACCTTGCTTGGATTTTTCAAGAAAAATTTTCTTCCTTCCCTGGATGAACTCTTTTGGACTCCTCCTTTTCTTCCTCCCTAAGTCAAGGCTCTTCCCAACTTTGTTTTAGGTTTTTTTGGTAGGTAATGGGCGCCCCTTGATATGCTCTTCCAAGAGAAATTTCCTCCCTTCTTTGCTTGGATTTTCTTGGGAAAGTCTTGGCTGCCCCCTTGATTGGTGGTCTCTTGGTGGACTTCTCCTTATCTGGCGCATGAGAGAAGGAGGTTGCCATCTGTGGAGTGGGGACCAAAAGCTGCTGGATGTGGATATGGTGCCCCCTGGACTGGGAGTGTGGCTGGGAGTGTGGTGTCCACTTGCCTGGTCTTGGAAGAAAGTGTAACATCCCATTTTGAAACCCTAGTCCACTACTGAGTCAACATGACTCAACAAAATAAAATGCAGGTAATGTAGACTCTAGCTAAATTAAGTTGATCTAGTCAACTCTTATTAAAAACCAAAAAACCCTAATTCTTCGGGCAAGGTTAATCAGAGATCCAGATGGAGCTCTGAAGTCTTCTTCTGAGTCTGGTGCCCGCACCACAAGTGTTAACACATCATCAATCAAATTTACCGCTAATGACATCAAGCAATTCTCAATTCTTCAATCAGCCTCAAGATCAGATAGAAATCCTCTATGGTGTGTGACCCAATAGGTTCGAACACTAAGCCAGTAGCACTGGAACATTTTCAGTACCAGTCAAAGTCCTCATCTAGCAATGATACCTGACGTCCGGATAGGTTGAAGATACAGAACACCTCACAAGAACCTCTAGGATATGGTTCCTGCATAAATCATCCCTTTGACTTCACAATGCTCAGGATGACCTAGGGTTAGACTACCAACCCTAATTTTGTTCGTCCAGATTATGTCTCAACCTCATAAGTTTTGTGACTCCTCACAAGAACTACCCTGGCCAAGGTTTTGATGAAGTGAGACATAGTGAGTCATTCACTCCAAACTATTTGGAAAGGTCAATTCCATCCTAATCCACCACCGCTTCACAAGTACTTGACCATACCCAGAAACCTTCCATCATTGGATTAGAAATCCAAGTAGTACGGCAGTGAGTATAGTGAGTTGCTTGCAAGCTATCATGGTGACCTCAGGTCTGAGGTACACATATACCCATATCCCTTCGTGAGAAACCCTTTGGTAGAAGGGAGCTCTATAGATGGTCACGATTAGTTCGATATCATACATTTCACTTGCATGTCATACCAGTGTCTCCACACTCCTTGGTTAAAAGGACAACCAACAAATATGACATACAGGAACCTACACTTGATACATCATCGTCCTATGACAATGTATCATTTGGTTGTGAACTAGTTTAAGAACTACTTGATATATCCTCTCTATATCAAATAATGTAGTTTTAAGGACTCCATCATATAAGAGTTCTTTACAGGAAAAGTAAATATGTTTGACAGCCAAAAATAACTTTTATTTATTAAAAGGATTTCATATACAAATATAAAGATAACTCAACCATTTACAGCCTAGATAATTGGCTTTGGGACACAATTCCCAACAGGATTTCCATGGTCGCGGATGGTGGGTGATCGGTCCTTGTCCTGGTCACAAGATCATTTTGGATATGCTCGTGCCATCCATGGGTGGAAGCCCAATTTTATTTTTGTTTCATCTACTGAATTGTGGAGTTTCAGTAGTGAGTGGAGGGGGTCATGCATGGTTGCCAATGATTGGGAAAAGGTTTTGGTAGTCGATCAGTTTGATTATGCCTTATTGACTGGTGCGGAGGCCATTCCCATCCGTGAACTATTGGAGGAGAGGAATTGGTTTGGGCACCAAGATCCGACAGAGGCTCCTCAACCCTCTGTGGATATCAGATTAGGGTTCTATTTTTATCGAGTCCTGTAATAAGGTAAGCCTCTATTCCTTTTTGTTTTGAGTTATGTCTGACCCATTAGGTACTGAGTCCTGTATCGAGTGTCTCAGTCTGAGTCTCAGTATGAGTCTTTGTAAGTCTGGGTCTCAATTTTGTGTCTTTTTGGAGCCAAACCTGGAAGGAAGCCCAGTCAGCTCAGGGCCCACCTTATATGTTTATGTGGCGCACTGAGGTGATGACATGTGGTTTGTTTTGGGTGCCAATAAAGGTGACCACTCACATGATCCATGCCCCCTTCCCCTCACCTCTTCAAGCTCTCTTCCAATCAAGGATGGGCGGTCATGGAAAGAAGTCTCAAATCCCTTGATGCATGCCTCCACTCAAGACTCCTTCCATAAAGAAGTTAAGCAAGAAAGTCATGATCCCTTGATGCATGCCTCCACTCAAGCCTCCTTCCATAATGAAGTTAAGCAAGAAAGGCATGGTGAAGACATCAAGCCTCCATTCACACCTTCTACCAAAACCAAGCAACCCAAAGAGGGAAGTCAAGGTGCAACGCCCTACTCCAAGCCAAGATTCATGCCAATCCAAGCTGGTCGGCCAAAGAAGTCCTCCAAATTTTGGGTGCCAAGTGTAATGGGGTAGTTTAAATTTCAAAGTGCTCTTGGGTGCCTATTTAAAGGACCCAAACCCCTCTTGTAAAGGATTATTATTGATGATTAATGAAAGAAAGCTTGTGTGTTCCATCCTCTTCTTCAATCCTTGTCTCTTAGGCTAGGTTGAGTGAGAGCTTCCTTCGTCCTCCGGGACGTCGCATGGTGAAAGGCTACATTCCTTCGCCTGAGGGCGTCGCATGGTGAGAAGCCACATTCCTTCTCCTGAGGGCGTCGTGTGGTGAGAGGCCACATTCCTTCACCTGAGGGCGTCATGTGGTGAGAGGCCACATTCCTTCACTTGAGGGCGTCGCGTGGTGAGAGGCCACATTCCTTCGTCCTCCGGGACATCGCGGGGTGCGAGGCCCCAAGCTATCCTTTCGACTTCGGATCCCTCCAGGCACAGGGCTCGAAACCTTCCCTAACCCTAACCCTAACCCTATTTCTACTTCACTACTCCTCAACTCTCCATTGATTCTGTCGCAGATTTGTTTTCAGGTCTTTCCAGGTACCACGGGCATCGGAGATGGTTCACTTCACCTTCACGATCACGTAACCTGGAGGCTAGCACCATCGCGGGTATCGATTGCTCGGGCATCCAGGCCATATCCGCCAAGTGAGAGTGATCTCGTCATCGGGTGCGAAAAGCATGGATGTTCGTGCCTATTTCTTCCAGGTAAGGTATTGTTTGGTGAGTTAGTCCTACTGAGGTTTCTCAATCCCGGGGTCCTGTTCTCCATCCCTACTCTCTAGAGATTCTACCTGCTGGCATTGGTTTCATTATTACAATTTATCCTATGTTTGCTCCTTTGTTCGTCTTCGGGAATCAAGATAAAACCCTAAAAGAAAACAAGATATAACCACCTTTGAATCATCCGTGCTAGCATCATCTTCATCCTTTTTTTCGCATCAGGAATCTCCATCTTGCAGGGATTAGCGAGTTCCCTGTGTTAGGTATAGTGGTGGAAGTTTTCAGCTCACCTCTTCTAACTCCTTTGTGGTCCAGCTAATTTTGTGATGTATTTTTATTTGCAGGTGTTAGAATGAGGCCTGATTTGGGCTGGCTTCGTCAGTCTTCCAAGAGGAAGGCTGCTCAGGCTCCCCCTTTAGGATTAGAGATCTAGAAGAAAACCCAGGGGGATGATCTTTAGAGAAGTAGAAATGCTTCATCCTCTAAAGGAACATCTGGGGGAAATAGGGTATCGATGATGGAGGCTCTTGGAGATCCTCTGCCAGTTGAGTCTTTGATGACGGTCAGCTCTCCAATTTAGATAAGGGAGAGTCCATCTCTGGTGGTCGATGCACTACCGCCTTGCCTCCCTACGGTTGATAGGGGTAAGGCATCGTAACTCGAAGAGGAGTCCATTCAGGGGGTTCCTCTTAGTGGGAGTCATCCTGTGGACTCTTCGGAGCTTTTCCCCATGGGGGGACTTTTGGTCCCCACCATTGCTAGGTGAGCACTGAAGAATAGTTTTCTGCCTCATGATTTGGTAGTCATCCGAGGTCGGAGCCTCGTTAGGGTGTCCGATTCTGCTTATTCCTCCTTGTAATAGGTGAGATTTTCATCATCCCTCCTTTGCTTGATAGGTCATTCAACTTGTGACTAGCCTTACACTTTGTTTTGCTGGTGTAGCTGGTCTACAACATTACTTTTATGGAAGAGGGCCTAGGGAACATTGATAGCCTTATTCACAGCCTAAAGAAGGAGCTCCACGTGGCCAGGGCCGAAAGGGAGGTGGCCGAGGAACTGAAGCAGTCCATGAAGAATCAGCTAACTCGTATGGACGCTAAAGTTCGGGGCCTGAGGGGCGAATTGAAGAATGCCCACTTGACGATCTCAAGGCAGGAGGTGGAGTTGAGGAGGAATAAGGAGCAGATTGACTCCTTGGAACATTCATCTAAAGAAAATTGAGAGAGGGCTGAAGACTTGGCCAAGGTGGCTGAGGAGGTGACCAAGAGGGCTGAAGAAGCATCTTCGAGAGCCGAAGAGGCATCTTCCAGAGCCAAAAAGGCAATCCTTGGAGGCTGAAGCAGCCAGGAGGGAGTCCGAAGCCATGAGAGAGCAAGCGACTAATGCTGTTGTGGATTTCAAAAAATCTTCACAGTTCCAGATGGAAATGAATGAAGCAAGTTTGTAAAACTATCAACATGAACTTAATGATGGACTCGCCAAGGTCTGCGTGGTCTTCCCCGACCTTAATCTTTCCAGCATCCCTATGTTCGACATCGAGGAGGAAGAAGAAGAAGAAGTCAGGACCCCTGATGAGAAAGAGGAGATGCCTAGTCAAAGTGAAGGAATCCCAGTCGTAGTTGGTGAGATGGCCATGGCCAATACTGCGGTTACAACCCAGGCTGAAGAGGTGATGTTGACCCCATAAGTGATGTTGATGATAACCAAACATTGGGGCATGTACATTTATTTCTGACAACTCTTCAAGTGATTGACAAATTTTTGTAGGATGAATAACATTAGTGTGGGCACCAGGATCCGACAAAGGCTCCTCAATCCTCTGTGGATCTCAGATTAGGGTTCCACTTATGTGAGTCTTGTAATAAGGCTATGAGCCAAAGTAATTTTATAATTTTTAGTCATGTACCTAGTCTAAGTTTGTTTAGTCTCGTACCATGACCAATTTGGGTCAAGTTTAGGTCATGGGTCCTGTATTTATTTTTGGTTCGTGTCTGAGTTTGGATTGGGTCCAAGCCCAATTGAAGTCAACCTGGCTTTCAAAACCAAGTCAAGTTGCTTGTGGGCCAACCCACCTCTTACACTTGGAAAGATGCCAACATAGGCACCACCTCAGCCACCTATGTGGCGCCACATCAGTTGCCACTTGGGCATCCAAGGAAGGAAACAAGGAGGTGCCCTCATGCATTCCATATGCCCACTCCATACCATTTTTTCTTGGGCGACCTTGGAAGGAGGAGACATCATCCCCCTCTTCCCTCCCCCACATCATGCCTTGATCCATCAATAAATGGGTCGTTGAAGATTCTTGAAGAGACCAAGCCACAAAGCAAGCCATCTCCCAAGTCTTCTTCCCAAAGTAGTCACACAAGAGAGGAAAGTCAAGGAGCACATTCCCCATTCCAAGCCCTCAAATTTGCAATGCCCAAAGCTCCCTCCTTGGTCGGCCATGACTTACTCCAACTAGGAATGGAAGAAACCCAAAGGAGACACATCCCTTGAAGCAAGCCTTGCTCCTTGATTTCTTCCGAAAGTGAGCATGCAAAGAAGGAAGTCAAAAGGCCAATCCCCCTCTCCAAGCCCACCCATATGTGATGCGGGATGAAAAATTGATATAACTTGGTTATTTGGAAAACAGGAAAACAACTAAACAAACTAGGACCGTGGGAGGGCTAGGAAGCCTCCCTGGACTAGGGCATACTGACTTTAAAATCCTAAGACAACTGATCTCTTTTGTCTTCAATTTTATGGGTGGATGTGGTGAAGGAAGGATGGAGATGGGGAACCGGGAACTGGAACTCAAGGCCCTGAGACTCACTCTAGCGAGGGACGCATACAGAAAGTCAGGGGTCAAAGCCTAAAGCTACCTTCTCGAGGGATCACAGCACCAGCTACCCTGAGCATAAAGTTACCCTCCCGAAGGGGCCACAGCACCAGCTACCCTGAGCTCTCATCGAACCCATAATGCACACAACAGGGCTCTTGTAGGGTTCCGGTGCAACACAGCAGAAGGGAAATTTCAAAAATTGAAATTAAAATGCACAAAAACCCTAAAACAGGAACTCCTTAATAAGAATAGAATGTATGAAGACAGACATTTCTATGCAAATTGAACTAGAATACCAACCTGTAATTGCTAATTCCAATTTATGAAGACTTAAAACTTGAAGATCAACGGGCTATTTGAATTCACCAGGCATCCAAGTGTCCGCCCTCCGATGGTGATCCACACAAAGCAATGATCAAGAACACTATCTTCTTGTCCAATGGTTCCTCCTATTGAGTTCTTCTTCCTAGAACTCAAGTCTTCGGATTATGGCCAGAATTCTTCCACACAAGAGTTGCCTTCCTTTCTTTTATCTCTTCTCCTCCTTCCACTAAGACGTTGACCCTCTAAGACACTCTTGTCTTGAAGATAAGACTTTGTCCTAAGGGGATTTAGGCTTGTCTTAAATTGGAGGAGAAATTAAGACAAGAATGTCTTAATGTAAGAAAGAAAGAACAAAAATCAGAACTCCTTCTTTCCTTTACCGTTGGAGACTTTCGCTCTTGTTCTTGTTCAGTAGCAGAGTTTCGACAGAGGTGTACTCTGTAAAGGAAACAGTGCAAAAACAAGAAAAGAGAGAAAGAGTCTTTAGGAGAGGAAGAAGAATAAAAATTACCGAGTTCTGATTTTCCTAACCCCTTAAATAAATCTCAGAGAGGCACCCATACAACTCTTCGTGAAAAACTTCTCATGCCCTTTTTATTTTCTCACGCACCATCCTTCCTTCTCACGGCCTTCCGGATAAATCCCATGGCTTTTCTTAAATGAAAAATCATGATGTTTTTTAAAAGAAAGGAGTCATGACTTTTAATCTCCGAAGAGATGTTATTTCGCGCAACCGGGAAGCAACGAATGCATTCTGCCTTTCTCAAAAAAACATCAACCCTTGGATTCCAATCCAAGGGGGGACAATTGAGGCACTAAAAGAGAGAAGGAAAAGCCGCACCATATAAAACACCAGAATTTTTTTAGGGAGCGCACCAAGAGTCCATGCACCTTGGACTCTTCCAAATGGCGCGCCAAGAGTCCATTAGCGCATGGACTCTTGGCATTTTAGGCATGAAAATGCTAAGGGGTGGGTGGGGGGCTAGCCTAGATACATGGTTAGCCAATAAGGTTAGCCATAATCCCTATAACCTCAATTAGGGTCTAATTAGATCCAATTAGAACCCAAATTGAACCAATCCGGAACCCTAATTCGAATCTAATTCGAATAGAAGCTAGGATTTGCAACACATGCTAGAGTGTCATCATGAAAAGATGATTTAATTACAAATTTAAACCCTTGATCAATTCTCTTAAGTGTGTGACCCATTGGGTTCCACATCTAGCCAGCAGTGGGTTCGAATACAAGTTGACCTAATTTGATTAGAACTCTTTCTAATCGATTTAGGTCAAATCGGGCTTACCCGATTTTGATCAATTAGGACTCTTCCTAATAAATTATCATTAAATTTGATCAACCCACAAGACAAGATTGACGTCTAGCAATGTGTCATGTCTACCCGGAAGATATAGAAATTTTGGTGAAATACCAAAACTACCCTTCAGTAGAAAGTTACCGTATAATTAAATCCTTCGATCAGCCTGCACCCAAAATATAATTATGGATATGGATATATGTCAAATCCAATATTATATCTATTTTTAGCTCAATCTTATATCGATGATTCAATTATCTTGATATTAGAAACCATCTCTAATATCTTTACTTTGATCAAAGATTCCCTGAATCATCATCCGATTGATAACTAGCTAGATGCAATCTCCTCTTACTAAGAGTGATCGATTCCTTGTTGACCTACTCATTACTTTCATATCCAAATCACCATTCCTAGTATCAATCCTGTGCATGACTCAGTATCATGATTAGGATTGAACCAAAGCATGGGTTCATGTACATAAGGTACTTATGGCAGTCTCAGGTCAAAGGATTACTTGTACCACTCTCACTATGAGAACCTTCTATTGACATGTAGCTAAGACTCCATTAGATGTTCTCAAGTTGGATCAGATCAGTGAACTCATTCTCTAATGAGCACCCACATCCTAGTATTAGTGTCATACACAAGTGACTGTGAGAGCAGTCACCCTCTCTAGTATACATGGGATGTGCTAGTCTTACCAGAAAAACCCTGATCCCCTACTTAGGGTTCCTTTGAGTAGGAATATTTTAGATTAAGGTTTTAAGACTTTAGGTCTCACTGGTATGATCTCATCATAACCCTAAAATCATAGCCCTAATCTATGGGGTTCATCATATAATAATAAACATAGCGTATAATGAAAAATAATGTCTTTATTAGAATATTGTCAATTACAATGGTTTGGGACATACAACATAGATTGGCTTATTGGGCATATCCCTTTCAATCTCCCACTTGCACTAAAGCCAATCACCTTTAAAACATAATCCCATACTCTCGAGGTTGCGATCAAACTCTCACTGTGGTAGAGCCTTAGTGAATGGGTCTGCT
This sequence comes from Areca catechu, assembly GCA_021397845.1. Classification (NCBI taxonomy): domain Eukaryota; kingdom Viridiplantae; phylum Streptophyta; class Magnoliopsida; order Arecales; family Arecaceae; genus Areca; species Areca catechu. The sequence continues at coordinate 110,285,002 of CM038051.1, read as the reverse complement.
ATGTTGTTCTTTGTATCAACTCTATTTATGCAGACATCTTGTCTTTCTACTATTTCTCGGATGAGATGGAAGCGTCTCAGAATGTGCTTGGACTTATGATGAGCTCTTGGTTCTTTAGCTTGAGCAACAGCTCAAGTGTTGTCACAGTAAAGTGGCACTGGGATTTCAATCTCAGGAACAACACCCAACTCTGTGATGAACTTCTTCATCCAGACTGCTTCCTTGGCCGCTTCACTGACAGCTATGTATTCTGCCTCTGTGGTTGAGTCAGCTATAGTCTGCCGCTTGGTACTCTTCCAACTCACTACTCCACCATTTAGGGTAAAAACATATCCCGAAATAGATTTGCTATCATCAGGGTCTGATTGAAAACTAGAATCAGAATAAGCTTCTAGTTTAAGATCAGAACCACCAAAAACCAGGAAAATATCCTTAGTCCTTCTCAGTTACTTAAGAATAATTTTAACTGCTTTCCAATGATCCTCTCCTGGATCAGCCTGAAACCTACTGACAATGCCTAAAGCATATGCCACATCAGGCCTGGTACATAACATGGCATACATTATGGACCCTATTGCCGAAGCATAAGGTATAGAATTCATTCTATTTCTTTCTTCAGGTGTCTTAGGAGACATCCTTTTAGAAAGATGTATGCCTTGACTCATAGGAAGACAACCTCTTTTACTTCCATCCATGCTGAATCTTTTCAGCACTAGGTTAATGTACCTAGACTGGGATAAACCTAGCATCCTCTTAGACCTATCTTTATAGATCTTAATACCTAGTATATAGGATGCTTCTCCCAAATCTTTCATGGAAAACTGGTTTGATAGCCAAACCTTGACTGATTGTAACATTGGGATATCATTCCCAATAAGGAGTATGTCATCTACATACAGAACCAAGAAGACTATGGCACTCCCACTAGTCTTCTTATAAACATAGGGTTCATCCACATTTTGATAAAACCAAACCTTTTAATAGTTTCATCAAAATGGAAGTTCCAACTCCTTGAAGCTTGCTTTAATCCATAAATGGATTTCTTTAGCTTGAATAGTATATTAGGTTTATTCTTTGAAATAAAACCTTCTGGCTGTGACATGTAGACTTCTTCCTTAAGGAAACCATTAAGGAATGCAGTCTTCACATCCATCTGCCAGATCTCATAATCGTGGTATGCTGCTATAGCAAGTAAAATCTGAATTGATTTGAGCATGGCAACAGGTGAGAATGTTTTATCATAATCTATTCCCTATCTTTGTCTAAAACCTTTTGCCACTAATCTAGCTTTATAGGTTTCAACTTGGCCATCAGCCCCAATCTTTTTCTTATAGACCCATTTGCACCCAATAGGATTAACACCCTCTGGTGCATCGACCAAAGACCATACTTGGTTGACATACATAGAGTCTATCTCGGATTCCATGGCTTCTTGCCATCTATCTGAATCAGTACTCAAGATAGCTTCCGTATAGGTCAGAGGTTCATCATTTTGAATGACTTGGCTTCATTATTTTCAATAATAAACCCATACCTCTCAGGTGCCCGTGACACTCTATCAGACCTACGGGGAGGAGTTTTGTGTTCTGGTTCATATCTAACTATATGTTCTATTGATTGAGAATTGTCTATCTGTGTTTCTTGTACTTCTCCAAGTTTAATAGTTCTACCATTGCCCTTTTCTAAAATAATCTCTTTTTCTAGAAAAGTGGCATGTCTGCTGACAAAAATCTTTTGTTTAGTTGGATGGTAAAACAGATATCCTCTACCCTCTATAGGATATCCTACAAATAGACATTTGTCCGCTCTAGGTTCCAACTTATGTCCAAAATTTTTTTTAACATAAGCTGGACATCCCCATACCTTAAAATATTTAAGATACGATTTCTTTCCATTCCAAATTTCATATGGAGTACTAATAACGGATTTAGATGGTACTTTGTTCAGAATATAAAAAGCAGTTTCTAGGGCATGACCCTAGAAGGAAATGGGTAAATTTGTGAAGCACATTATGGATCGTACCATATCTAATAAGGTACGATTCCTCCTTTTAGCTATATCATTTAGCTTTGGTGTATATGGAGGGGTCCATTCAGAAAGAATTTCATTAACTTTAAGTTAGTCTAAAAACTCCATGGATAAGTATTCTCCTCCTCGATCAGACCGAAGAACTTTAATTCTTTTCCCGATTTGTTTTTCGACCATACTTTGATACTCCTTAAATTTATCAAAGGCTTCAAATTTATGTTTCATAAGATACACATATCTGAACCTAGATAAATCATCTTTAAAAGTGATAAAATATGAGTATCCACCTCTGGCCTGAGTTGTCATTGGACCACATACATCAGTATGTATAAGTCCTAATAACTCAGTTGACCTTTCTCCATATCTAGTAAATGGAGTCTTGGTCATCTTACCCATGAGACATGATTCGCAAGTTCCTAATGATTCATACTCATAAGGATCAAGGAATTTTTTCTTGTATAACTTGCTTATCCTAGACTTATTATCATGACCAAGTCGATGATGCCAAAGTAAAGTATCATTAAAGTCTTCTCTTTTTCTTTTATTATTGACATGAAAAACACTATCATTGGAAGAAATAGTTAAGAGCCCATTGCTAAATATGCCAGAACAAACAAATTCATTAGATAACATTATTGAGCAACCAGTGCTCGTTACATCCATTACATATCCTTGTTTTAATAACAAGGGAATAGATATAATGTTCCTAATAATCTTAGGCATATAATAACAATTTTCTAACTCCAGGATCTTCCCTGAAGGCAACTTCAGAATATAGGTCCTTACAGCTTCTGCTTAGATGATATCACCACTAGCACCATAGAGATTGAAATCACCTTCCTTTAATACTTTTAGCTTGTGGAGGTCCTGCAAAGATTTGCATATATGGTAACCACAAGCAGTATCCAATACCCAAGTATTTGATATAGATGAATTTAATGTCAATATAGCATGTATCTTATACATACCTTTTGGCACATCTGATGCACCAGGCTTCACAGTTGCGAGGTAAGCCTTGCAATTCCTTTTCCAATGTCCCGCTTTGGCGCAAAAGAAACAGGTCGACTGTTCGGAGGCCTTCTTTCCTTTCTTATTCTTATTGATGCCACTCTTAGGATTTAGCCTCCTATTAAAACCCTTTTTGCCTGATTTCTTCTTATTGGTCTTATCAATAAGAAGAAGTGGAGCCTTTTCTTTCTTAACGCGGCTCTCCGCTATTTTTAACATATTTAACAGCTCAGGCAAGGAAGTGTTCAGTTTGTTCATGTGATAATTCAAGACAAACTGAGAAAATGACTCCGAGAGTGATTGCAGGATTAAATCCTGATTCAACTCCCCATCCATTATAAAACCTAATTGACCCAATCCGGTGATTAAGTCAATTACCTTCAGAACATGATCCTGAACGGATGTTCCCTCTGTCATCCTAGCATGGAATAACTGCTTAGATATTTCATATGTAGCAGTTTTGTTATGTTCTCCATAAAGCTCTTTTAAATTGAGAATTATGGATTGAGTATCCATGCATTCATGCTGTCTCTGTAACTCGTTGGTCATAGAGGTTAGTATGATACACTTGACAGTAAGGGAGTCATTCTGCCACATTTTGTATGTGGCCATATCTTCCTCTGTGGCATCATCCCCTAGTGGATTAAGACTAGGGGTATCAAGAATATAAGAAAGTTTTTCTGAACTCAGCACAATCTTTAAATTGTCAACCAGTCCACATAGTTCAGACCAGTCAGTTTGTTGGTATCTAAGATACTTCGTAGTGATAATGAAGATGCCATTTATCTACATTTAATAAAGAACAATACATAAGCAAACAACCATGAAATGACTTACATAATTAAATTAGGTCTTCAATTTAATTATGTCTCCCACTATTTTAACAAAAATCATAGCCCTCACTATGATAATCGAGAAGAACCCCGATCGATTTTTCTTAGTGAGATTGAGATCCTAATAACTTATAAAAGATCTTGCAGAAAACACAACTAATCTTTTATAAGCTCAAAGGTAGGAAACTCTTCCAATTATATCTCATATAATTCTCAAGAAGTAACTTGGCCTATAGAACATTATTAGTCATGCAGAAAACACAACAAACCATAATGTTCTAGTTAAGTCAAGACCCTTTCATTTCTATACAGTCAATACTCAAATATAATGCCCTTGCGGATAACACAACAAAACATTATACTGAATATACTGTAAGCATATCTATGCACTAGACTAGTATTATGTCAATCACCATATTAGGTCTTGCAGATAACACAACAAACCTAATGTGGTTCATAACACAATAATGATCCAGCATGAAGGAAGGCCAATATATAGTATTTTTTTAACACTAAGCATTTTAGTCAAGATTTAAATTTAATCAAATCGGCCAGGCAAGTGGAAGAGATGTTGGAGTCCTCCCGTTGCTTTCCTAGACACCAATAAAAATTGGCCAGGTCAGTCAACGGAACGAATTAAAAACCATAATTTTTTTTACCTTCCCAGAACCGCCTTTCTAGACACCGAATGATAAATTGTACATCATGACTTGTGATGCTTATTAGTTAAATATACTAAGACTTAATATAATTTTTTTTTAAGAGGAGGGATTTATAAATTGCCAGCACATCCTTATACAATGTATCATAATCAACATATCACTCTTATAAATAAACAAATATGTGCTAAGTGTGTCATCATACTAGGACAATCATTTACCACATAATGGATCCACCATTATGCCAGGGCAACCTTATTTCAATATGATGACTTCAAAACTAAACATATCTCTATAATAATTAGGGTTTGAGTGAAAAACCCTAACTAGTGGCATACATCAAAACATATATGCAATCAAAGATATGCTAAGTGTAGTAACATATTAGGATTTAAAACCCTAAGATGTGACATAAAAACTATCATAGATTATAGTCCTAATTAAGGTGGCTCTGATACCACTGTAGGGTTTCGGTGCAACGCAGCGGAAGGGAAATTTCAAAAATTGAAATTAATATGCACAAAAACCCTAAAATAGGAACTCCTTAATAAGACTAGAATGTATGAAGACAAACATTTCTATGCAAATTGAATTAGAATACCAACCTGTAATCGCTAATTCCAATTTATGAAGACTTAAAACTTGAAGATCAACGGGCTATTTGAATTCACCAGGCGTCCAAGTGTCCACCCTCCGATGGTGATCCACACAGAGCAATGATCAAGAACACTATCTTTTTGTCCAATGGTTCCTCCTATTGAGTTCTTCTTCCTAGAACTCAATTCTTCGGATTATGGCCGGAATTCTTCCGCACAAGAGGTTGCCTTCCTTTCTTTTATCTCTTCTCCTCCTTCCACTAAGACCTTGACCCTCTAAGACACTCTTGTTTTGAAGATAAGACTTTGTCCTAAGGGCATTTAGGCTTGTCTTAAATTGGAGGAGAAATTAAGACAAGAATGTCTTAATGTAAGAAAGAAAGAACAAAAATCAGATCTCCTTCTTTCCTTTACCGTCGGAGACTTTTGCTCTTGTTCTTGTTCAGTAGCAGAGTTTCGATAGAGGTGTACTCTGTAAAGGAAATAGTGCAAGAACAAGAAAAGAGAGAAAGAGTCTTTAGGAGAGGAAGAAGAATAAAAATTAACGAATTCTGATTTTCCTGACCCCTTAAATAAATCTCAGAGAGGCGCTCACACAACTCTTCATGAAAAACTTCTCACGTCTTTTCTTATTTTCTCACACCCCATCCTTCCTTCTCACAGCCTTCAGGATAAATCCCACAACTTTTCTTAAATGAAAAATCACGATGTTTTTTAAAAGAAAGGAGTCGCGACTTTTAATCTCCGAAGAGATGTTATTTCGTGCAACCAGGAAGCAACAAATGCTTTCTGCCTTTCTTAAAGAAACATCAACCCTTGGATTCCAATCCAAGGGGGGACAATTGAGGCGCTAAAAGAGAGAAGGAAAAGCTGCCCCATATAAAACACCAGGATTTTTTAGGGAGCACACCAAGAGTCCATGTGCCATGGACTCTTCCAAATGGCGTGCCAAGAGTTCATTAGTGCATGGACTCTTGGCATTTTTGGCATGAAAATGCTAAGGGGCTGGTGGCGGGCTAGCCTAGATACATGGTTAGCCAATAGGGTTAGCCATAATCCCTATAACCTTAATTAGGGTCTAATTAGATCCAATTAGAATCCAAATTGACCCAATCCGGAACCCTAATTCGAATCTAATTCGAATAGAAGCTCGAATTTGCAACACCTTTTAGAGTGTCATCATGCAAAGATGATTTAATTAAAAATTTAAACCCTTGATCAATTTTGTTAAGTGTGTGACCCATTGGGTTCCACATCTAGCTAGCAGTGGGTTCGAATACAAGTTGACCTAATTTGATTAGAACTCTTTCTAATCGATTTAGGTCAAATCAGGCTTACCCGATTTTGATCAATTATGACTCTTCCTAATAAATGATCACTAAATTTGATCAACCCACAAGACAATATTGACGTCTAGCAACGTGTCATGTCTATCCGGAAGATATGAAAATTCTGGTGAAATACCAAAACTACCCTTGAGTAGAAAGTTACCGTATAATTAAATCCTTCGATCAGCCTGCACCCAAAATATAATTATGGATATGGATATATGTCAAATCCAATATTATATATGTTTCTAGCTCAATCTTATATTGATGATTCAATTATCTTGATATTAGAAACCATCTCTAATATCTTTACTTTGATCAAAGATTCCCTGAATCATCATCCGATTGATAACTAGCTAGATGCAATCTCTTCTTACTAAGAGTGATCGATTCCTTGTTGACCTACTCATTACCTTCATATCCAATTCACCATTCCCAATATCAATCCTGTGCATGACTCAGTGTCATGATTTGGATTGAACCAAAGCATGGGTTCATGTACATAAGGTACTTATGGCAGTCTCAGGTCAAAGGATTACTTGTACCACTCATACTATGAGAACCTTCTATTGACATGTAGCTAAGACTCCATTAGATGTTCTCAAGTTGGATCATATCAGTGAACTCATTCTCTAATGAGCACCCACATCCTAGTATTAGTGTCATACACAAGTTACTGTGAGAGCAGTCAACCTCTCCAATATACATGGGATGTGCTAGTCTTACCGGAAAAACCCTGATCCCCTACTCAGGGTTCCTTTGACTAGGAATATTTTAGATTAAGGTTTTAAGACTTTTGGTCTCACTGGTATGATCTCATAGTAACCCTAAAATCATAGCCCAAATCTATGGGGTTCATCATATAATAATAAACACAGCGTATGATGAAAAATAATGCCTTTATTTGAATATTGTTAATTACAATGGTTTGGGAGATACAACATAGATTAGCTTGTAGGGCATATCCCTTTCAGCTCTCACATAGATGTGCTAGGATGACTCTCGAAGGACACGAGGGGATAAAGAAGACGAGATAGGTGATAACTAGGATGCTCATCGAACCCATAATGCACACAGCAGGGAACGTCTCACACCCCTCATCGAACCCATAATGCACACAGCAGGGAACGAAGGAAAACATGACTCAGCCCAGAACCAGAACCGGAACCAACCTAAAAATCTATATCAAATCTCTCTCTCTATTACAGGGGGAGAGGGGACTATTATATAGAAAAACCAAAACCCTCAGTTTCTTGGCCTCTAAGAAAACTAAAAAAGGAAAATAAATTACATCAAAATTCGTGTTGCATCAAAAGTGATGCTGATCTGCTCTGAGAAGCATGTCGGCTTGATGATCTGCTCTAGAAAGTGTGCTGCTCTGAAAATTGGACTGCTCTGGATTCTGTGTAAACTTTTCAAATGGCCGTGCGGAGGATGGATCACCCGATGGAACACATAGCCGGTGACTGGGAAGCTGGTGGTGGACAAGGATGGTGGATGGCGAGCGGCGGACGGCTAGCGGTGGGCTGTAGGCGAGGCGGCACAGGGACTGGCACGACATGCCCAACATGCCATTTGGTCTCCCACAGTCGTGGGAGACCTCCTGGGCGCCGGCATTACCGGTGGATGGTGGGGGAGGCCGTGGATGGCGGGAAGGTGGCTGGTGGACTGGCAGGCGGTGGTGGCGGCATTAGGCGGTGGACGGTGGAGTCACACGGTCGCACATGGGTGGACGGACGCCTCCCGCATCCGTTCATCTTCCCACGGGTGTGGGCGGTGGTGGACCCCACTGTCGACCGGGCGAGGGTCGGCGGGCGATGGAAACGGTGGAGGCAGCAAGCAAGCGGTGATAGCGGCAGCCATGGGCCACGGAGAGTGGATGGCTCCGTGTCCGTTCATCTTCCCATGGCGATTGGGCGGCGGCAGCGGCTTCTCCGGCGAGGGCGGGGGCCGGCGAATGTCAGTGGCGGTCCGACCGGGGTGCCCCGAGGTCGGGTATCCCGGATCTGGGGATTGGTGCGGGCACCAGACTCAGAAGAAGACTTCAGAGCTCCATCTGGATCTCTGATTAACCTTGCCCGAAAAAAAATTAGGGTTTTTGGTTTGTAATAAGAGTTGACTAGATCAACTCAATTTAGCTTGAGTCTACATTACCTGCATTTTATTTTGTTGAGTCATGTTGACTCAGTAGTGGACTAGGGTTTCAACCTGGGGTGTTACATCTTCTCCCAAGACCAAGCAAGTGGACACCACACTCCCAGCCACACTCCCAGCCATACGCCTGAGTCCAGGGGGCACCATATCTACATCCAGCAGCCATTGGTCCCCACTCCACAGATAGCAGCTTCCTTCTCTCATGCGCCTGATGAGGAGAAATCCACCAAGAGTCCACAAATCAAGGGGGCGGCCAAGACTTTCTCAAGAGAACCAAAGTAAAGATGGGAAGAAATTTTCTTGGAGAGAACTTCAAGGAGGCGCCCACTACCTGCCAAAAAAATCTAAAACAAAGATGGGAAGGACCTTGACTTAGGGAGGAAGAAAAGGAGGAGTCCAAAAGAGTTGATTCATGGAAGGAAAAAAATTCTCTTGAAGATCCATACAAGGATGCGCCTTCTACCTGCCTTTTATAACCCCAAATCAAATTTTTTGGTACTTTGGCTGACCATATGTGTATGATTTTTCCTGATTTGTAGATCCCCTCCTTTAGTCCCATATGGGAAGATGTAAAACCCTACTTTCTTGTAAAGCCTTATAAATTAAACCCCTCTTATAAGTTTAAATCAATAAGAGGAATGAAACCAAATTTTTTTTTTGTGAGCAAACTTTGTGTTTTCTCTCTTCCGCACTTGCATCCAGGTGTTGAGCTCCGTGAGGGAGTAAATCCGGGTTCCCCAGGAACCTTGAGGAGGTGTGAGATCTCCAAAACCCAAACCCTAGGTTAGCCACTCCACTCCCAAACCCTAGCCGCCATCACCCTTCTCTTTCCACCAAGCCCAAGCCTATCCCACCTCTCACGGCCACCCTCTCCAAGTCCAGGCTGACCACCAGCATCCAGCTCCAGTCCAGATACTTCAGATCTACAGCAATTCTAAGAGGAAGTCAGATCAGCCTCCAGGAGAATCTTGATTTCAGTAACTTCAGCTTTCAAGTTCTTCAACCTGGTAAATCTTTTCTTGAGTATCTGAATTCCATCACTTGTTCCTCTTCTTTCCCAGATCTTGAGTCCAGGAGAAGCCGACCAAACCACAAGACCAGTATTGGAGGATCCATTGCGAAGATAGCCGACTCCGAGGATCCCACAATCTGCTCGAGAGAGTTCTTCCACCCAAATTCTGAGAAGATCACTGTCTGGTTGGTAAACCATCTCTCCTCTCTATTTCTGTTCTGTTGAAAGTTCAGAGCGAAACCCTAGGTCTGGGAGTTTCTCAACCCCCAGCAATCCGTTACTTCTGAACTACTCTGATAACCTAGTTTTTCTAAATTGTGCTTTCAATCATTACCTAGTTTCCTTCAACTTAGTTTAACTTTACTTTGAGTCAAAGCCAATTTCTGAAATTTAAAAAATAATAAAAAAAAAAGAATTAATCTTAAATTTACTTCTGCATACATTTCTTTGTTCTTTGTTCTGCATCATTTTTGGTATCAGAGCCCAGTCTAGGGTTTCTGTTTTGCTTGCTTGTTTTAAGTCTCTCTCCTTTTTACTTTGTCTGCTCGAAGTAGACTCCCCAGGACGTCCGGTCCTAGGAATGAAGCGAGGTGCAAACCTCCTCTTCCCATTCCATGGGGTGTTCCTAGGGCGTGTAGGGGATCCGTTGGGTTACAACTTCGTAGCAGAAATTGTAAACGGGGAAGTGCTCTATTTTTAGCCCGTAATTGCCCTATTGAAAGAATTATTTCTCATTGAAAGTAACTCAAAATTTAGTAATTTTTGTTTTGTTGAAACCAGTATAATTGAATCTAATTTTTATAATTTTCTCATGATTTATTGGTTTCCGTGCGATTTCTGAGAATTAAATTACTGTAACTCTATTTTTGTGTTCTGCAATCCAATTATTTTTGAGTGTTCATCTCTTAATTCATCTTAAGGGCATTTGAGCATCTAAGATAAGGGGAGGAGTTGATAACCTCTCCTTAGTCCAAAACCACCACCCACTCATTCGAACCTAAGCCTTTAATCTAAAATTGATTAGACCTAATTTGCCCTAGTGGGCTAGGGACATCAACAAGTCGGGTCAAGGCTAGTGTTGAGTCAGTTTGTCTGGTTACTCTGTGTGTGCTTTGTACTCAGTGTCGAGAATGGTGGTTCAGGGATTCCATCCCGAAGGGCTTGTGTGCTGTTCCGCCTACCTGGCCAATCTCTAATTGGTGTCTAGGATTGGCATTCAGGGACCTAACACTCCCCTTACACCTGCCTGGCTGAGTCCTGAGTTACTACAGGCTAGCTTGCCACTCTGATTGGGCATCTAGTTTGGGCTCTAGGTCTAGTTAGCCCGTAGTCATTCAGTTGAGTCTCATTTTGTGTGTTTACTTGCATCATGTCTACCAGGAATGGAGTACCCTACCAACCTGGTCAAACCCAACCTGATTTAGAGGCCATGGTTAGAGCTCTTATTGAGAGTATGAACAAACTGAGTCAGGATGTGACTACCACTGTTGCCCAATTTAAAGAACAAGTCCATGAGGATTTTGCCCAGCTTAGGGATCGAGTCCAAGTGCTAGAGGAACCTAGGCATCGGAACTGGACTCCTGACCCAGATTTTAATGTACCTCAACCTCACCCACACCAAGAGCCTAGAAGACCTTTATACCGAGATCCTGAACCTAATCATAGGAGTCCTGACCTAGAACCTGAGGATAGAGATGATAGGTTCATTCGAAACATCAAGTTAGATGCACCCACTTTTGATGGTAGCCTAAATCCTAAGGTGTATTCTGATTGGGAGGGTGAGATGGACCAGTACTTTGAGTGGTATGCCATGTCTGAGGAGAGGAAATTCAAGTTTGCCAAGATGAAATTAATACGTCAAGCTAGGTTATACTGGGGGAACATTGAACTGACCACTAAAAGACGAAATGTAGAGCCCATAACCACTTGGCAGGGTATGAAAGAGAAACTTAGAGACAAGTACCTACCCATTTCATACCAGCAAAATCTGTTAGACCAATGGCAGACTTTGAAACAAGGGAACTGATCTGTTTCAGACTACATAACCACCTTTGATGAATACCTGATGAGATGTGATGTGAGTGAAGCCCATGAGGTCACTTTGTCTAGATTTAGGGCTGGACTTAGGGAAGATATTAAGAGAGAGTTGTTTTTGAGAGAGGTTACTGACCTAGACCAGGCCTATCAGATTGCACTGAACACTGAGAAGTTTCAGAGAGGACCCATGCCATCTAGGGTTAGTGCCCCAATCCCAAGAAATGGACCTAGCCAGGTTACCCCTAGCAAGCCTAATCAGGGTATCCCCACCCCTAGGCCCATGGACAAAGGTAAGGCACTTGACACCTAGAGAACCCCTAGTATCGTCTATTTTAAGTGCCAGAAGCCCGGTCATATCTCCACTCAGTGCACAGCCATAGCTTGTTTTAAGTGTCATAAGGTAGGTCATGTTTCTAGCCAGTGCCCTCGTAGATCCCTATATATAGAAGAGGGAGGAGAAGAGAATTCCGAGCCTAATGAGGAGTTTGAAGAAGAAGTTTATGAGACCGGAATGAATTTGGTTGATGAGTATGAAGGAGAGGAAGAATCCACTGAATCTGACCACTTAGGGGTTGCGAGATGCATCCTGTCCCAGACTAAAGTTCAGGAAGATTGGCGTAGGACTAACATCCTACAGACTTTCCTTAAACTAGGGGATAAGGTTTGTAAAATCATCATAGATAGTGGGAGCTGTGTGAATGCCATTTCTACTAGCACTGTCAAAATGTTAGGCTTAACCCCAGTCCCCCACCTCAACCCCTATAAGGTTTCTTGGGTAGACTCTACCTCTATACCCATCCAGTCTAGATGTCAGGTCCAAATCCAAATGCAATCCTATCAAGAGAAGATTTGGTGTGATGTCTTGCCCATGGGGGTGAGCAGTATAATTCTTGGAAGACCTTGGTTGTATGATCATGATGCCACCCTCTTAGGAAAATCCAACACCTGTGTCTTTAGCTTCAATGGAAAGAAAATCACAATCCATTCAGTCCCTCCTAAGGACAAGGTAGCTAAAGGAACCAGTAAGATTAGGGAAATGAAGACTGGAGTGAACCTAATTAGTGCCAAGGATCTAGAACAAGAAATTCATAGTGGTTCACCCATTTGGATGTTGACTGCTAAGGAACTTAGGACTCCTACACCCTCAGAGCCTCCTCAGGAAGTTAAGCCTTTATTAGAAGAATTTGAGGATGTTTTTCCCGAGGATCTGCCAGACCACCTTCCACCTCTTAGGGATATTCAGCATTCCATAGATTTAGTCCCAGGAGCTACTTTACCCAACTTGCCCCATTATAGGATGAATCCATCTGAGCATAAAGAACTGCAAAAGCAGGTTGGCGAATTATTGAGGAAGGGGTTCATTAGAGAGAGTCTTAGCCCTTGTGCAGTCCCTGCACTTCTAACCCCGAAGAAAGATGGCACGTGGAGGATGTGTGTTGACAGTCGTGCCATCAATAAAATCACAATCAAGTATAGGTTCCCCATCCCTAGACTAGATGACATGCTTGATATGATGGCCGGTGCCATGGTCTTTTCTAAAATTGATATCAAGAGCGGCTATTATCAGGTTAGGATTAGACCAGGGGATGAGTGGAAAATAGCCTTCAAAACTAAGGATGGTCTCTATGAATGGGTTGTTATGCCTTTTGGGTTGTCCAATGCCCCTAGTACTTTCATGAGGATTATGACCCAGGTACTTAGAGCTTTCATAGGGAAGTTTGTAGTGGTCTATTTTGATGATATCCTGATCTATAGTAAGACCCCTGCAGATCACCTAGGCCACCTTAGACAAGTCTGTCAAGTTTTGAGGAATGATAGTCTCTACGGTAATCTCAAGAAGTGTGAATTTATGACCAGTAGGATTATCTTCCTTGGATTTGTTGTAACCCCTGATGGCGTGGCTGCCGACCCTGAAAAGATTAGGTCCATAGTAGAATGGCCAGAGCCGACTAGTGTGCATGAAGTCAGAAGTTTCCATGGCTTGGCTACCTTCTATAGACGATTCATCAAGGGGTTTAGTACCGTAGTTGCTCCTATCACAGACTGCATCAGGAAGGGAGAATTTCAGTGGACCAAAGCAGCCCATAAAGCCTTCCTAGATCTTAATGATAGGATGACCCAGGCACCCATTTTGAGACTACCGAACTTTTCAAAGGTATTTGAGGTTGCCTGTGATGCTTCAGGAGTAGGTATAGGTGGAGTCCTAAGCCAAGAGAACCATCCCGTAGCATTCTTTAGTGAAAAACTTAATGATGCTAAGCTTAGGTATTCTACCTATGATAAGGAATTTTACGCGGTAGTGCAAGCTTTGCGTTACTGGAGACATTATTTACTACCGCAAGAATTTGTGCTATTTTCGAACCATGAGGCTCTTAGATTCTTGAATTCTCAGAAGAAGCTTAACCCTAGGCATGCTAAGTGGGTAGAGTATATCCAGTCCTATACTTTTGTTTTGAAGCATAAGGCTGGGTCTGAAAATAAGGTAGCTGATGCCCTTAGTCGTCGATCTTTGTTGTTGAATTCTGTTAGGGCTGAAGTCATAGGGTTTGAGCAAATCAAAGAAGAATATGAGTCGTGTCCGGATTTCAAAACTGTATACCAGGATCTAACTCAGGGACCATCTAGTGAACATAAGGATTATTCCCTTTTAGATGGCTTTCTATTCTTTAAGAATAGGCTTTGCATCCCTAGAACCTCTCTTAGGGAATTCTTGATTTGGGAAACTCATGCTGGAGGTTTAGCTAGCCATTTCGGAAAAGATAAGACCACCCTGGCTATTGAAGACCATTTTTTCTGGCCTAGCTTAAAAAGAGATGTAGCACACATTGTGGCTAGGTGTCGGACCTGCACTGTTGCCAAACAACGAAAATAGAACACCGGTCTTTATACCCCACTCCCTGTCCCAGATCGTCCTTGGCAAGATGCAAGCATGGACTTTGTGTTAGGTTTGCCTAAGACCCAGAGGAGGCATGACTCTATCTGTGTTGTAGTAGACCGATTTTCCAAGATGGCCCATTTCTTGCCTTGTTCCCAAACATTTGATGCGTCTAAGGTAGCCACCCTGTTCTTTAATGAGATAGTTCGACTCCATGGCCTACCCAAGACCATTGTTTCAGATAGGGATGTTCGGTTCACCAGCTATTTCTGGAAAACCCTTTGGCATAAGTTAGGGACGAAACTTAAGTTTTCAACTGCCTATCATCCCCAGACTGATGGCCAAACCGAAGTAGTGAACCGTAGTTTAGGCAATCTGCTAAGGTGTCTTGTTGGTGAAAACATTAGGAACTGGGATTTGTACTTACCTAGAGCTGAATTTGCATATAATGACTCGGTCAATAGGTCTACGGGTAAGAGTCCATTTGAAATTGTGCATGGTTACAAACCCCACACACCTCTTGACCTAGCTCCTTTACTAGTCCACACACGGGTCTCCGAGTCTGCCGAAGTTTTTGCACAGCATATAAAAGACTTGCATAAAGAAATTCAAGCCAAAATAAATTTAAGTACTGAAACTTATAAGAAATTGGCTGATTCTCAAAGGCGAGTCAAAACTTTTGACGAAGGAGACTATGTAATGATTAGGTTAAGGCCTGAACGGTTTCCTCCTGGAACCGTTAGAAAGTTACATGCTAGGGGAGCTGGACCATTTAGAGTGGTAAAGAGAGTAGGATCCATTGCCTATGTGCTCGAGTTGCCTCCAGAACTAGGCATTAGCTCCACTTTCAACATTACAGACCTAGTAGAGTATAGGGAGCCAGCTGTGATTCCCAGTGAGGCTTTTGAACCTAATCTTTCTCTTGAGAGTGAACCTGACCCTGTGTGTCCACCAACAAATTGGCCTATGAGGAAAGAGCAGATTGAAAAGATCCTGGATGATCGGTTATCTCTACTCGTAATCGAGAATACCAAAGATACCTGGTCCGCTGGCTAGGAAGGCCAGATTCTGATGACTCTTGGATCTCCCGAGAAGAGTTACAAGAGCTGGACCCAGACCTCTTGGAGAGATACCAGAGCCAATTGGATCCATACTCGACAGGGTCGAGTTCCTCACACCCTGGGAGAATTGGTGCGGTTACCAGACTCAGAAGAAGACTTCAGAGCTCCATCTGGATCTTTGATTAACCTTGCCCGAAAAAAAATTAGGGTTTTTGGTTTGTAATAAGAGTTGACTAGATCAACTCAATTTAGCTTGAGTCTACATTACCTGCATTTTATTTTGTTGAGTCATGTTGACTCAGTAGTGGACTAGGGTTTCAACCTGGGGTGTTACATCTTCTCCCAAGACCAAGCAAGTGGACACCACACTCCCAGCCACACTCCCAGCCATACGCCTGAGTCCAGGGGGCACCATATCTACATCCAGCAGCCTTTGGTCCCCACTCCACAGATAGCAGCTTCCTTCTCTCATGCGCCAGATGAGGAGAAATCCACCAAGAGTCCACAAATCAAGGGGGCGGCCAAGACTTTCCCAAGAGAACCAAAGTAAAGATGGGAAGAAATTTTCTTGGAGAGAACTTCAAGGAGGCGCCCACTACCTGCCAAAAAAATCTAAAACAAAGATGGGAAGGACCTTGACTTAGGGAGGAAGAAAAGGAGGAGTCCAAAAGAGTTGATTCATGGAAGGAAAAAAATTCTCTTGAAGATCCATACAAGGAGGCGCCTTCTACCTGCCTTTTATAACCCCAAATCAAATTTTTTGGTACTTTGGCTGACCATATGTGTATGATTTTTCCTGATTTGTAGATCCCCTCCTTTAGTCCCACATGGGAAGATGTAAAACCCTACTCCCTTGTAAAGCCTTATAAATTAAACCCCTCTTGTAAGTTTAAATCAATAAGAGGAATGAAACCAAATTTTTTTTTGTGAGCAAACTTTGTGTTTTCTCTCTTTCGCACTTGCATCCAGGTGTTGAGCTCCGTGAGGGAGTAAATCCGGGTTCCCCAGGAACCTTGAGGAGGTGTGAGATCTCCAAAACCCAAACCCTAGGTTAGCCACTCCACTCCCAAACCCTAACCGCCATCACCCTTCTCTTTCCACCAAGCCCTAGCCTATCCCACCTCTCACGGCCACCCTCTCCAAGTCCAGGCCGACCACCAGCATCCAGCTCCAGTCCAGATACTTCAGATCTACAGCAATTCTAAGAGAAAGTCAGATCAGCCTCCAGGAGAATCCTGATTTCAGCAACTTCAGCTTTCAAGTTCTTCAACCTGGTAAATCTTTTCTTGAGTATCTGAATTCCATCACTTGTTCCTCTTCTTTCCCAGATCTTGAGTCCAGGAGAAGCCGACCAAACCACAAGACCAGTATTGGAGGATCCATTGCGAAGATAGCCGACTTCGAGGATCCCACAATCTGCTCGAGAGAGTTCTTCCACCCAAATTCTGAGAAGATCACTGTCTGGTTGGTAAACCATCTCTCCTCTCTATTTCTGTTCTATTGAAAGTTCAGAGCGAAACCCTAGGTCTGGGAGTTTCTCAACCCCCAGCGATCCGTTACTTCTGAACTACTCTGATAACCTAGTTTTTTAAATTGTGCTTTCAATCATTACCTAGTTTCCTTCAACTTAGTTTAACTTTACTTTGAGTCAAAGCCAATTTCTGAAAATAAAAAAATAAAAAAAAAAAGAATTAATCTTAAATTTACTTCCGCATACGTTTCTTTGTTCTTTGTTCTGCATCAGGGATGGTGGGGGTGGATGCTAGGGTTTGGGCATTAAAAAAAATTTCACGGGTGAAGATGGAATAGTGTACGAATAGATCAGGAATAAGATTGGAATAAAGGTGGAATAGAAGGAATAGGTGAAATAGCGGGAATAGAAAAAATATAAAAAATCTAAGAAAATAATAGAAAAATGAAAAAATACCCGGACTTGCCCTAGATCCCCATCAACATGCTAGGTGAAATAGCAGGAATAGGAAAAATAAAAAAAATCTAAGAAAATAAGAGAAAAATGGAAAATTATTGAACCTGCCTTGGATCCCCATCAACATGCCATGCCAATCCCCGCCTCCCTTTGGCTAGCCATGAAGATCTATTCCCATCCATGTGGGCGCCAATTTTTGGGTTGTAATTTGGGTTCAAGGGTTTAATTTGTTTTGAATTCAAATGGGCCTTGGGTGCCTATTTAAAGGACCCAATCCCTCCATTGTAAAGGAATGGAATGATTAAATGAAAAAGAGAGCTTGAGTTTTGTTTATCCTCCAACCATTGTCTCCTAGACTAGGTTTGAGTGAAGTTTCCTTTATCCCCAGGGACGTCGAGTGATGTGAGGCCACCTTTCCGTCGCCCCAGGGCGTCGCAAGTCCTTCATCCTCCTAGACGTCGAGTGATGTGAGGCCAAAATCCTTCGTCCTCTTGGACATCGCGGGGTGTGAGGCCCCAAGTTATCTCCTTCTTCGACTTTGGAATCCAGCCGGACACTGGGCTCGAAGCCCCTTCTTAACCCTATCTTAGTCCATTTCAATACGTCTCTCCATTTTGCTAATCCCTACTTTGATTGCCTACAGGTCCTCCCTGGTATCTCGGGCACCGGAGATAGTCTGCTTTTCCATCGCGACCATCCGACCGAAAGCCAGTGCATCCACCGGTTCGACTGCCCGGGCATCCAGGCCGCATCCACCGAGTTGAGCGATCTCTGCATCGGGCGCTTCAAACGTGTGAGGTTTGCCCCTATCTCCTAAGTAGGTATTGTGTTTCGAGCTTAGTCCTATCGGGATTTCTTAATCCCAAGATCCTGTTCTTGTTTTCACTATTTAGGAACTTGAATTGCTAGTGTAAGCTTCTGTTATTCAACTTCTCTTATTTCTAGTCTTTGTTTGTGATCGGGAATCAAAACCCTAAGAAAAACATCTAAAACTCATCAACTATAAAAATTTCTTTGCATCATAAGCATCCATACTAGCATCTCTAGCCCTATCCCCCTGCTTTATTAGTGGTATCTAAACAATATTCCACATCATTATTGGTATCAGAGCAAGGCTAGGACTAGTGCATCTTTTCCTTTCATTTTCTGCATTCTAGTCAGCTCGTATATGGTCTGAACATTGAATTGTTTCTCTCTGTAGAGACCTCCAAATTTTATGGTTTCTATTTTGTTGATCGCATTTGATTCATGTTATTTTTGGTTATTTTCTTAGATTTTATTTCAGTTTGTAGAATTTCTACAAGCCGAAATACTACATGAGAAAATCTCAGGTCTGAAATTCCTGCAAGCATCTCTTTTCTTGCTTCATTCATTCATCTAGCTTATTTCTTCCATTTAGGGGAATATTTCAATTCCTGCATTTTGTTTAGCATTCACACATCTGAAAGACACAAAAAAACAAGAAAATTTTAAGTCATTTCATTAGTCATTTTTGTGCATCATTTTAAATAACTCATCCTAAGGGCGTCAAATTAACATAGGGTCAGGATTTCATTACCTGTCGCTAGCCCAAAAACCACCACCCGAAATATCGAACCCTATCCATTAACTAAAATTGATTAGATGCTTAATCAGCTCTAGTGAGCTAGGGACACCCACGATGTCGGGTCGACCCAAGTGCCAAGCCAAACTAGATCACTTGTTTGTGTGTGCTTGAGTAGCTGGTGTCTAGGAAAGTGGTTCATGGACTAGAACCCGAAGAGAAGTGGGTTGGTTCGCTTACCTGACTAATTTCTAATTGGTGTCTAGGAAAGCAAAGAGGAACCTCCACTAACCTTACACTTACTTGGCCAGGTGCCAAGTTACTACTTCTAGGTTCATCTCCTTGACTTCACATTTGGTGAGATCTCGTAGGTCTAGTGAACCGTAGCACCGTTGTGTGTGTGTGTTACATGTGTATTAGATCAAGAACCTCTTTTCACCCACCTTCTCCAACCCCTACCGAAGCTATGGACCAACTTCGAGCTGACATTGGAGCCCTAACTCAATCCATGTCTCAATTAAGCAACCAGTTGACTAATAGATGTAATCAAATAGAGGCCAGACTAGGACCCATAGAGGAAGTTGCTAGGCTTCGTGAGCATTTCCAGAGAGCTCCCATCGACAGAAAACCTGAGCCCTTTAGGAACTAGAGCTGTATCCTCGGATCCACCCAAGGTTATAGCCAGGCTTACCCAAGTTGACCAAGCCCGAACCGATCTGACCCTAGTCGACCAAGCCTAGCTCGACCCAGTCCTAGTCATCCCAGTCTGAATCAACCCCAATACAGTAGAGGGGACAAGGGTAAGGCTATTGAAATCCAGAGGAGACCCGATCCCCAAGGTAACAGCTATAGGTGTCATAAACATGAGCATTTTGCTAGTCAGTGCACCGCCCCTGCCCTACTTGTAGATGAACCGACTGAAACTGAACTCGAGCCCATTGTTGAACCTGATGAGGAAAACTTTAAGGTTGAACCCATTGAAAATCTAGGGAAAGAAACTCCTGAGCACATTAAAGAATTGAAAGAAGACATCAGTGAATCAAGTTTAGTAGAGGAATACGGTGAAGATGGGCCCCAGATAGAATTCATCAAGGAACCAAAAGAAAAAGATCCTGAACCCATTAGAGACTGTGAAGGAGTAATTGAGCCTGGATCGAACATTGTAGAGGATGGTGATGGTTCACAAGTATTTCCTTTAGAGGAGGTCCAAGAACAAGTCCCTATAGAACCACCCCAGGAGGTAGACATCAGTTTTGAGGACTTTCAATATAACATTCCCAAAGACCTTCCTAATGACCTTCTACCATCTAGGAACACCCATCTAGCCTTCGAACTTGCACCTGTAGAACAATGTCCAAATCTTAAGATTTTCTAAAATAACCAAGGTCTATTTCATGATGCCCAGAGATTACCCCAAGACTCCGACTCCTATTTTCTCCCCTTCCCAGAGCCTTCTCACATTTTTTGAGCCATGGGGTTGTATTTTGTTGAAATTACTAGGCTGCATGACTCCTTAGAACCCTTCCCTTTTGCCATTTACTTTTGGTACACTTTATGGAATTTGTTAGGGATCCTTGATAATTTTTCCTGTACATACCAGACTAGGGTCAAACTGAGAGAGTCCATAATCTATTAGGTTTAGGCCCTAGAGCATCCAATAAAATTTTTTTTAGTAGGGATGCATAAGTTGAGTATGCATTTTGCATCATATTAGGATTATGCATTAAATATAATTTTAAAATAATTTGGGTTGATTCTCGAAAGCGAGCCAAAGAGTTTGAAATAGGGGATTTTGTAATGATTAGGCTCAGGCCTGAACGGTTTCCATCGAGAACCGTTAAGAAGCATCATGCTCGTGGGGCTGGTCCATTTAAAGTGATCAGGAGAATGGGCCCTAATGACTATGTGCTAGAATTACCTTCAGATTATGGAGTTAGCTCGACATTCAATATCTCTGACTTAGTCGAGTATAGGGAACCCGCAAACAGAAAAAGCGAGCCATTTGGGCTTGACCTTTCTTTTGAGAGTGAACCTGAACCTGAGTGTCCACCTCCAAATATACCTGAGCGAGGAGAGCAGATCGAGCGTGTCTTGGATGACCAAGCTATCACTAACCTGGGCAAAGGCTATCAATATTAAATGGTCTGATGGTAAGGCTGACCCGAATCCGATGAATCATGGATCACATGGGAGGACTTGCAGCGCATCGACCCCGATATCTTGGAGAGGTACCAAAGCCAAACTAACCCTTACTCGATAGGGTCGAGTTCCTCCCACCCCGGGAGAACTGGTGTGGGCACCAGGATCCAACAGAGGTTCCTCAACCCTCTGTGGATCTCAGATTAGGGTTCCACTTCTGTGAGTCTTGTAATAAGGCTATGAATCAAAGTAAATTTATAATTTTTAGTCATGTACCTAGTCTAAGTTTGTTTAGACTTGTATCTTGACCAATTTGGGTCAAGTTTAGGTCATGGATCCTGTATTTATTTTTGGTTCGAGTCTGAGTTTGGATTGGGCCCAAGCCCAATTGAAGTCAACCTGGCTTTCAAGACCCAGTCAAGTTCCTTGTGGGCCAACCCACCTCTTACACTTGGAAAGATGCCAACATAGGCACCACCTCAGCCACCTATGTGGCGCCACATCAGTTGCCACTTGGGCATCCAAGGAAGGAAACAAGAAGGTGCCCTCATGCATTCCACACGCCCTCTCCATACCATTTTCTCTTGTGCGACCTTGGAAGGAGGAGACATCATCCCCCTCTTCCCTCCCCCACATCATGCCATGATCCATTAATAAATGGGGCATTGAAGATTCTTGAAGAGACCAACCCACAAAGCAAGCCATCTCCCATGTCTTCTTCCCAAAGTAGTCACACCAGAGAGGAAAGTCAAGGAGCACATTCTCCATTCCAAGCCCTCAAATTTGCAATGCCCAAAGCACCCTCCTAGGTCGGCCATGACTCACTCCAACTAGGCATGGAAGAAACCCAAAGGAGACACATCCCTTGAAGCAAGCCTTGCTCCTTGTTTTCTTCCCAAAGTGAGCATGCAAAGAAGGAAGTCAAAATGCCAATCCCCCTCTCCAAGCCTGCACACATGCCACGCCAATCCCCTCTTCCCTTTGGTCGGTCATGAAGATCTTTACCCATCCATGTGGACGCCAATTTTTTGGGTTGTAATTTGGGTTCAAGGGTTTAATTTGTTTTGAATTCAAATGGGCCTTGGGTTCCTATTTAAAGGACCCAATCCCTCAATTGTAAAGGAATGGAATGATTAAATGAAAAAGAGAGCTTGAGTTTTGTTTATCCTTCAACCAATGTCTCCTAGACTAGGTTTGAGTGAAGTTTCCTTCATCCCCAAGGACGTCGAGTGGTGTGAGGCCACCTTTTCGTCACCCTAGGGCATTGCAAGTCCTTCGTCCTCCTAGACGTCGAGTAGTGTGAGGCCATAATCCTTCATCCTCCGGGACGTCACGGGGTGCGAGGCCCCAAGTTATCTCCTTCTTTGACTTCAGAATCCAGCCGGACACCGGGCTCGAAGCACCTTCTCAACCCTATCTTAGTCTATTTCAATACGTCTCTCCATTTCACTAATCCCTACTTTGATTGCCTATAGGTCCTCCTTGGTATCTCGGGCATTGGAGACAGTCTACTTTGCCATCATGACCATCCGACCGAAAGCCAGTGCATCCACGGGTTCGACTGCTCGGGCATCCGGGCCGCATCCACTGAGTTGAGCGATCTCTGCATCGGGCTCTTTAGACGTGTGAGGTTTGCCCTTATCTCTTAAGTAGGTATTGTGTTTCGATCTTAGTCCTACCGGGATTTCTTAATCCCTGGACCCTTTTCTCGTTTTCACTATTTAGGGACTTGGATTGCTAGTGTAAGCTTCTGTTATTCAACTTCTCTTATTTCTATTCTTTGTTTGTGATCGGGAATCAAAACCCTAAGAAAAACATCTAAAACTCATCAACTATAAAAATTTCTTTGCATCATTAGCATCCATACTAGCATCTCTAGCCCTATCCCCCTACTTCATTAGTGGTATCTGAGCAATATTCCACATCAAACATGTTCAAACTTCAACTCCTACACTTTTGTTTTCTTGGTTGAGTTGTGTTGTAAATGATTTTGTAAAGAAGAACCCAATCAAAAGTGCTAAGAAAAATCAATTAAAAGGGTTACTTCTGTGAGTATGTGTGCCATGAATTTTTGTTTGAGTTGGTTTGTGTAAAATTGTAAAAGAGTTAGTGAGAGTTTTCCTTAAGTTCAATTGTAAAAATCCTGAAGAAGACACTTAAGCTGACCCTAAGTGATGAAGAGCTGACTCTGCTTACTGGCATGCAGCAAGGATTCTGGAACGCAGCAATCCAAGCCGACTCAATGGAAAGCGAGCCGACTCCAATGAATCCAAGTCGACTGGAATTAGTCCGAGCCAACCCCTCTAGAGTCCATTTTTTGAAGATTTTTGAGAATAGCCAAGCAAGCCGACCCGAACCAAAAAGAGCCGACTCTGCCAAACCTAATTCTGAAAGCCTGAGAAAGCGAGCCGACCCGAACTGCATCAAGCCGACTCTTCCAGAGTGAGGTTTTTCGAACCTGGAAAGAAGAGCCGACCCAAGCTGAAAAAGAGCCGACTCCTCGAGTTCAAGATTTTCAAGATTCAAGTTCGAGCTGACTCGATGGAATCCTAGCTGACTCGAATGTCACTTTCAGGTATCCAACGCTAGTTCTAGAATTTATTTTTGAATGCTAAAAGGTGCTTCAACGGTCACAAATCATTCCCCAACAGTTTATAATGTCTGAAACTATCTTAGGATGATGGAAGACTTTAAATTGAAGGATTTGAACTTTCTTAAAACAAGTTATTAGTGAGTTCTTCAAAGAAAAGAGATATTTATTGAATATCCTACCTACCAACAGCAAAATAGCACAAGAGCATTCAAGTCAAGCTTTCAAATCTTTACCAACTCCAATCTGAAGCTTGAAACAACTTTAGGAAGAAGCCACTAAAGTCATTAAAGCTTATTCAAGTGTATTCAAGTAGACTTCCAACAAGCTGCACTAGCAACTATCCGACAAATTGAGTTTGTCAATCTTGTTGCATTTATTTTCAATTCAATTTTTGAATTGTTGGGTTATTGGTGAGCCCAGTTGAAAAACCAAGTAGGTTCTTGGTGAGCCTCGTTAAAACCAAGGGTTAGGTTCTTCGTGATCCTGTGAAAACCAAGTTGGGTTTCTTTGGTGAGCCTGTTAAAACCAAATGGTATTGGGTTTTCTTTGGTGATCCCATAAAACTAAAGTATAGAGGTTTTGGATTGTGATCCTGTAAAACAATCCTACTGTATTCGGGTATGAATATAGTGAAAATTCCAAGTGGTATCTTGGATAGTCGACGTAGGAGCTGGGTTGCTCCAAACCACTTTAAATTTGGTGTGTTTGTGTTATGCTTTCTTGACTCTATTTATCTTCTGCATTTTATAATTCTATCACAGCACCTACCACTTGCAAAGGATTTTGAATTGCACATTACTTGCCTTCAATTTTTTAAAAGTTCCAGTTTACCCCCCTCTTGGGTAGCCACCTGGGCAACAGGTGATCCGGACCGAAAGTTCTCTGACTCTGGATCAGGTAGATGAGATCATCTTCATTTAGATTGAGGAGATATTCCATTCTGCCAATGCTGATCTTCCTCAACTGATCCGTAGGGGTTCGTCAGGCTTCGAGCCTTGCATCTGTGTTTCCTCTTTTCTTTCTTTTGGAATGTAATCAATGAATCTTCTTGGTTTAATGAATATTTCACTTTTTGTGAATGCTGGATACTATGGGGCTTCCCAAATGTAGCTTTCCGGGTGAAGAATTTTTGAACTGGATTTTAGTAGGGTCATTGATTTTGGCGATAGATTGAATCATGCAACCCTTTGTCGAGTTTGATTTTTCTGGACATGGGCTCCTCATTTTTAACTACAAAACATGTAAGGAAGTTTTTACGTGAGTGGAACCTCTGGCTTACCAGCTTACCAGGGGTGTTGTGACTGTCATGCTGTTGCCTGGAGAGGTGGTGGTGATCAGGGCCATAATGACTATGATTGGGAACAGGGATCATTATGGCTATAGCCTTTTGGTGGTCCCTCCTCACACATCAGTTGAGGCCCTTGATTTACTAGGGCATACGAGTGTGGCATGTCTGGGAAACCACTGCAAATGAGGGCATTTGACCTAGCCCTCACCCGTCTCGATATAAGGAAGAGGATTTCCTTGGATCGACTACCATTCGCTCCTGGCAACACCATTCCCAACACCGTTCCTGCCTCCCTATCCTTGCGCCGCTCTAGGGATTTGCCACAGCATGAAGTCAAACCTAGCACAGCTCAGACGGGCAGCCAAGGAGAAGCCAATGGGAGGATTCCAAATGAGGAGATCAGATAAGAGGCGTGTATTGGCATTGCCGTGCACCTAAGCTGGGAGTAGTGTTATAATAAAGATAGGTTCTTCCTCAGGGAAGGAACTGGCTTCTCTCAAGAGGGTAGTGCTGGTCGGGCTATCTAAAAGGTCGAGCCCAAAAGATGTTGTTGGGGTTTCCTTGTACATCGAAGATGCCAAGCCTGAGGCTTCGATTACAAGAGAGAGAGATCCAGTGGGGTGCGACACCCCTGCCACTGGAGCTAGGAGGCAGGAATCGAGGAATCCTTTTCTTGCAATCCTCCTTGGGATACAATAGGTAGCCTCCGGTGTGCATGTTACTTGTCTGCTTTTGTCGATTGAATTGACCTTTTATGTACTTTAAATTATGTAGATTTCTTGTGACCTTTCTTTGATGGAGAAAGGTTCCCATGAATCTATCAGCTATAGGAAAGACCTTCGGAGCTGAGTGGCCCTAGCTGTAACTAAGATAGATGTCGCCAAAAGGCTTTGGGCCACTATAGAAGAGTAGATGGGCAAGGTAGTTGCCTCGAACAATGTCTTGAAAAGATAGCTGGGCATTCTTCAGGTGCAGGTGGCCAAAATGGCAACCATTGCACAGGAGAGGAGGAGGAAGGTGGTTTCTCTTTAGTGGATGCTGAAAGAGACCCTACAGGATACTGAGGAGTTGAAGTCTTATTAGGCTGAATTGAAGAGAATGATTGATGAGCTAGAGACAAGCCTTTCGATGGCCAACCAAAGGGCTGTGCAGGCCGAAGAGAGGTCTTCCGAGGCTGTTGAGGCTTACAAAATTTCTCAAGCCTTCAAAGATGAGGTAAGGGAAAATGCATCGGAAGGATACTCTTTGTGTTACGCCGATTGCCGGGATAATATAAAGAAACTTTACCCTAGCATGGACTTGTCCTTGGTTGCAGTCCCGAAGGATGTGGCAGAGGACACCAAGGTCAGCCTGATGCGGCGTCGACCCTTACTCCTATTTTGGCTGCTGAAGAGGTTGGCGGGGAACAAAGTTATTGTATTTTTCCTTTTTTCAGCTATCTATGTCATTTTCCTTCTGGATGAGGGTTTTTCATCCATGAAATAAATGACTAACTTTTTTTTTTTTAAACTGGTCTCTTCTGAGTTGATACTTTTTGGTGTGGTTCCTCTATGGTGGGTAAGCTGAAGACTATCCAATTCGAGGTCGATATTCTCAGTATGACTAAAGACGAACTCTGAAGTAGGATTGGAGTGCTGTTGCCATTTTTCGGTCCTTTGGGCCGAGATTAACCTCAATAAGGCTGATGTCAGTTACCCATTGTAATTGTCCCTTCTGTCTTGGAAGGGACGTGGCATGCAGGTGTTATTTCTTCATTGGCCATTGATTGAGGAACATTAAATATATTTTTTTGTTGCCCATGTCGAGTGCGTGGATATTCGAATGGTCGCATCCCTGCCCGTCCTGGGTGCCACCATGTTTTCCCTTTCTGAGAAAAGGCCATTAATGTTGTAACCGTCCGAAAGAGATCATTCTGGGTACAAAGAGATGACAGTCTCTATCCCCGAGAGCAATTATTGGCGATCAGACCACTCCCAGGTGGCCATCTGGGCTCCGAGGTATTGTTACAACACGTGGCACCCTCTGGCACATCTGGGGAAAGGAGTGGAGCACGTTTCTCTACGGCCATCTGTGGATGCAGGATCCTTTTTAAATAGGACCCTGCTCTTCACTTTCGTAAGCCATCAAAATTTTAAACTCCCATTTTGAAAGTTGCTCTCCTTCCCTTAGCACATCACTGAGATGAAGTTTAACATTTCCGATCTTCTGAGGATGGCTAAGAAGAGGGTCACCAGCACTTGGGCAGAGGGCGAGCCTAGTTCAAAGGCTCCTAGGGGAAGTGACAATGACGACCCGCAGGGGGTCATCGCTCACTTGGAGAAGAAGGTCTGGGTCCTGGAGGCCCATTTAGAGGAGGCCAGGGCTCGAGTCGAAGCGACCACTGCAGAGGTGGAGGAAGCTAGGAAGAAGGCAGTGGAGGCTGTCTCAAATTTCGTGGCATCTTCTGCCTATAAGGACGAGGTCACCGAGGCAGTTCTAGACTCTTACGATCGGGGATTCCAGGAGTATTGGGACAAGGCTTTCAGGTTCTATCATTTGAAGGGCCTGGAAAACATTAGGCCATTTGTCCCCTTCCCCGGTCACGAACTTGACTTTGACTTCTATGAGGAGTCGGAGTCTGAATTAGAAGGGAATTCGGGAGCCTCCCCGTCCTCCTTCCAGGACTTCGACACCCCTCGCCAGCATAGGAAAGAGTCGGCAGGTGGTTCTTAAACCTACTTTCCCGTTATCTGCAATATCCTCTTTTTCTCCTCACTTTTTTTTTTGTAAAATTTCCAAGAATGAAATGAAGAAACTGACTTTCTTCTCACTTCTTTCTTTCTCTGTGAATGATGTATCTTAAAGTACTACAAAGTATGGACCTTACAATATGACGAAAGTGTAGATTTTGCAGAGCCATTGGGGATCTGCAGATGGGATGGGATCGATTGAGCCATCTCATCGAATGTTTGCGGCTAACATGGTAAGTGATGTAGATTCACTTCCGCATGTTTTCAGATTTACCGTAGGGTAAGGCATCTAAGCCATCCCTATGCATCCCTATTATGGCTAAGGTAGGATGTTCAGGCCCGTCTCGGCATATCTTCGAATTTACCGTAATGTAGGTTATATGAACTATCCCTGCACCTTCTTTTGTATAAGTTAGGCTGGTTAGGCCCACCCCGGTGCATCTTCGGATTCACCATAGGGTAGGTTTCATGAACCATCCTTGCACCTTTGATCATTTGGCAGCCTGATTGGGCTTGTCCATTGTGCTCGTCGGGCATAATGATAAGGTGAGTGGATCATACTTGCCTTTGCACTGCTGGCCGATGCTTTCGATCAAGCCATTGAAATCGTTATCATTCTACTAGTGCAACAGACTATTTAGAGTTGAAAGATTTTCATAAAAGATACTAGGATCTATTTATTGATAGTATTTGCAAAGGTTTTGTACATTCCAAGGCTGGGATAAGACTTTTCCATCCAGGGTCTTAAGTCGATATGTTCACGGATGTATGACTTCTTCGATCGGGTATGGTCCTTCCCAATTGGAGGAGAGCTTGCCCTGCTCTATCGATCTAGATAATTCAGTTCTTCGCAGCACCATATCCCCAGCATGGAAAATCTACTCTTTTACTCTAAAGTTGTAATATTTGGCGACTTTTTGTTGATATGTCACCATTTTTAGTTAGGCTTGGAGCCTGGTGCTTGACAATAGATCCAAGTCAACTCTTTGGCAATCGGAGTTCTTAGGCTCTTCATACTTGTCGATTCTTAAAGATTAGAGGGAGACTTCGATAGGGAGTACTGCTTTGGTACCATATACTAAGTTGAACGGAGAATCGTCGATGGCCGTTCTCAGGGTTGTCCTATATGCCCAGAGAATGCAGGTCAGCTCTTCTGCCCAAGGTCCTTTGGCAGCATTCAACCTCATCTTTAGACCAAGGAGAATGGTCCAATTCATCACTTCAGCCTATCCATTAGATTGTGGATGGGCGACAGAGGTGGTGTGGGCACCAAAGTCCGGAAGAGGCTTCAGTCTAATTCAGTATGGCTTTAATTCTTTCATGTCTTGTAAATAGAGTGAGTTTATTTCATTAATTAAATTTGAGTCATGTAATTAGAGTAGGTTTATTTCAATTTGGCTTCTTTGAGTCCAATTAGGATCAAATTGGTCTTGTAATTATTAAGTTTAGTAGTTGAGTCAAAGAAAGGTTTGAAATTGAGCAAGCTCACTTAAAGATAGAATGCACTCAACCACTTCAACAATCTAAGCCAAGGAGGATGCCACATCAGCAAGCCATGTGGGATGCCATGTCAACCCCCAAACCATTTGGAGTACCCATCAGCAAGCCACCTCATCACACGCCACATCACCAAGGATTCAAATTCAAAGTGGACAGCCAAGAGCTTTACTCTTCCACCATTTTAGCTAGCTATCACATAAAATTCTCCATGTAATTTGAATCCCACCCTTATAGCAAGGAACCTCCCATGAAAATCTCCTTGTAATTTGAAATTTCAAAATGTCCTTGGAGGCTTATAAGATCAACTCCAAGCTCTATTGTAAGGATTGATGAATTGGAATGAAAAAAAGAGTGTTTCTTCTTCCATTTGGTGTTATCCAATGTCCTCCAAGAGGGAGTGGGTGAGAGGCCCTTAGTTACTTCAAGAGAGTTCTTCTTCCACACCATTAGCCATTAGCAAATCTTCTAGTCCATCCAAGCACTCCATCCCCAACGTCCAAGGTGCAAGAAGATTCATTCCAAGAGGGCCAACCAAGCTACTTCAAATCCATTAGCTTCTTCTCAACTTCAACCATGAATTCGATTGTTTCCTACCGTTCAAGTTACTTCTTAACTCTGCTATGCTTTGTGGAGGATCCCCGGGATATCTAGGTTCCAAAGAAGAGGGTCTTCCAATACAAGAAATAGAGACTAGGAGTCTTGATATCTGAAAGAATTACCCTATCATTCAAAGACTTTGTCCTTGAGTGTAACTCTTCAAATCTTTGAGATATTAATGCCTAGTTACCCCACTTTTAGTTTTTTTCCTGATCTTAAATGTTAAATTAATTAGGCACTATCCTGTGTGGTTTCCTAACCACGAAAATCCATTTCTCTTTAATATTGTGAAAGTTCTCATTCAGGTTTAGTTTACATGCAGAATTCCTTCATGTTATTTTCATTTCTTTTACATGGAAAGTAGCCTTGCTTTTCTCCATCTCTCATTTAATTGTTATTATCTCCTCTTAGATTGCATCATTCCATTTCATCACACATCAAATTGGTATCAGAGCATGGTAGGTTAGGGCTTTGCATCATTTCAATACCTTGATTTGGGTGCTTCACCAGGTTGTCCGGTCTTAGGAGAAAAGTAGGGTTTCAAGATCCTCTCTTCCCATTCCACGGGGATCTCCTAAGGCGTGTCTATGTTTCATTATTATTGACCCTTGAAGGGGAACATTAGTTGGAAAGTTTTAGATCCTAATTAATAGTTTTTGCATCTTTCAAATCTATCATCTTAAGAATTTTTGCTGTTCTATCCTGCATGCATTGTCTGTGTTCCGGGAACTACCTTGCCTAACACAGATTTTATTTTTAAATTTCTTTACATCTAGAATATCCCCTACAAGTTAGGCATGTTAAACATGATTTTTTTAGATTTTTCTGAGATTTATACATATCACTTTTCTGCCCCACATCAGAACTGCAACATACTGATTTCTGCACCTGAAATTAGGGTTCATTTGCATGCTTGCATTCATTTAATGATAAATCATCTTAAGGGCATCAATTTGACATAGGGTTAGGATTTCATTACCTGTCCCTAGCCCAAAAATCACCAACATGCATAGCAAACCCAACCCTAATTAAAACAAAGTAGACATTTAATTACTCTAGCAAGCTAGGGATACCCACAAGGTCGGGTCGAATCAAGTGTCAAGCCAACTTTGACAACCTGTTTGTGTGTGCTTGTATCTGGTGTCTAGGCAAGTGGTTCAGGGACATGAGCCCGAAGGAAGGTGAGTTGGTTTGCTTACCTGGCCAATTTCAAATTGGTGTCTAAGGCAAGCAAAGAGGAACCTCCAGCAACCTTACACTTACCTGGCCAGGTGCCAAGTTACTACAACCCGGATTGTCAACTTGACCTAACATTTGGTTTGGCCTCTAGGTCTAGCTAATCCCTAGTCCGAGTTTGAGTCTGTGTGTGCATGGCAACTAGATCAGGAGCACCCTACCAGCAAACCCAAGCCCAATCCAGTGTAAACATGGAACAAAACTTTGAGAACTTGATGAAATCTTTGAATGACCAAATAACCCGCAAAACCAAAACCTAACTGATTAATTGGCCTAGACCAACCAAAGCATGACTGATCAGATAACCCTCATCACCGCTAGGCTTGATCAATTAGAAGCTCATAACCTTGGAGGAACTCAAGAAGTCTAGAATGAGTTAGAGCCTGAACCTGAGTTTGATACACCCATCAATCCTAGAAGGGGTCCGCAACAAGACCTTTTTCCAAAACCAAATCCTAGAAGGCTTCATCAAGACAATTTCTTTGAGCCAAATCCTAGGAGGACCAACCCTAATCTAGTCCATGACCCAAACCCTAGGAGAGCACAAAATGACCCAGCCTATGAGCCACACCCTAAGAGACCTAATCAGGATTAAATGGACCTTGATGATTGAACCCTTAGGAATATTAGGTTGGAAGCACCAACATTTGATGAAAGTCTAGATCCTAAGGTTTACATAGACTGGGAGGGAGAGATGGATCAGTACTTTGATTGGTATGACTTGACTGAGGAGAGAAAATGCAAATTTGCAAAGCTTAGGTTAATTCATCAGGCCAGACTTTACTAGAAAAACATCAAGAGGTTTATTAGACAAAGAGGTGATGTTCCCAAAGTAACCTGGAGAGCAATAAAACTTAGGCTTAGAGAGAAATACCTTCCCATGTCCTACCATCAGAGACTTCTAGACTAGTGGCAATGATTGACCAAGGGAACTAAGAGTGTAGCTGAATACATTCCAAAGTTTGACGAATTTGTGATGAGATGCAATGTAGATAAGTCTAAGTCAATTACTTTGTCTAGATTTAGGGCCGGATTAAGAGAAGAGATTCAGAAAGAGTTGTTTATGAGAGATGTTCAGGATTTAGACTTAGCCTATCAGGTAGCACGAGATGCTTAGAGATTTCATAGGGGACCAATTTACCGTAGACCATAACCCCCTAGAACTACTGCACCTAATCATCAGCCAGGAACGAGTCAGATGTGACCCAATTGACCTAACCCTAATACACCTCTGACCCATAGAGATGATAGGGGTAAAGCACCAAAAGTTCAGAGAACCCCAAACCCTAATACTCCTTGCTTCAGATGTCACAAATTAGGCCATTATGCTAGTAATTGTCCAACTATAGCCTTGCACATAGGAGAAATAGAAGAGAATGAGTCTGAACCCATAGTGCCCCTCAGTAATAACCTTGAGGAGGTATACCAGGCTGAGGATGATTTGGCTGAAGAGTATGAAGGTGACGAGGAACATGTAGAGCTTGATCTTTTGGGAGTAGTTAGATGCATCCTTACCCATACCATGACACAAGAAGATTGGCATAGGGCTAACATCCTACAAACATTTGTCAAGTTAGGGGATAACGTATGTAAAATAATTATAGATAGTGGGAGTTGTGTAAATGCCATATCCATTAGTGCTGTCAAAACTTTAGGCTTGTCCATAGTTCCCAATCCAACTCCCTATAAGGTTTCTTGGATAGACTCCACTTCAATTCCTATCAAGCATAGGTGTTTGGTCTAAATCCAATTACAGTCCTATCAGGAGAAAGTGTGGTGTGACATCCTACCAATGGGAGCTAGAAGTATCATCCCAGGTAGACCCTAGTTATTTGACCATGATGCGAACTTATATGGCCGATCAAATTCCTCCTCATTCATGCATCTTGGAAAGAAGTTTGTGATCAACCCAGCACCATCTAAGGACACCGTTAAGAGAGGATTGAGTCACCTAAAGGAAAAGAAAACTGGAGTCAATTTGATAACTGATAAGAAGATTGAGAAAGAACTCACTGAGGGTACACCTGTTTGGATTTTAGCCACTAAGGAAATTCAGAAGCCTTCCTAGAAAGAACGCCCTCAGGAAGTGGTTAAAGTGTTAGAAGACTTTAAGGATGTGTTTCCAGATGACCTACCTGACCACCTTCCACCACTTAGGGACATCCAGCATGCCATTGATTTCGTCTTAAGAGCAACCGTACCCAACCTTCTACATTATAGGATGAGCCCTACCGAACACTTAGAGTTACAAAGACAAGTAGGGGATCTCCTTAGGAAAAGATTTATTAGGAATAGTTTGAGTCCTTGTGCAGTACCCGCATTACTGACCCCTAAGAAAGATGGCACTTGGAGGATGTGCGTTGATAGTTATGCCATTAATAAGATCACAACAAAATATAGGTTTTCCATACCCCGTTTGGATGACATGTTAGATATGATGGCCGGAGCAACCCAAAGATTGACCTCAAGAGTGGCTATCATCAGGTTTGGATTAAACCTGGGGATGATTGAAAGATTGCATTCAACACCAAGGAGGGTCATTTTGAATGGGTAGTAATGCCTTCCGGACTGTCCAATGCTCCTAGTACCTTTATGCGAATTATGAATCAAGTCCTACAATTATTTATAGGAAAGTTTGTCGTAGTTTACTTCGACGACATTCTTATATATAGTAGGACCCAGGAAGATCATTTGGACCATTTGAATCAAGTTTGTTTAGTTCTTAGAGAAAATAGTCTCTTCGCAAACCTTAAAAAATGTGACTTTCTCACCCATAAAGTGATTTTTCTAGGTTTTGTTATCACACCTGACGGAGTTTCTCCTGACCTTGAAAAGATTAAGTCAATTATGGAGTGGCCTGTGCCACAAAGTGTTCATGAAGGATGAAGTTTTCATGGCCTAGCTACTTTTTATAGAAGATTCATTCGGGGGTTTAGTACCATAGTTGCACCAATCACGAATTGTATTAGGAAAGGCCTTTTTGAATAGACCAAAGCTACTGATAGGGCCTTCCTAGACATTAAGAAGAAAATGACACAAGCACCTATCTTAAGATTGCCTAATTTTTCCAAGATTCTTGAGGTCGCTTGTGATGCATCTGGAGTTGGAATTGGTGTAGTTTTAAGCCAGGAGAGCCACCCCATAGCTTTCTTTAGTGAAAAGTTAAATGAAGCTAAGCTTAAGTATTCCACCTATGATAAGGAGCTCTATGGGGTAGCGCAAGCTTTAAGGTATTGTCGACATTATCTTTTACCACAAGAATTTGTTCTGTTCTTTGATCATGAAGCCCTTAGATTTACTAGTTTCTAAAAAAAGCTAAATTCTAGGCATGCCAAATGGGTAGAATACATCCAAGCCTGCACTTTTGTCCTAAAGCACTGTGCCGGAATTGAGAATAAAGTAGTTAATGCTTTGAATTATAGAGCCTTACTCTTGAATTCAATCAGTACTGAAGTCGTTGGATTTGAGAGACTTAAGGATGAATATGAAACCTATCCAGACTTTAGTGAGGTTTACCAGGCTTTGAGTCAAGGACCATTTAGTGACCATAGTGAGTATACCCTTCTAGATGGTTATTTGTTTAAAAAAAATAAGCTCTATGCTTCAAAGACTTCCTTGAGAGATTTTCTAGTTTGAGAGATACCTGCTGGGGGTCTAGTTGGCCACTTTTGAAGAAATAAAACCATATTAATAGTTGAAGAGAAATTTTATTGGCCAGGTGATGGGGGACTAATATGCATGCAATTCTTTTTGTATGTTTTATATGTGGGGTTAGGTGATCAATTCCCAAATTTTAGATCAAAATTAGTTATAGAGAATTTTGTATGAATTTTTGAAGCCAAGCATGCATATTAGAACCTAGAAAAGTACTAAAGAAGGATCGCCGGGGCTGAGAAGCCTCGGTTAGGGCAAGTTCTCCTACAATATAATTACTGGAGGTAGAGGTGGTGTACCTGACAATGTCTGAAGCACTCGGTGAAGATCGCAGCAAAGGGATCTCTCATTTCTCGATGGATGTGGCATGAAAAACTGAGCCAATGACCCACGGATACCCGGCTTTCTGCTCGGTGGTCCGATTGAGACTTGGCTGGAGTAGTTGGATTCGTAGGAACTCGGGGACCTGCAAATGACCTGTCAGAGGTTAGAAAACTCACAAAGGAACAATAAAACAAAGTAAAAGCAGCAAGGGAAGGCTTCTTTTGTAGTGGGCATCCAGGGATTTGGAGGGTTTGTTGGCAGCTGGAAGATGATTGCAAACACCGGGAAAAAGAACTCTCACAAACCCCTTTATGCACACAGTATGGTATCACACAACTCAATAGAAGAACTCAAGGTTTTAATTCATATCAAAAAAGTGTGATTCATACAAGAGGCTAGGGTCCCTTAAATAGACCCTTAACCTTTGGCTCCAAGTAAGGGCACATAAGTCTTTACATAAGAATCCCTTTCCCTCTCAAACCCTAGCTAGAAAATAAGGAAACATTAGGTAGAAAAAATCCCTAAAAATTATTTGACTTGGTCAACACTTCAAGGATGCCTAGGGGGGCGTGTTGGGCTTCTAGGATCAGCAAGAGGCCGGCCCAAAGGGGCTCGGGTGCATGGGTTTGGGCCTTTGGAAGCTGGGGTGTTCTGGTAGCCAGGTAGCAGGAATATTCCCTGGTATCTTGCTTCTTAGGGGCTTGGACTTGGCGCCTGGGCTTGATTTTTTTGGGCTAGGATGCAGATGGACCTCTAAAATCATGGATGCCTTGGTATATAAATATATTTTGGCATCTGGAAGGGAATCACGGCATCTGGAGTGCATATGCAAGGAATCAGGGTTTTCTGAATTTTCCTCCGGGGTCTTCAAATCTTCAAGCTGGGTTGGACTTGGGCTATACTTCCATGTCTTCAATCTAGTTGGACTTGGTCTTCACTTGTATGATGTGATCTTGAGTCTTCAATATAGTTGAATAGGACTCAAAAAAGATAAAATTAGCTCGACTTGAGCTGACTAACACTGGACTGAACTAGCTAAACATGAGCTGACTAGTACAGAACTGAAACTCAAAAGACTCAAATAACAACTAAAATGGACTCAGATGGGCTAAGCCCTTATTACAGATGAACTCATAAATTATTGATCAAATCACAAAGGGTTGAAAAGCCTCTATCTTATTCTGGTGCCTCCGGTGTCCCCACCAATTCTCCCAGGGTGAGAGGAACTCGACCCTGTCAAGTGAAGATCAGACTGGCTCACATATCTCTCGATAAGGTCTGGGTTGAGGCATTGCAAGTCCTCTCGAGAAATCTACGAATCGTCCAACTCTGGCTGGCCTTGCCATCGGACCAGGAAGCATTGATAGTCATGGCCCCGGGTCGTGATGGCTTGATCATCTAGAATACGCTCGATCCGTTCTCCTCTCTTAGGCCAATTTGTTAGTGGACACTCTGGGTTAGGGCCACTCACAATGAAAAGGAATAGGTCCAAAGGCCTCACTAGGTATCACTGTCGGTTCCCTATACTCAACCAGGTCTGTAATATTGAAGGTAGAACTAATGCCCAAATCCAAAGGTAAGTCTAACACCTAGGCATTTGATCCAACCTTCTCTATCACTTTAAAAAGATCCGGCTCTGCGAGCATGAAGCTTCTTTTAGGCCTAAGCCTAACCAAGATAGAATCCACTGCATCAAATTCTTTGACCCTTCTTCGAGAATTAGCTAGTTATTTTAACATTAGTGCGGGTGGTGAACATGATAGGCACATGCAGACTCCTAACAAGATGATGCAAAGGACTCAAACCTACACCTAACAGACTCGACTAAAGAGGTTTATTAGGACTTAACTACCACTTGGGCATGGGGGCATGAGTCGTGGTTGATGGATGACATGCAGAAGAAAATTTTCTAGTAACTCCTAATAAGTGCTAGATGGTCTGCCAAAAGTAGGTAGCAAATTGGATGGGCTCTATGGATCCTTGCAACCTAGTAACCTCAACAAAATGTAACCTAATAGTTCTAGACACATGAGAAAACTCAGGAAAGGGTAGGAAATAGGAAGTGGGTTCAGAATTACTCTAGTAGGGTGGAGAAAAAGGTTCTGGGTTAGTTGGATAAAGTAGAATCAAAGAAGGCATGTCAGGGACTAATCCTAGACTAATGAGGTTAACCTTACGGGGTTGTGATATATCTACGAGGTTTGTATAATGGAAGGATGGGTTATTAATCTCAGGGAAGAGGTCCTTAATAGGAACTATAAGAGGAGACTCATCCTGAGGGTACTAATTCAAAGAGATCAGGTCCTTAATAAATTCTTCAGGTTCTTGTATTTTAGGACTAGACTCTATAATTTGGCTCTCCTCTATAGTTTCCTCAGGTAAGGCTCTAACAGTAGTACCTAGGATCTCTTCCTCTATTTGTTCTTCCACTATAGCTTTTGGTTGGATGTGGTTAGGATCAACTACCTCTAGGTTGTTTTCTACCTGGGTATTTACTAGGCCAACTATTTCTAGGTCATCTATAGGTGTCTCATCTTCTTCTTCGTACTCATCCAATAGGCTTGCATGAGCTTCATACACTTCCGCATTAATGTAAGCCTTGTCAATCTCAGGAATGGTTGGAGAAGGTCGGCTACGGGAAAATTGGCTAGGTCCTGGTTTCTGATTATGGACACTAATCCCAGTAGGTTCAGGTTGCCTAAGGGGTAGTGGCTCACTACTGGGCTCATATTTAGGGGTGATAATCCTATGGGGTTCAAGTTGACTAAGGGAAAACTGACTAGTAATAGATTGATACTTAGGGGTTATGGGTTCTCTGGGCTCATAGGACAAGGGTGCAGATCTATGGGTCATGGGATTATAGGATCTGGGGTCATAGGATTTTGGGACAGCCTTATGGTCAGGTTCTAAGGATGGATCATGGTATGGGGTCCTTCTAAGGTTGGGCTCCCTATATGGGTCAGGATATTGGGTCCTCCTAGGGTTGGAATCCCTATATGGGTCAGAATATTGGGTTCTCCTAGGGTTGGACTCCCTATATGGGTCAGAATATTGGGTTCTCCTAGGGTTGGACTCCCTATATGGATCAGAATATTGGGTGTTTAGTCTACTAGGCTTATACGGTGTGAGTGCATAGGATCTATGATCATGGGATCTAGAGTCATAGGATCTAGGTTCATAGGTTCTGGATTCATAGGTTCTAGGTTCATAGGATTTGGAGTCATAAGATCTATAGGTTGTGGGTATACTAGGCTTAGAGGATGTGGGTAAATAGGATCTATCTTCCTGGTCTACAAAATCCTGATTGGGTCTTCTAGGACTAACCGATGGTTCAGCCTCAAGATATGGATTAGGGTTTGGGGTCCTCCTAGGTTGAGGATTGTAGTACGGATCAGGATGAGGGGCTCTCCTATGGTCGACCTCATGGTATAGATCAGGATTTGGGGTCCTCCTAGGCTGAGGGTTATAGTATGGGTCAGGATGAGAGGCTCTCCTAGGTTCGACCTCAGGGTATGGATTAGGGTTTGGGGTCCTCCTAGGTTGAGGGGAATCAGGATCTGGCTTAGACTGTGACCCAGGGGGTCCCTACTAGGACTTCTAACTGATCAAACCTATTGGCAAGATGGTCAATTCTATCATTGGTTTGAATAGCAGATTGAGTTAACTGGGTCATCTGGGTAGTCATCTGGGTAGCCATCTGGGCCATTTGATCAGCTAGGTCTTTCATTTGGGCTTGTAAATTTTCCATGGGTTCAGACATTTATGAAGGAGGTGGGTGATATGAAACTCCTGATCTAGTGCTCATGCAAGAGTCGATCAGATCGACTACAGCTGACTAGACCTAGAGTCCAAACTAAGGGCTCAATCAGGGTGGCAAACTAGCCTATAGCAACCCTGTACTCAGCCAGGCAGGTGTAAGGGGAGTGTTAGGTCCTTGATTGCCAATCCTAGATACCAATCAGAGATTGGCCAGGTAGGCAGACCAACACACAAGCCCTTTGGGATTGAATCCCTAAACCACCATTCTAGACACTGAGCACAAAGCACACACGGGTTAGCTTGACATAATGATCTGACACATAGTCCGAACCCGACCAGTTGGTGTCCCTAGCCCACTAGGGCAAATTAAGTCTTGTTAATTTTAGGTTAAGGCTTGGGACTGAATGCAAGGGATGTGGTTTTGGGCTAAGGAGAGGTGATCAAATCCTCTCCCCATCTGATATAGCAAGATTGCCCTTAAAAATAAATTATGTAATGATGGCAGACAGATGAGGATGCAAATTATGGTTTAGATGTTTTTGGAATTTTTGGAGAATATGTATTTTTTTTTGGTATTTTTTTTTAAATAGAAGAAAACTTGCAAATCATGGCCTAATATGCTGGAAAAGTACTAAAATTAAAAGATATACAAAAGATGCTAAACAAAACCCTAAAACTTCCAAACTTGTCTTGCTGAAAAAACAGAGCCAAAAATTTGTAGGCTGTATATCGGCTTGCAGAAAATTGACAAGCCATAATAAAATCTGAAAAAATTCTAAAATTACTACGAATTATGATGAATCCAGCAAAATAAATTTCAGAATTTTTTTAGTTTTTATCAAGGAGAAATAATTAAAATAACAGAGCATATACAGACAAAAAAATTGCAGAAAACAAGTCCAAATCTAAGCTCTAATACCAAATGATGGCGGACTAATATGCATGTAATTATTTTTGTATATTTTATATGTGGGGTTAGGTGATTAATTCCTGAATTTTAGATCAAAATTAGTTATAGAGAATTTTGTATGAATTTTTGAAGCCAAGCATGCAGATTAGAACTATAAAAGTACTAAAGAATGATCGCCGGGGCTGAGAAGCCTCGGTTAGGGCAAGTTCTCCTACAATATAATTACTGGAGGTAGAGGGGGTGTACCTGACAATGTCTGAAGCACCCGGTGAAGATTGCAGTGAAGGGATCTCTCGTTCCTTGATGGATGCAGCCTGGAAAACCGAGCCAATGACCTGCGGATACCCAGCTTTCTGCTCGGTGGTCCGATTGAGGCTTGGCTGGAGTCGTTGGATTCATAGGAACTCGGGGACCTGCAAACGACCTGTCAGGGGTTAGAAAACTCACAAAGGAACAAGAAAATAAAGGAAAAGCAGCAAGGGAAGGCTTCTTTTGGAGTGGGCATCCAGGGATCTGGAGGGTTTGTTGGCAGCAGGAAGATGATTGCAAACACCGGGAAGAAGAACTCTCACAAACCCCTTTATGCACATAGCAGGGTATCACACAACTCAATAGAAGAACTCAAGGTTTTAATTCATATCAAAAAAGTGTGTTTCATACAAGAGGCTAGGGTCCCTTAAATAGACCCTTAACCTTCGACTCCAAGTAAGGGAACATATGTCTTTACATAAGAATCCCTTTCCCTCTCAAACCCTAGCTAGAAAATAAGGAAACATTAGGTAGAAAAAATCCCTAAAATTTCTATTGACTTGGTCAACACTCCAAGGATGCCTAGGGGGGCGTGTTGGGCTTCTAGGAGCAGCAAGAGGCCGGCCCAAAGGGGCTCGGGCGCATGGGTTTGGGCCTCTGGAAGCTAGGGTGGCTTGGTAGCCAGGTAGCAAGAATATTCCCTGGATGTTGCTGAAATCCTGATTCTCAAAGAAAGGATTTACCAGATAAGAAGAACTTGAAAAAAATAGATGTTGCTGAAATCCTGATTCTCCTGGATGCTGATCTGACATCCTCTAGGATTTGCTCTGTATTCGAAGTAGCCGATCTGGACCTGGATGCTGGTGGTCGGCCTCTACTTGGAAGAGAGGGGCCGTGAGATGATGAGGTAGATTAGAGTTTGGATGATTGGTGGAATGAAGAAGATGATGGGAGGCTAGGGTTTGCAATTGAAGTGGCTAACCTAGGGTTTTGGTAGGGTTTGGAGATCTCACACCTCCTCAAGGTTCCTGTGGAACCCGGAATCACTCCCTCACGGAGCTCAACACTTGAATACAAGTGCGGAAGAGAGAAACACAAAGTTGCTCACAAAAAAATTGATTTCATTCATCATTAAATTCAAGAGTTACATAGAGTTGAATATATAGACATAACAAAGAAATAAAATTTTATACATTTCCCATATGGGACTAATAGGACTAACCCACACTTTAGGCATCAAATTCTCTTCCCAAGACTCCTTCCATGACTGGGCAGCCCAAAAACTCCAAGAAAACATGAAAATCAACTCCAAATGGCAGGTTATGGGGGTGTCTCCTAGTATCTCTCCATGAATCAATGATTTTCCCTTCATGGTTTGGCTCATTTGGACACCTCCTAGTCTTGCTCCACAAGTTTAGGCTTCTTCCTTTCTTGGCTTTGGCACTTTTGGAAACTTTTGGGAACCTCCTTGAATTCCTCCCCAAGACATGCTCTCTTCCCTTTTATAACTTGGATTTTTATGGAACATTGGGGGGCACCTCCTTGATCCTCTCTTCAAGAAAATTCTTGCCATCCTGGCTTGGGTTTATTTCTTGTGGTGTAGGGACCAAAGACACTGGATGGAGATGCGGCGCCTCCTGGACTCTGCCGTGTGGCTGGGAGTGTGGCGCCCACTTGCTTGGGCCTGGGAGAAAAAATGTGGCACCTTGGAACTTGACTTGACTGAAAAAAAAGTGGTACCAACCTGAAGAAGACCTAGACCACTACTAGGACTTGTACTAAGTCAACATGACTCAACAAAATTTAAATTGCAAGGAAATACAAACTCAAGACAAAAATTAAGTTGACCAAGTCAACCCTTATTACAAAACCAGAAAACCCTAATTCTTCGGGCAAGGTCAATCAGAGATCCAGATGGACCCCTGAAGTCTTCTTCTGAGTCTGGTGCCCGCACCAGATGGTTATTTGTTTAAAAAAAATAAGCTTTATGTTTCAAAAGCTTCTTTGAGAGATTTTCCAATTTGGGAGACACATGCTGGGGGTCTAGTTGGCCACTTTGGAAGAAATAAAACCATATTAATAGTTGAAGAGAAATTTTATTGGCCAGGTCTTAAGAAACGTATAGCTAAT
The DNA here is from genome assembly GCA_021397845.1 of Areca catechu. Classification (NCBI taxonomy): domain Eukaryota; kingdom Viridiplantae; phylum Streptophyta; class Magnoliopsida; order Arecales; family Arecaceae; genus Areca; species Areca catechu. Next base: position 110,242,833 of record CM038051.1, on the reverse strand, counting down.
ATTGTTGCCCGATATAAGACGTGTGCTGTTGCCAAACATCAAAGACGAAACACCGGGTAATACACTCCATTACCTGTGCCTGAGTGTCCATGGCAGGATCTTAGCATGGACATTGTTTTAGGATTGCCCAAGACCCTTAGGAAGCAAGATTCGATCTTTGTAGTGGTCAACAGATTTTCGAAGATGGCCCATTTCATACCCTGTTCTCAGACTTTTGATGCCTCTAGGGTAGCCAAGCTTTTTCTCAATCAAGTAGTCAAATTACATGGGTTACCTAAGACCATTGTTTCTGATAGGGATGTTCGTTTCACGAGTTACTTTTGGAAAACCCTTTGGCACCTTCTAGGAACAAAATTAAAATTCTCAACTGCTTACCACCCTCAGACTGATGGACAAACTAAGGTTTTAAATAGAAGTCTAGGGAACTTATTGAGGTGCCTTGTTGGAGAGAGTCTGGGAAACTGGGATTTGCTTTTGCCTCGTGCTAAATTCGCTTACAACAGCTCAGTCAATAGGTCTACTAGTAAAAGTCCCTTTGAGATTGTCCATAGTTACAGACCTATGAGACCTATTGACCTAGTTACATTACCCACACATGCATGAATATCTAAGTCTGTCGAGTCATATGCACAGCATATTAATGAATTGCATAAGGAGATTAGTAAAAAAATTCAAATGAGTAATGAAGTCTATAAGCATATGGCCAGTTCACGTAAACGAGTGAAAGAATTCAATGTAGGGGACTCTGTAATGGTTAAACTTAGACCTGAAAGGTTCTCACCGGGAACTATGACTAAATTGCATGCCCGGGGAGCTGGACCTTACAAAGTATTAAAGAGAATTGGACCTAATGCATACATGTTAGAGTTACCACTGAATTATGGCATTAGTTTCATGTTTAACATTTCTAATCTAAAAGAATACAAAGAGCTAGCATTAATTCCTAGCGAGCCTTTTGGACCTTACCCAACCTTTGAGAGTGAAACCCTACCTAAGTGTCCACTAGCACTTCAGCTAGAATGGAGAGATATGATTGAAAGTATCTTGGATGACTAGGTAATTATGACCAGAAATAGGTGCTATCAACGTTATCTGGTTCGATGGCATGGAAGACCCGAATCCGAGGATTCCTGGATCACCTGAGAAGAACTGCAAGAAATCGACCCAAACCTGCTAGAAAGGTACCAAAGTCATATCAGTCCTTACTCGACAGGGTCGAGTTCCTCCCACCCCGGGAGAACTGGTGCAGGCACCAATGTCCGGAAGAGGCTTTAGTCTAATTCAATATGGCTTCAATTCTTTCATGTCTTGTAAATAGAATCAATTTATTTCTTTAATTAAATTTGAGTCATGTAATTATAGTTGGTTTATTTCAATTTTGCTTCTTTGATTCCAATTAGGATCAAATTGGTCTTGTAATTATTAAGTTTAGTAATTGAGTCCAAGAATGGTTTGAAATTGAGCAAGCTCACTTGAAGATAGAATGCACTCATCCACATCAACCATCTAGAGGATGCCACCTCAGCAAGCCATGTGGGATGCCATGTCAACCCCCCAAACCATATGGAGTGCACATCAGCAAGCCACCTCATCACATGCCACAACACCAAGGATTCAAATTCAAAGTGGGCGGCCAAGAGCTTTACTCTTCCACCATTTTAGCTAGCTATCCCATAAAATTCTCCATGTAATTTGAATCCCACCCTTATAGCTAGGAACCTCCCATGAAAATCTCCTTGTAATTTGAAATTTCAAAAAGTCCTTGGAGGCTTATAAAATCAACTCCAAGCACTGTTCTAAGGATTGATGAATTAGAATGAAAAAAATAGTGTTTCTTCTTCCATTTGATGTTATCCAATGTCCTCCGAGAGGGAGTGGGTGAGAGGCTCTTAGTTACTTCAAGAGAGTTCTTCTTCCACACCATTAGCCATTAGCAAATCTTCTAGTCCATCCAAGCACTCCATCCCCAACGTCCAAGGTGCAAGAAGATTCATTCCAAGAGGGCCAACCAAGCTACTTCAAATCCATCAGCTTCTTCTCAACATCAACCATGAATTCGATTATTTCCTGCCTTTCAAGTTACTTCTTAACTCTGCTATGCTTTGTGTAGGATCCTCGAGATATCCAGGTTCCAAAGAGGAGGGTCTTCCAAGGCAAGAAATAAAGACTAGGAGCTCGATATCAAAAGGAATTACCCTGTCATTCAAAGACTTCATCCTTGAGTATAACTCTTCAAATCCTTGAGATATTAATGCATGGTTACCTCTCTTTTAGTGTTTTTCTAGATCTGAAATGTTAAATTAATTAGGCCCTATCCTGTGTGGTTTCCTAACCATGAAGATCCATTTCTCTTTAATATTGTGAAAGTTCCCATTCAGGTTTAGTTTACATGCAGAATTCCTTCATGTTAGTTTCATTTCTTTTACATGGAAAGTAGCCTTGCTTTACTCCATCTCTTATTTAATTGTTATTATCTCCTTCTAGATTGCATCATTCCATTTCATCCCATATCAAGAGGTCAGCCTATGTTTCACATGGTACTGAATGTAGAAGTCCTTAAATTTGGGGTTATCAAATTGCCTCCCGTTGTCGGTGATAATTGTATATGAAATTCTGAACTGAAATATAATGATGTTTCTAATAAAATTCTCAACTTTGCCTTCCGTGATGTGAGCCAGTGGTTCGGTCTCGACCTACTTGGTAAAATAGTCAATTGCCATAACGAGGAACTTCCTTTGCCCAGACGTCGGTAAAATTGGGCCAAGGATATCCATGCCCCATTGGGCGAAGGGCCAGGGTGCCGTCAGCTAGGTAAAATGACTTGCTGGCTATCTTTGTATATTAGCATCCCTCTGGCATTGATCACATCTCTGTACAAAGTCGGCTAAATCTTTTTAAATGTAGGGCCAATAGTATCCCTAGCGTATTGTGGTGCGGGCACCAGACTCAGAAGAAGACTTCAGGGCTCCAACTGGATCTCTGATTGACCTTGCCCGAACAATTAGGGTTTTCTGGTTTTGTAATAAGGGTTGACCTGATCAACTCAATTTTGAGTCTGTAATTTTGTCATTTCAATTTTTGTTGGGTCATGCTGACTCAGTCCAAGTCCAAGGCCCAGGTAGGTGTCATTCCCTTTGCCATAGGGCACCACATTTTCTAGCTACAAGTGGGTGCCACACTCCCTGCCACATCTCCATCCAGTGTACCTTGGTCCCCACGCCTTAAGTAAGCAGGTTCTTTTTTTCTTGCACCACTTGGGGGAGAAATCCATCAAGATACCTCAATCCAAGGAGGAGCCAACTTCTTTCCAGATAAACCCAAGCCAGGATGGTAAGAATTTTTCTTGAAGAGAGGATCAAGGAGGTGCCCCACAATGTTCCATAAAAATCCAAGTTATAAAAGGGAAGAGAGCATGTCTTGGGGAGAAAATCAAGGAGGCACCCAAAAGTTTCCAAAAGTGTCAAAGCCATGAAAGGAAGAAGCCTAAACTTGTGGAGCAAGACTAGGAGGTGTCCAAAAGAGCCAAACCATTAAGGAAAAATCCTTGATTCATGGAGAGATACTAGGAGACACCCCCATAACCTGCCATTTGGAGCTGATTTTCAAGTTTTCTTAGAGTTTTTGGGCTGCCCACTCATGGAAGGGGTCTTGGGAAGAGAATTTGATGCCTAAAGTGTGGGTTAGTCCTATTAGTCCCACATGGGAAATGTATAAAATTTTATTTCTTTGTTATGTCTATATATTCAACTCTATGTAACTCTTGAATTTAAAATGATAAATGAAATCAATTTCTGTGTGAGCAACTTTATGTTTCTCTCTTCCGCACTTGTATTCAGGTGTTGAGCTCCGTGAGGGAGTAAATCCAGGTTCCCTAGGAACCTTGAGGAGGTGTGAGATCTCAAACCCCAAAACCCTAGCTTAGTCCACCCATCTCTACTCCACCACCACCAAACCCTATTTTTCCATCTTCATACCACGACCCCTCTCTTCCACATCGAAGCCGGTCACCAGCATCCAGGTTCAGATCAACTATTTCAACTACAGAGCCAGTTCAAAGGAGAGTCAGATCAGTATCAAGATCTCCGGAACTTCTACATCCAACAATCTTCATTAAGTCCTCAAGTAAGTGTCTTTCTTTGAGTTTCTGGTTCTTCTTTTGTTCTTCTTCTTCCAGATCCTGAGTTCGAGAAGGAGGCCAACCTTGCTATAGGACTACAATCCGAGGATCCATTGCGAAGATACCCCGTCTCCAAGGATCCTACAATCTGCTCGAGAGTGTCCTCCAATTGAAGCAATGAGAGATATCACTGGTAGGTAACAAGAACCTTCCATTCTCACTTTGTCTGTTTCGTTGAAACTCAGAGCAAACCCTAGATCTGGGGGTTTCTCAATCCCCAGCGATCCTACTTTTGAGTTACTCTGATAATACACTCCTTTTAATTGTGCTCTCTGTCATTTCTTAGTTTTTTTCAACATTAGTTTATCTTTCCTTTGAGTCAAAGCCGACTTCTGAAAATATATTAAAAAAAAAATACATTAATTTTAATTTACTTCCGCATCGCATCTTCTTTGTTTTCGTTCTACATCATTTTGGTATCAGAGCTCTTGTTCTGCATCTTTTTTGGTATCAGAGCCCTGTCTAGGGTTTCTGTTTTGCTTGCTTGTTTTAAGTCTCTCTCCTTTTTACTTTGTCTGCTCAGAGTAGACTCCACAGGACGTCCAGTCCTAGGAATGAAGCGAGGTGCAAACCTCCTCTTCCCATTCCATGGGGTGTTCCTACGGCGTGTAGGGGATCCGTAGGGTTACAACTTCGTAGCAGGATTTGTAAATGGGGGAAGCACCCTATTTTCAGTCCGTAACTATCCTGTTGCAGGAATTGTTTCTCAGTGCAGGTAACTCCGAATTATGTGATTTTTATTTTGCTGGAACAAGTATAATTGAACTATTTTAGTTAATTTTCTTGTGATTTATTTGTTTCCGTGAAATTTCTGAGAGTTAAATTACCGTAACTCTGTTTTTGTGTTCTGCAATGCAATTTTTTTGAGTGATCATCTCCTAATTCATCTTAAGGGCTATTGAGCATCTAAGATAAGGGGAGGAGTTGATAACCTCTCCTTAGCACAAAACCACCATCCACTCATTCGATCCTAAGCCTAACTTTAAAATTTATTAGACTTAATTTGCCCTAGTGGGCTAGGGACGTCAACAAGTCGGGTCAAGGCTAGTGTTGAGTCAGTTTGTCTAGTTACTCTGTGTGCTTTGTACTCAGTGTCTAGAATGGTGGTTTAGGGATTCTATCCTGAAGGGCTTGTGTGCTAGTCCGCCTACCTGGCCAATCACTGATTGGTGTCTAGGATTGGCATTTAGGGACCTAACACTCCCCTTACACCTACCTGGCTGAGTCCCGAGTTACTACAGGCTAGCTTGCCACTCTGATTGGGCATCTAGTTTGGACTCTAGGTCTAGTGAGCCAGTAGTCGCTTTAGTCTAGTCACATTCTATGTGTTTGCTTGCATCATCATGACTACCCAGAATGGAGTACCCTACCAACCTGGTCAAACCCAACCTTATTTAGAGGCCATGGTTAGAGCTCTTACTGAAAGTATGAACAAATTGAGTCAGGATATGACTGCTACTGTTACCCAGTGTAAAGAACAAGTCCATGAGAATTTTACCTAGCTTAGGGATCGAGTCCAAGTACTTGAGAAACATAGACATCAAAATTGGACCCCTGATCCAAAATTTAATAGGCCCCAACCTCATCCATGCCAGGAGCCTAGGAGGACCTTATACCGTGATCCCGAGCATAACCTTAGGAAGCCTAACCTTGATATCTATAGTGTGGATCATGTCTATGAGAGGTCCTTAAAATATTCTTGACCAGTCACTCAACAACCCAAGTCTTCTAGATCAAACCATTTAGATCCACACCCATGCCCAAGTAAGGTCTCTACTAGCTTGAAACCTAGTGTGACCCAGGTTCCTATATCGCAAGAATGTTTGTTTTGTGGAGAAAGAGGCCATAAATCTAGTCAGTGCCCATGCATAGGACTGGCTTATGCACAGCTAAGTGGTAAGAATCCTAAGGATGACATTAATGAGTGAGAACCCAAGCATACCAATGAGGGAGAAAGGTTAGGTATGACAAGCCTAGAATCAGTTGACCCGATTACCACTGACCCGAAACCCATTAAAGATGGCATCGAGGAAGTATATGATGCTGGCTTGAGTCTAGTTGATGAATATGAGGGGGAAGAACTTGAAGAATGTGACATCGATACTATTGGTTCCTTACCTGAGGAGACCTTGGAGAGCAACCAAGTGGTAGGACCTAGTTCAGAAATTCAAGAGATTTGTGAGAATCAGGTTCCTTTAGTCAAATACCCCCAGGAAGAACTCATAGTGTTAGCCCGAGCTATCAGTTCGTACCCTCAAATGACAGTCATTCCCCAAGTACTAATTGAAGATCTTTGCACTAAACTGTTTAAGTTTGCCCACCCTATGGTAGATCCTCTCCTTAGGATGACTGAATCAAGCCTCTTATAATTGGACCTTGTCCCATGCCCAGCCACTAAGGTCTCTCCCATAATCTCAGTTGAACATCCTTGTCCTGAGCGGATTGATTCATCCAGTCCTGTAGAAGTCCTCCTTATGGCCCCAGACCCCTTCCTTCGCATGACTGACCTACCCTTCTATAGAGTATACCTTTCCACACCCATAGGTCAAATTTCAAGTCTTGAGGTCATCATCCATAGGCCCTCCCATGAATCATTCTCTAATCCAGCTCTTGAGAAAGTGGATCATTATTTGCTTAGAGAACAAAGCTTAACTATTGCAATCACATGTCCTAGGCTACTTCCCGAACCATCTCTTGATCCATTCCTGGGAGTAGTAAACTTTTCCTTTCGTAAGGATGACCAATTGACACTCATAGATCACCATTCAAACCTTCAGGTCACCACCTTTAGTCAACAGGTAATTCGAGACTCCAGCTCATATCTCCTCCCTTTCTCTAGGACTTCCAATGCTTCTTACACCATCCAAGTATACTTTGTCGAAGCCTTTAGACTGAACCAAACCTATTAGGTTTGCCACCTACTTCTGAAAGACCTTATGGCACCTACTAGGCATCCATAATAAGTTTTCATGCTCTGCATGCCCTCCTCCGACCCAAGGTCAAACTTAGAGAGCCTTAGTTTGTTAGGTTTAGACCTAGGGTTCCTTTGTAAAAAAGTCCATTCTTTAGGAATGCGTCGTCAGTCTAGTTTAGTTTTCTTGACCCTTTACTAGGCTTTGGCTCAGATTTTGGTTTGATTGAGAGCACCAAGAATTAGGATTTGTATTTTGTCCAGGACTGAAATTGCATTCAATGTTTTGATCAATAGGTCTATAGGCTAGAGTCCCTTTGAAATTATTCACGAATACAAGCCTCACACACCACTTGATCTGATTTCACTATTAGCCCACACACACAAGTCTCTTGATGCACTTGCATAACATGTAAAGGACTTGCTTAAAGAAATTCATGAAACTTATAAGAAGTTGGCTGATTCTCAAAGACGAGTCAAAACTTTTGTTGAGAGAGACTATGTAATGATTAGGTTAAGGCCTGAGCGGTTCTCTCCTGGAACTGTTAGAAAGTTACATGCTAGAGGAGCTGGACCATTTAGAGTAGTGAAGAGAGTAGGATCCAATGCCTATGTGCTCGAGTTGCCTCCAGAACTAGGCAATAGCTCTACTTTCAACATTACAAACCTAGTAGAGTACGGGAGCCAGCTGTGATTCTCAGTGAGCCTTTTGAACCTAATCCTGTTATTGAGAGTGATCCCGACCATGTGTGTCCACCAACAAACTAGCCTGTGAGGAAAGAGCAGATTGAAAAGATCCTGGATGATCAGGTTATCTCTACTCGTAATTGAGGATACCAAAGATACTTGGTCCGCTGGCAAGGAAGGCCAGACTCTGATGACTCTTGGATCTCCCGAGAAGAACTACAAGATTTGGATCCAGACCTCTTGGAGAGATACCAGAGCCATCTTGAGCCTTACTTGACAAGGACGAGTTCCTCCCACCTCGGGAGAATTGGTGCGGGCACCAGACTCAAAAGAAGACTTCAGGGCTCCATCTAGATCTCTGATTGACCTTTCCCGAAGAATTAGGGTTTTCTGGTTTTGTAATAAGGGTTGACCTGATCAACTCAATTTTGAGTCTGTAATTTTGTCATTTCAATTTTTGTTGGGTCATGTTGACTCAGTCCAAGTCCAAGGCCCAGGTAGGTGTCATTCCCTTTGCCATAGGGCACCACATTTTCCAGCTACAAGTGGGTGCCACACTCCCTACCACATCTCCATCCAGTGTACTTGGTCCCCACGCCTCAAGTAAGCAGGTTCTTTTTTTCTTGCACCACTTGGGGGAGAAATCCATCAAGATACCTCAATCCAAGGAGGAGCCAACTTCTTTCCAGATAAACCCAAGCCAGGATGGCAAGAATTTTTCTTGAAGAGAGGATCAAGGAGGTGCCCCACAATGTTCCATAAAAATCCAAGTTATAAAAAGGAAGAGAGCATGTCTTGGGGAGAAAATCAAGGAGGCACCCAAAAGTTTCCAAAAGTGTCAAAGCCATGAAAGGAAGAAGCCTAAACTTGTGGAGCAAGACTAGGAGGTGTCCAAAAGAGCCAAACCATGAAGGGAAAATCCTTGATTCATGGAGAGATTCTATGAGACACCCCTACAACCTGCCATTTGGAGCTGATTTTCAAGTTTTCTTGGAGTTTTTGGGCTGCCCACTCATGGAAGGAATCTTGGGAAGAGAATTTGATGCCTAAAGTGTGGGTTAGTCCTATTAGTCCCACATGGGAAATGTATAAAATTTTATTTCTTTGTTATGTCTATATATTCAACTCTATGTAACTCTTGAATTTAAAATGATGAATGAAATCAATTTCTGTATGAGCAACTTTGTGTTTCTCTCTTCCGCACTTGTATTCAGGTATTGAGCTCCGTGAGGGAGTAAATCCGGGTTCCCTAGGAACCTTGAGGAGGTGTGAGATCTCTAACCCCAAAACCCTAGCTTAGTCCACCCATCTCTACTCCACCACCACCAAACCCTAATTTTCCATCTTCATCCCACGGCCCCTCTCTTCCACATTGAAGCCGGTCACCAGCATCCAGGTTCAGATCAACTGTTTCAACTATAGAGCCAGTTCAAAGGAGAGTCAGATCAGTATCAACATCTCCGGAACTTCTACATCCAACAATCTTCATTAAGTCCTCAAGTCAGTGTCTTTCTTTGAGTTTCTGGTTCTTCTTTTGTTATTCTTCTTCCAGATCCTGAGTTCGAGAAGGAGGCCAACCTTGCCATAGGACTACAATCCGAGGATCCATTGCGAAGATACCCCGTCTCCAAGGATCCTACAATCTGCTCGAGAGTGTCCTCCAATTAAAGCAACGAGAGATATCACTGCTAGGTAACAAGAACCTTCCCTTCTCACTTTGTCTGTTTCGTTGAAACTCAGAGCAAACCCTAGATCTGGGGGTTTCTCAATCCCCAGCGATCCTACTTTTGAGTTACTCTGATAATCCACTCCTTTTAATTGTGCTCTCTGTCATTTCTTAGTTTCTTTCAACATTAGTTTATCTTTCCTTTGAGTCAAAGCCGATTTTTGAAAATATATTAAAAAAAAAATACATTAATTTTAATTTACTTCCGCATCGCATCTTCTCTTTTTTCGTTCTGCATCATTTTGGTATCAGAGCTCTTGTTCTGCATCATATTGTTTTATATGCCAAAGACCTGCCCCCTAGGTGATCACCACATATTCCTTCATGGACCTCCCTCAAAGCATAGTTTGTGTCTGATGGTCCCAAACATTTCAGCAGAGGCTGAGAGAATGACCTTTTGTAGAGGGTCCCGTGTAAGATGACATATTGGGTTGCCATCTAGTGGATCTTTTGGCCTCTGCTTTGTCTTCTGGCAGTGTACCCTTTTTTAAAAAGTTAAGGATGGGATCCATCCAGCTGGATTCAGTCTTGATTTGGTGCACCTCCAAAGTTTCTTCTACTATGCTTGGAGTTTTGAGGTGTTCGATGAAGGTGCAACCAAGGGACTCTGGAGCGGTGGTGGCAAGTCCAGATAATGCATCTGCCCGGGAGTTCTCCGATCATAAGGAATGATTTCGAAGAACTTCAACTAAGAAGATAGGGCTTGTACTGATGCAGAATGAATGCTCTGATACCAAAAATGATGCAGAACAAAGAACAAAGAAGCGTATGCAGAAGTAAAATTAAGATTAATTCTTTTTTTTTTTTATATTTTAGAAATTGGCTTCGACTCAAAGTAAAGCTAAACTACGTTGAAGGAAACTAGGTAAGGATTGAAAGCACAGTTTAGAAGCAACTAAATTATCAGAGTAGTTCAGAAGTAATGGATCGCTGGGGGTTGAGAAACTCCCAGACCTAGGGTTTCGCTCTGAACTTTCAACAGAACAGAAATAGAGAGAAGAGATGGTTTACTAACCAGACTTGTGATCTTCTCAGGGTTTGGTGGAAGAACTCTCTCGAGCAGATTGTGGGATCCTCGGAGTCAGCTATCTTCGCAATGGATCCTCTAATACTGGTTTCGTGGTTTGGTCGGCTTCTTCTGGACTCAGGATCTGGGAAAGAAGAGGAACAAGTGAAGGAATTCAGAAACTCAAGGAAAGATCTTACCAGGTTGAAGAACTTGAAAGCCGAAGTTGCTGGAATCGAATTCTCCTGGAGGCCGATCTGACTTCCTCTTAGAATTGTTGTAGATCCGCAGTATCTGGACTGGAGCTGGATGCTGGTGGCCGGCCTGGACTTGTAGATGGTGGCCGTGAGAAGAGGAAAAGACTAGGGCTTGGTGGAAAGAGAAGGGTGATGGCGGCTAGGGTTTGGGAATTGCGTGGCTAACCTAGGGTTTAGGGTTTTGGAGATCTCTCACCTCCTCAAGGTTCCAGGGGAACCCGGATTCACTCCCTCACGGAGCTCAACACTTGGAAGCAAGTGCGAAAAAGAGAAAACACAAGTTTGCTCATAAAAAAATTTCTTTCATTCATATGATTTTTTCAACTTACAAGAGGGGTTTAATTTATAATGCTTTACAAGGGAGAAGGGTTTCATATTTTCCCATGTGGGACTAAAGGAGGGGATCTCCAAATTAGGGCAAATCCCTTACATATGGTCGGCCAAAATACCAAAAATTAGGATTTGGGTTATAAATGGCAGGTAGATGGCGCCACCTTGCTTGGATTTTTCAAGAAAAATTTTCTTCCTTCCCTGGATGAACTCTTTTGGACTCCTCCTTTTCTTCCTCCCTAAGTCAAGGCTCTTCCCATCTTTGTTTTAGGTTTTTTTGGCAGGTAATGGGCGCCCCTTGATATGCTCTTCCAAGAGAAATTTCTTCCCTTCTTTGCTTGGATTTTCTTGGGAAAGTCTTGGCCGCCCCCTTGATTGGTGGTCTCTTGGTGGACTTCTCCTTATCTGGCGCATGAGAGAAGGAGGTTGCCATCTGTGGAGTGGGGACCAAAAGCTGCTGGATGTGGATATGGCGCCCCCTGGACTGGGAGTGTGGCTGGGAGTGTGGTGTCCACTTGCCTGGTCTTGGAAGAAAGTGTAACATCCCATTTTGAAACCCTAGTCCACTACTGAGTCAACATGACTCAACAAAATAAAATGCAAGTAATGTAGACTCAAGCTAAATTAAGTTGATCTAGTTAACTCTTATTAAAAACCAAAAAACCCTAATTCTTCGGGCAAGGTTAATCAGAGATCCAGATGGAGCTCTGAAGTCTTCTTCTGAGTCTGGTGCCCGCACCAATTCTCCCAGGGTGGGAGGAACTCGACCCTGTCGAGTATGGATCAAGTTGGCTCTGGTATCTCTCCAAGAGGTCTGGGTCCAGCTCTTGTAACTCTTCTCTGGAGATCCAAGAGTCATCAGAATCTGGCCTTCCTTGCCAGCGGACCAGGTATCTTTGGTATCCTCGATTACGAGTAGAGATAACCTGATCATCCAGGATCTTTTCAATCTGCTCTTTCCTCACAGGCCAGTTTGTTGGTGGACACACAGGGTTGGGTTCACTCTCAAGAGCAAGATTAGGATCAAAAGCCTCACTGGGAATCACAGCTGGCTCTCTATACTCTACTAGGTCTGTAATGTTGAAAGTGGGGCTAATGCCTAGTTCTGGAGGCAACTCGAGCACATAGGCATTGGATCCTACTCTCTTCACCACTCTAAATGGTCCAGCTCCTCTAGCATGTAACTTTCTAACGGTTCCAGGAGGAAACCGTTCAGGCCTTAACCTAATCATTACATAGTCTCCCTCAACAAAAGTTTTGACTCGTCTTTGAGAATCAGCCGACTTCTTATAAGTTTCATTACTTAAATTTATTTTGGCATGAATTTCTTTATGCAAGTCTTTTACATGCTATGCAAGTGCATCAAGAGACTTGTGTGTGTGGACTAATAGTGAAATCAGATCAAGTGGTGTGTGAGGCTTGTATCCATGAACAATTTCAAAGGGACTCTAGCCTATAGACCTATTGATAGAAACATTATATGCAAATTTAGCCCTGGGTAAATACAAATCCCAACTCCTGGTATTCTCACTTAACCAAAATCTAAGACAATGTCCTAAACTCGACTGACGATGCATTCCTAAAGAATGGACTTTATTCAAAGGAACCCTAGGTCTAAACCTAACAAACTACGGCTCTCTAGGTTTGACCTTGGGTCGGAGGATGGCATGCAGAGCATGAAAACTTATCATGGGTGCCTAGTAGGTGCCATAAGGTCTTCCAGAAGTAGGTGGCAAACCTAATAGGTTCTGACACGTGGTTCACTCTAAAGACTTCGACAAAGTATACTTGGATGGTGTAAGAAGCATTGGAAGTCCTAGAGAAAGGGAGGAAATATGAGGTGGAGTCTTGAATTACCTGCTGATTAAAGGTGGTGACCTGAAGGTTTGAATAGTGATCTATGAGTGTCAACTGGTCATCCTTACGAAAGGAAAAGTTTGCTATTCCTAGGAATGGATCAAGAGATGGTTCGGGGAGTAGCCTAGGACATGTGATTGCAATAGTTAAGGTTTGTTCTCTAAGCAAACAATGATCCACTTTCTCAAGAAATGGATTAAAGAATGATTCATGGAAGGGCCTATGGATGATGACCTCAAGACTTGAAATCTGACCTATGGGTAAGGAAAGGTATACTCTATAGAAGGGTAGGTCAGTCATGCGAAGGAAGGGGTCTGGGGTCATAAGGAGGACTTTTACAGGACTGGGAGAATCAACCCGCTCAAGACAAGGATGTTCAACTGAGATTACGGGAGAGACCTTAGTGACTGGGCATGGGACAAGGTCCAATTGTAAGAGGCTTGATTCAGTCATCCTAAGGAGATGATCTACCATAGGGTGGGCAAACTTAAACTGTTCAGTGCAAAGATCTTCAATTGGTACTTGGGGAATGACTGTCATTAGAGGGTACGAACTAATAGCTCGGGCTAACACTATGAGTTCTTCCTGGGGGTATTTGACTAAAGGAACCTGGTTCTCACAAATCTCTTGAATTTCTGAACTAGGTCCTACCAGTTGGTTGTTTTCCAAGGTCTCCTCAGGTAAGGAACCAATAGTATCAATGTCACATTCTTCAAGTTCTTCCCCTCATATTCATCAACTAGACTCAAGCCAGCATCATATACCTCCTTGTTGCCATCTTCAATGGGTTTCGGGTCAGTGGTAATCGGGTCAACTGATTCTAGGCTTGTCATACCTAACCTTTCTTCCTCATTGGTAGGCTTGGGTTCTCCCTCATTAATGTCATCCTTAGGATTCTTACCACTTAGCTGTGCACAAGCCAGTCCTATGCATGGGCACTGACTAGATTTATGGCCTCTTTCTTCACAAAACAAACATTCTTGCGATATAGGAACCTGGGTCACACTGGGTTTCAAGCTAGTAGAGACCTTACTTGGGCATGGGTGTGGATCTAAATGGTTTGATCTAGAAGACTTGGGTTGTTGAGTGACTGGTCTAGAATATTGTAAGGACCTCTCATAGACACGATCCACACTATAGATATCATGGTTAGGCTTCCTAAGGTTATGCTCGGGATCACGGTATAAGGTCCTCCTAGGCTCCTGGTATGGATGAGGTTGGGGCCTATTAAATTTTGGATCAGGGATCCAATTTTGATGTCTACGTTTCTCAAGGACTTGGACTTGATCCCTAAGCTGGGTAAAATTCTCATGGACTTGTTCTTTACACTGGGTAACAGTAGCAGTCAAATCCTGGCTTAACTTGTTCATGCTCTCAGTAAGAGCTTTAACCATGGCCTCTAAATCAGGTTGGGTTTGACCAGGTTGATATGGCACTCCGTTTCTGGTAGACATGATGATTCAAGCAAGCACACAAAATGAGACTAGACTAAATCGACTACTGGATCACTAGACCTAGAGTCCAAACTAGATGCCCAATCAGAGTGGCAAGCTAGCCTGTAGTAACTCAGGACTCAGCCAGGCAGGTGTAAGGGGAGTGTTAGGTCCCTGAATGCCAATCCTAGACACCAATCAGTGATTGGCCAGGTAGGCGGACCAGTACACAAGCCCTTCGGGAATGGATCCCTGAACCACCGTTCTAGACACTGAGTGCTAAGCACACACAGAATAACTCGGCAAACTGACTCAACACTAGCCTAGACCCGACCAATTGGTGTCCCTAGCCCACTAGGGCAAATTAGGTCGAACTGATTTTAAATTAGGTCTAGGTTCGAATGATTGGATGGTGGTTTTGGGCTAAGGAGAGGTAATCAACTCCTCCCCTTATCTTAGATGCTCAATTGCCCTTAAGTAAATTATGAGATGATCACTCCAAAAAGAATTGAATTGCAGAACACAAAAAACAGAGTTGCTGTATTTTAATGCTCAGAATTTTTACCGAAACCAATAAATCACAGAAAAATTATGAAAAATAGGTTCAATTATACTGGTTTCAAAGAAGCAAAAATCATGCAATTAGGAGCTTTATGCAGGGACAAATAATTCAGACAACAGGGCAATTACGGGCTGCAACTAGATTGTCTTCCCCGTTTATAATCCCTGCTACGAAGTTATAACCCAATGGATCCCCTACACGCCCTAGGAACACCCCGTGGAATGGGAGGAGGAGGCTTGCGCCTCGCTTAGTTCCTAGGACCGGACGTCCTGGGGAGTCTACTTCGAGCAGACAAAATAAAAAGAGAACAATCAAAGCAAGCAAGCAAATCAGAAACCCTAGACTAGGCTCTGATACCAAAAATGATGAAGAATGAATGCTCTGATACCAAAAATGATGCAGAACAAAGAACAAAGAAGCGTATGCGGAAGTAAAATTAAGATTAATTCCTTTTTTTTTTTTATTTTAGAAATTGGCTTCGACTCAAAGTAAAGCTAAACTACGTTGAAGGAAACTAGGTAAGGATTGAAAGCACAGTTTAGAAGCAACTAAATTATCAGAGTAGTTC
The DNA here is from genome assembly GCA_021397845.1 of Areca catechu. NCBI lineage: Eukaryota > Viridiplantae > Streptophyta > Magnoliopsida > Arecales > Arecaceae > Areca > Areca catechu. The sequence continues at coordinate 110,227,319 of CM038051.1, read as the reverse complement.
AGAAGTAATGGATCGCTGGGGGTTGAGAAACTCCCAGACCTAGGGTTTCGCTCTGAACTTTCAACAGAACAGAAATAGAGAGAAGAGATGGTTTACTAACCAGACTTGTGATCTTCTCAGGGTTTGGTGGAAGAACTCTCTCGAGCAGATTGTGGGATCCTCGGAGTCAGCTATCTTCGCAATGGATCCTCTAATACTGGTTTCATGGTTTGGTCGGCTTCTTCTGGACTCAGGATCTGGGAAAGAAGAGGAACAAGTGAAGGAATTCAGAAACTCAAGGAAAGATCTTACCAGGTTGAAGAACTTGAAAGCCGAAGTTGCTGGAATCGAATTCTCCTGGAGGCCGATCTGACTTCCTCTTAGAATTGTTGTAGATCCATAGTATCTGGACTGGAGCTGGATGCTGGTGGCCGGCCTGGACTTGTAGATGGTGGCCGTGAGAAGAGGAAAAGACTAGGGCTTGGTGGAAAGAGAAGGGTGATGGCGGCTAGGGTTTGGGAATTGCATGGCTAACCTAGGGTTTAGGGTTTTGGAGATCTCTCACCTCCTCAAGGTTCCAGGGGAACCCGGATTCACTCCCTCACGGAGCTCAACACTTGGAAGCAAGTGCGGAAAAGAGAAAACACAAGTTTGCTCATAAAAAAAATTTCTTTCATTCATATGATTTTTTCAACTTACAAGAGGGGTTTAATTTATAATGCTTTACAAGGGAGAAGGGTTTCATATTTTCCTATGTGGGACTAAAGGAGGGGATCTCCAAATTAGGGCAAATCCCTTACATATGGTCGGCCAAAATACCAAAAATTAGGATTTGGGTTATAAATGGCAGGTAGATGGCGCCACCTTGCTTGGATTTTTCAAGAAAAATTTTCTTCCTTCCCTGGATGAACTCTTTTGGACTCCTCCTTTTCTTCCTCCCTAAGTCAAGGCTCTTCCCATCTTTGTTTTAGGTTTTTTTGGCAGGTAATGGGCGCCCCTTGATATGCTCTTCCAAGAGAAATTTCTTCCCTTCTTTGCTTGGATTTTCTTGGGAAAGTCTTGGCCGCCCCCTTGATTGGTGGTCTCTTGGTGGACTTCTCCTTATCTGGCGCATGAGAGAAGGAGGTTGCCATCTGTGGAGTGGGGACCAAAAGCTGCTGGATGTGGATATGGCGCCCCCTGGACTGGGAGTGTGGCTGGGAGTGTGGTGTCCACTTGCCTGGTCTTGGAAGAAAGTGTAACATCCCATTTTGAAACCCTAGTCCACTACTGAGTCAACATGACTCAACAAAATAAAATGCAAGTAATGTAGACTCAAGCTAAATTAAGTTGATCTAGTCAACTCTTATTAAAAACCAAAAAACCCTAATTCTTCGGGCAAGGTTAATCAGAGATCCAGATGGAGCTCTGAAGTCTTCTTCTGAGTCTGGTGCCCACACCATGTACCTTCTCTAGCTACTATACCATGGTGGGATCTCTAGCTTCAAATTCTCCTTTGACCTGGTTTACCACCAACTAGATTCCGAAAAGGATTGGAGTCTCTAAACCCCTAATCTCTTGGCGATTTGAAGTCCTGCAAGTAGGGCTTCATATTCGGCCTAGTTATTCAAAGCATAAAAAGAAAATCGGAGGGCGTACTCCATTGTGTGCCCATCTGGTTCAGCCAATATGAGGCCTGCTCCACATCCAGCGAAGTTGGAGGCTCCGTCTACATGGAGTACCCAAACGGGCTCCGCATCCTTCGGAGTGTCTCTTTCTTCTTCGGGTGACACACTTCATCTTTGAACTTCCATGTGCACTCTGCCAAGAAGTCGGACAGCACCTGGGCTTTCATAATCGATCGAGGTTGGAAACTGATGTCAAATTCACTTAACTTCATAGCCCATTTGGCAATTCTTTCCGAAGTTTCAGGGCATTGGAGAACGGTCTTAAGAGGCAGATCAATCAGCACCACAATATCGTGGGCGTGGAAGTCAGGCTGTAGTCACTTTGCCGCAATTATTAAAGAGTAAATCAGCTTTTGTATTTTTGAATATCTTGTTTTAGCATTGTGTAGGACTTTGCTAATATAGTAGATTAGCTTGTGAGAGCCATCTTTTTCTCTTTCGAAGAGGACCGAACTAAGTGCTTCGTCCGAAGCGAAAAGGTATAAGTAAAGAACTTCCCCCTCTTGAGGCTTAGAGAGCAAGGGGAGAGTTTCCAAGTGCTTCTTTAGTTCTTCAAAGGCAATGTGGCATTCTTCGGTCCAATCGAAGCATTGGGACTATCATAATACTTTGAAGAAAGGAAGGCATTTCTCGGCTGATCGAGAAATGAATCTACTCAAAGAGGCAATTCTCCCTGTCAACTATTGCACTTCCTTTTTATAGGAAGGATGTCTCATGTCTCTAAGGGCCTGGATTTTCATGGGGTTTGCCTCGATTCCTCACTTAGTAATGAGGAACCCCAAGATTTGCTTGAAGTTACTCCGAAGGCATACTTTGTTGGGTTCAACTTCATATGGTAGCATTGCAAGGGTAGCAAACGATTCTTCTAGGTCCTTGATGTGATCTTTTCTAAGGAGGCTTTTGACGATCATATCATCAACATAAGCCTCCATGTTTCTTCCCAACTACTCCTTGAACACTTTATTGATCAATCTTGGGAATGTTGCACCAGCATTTTTGAGCCCAAACGACATCATTTTGTAGCAAAAAAGATCTTTGTTTGTGACAAAGGCTGTCTTCTCCTCATCCTGGGGATTCATTCAGATTTGATTATATCCAGAGAAAGCATCCATGAAGCTTAACAGCTGATGACCGACTGTGGCATCAACTAGTTGATCAATCTTTGGAAGGGGAAAGCTATTTTTTAGATTGGCATTGTTGAGGTCTGTGTAATCAATGCAGATCCTCCATTTGCCATTAGATTTCTTCACCAGTACCACATTGGCCAGCCATTCAGGATAATGAGCTTCTCGAATGAATCCTGCCTTGAGGAGTTTGCTCACTTCTTCATCTATTGCCTTCTATCTTTCAGGATGAATCTCCTTTTCTTCTACCGGACTGGCTTATATTCAGGAGTGACTTCCAACCGATGAGTAATCACTTCGGCTGGAATCCCTAGCATGTCCGAAGCCGACCAAGTGAAGACATCAGCATTATTCCTGAGAAAATGGATTACCTCTACTTTAGTTTCCTCATCCAGCATGCTTCCGATCTGCACGACCTTGGTGGGATCCTCTTTAGTCAGTGGCACTGAGATGGTTCTCTCCATGGGTTCACCAGAGTTTGCAGTCGGGTCCATCGGATCTAACTGATCCCAAGTTGTAGGATCGTTGAAGTGCTTGAATCATCAAGCACTGTCACATAGTTCTCTGATCTCCCTTGGCTCCTCCGATGCCATTCCTGGTGGGAAAACGTACTAGGAGGTAGTAAATTGACACTATGGCCTAGAATTTGTTCAGGGCAGGCCATCCCACAATCATGTTGTAGGTCAAAGAGGTTTGAACTACCGTGAAGTTGATTGGTAGTGTCTTCCATTAGGACTCAAAGCCGAGGGTTACAGGTAGTATTATTTCTCCCTCGGCATTGACCTGGTTGCCTCCGAATCCAGTAAGTGGTATAGGAGATCTTTGTAATTTGTTTTTAGGCAAGCACATCCAAGAGAATGCATCATAGGGCAAGATGTCGGCTAAGCTTCCATTATCAACCAAGATTTGTTTTACATCATAGTTGGCCACAACGGTCCAAATTACAACAGGATCGTCGTGCGGGAGTTGAACCCTCATGAGGTCATCATTAGAGAAGAGTATAGCATTGTTGTCTTTGAGCAACTTTGGGGCATCATCTTCGGCTCTTTTCTAGCTAGTCAGTCGATGCAGCATTCCGACATTCCCGTTGGTGGGACTCTGGTTTGGCAGTTCAGCCTCTTCAAGGGCTCTCTAGGGAACCGTAGCTTCCGATCGTGGTCCTTGGTGACCTACATACCACCCAAGATAACCTCGCTTGATTAGATTTTCTATGGCATCTCTCAGCTGTATGCATTATTCAGTATCATGGCCATGGTCCCGGTGGAATCGGCAGTATTTGTTCCTGTTCCTTACGGAAGAGGATGCCTTCATGAGACGTGACCGTCGGAGATAGTTTTCTTTTTCTATCTCCAATAGGATATTTTCTCAAGGAAGGTTGAGGGGACTATAAGAGTCAAATCTCCCGCCCGATGCTATGGGCTTGGGACTCTGTCATTGGTCGGTATATTTGTTATTATTGTTGTTAGGAACAGGGGGCCTTGTCCCTTGTTGTTCTTCTTCTTTGAAGGCGGCTTCCCTTCAGCTAATCGCCAGTTCGCCGCTTGCTCCTCAGTGTCGGCATATTTCTGAGCTCTCGATAAGAGCTCAGCATAGCTTTTAGAAAATTTCTTGTCCAGGAAAAAGGTAAGCCTGGATGTACGAAGTCCCTTTTTTAATGCAGACATGGCCACATGCTCGTTGAGATCAGGGATATCGAGCATGGTAAAGTTAAATCTAGAGATATAATCTTGAAGACATTCTCCTTCATTCTGGTGAAGGAGGAAACAGCGTATCCATATTGTGGGGGGTCTTGCGGCAAGTCCTGAAATGAAAGACAAACAATTTTTTTGGCTCGAAAAAAGAGTAAATGGTGCCTGGGCATATTCTCGAGTACCATATCTGAGTGGCTTTCTTCAGCGTGGCCAGGAATGCGAGGTAGTACAGCACATCTGAAGCTCCTTGGATTATCATGTGGGCTTTGAAACTACCTAAGTGATCAAGAAGATCGAAGTTGCCATCGTAGGGCTCCATCTGGGGGACCCTAAAGTGCTGGGGAAAACTTCGGCCTCGATACGGTCAGTGTAAGGAAGGCATAGCTCACACTTCACATGATCATTATGGTCTCTTAGCTCCCGAAGCTTCGCAACTTAAAAATCGAGGGCTTTAAATTTTTTGTCATAATCGAGCAGAACTTGCTTCGACGGATTCTCCACGGGTGTGGAGTCTTCAGAGGATGGAGAGAGAGTTTGCCTAGGCCACTTTCCCTTCCACAGCGAATCAGTGGGCCCAAGCATTCTTGAGCTTCGGCCCTTAGGAGAGGGTCAAAGATGGAGAGAAAGATGAGTGGATTCTCCTCGAGGGGCTCTTTTGCTCCGAGATCGAGAGCTATATCTAGAGGTGGCTGGTGGATGCCTCACATGGAAAGCTTTATCTTGTAAGTCCTGGACCATGGCCGTAAGGGCATTGACCTAGTTTAGGAGAGTTTCGAACTACTGCTATCCCACGATGAGTATGGGAGGTGGAATATCATTCCTCACCGAAGGTTGACCCCTTGGGAAGGAATGCGACTCCTACTTGTTGAGGCAATATGAGTTTTTCCTCTGGCCATTAAAAACTTCTTATACTTCCACTTTTTCAAGGAGGGGAGCTTAAAAGTGGATGTTTAGATAACCCCTACCTGGTGTGCCAATCTGTTGGCGTAGAATCCCTTTTCTGATCAAGCAAAGCTACTGGATCGCAAGTCCTCTCCCTGGTTCACTTACAAAACAAACCCTGCCCGGATTTGCTCTGGCGGGGGACACTCTGATGCCTAAGTCAGAGGCGGGCTCCTGCCACAGAATAGAAAAGATTCTGAGGAGGATAAATAGAAAGGAAAGGACTCTGAGATTTTTAGGGCTATGTCATTCCTTACCTAGAGCGTCCCCTCTTACTAGTATTTATATTTATTCGTTTGGCCTGCGGTTCCGTTTTCTTCCTTCGGTTACGATGGGGGGAGTTAATTCCTTTCCCTCCATTCACAATCGTGGGCAGTTATTAAACAGTTATGAGCAGGTCGAAGACGTTTGATGGGGGGACCCGAAACCCATCCGGGTTTTCTTATTTTTCTTCTAGATTTTTTATTTTATTTTATATTTTTTATTCCAGCTATTCCACTTATTCCATTTATTCCCATTTTATTCCATGTTTATCACTGTTTTATCCCTTGCTATTCCTGTCTTCTTCTTCCTCAAAGCCATCACCCAGAACTTCTTTTTTTTTTTCGCTGCTAGTCCCAGATCCACCGTGTCCGACCACCGACGACCCCCCCCATCGACGACCATCCACCATCCACGTCACTGCCGCCGCCTCTACCCACCACCGCTCCCTCCCGTGTTGCCGTCCACCTCCCACCGATGGCCCCTGTTGTCTCGCCGCCATGCCCGAGCACCTCTCCAACCGTCCATCACTCGCCGTGCCAGCTCCGCCGCCCCCTTCCACTGCCACCTGAAAGGCCATCGTCCATCGTTCCTCTACCCATGACCATGAGATCCCTGTGACTGGAGCAACCCAAGGATGCCGCCCATGCCCGTGACGCCGCCCATGCCCATGCCCGACACCCCTCCGCCCAGAGTTGCCTCAAGCTTGCAACCCCTCCGCCGCCATGCTGCCGCCTTTCCCCCCAGCCGCCGGCTATTCTCCACCCAAACCCAAGCCGGATCTCCATTGTCCATCGCTGCAACGAGTGTATGGCATCCATCTCTGCATTCTCCCATGGCAAGCTCCTGCTCTTAACCACTTCCAAGAATGCCTTAAAGGATGACCAAGGGTGCATCCTCTGCCCACCGGTCCTTGCTAGAGAGAAGCTTCGACCACTGGTTCCTAAGGTTCCTCTAGGCTACCGGCCTCCATAGCCGCGACGGAGACACCATCTCCACAGCCACCGGATCTCACGGATGATTCTACGGATCCACGAGCACCACCTGCGGGATGTAACGGCATCTGCTTGCCTCGCTGAACAGATGTTGATTCACTCGAGCTGGAGGTCGGAATCACAGGAATAATTCCCGGCATGGTCGATCTCGTGATCACCTCCAAGGACTTGGCCTCGATTTCAACATTGGCCGCCTTGGATGTGGTGGATCTCCCTCATCCCCGTCGGATCTACCCCAGCTCCTCTTTGCCCTGTTCGCCGATCCTCCATTCCACGATCGTAGGAGAGGTACTTGCATGGATCTCAATGTTATAGAATTTAGGATTAAAAGAATAAATAAAATAAAATAAAATTTTCATGCATATCCTACTTGGTTCCTAAGTCTTGTAAGCCTATAGAAAGGCATCCCCTCTAGTAATTGGAGTAATGAAATTGAATTTTAAAAAGAGTTGTTGGTTCTGTCTCCGTTTGGAGTGGGCTTAGGCCTTTCTTGCCTTCGTCCTTCGGGACGTCGAGGGGTGTGAGGCCCCAATGCCTTCGCTCCAGTGAGAGCATCGAGGAGCGTGAAGCTACTCCAAGTCATCAGTGTCGCCATGCCTGATGGTGGGGTGTGATCTCCAAGTCATCAGTGCCACCGTGCATGATGGCAGGATGTGATCCCAAATAAGTTCTTCGCTGCCAAACAGCTGATGTGGGGCTCGAAGCCCTGGGTACCCTTTTCCTCTCCATCTCTCTATTTCCCATCGGATCTACATCCTGTGTTCGAGTTTCATTCCCTTTCCCCCTCCATATTTCCATCTTTCCTTCGTTATCCCATCAAGAAAACTGAAAATCAAAAGAGTCTGGCTATTTTATGACTTTCGGGATCATCCTATCCTAGTACCGGGAGGCTTCTTAGCCCTCCCACGATCCTCGGTTTGCTTTAGTTTTTTTTTTTTTTTTCCATTTCCGAATAACCCCAGGTTTCTTCGTGTCCGCCATCACCACATCAACGTTGCTGCTGGAGTTAATGGGAACGTGGTCATTTTGATGTGGTTGTGCTTTGGAGATAGTTGGATAGTCGATGGTAACCATTATCCATCACGTTCATGGGGATTTGAGATAGATCAAAGATCTATCTTTAGGCTTCTTCTTTGGGAGTATTCGTAGCTGAATCAAAGGAGCGCTTTCATCTTCAGACACCTTCAAGATAGCATCTATGGCTGATGTCGAAGATCATGCTTTCAGCATAGGTCGAAGACTATGTCTTTGGTGTAAACCGAAGACTACGCCCTTGGTCGGTCATGACGATCATGCCTTTGGCTAAGGCTGAGAGCCCTGTCTTCAGAAGGGGGTCGAAGGCCAACTCTTTGATTGAGGTTGAGAGCTATGGCTTTGGCTTGTTCGTCAGCCGTTCAGCTTCTTCTAAGCGCTTTGGTTCAAAGTGTATGGTTCGGGAGAGACGTTTTCAGCCGGTCGAACTGGTGGCTGATCTGTGCTTGAACCAACATATCTCAACAAAAGCTTTGCAACTTCCCAACTGCTAACATCGACATCATTCTTCAAACCCTCAATAGTTCTTTTTGCATGCTTTAGTTGACTCTGAAGAGTCGGATTCTCCTCTATTTTAGTAATACGATGGTGCTAGACCCATTGGAATGCCATGGCTTTTCTCCTCCTCTCATCATCCAGTGCCTCTTGATGAAATCGAGCCTCCACCAAAGTTCGTCCCTACTTCGTTCCACTTGTTGGATCTTCTCCTCATACTAACCTGGAGGACTCTCACCCCAAAGATGATGACAAATCCGACGAAGTTCTTCCAATAGCTACTTATTTTGTTTCCTAGCTGACTCAAGCTCTTCCTAGAGCCACCGTACTCGATCATTGACCTCCTTTATTAAGTCCTTAATTTTAGCTTGAAATTTTTTCTTTAACTCTTCTACTTATGCCTTAGCCTTAGCAATGCTTTGGATTTCTTCGTCACAAGCATCAATCATCCTTTGATGCATTTTCCCAAGCTTTGCAATAGACTGAACGATGTTCCGAGCAACAGTATCCACCCACTCTCTCTATTATTGCAATCCTTGGAACACCTCAAAAGCATGAATCTCAGCTTCACTAAGTAATCTTCAGCCTCTCCAATTATTTCTTCCAGTACCGTGACCTTCATATCAATAGTTTTGGTGACTTTCTTAAAGAAATCAAGATGATGAGACAATTGCACCACAAACCCTCACTAAGAAAATAAAAGTGATAAAATCTGAAAGGATTAGAGTTTTTATACCTAAACAATTTACTCAAAAGCCATATGCTTGTACTCCTTAAACCCTAGGTTCTCATGTCACCACGTGTTAATAGGGTGAAGCACAGATTGAACTGATTCCTTAGCAACACTCAAAACTCTCAGACTTTCTCCCATGGACCACGTTTCTGAATCCCTTGTAGGTTGATTGGATGCCTGGCTATTTGGGATGCTAGCCTTCCTTCGCTTTAAATAGCCTTGTGCAGTTCCCAAACATCACTGGGATCCATCACAATCACCAAAAAAACTATCTAAATGCTCACTAGAAATCGCTCTTCCACCAGAAATTGCCTATCTTTCTCAAACACTACTTTAACAAGCAAAGGCACCTTTGGGATCTTTCCTATATCCCCTCTTAAAAAAAAGAGAGAAAGAAAGGGGGAAAAGATGGAAAAGAGAAAGAAGAAGCCACAATAATTTCATGCTTTCCCAAAAAAAGAATAATAAATATGGAATAACCTTTCATCTTCTTATTGGATCCATTCTTTTAGAGTGTCCCTGGCTTAGGAATAGTTAGGGATATCTTGGGAGTAGTGCTAGATCTATCTTTTAGTCCGAAATACGTTTGAACTAAGAAGTGGGGCAATTGATGTGGGATAAAACCCTCGATCCTTAGCATCCCAGGAATCCTGAGTCTTAATGAGTAATAATGCAACCTCAGGATGTCAACAGGACAAGACAAGAGAGCTGGCTGGCATTGCTGGAACTCTAGCATGGAACTCCCTAAATCCTGGATAAGTCTAAATGAGGTACTTATGTAAGTGATAACAGGTACCCATGATAGGGCTGAGAAAGGAGTTACCTAGGTTCTTTGAGAACTTTTGATGAAGCAACCCCTATCATCAGGTACTCAATCCCATCCTCGCCCACATAATTTAGAAAAGAGCTAGTGTAGACCATCGATCCTAGCAAGAAGTCCTAGCCACCCCACTGACAGACAACTCCCTCAGACCAATCCAAAAATGATGGCCAGGAACCTTTAGCCTAAGTGACCCACATCATAATGTAGAAGGCTTAAGCTAATCAGTCTTAGATTGACCAATCATCAGCACTAAAAAGCCCTCAGCCAACCCCAACTCCAATATAATAGGGACTCACCCTAAATCTCTAAGTCAACGGTTAATAGTGGCTGAGGGGCTTTCCCATTAATCTTTAGCTAGTATCGACCCTAGTCTTGAGGAGTACAGGCCTAGTCTTTCCCAAGCTTGATCACTTAAAGGAACCTTCAACCAAATCAAGCCCCTACACTCTGGTAATCCCACCAGAATCTTTTGTCATTTAATAAGAATTCATGTTCCTTAGGTTGATAGAGGACAAATCTCACCAGACTGCAATCTCTATAGCAAATGGGAACATATCTAGGGATGCTTCAGCATGGAGAAGCCCTTGTACTTGGTATCGAGTGAGGGAGATCAAACATTCACCCTCCGGAATCCCACACCCTTGAGTACTTAGCCTAGAGATGAAGTTCCTTGGCCTTTGAGATCAATATAGTCATCGATGATGCTTCCTTCAAGAATGACTGAGTCAATTTTAAGGCCCTCAACCTAGCAATCCTTTAGGCTGCTAGGTGATGACCAGGCTAACTCTTGACACTTGGAAGCAATTAAGCTCCAAGGAAGAATTTCATGAGATAACTAGAAGGAGAAACCGTCGATGCTCGCCCTCATGCCTACCCCAGTGCAAGTAGATAGATCTCAAAATCCTGGGTAGATCTTCACAATCATGAAGGCATGGCCTATTTTCAGGATACAATTCCCAATGCCATTAAGGAAAATGGCTACTGGCATACACAAGATAAAAATAACATTAAATGGAGAAGGAACAATCCAAATAGGTAGAATGATCCCACCATAAGACAGTTTTGACAAGATTGATGGGGGACTAATATTCATGCAATTCTTTTTGTATATTTTATTTGTGGGGTTAGATGATTAATTCCCGAATTTTAGATCAAAATTAGTTGTAGGGAGTTTTGTATGAATTTTTGAAGCCAAGCATGCAGATTAGAACCTAGAAAAGTACTAAAGAATGATCGCCGGGGCTAAGAAGCCTCGGTTAGGGCAAGTTCTCCTACAATAATAAGACTGGAGGTAGAGGGGGTGTACCTGACAACGTCTGAAGTGCCCGGTGAAGATTGCAATGAATGGATCTCTCGTTCCTCGATGGATGCATCCTGGAAAATCGAGCCGAAGACCCGCGGATACCCGGCTTTCTGCTCGGTGGTCCGATTGAGGCATGGCTGGAGTCGTTGGATTCGTAGGAACTTGGAAACCTACAAACAACCTTTCAGTGGTTAGAAAACTCAGAGAAAATCAAGAAAACAAAGGAAAATAGCAAAGGGATGAAAGTTTTGGAGGGGCTGGATGGATGGTTGGCGGCAGGAAGATGGTTGCAAACACCGGGAAGAAGAACTCTCAAACCCCTTTATGCACACAGTAGGGTAGTCACACAAAATAATATAAGAACTCAAGGTTTATTTCATATCAAAATCTCCCCTCATACAAGAGGCTAGGGTCCTTTAAATAGACCCTTAACCTTGGGCTCAAAGTAAGGGCACATAAGTCTTTACATAAGAATCCTTTCCCCTCTCAAACCCTAGCTAGAAAATAAGAAAACATTAGGTAGAGAAATCCCTAAAAATTCTCTTGACTTGGCCAACACTCCAAGGATGCCTAGGTGTCGTGTTGGGCTTCTAAGAGCAGCAAGGGGCCGGCCCAAAGGGGCTCGGGTGCATGGGTTTGGGCCTCTGGAAGCTGGGGTGGCCTGGTAGCCAGGTAGCAAGAATATTCCCTGGTATCTTGCTTCTTAGGGGCTTGGGCTTGGCGCCTGGGTTTGATTTCTTTGGGCTAGGATGCAGATGGACCACTGGAATCATGGATGCCCTTATCTATGAATATACTTTGGCATCTGGAAGGGAATCTGGGCATCTGAAAGAAATCAAGGTTTTTTGAATTTTCCTCCTAGGGTCTTCAAATCTTCAAGCTGGGTTGGACTTGGGCTATACTTTCATGTCTTCAATCTAGTTGGACTTGGTCTTCACTTGTATGATATAGTCTTAAGTCTTCAGTATGCTTGAACAGGACTCAAAAAAATAAAATTAGCTCAACATGAGATGACTAGCATTGGATTAAACTAGCTCAACATGAGCTAACTAGTACAGAACTGAAATAACAACTCAAAAGATTCAAATAACAACTAAAATGGACTCAGATGGGCTAAGCCCTTATTACAGATGGACTCATAAATTATTGATCAATTCATAGAGGGTTGAAAAGCCTCTATCTTATTCTGGTGCCTTTGGTGTCCCCACCAATGATCCATCACTTTGTCCTCCTATACCAATCCACTAAGGCCTTTTATGTATTCCAAAATTGCCCCCAGTGTTCACATATATAAGGAGGAGTACCTTGAGAACTCTAAGGTATGAATTCCCGTGCACTATTCCATTTTATTCCCTGTGACCTTGAATACTGACTTGAGAATGGGATGGTCTTTGCCAGGGCCATCCTCGACCGGATTTTTTTTGTAGGGACAGCCGCTGACATCTCACCTCTAGCATATGTTGGCCTTTCCTTCTCTTGAGTACTTCAAAAACATGCCTTTTATATCCAAATTTAATCAAATATAATTCTTTTTTTAATACCTTAATATTTCTTGAAACATTAACTTATTTAAATTATTAATCATATTATAAACTCAAATGTTCTGCTATTCATCAAAATCGATCCTTTGGGCCAATAATCTCTTCCTTTTTGATGATGATAACAAAACTTTGAGTATGTAAGCAAATGATATCAAGATTGGATGGATGCATAATTTGGTTGAAAAATTTAAAACATTTCCAAGAGTATTAACATTACAAGATGCTTATGATATCATTTATCTTATAGAGTTTCATTGTATTGTTATCAGAGCATAGCAGGACTATTGAGCAAATCTTAAGGAATTTTAATATCTGAGCATATTTGCATTTTAGTATTAGAACATATTATAATGTCATGGAATTTTTAGAGCATAATTATCAAAGCATATTTTTATGAGATTAGAGTATAATAGTATCGAGTATCAAAGCAAGTATCGAGTATCATAGAGTTTCATTCTTCATTTTAGAATTCTATATCATTTACATTTTAGACTTTTATACCTTTCTCTCCCCATTTTTGTTATCAAGAACGAAAATTAATTATCATGGCACATGATACAGCTCCACCTTTGTAATGTTTTACAAGAATCTTAGAAGGATAATAATTGTATCATGAATATCATTCATAAAGTTATCACTCAATAAACATTGTATCATATTATGGCACAAAATATGATAAGATATCATAAAATAGTATAAAGTGTTGCATTACAAAATGAATGTACTACGTACAAAATGGGATACAAACGCAGTACATAGAGATGTAGTGTCACATACATTAATAAGCAAGACATATAGTCTAAAGACATCCTGCAAACTCTAACTCTAACTCTAGCTATAACTTTGGTCACCAGAGTGAATCTCCAATGTCACTGAGGATCTGGCTCTAGAGGGTGATGGATGAGTTATCTAGCTCCTAGTCCCAGAGGATGGACCTATGGCAAGATGTGGTCTCCTCACAAATGATCTAACATAAGTCCTAGTGGGTGCAGATGGGCTAGGCTGGATGGGTACAAGCCAAATGGAGTGAGAGAGTGAATCTCTGGGGGCTGTTATGCTCGATACTGCTATGGTTGCTGAAGAGGTGCTATTGGATTTGATGGAGATGATGCTGGATCTACTGGTGCTGCTCTTGAAACCATCATCTCAATAATACAAGACAAGGTACAAGAAATACAATCTAAGTTGGCATGCTGAGACATGCCCAATCTATCAACGATAGTGTAAATATCCACAACCCTAGCGTTAAAGCTCTCTCTAAGTCTATCTATCTTAGTAGTCAATATAGAGTCTCTAAGCTACTCAAAATTACTCTACATCTTAGCCTGAAGCCCATTAACTCTGTTAGATAATACCTAAATCTCCATCTTGATAGACTGTTGACCCCATAAGTGATTTTGATGATAATAAAACATTGGAGCATGAATTTATTTTATTAACAACTCTTCAAGTGTTTTACAAGTTTTTTTGTAGGATGATTCTAATACTTAATTACTACTCCTACATTCTTAGTTTTTAAAATAAGTTGTGGTGTGAGTGAATTATGTAAAGAAGAACCCAAATAAAAAGTTAAGTAGAAATCATGAAAATGGGTTACTTATAGATTGTTTCAAGCTTAAAATTTCCTAGAGAAGATTGTTAGAAGAGTTGGAAAGACTCTTGAATGTTTGAAGTCTTGTTGGATGAATTCTAGAGAAGAACTAAGATTTCAATGAAGAACTCATCCAAGCCGACTCGAAGCAAAGGAGCCGACTCTAGCACATAGCATGCATGAAGGATCTGGCATGCAGATTTTCGAGTCGACTCTAAGGGACTCGAGTCGACTCATCCAGAACATGATTTTTTGAATTAGACAACCGAGCCAACCCAAAGGAAGTTCAAGCCGACTACATTATTATGTCAGACATCCGAGCCGACTCTTCAGAGACTCGAGCTGACTCCTTCAGAGTCCAGAAAGAAGAGTTCTGAATGAACAACCAGGAGAGCCGATCCGGAGGAATCCAAGCCGACTCTTCCAGAGTACAGTTTTGAATGCTTGTGGATCCGAGCCAACTCGAAGTAAGGCGAGCTGACTCTTCCAAAGTAAGTAATCAAGCTACTAAGAAACCGAGCCAATCCAAATGAAGCGAGGTGACTCGACCAGAACTACTCTATGGATCCGAGCCAACTCGAGTAGATCCAAGCTGACTCAAAGGTCAATTTCAGACCTATAATGGGTAGTTCCAAAACTTGGAATTTGAATAGAAAAAGTGCTCCAATGGTCAAGTGTCACATCCCAACATTCTATAATGACTTAAACTACCTGAGAAGAGTACAAGACACTATAAATGTAGAATTGGGATAACTTTTAGAATGGAGGAATGCTTATCTTGAATAAAAAAGAAACCTTGAGAGCAAGAGAGCAAAAGAGATCATTCAAGATAGTCTTCAAGTCTTCACCAACTCACTTCAGAAGCTTGAAGCAATTATTGAAGAAGTTAAAGAAGCCATTCAAGTACATTAAACTGAAATCAATTGGGCTTCTCTTGAGCTGCATCGGTAACCATCGGACAACATCTATTTATCATTTCATTGCTTTCTCTTTATAATTCTTTTTCTGAATTGTTGGGTTGTTGGTGAGCCCGGTCAAAAAACCAAGTGGGTTGTTAGTGATCCCGTTCAAAACTAATTGTTAGGGTTCTTGGTGATCCTAGTAAAATCAAGTTGGGTTCTTGATGATCCTGTTTAAAATCAAGTTTTGGGTTTCTTTGGTGAGCCCGATTTAAAAACCAAAGAGAGTTAGGTTTGGATTGTGAGCCTGTTAAAACAATCCGACTGTATTCCAATACGGGATATAATGAAAATCTCAAGTGGTAATCTTTGATAATGGACGTAGGACCGGGTTGCTCCAAACTACTATAAATTTCGTTTGTTTGTATTGTGCTTTCTCTAACTGCGTACACTTCTACTTTTAATTATTTGAACCACAGCACTTAACACTTCAAATAAGTTTTTAAAGAATACATACTTGCTTTAATTTTTAAATTCCCAATTCAGCCCCCTCTTGGGAAAGCCACCTGGGCTACAACTAGTATCAGAAAGGTGTCTCTGAATATTTTTAGAGTAAAGATCGATGGCTCATCCCATGAGTACATCTTTGGTCGAAGGCCAATCTACTAATAGACCTCCACTCTTCACTGGCACAAATTATTCTTACTGGAAAGCTAGATTGAAAAATGCATTCAAGCTATAGATTTTCAATTATGGAAGGTCATCTTAAAATGTCAAGTATACCCATGATTAAATTTGATGGCATGGATGTCCCAAAATCAAAAGAAGTTTGGGATGAACATGACATGAAAATGGGAGAATTGAATGCCAAAGCCATGAATTTATTATAGTGTGCTTTGGATGCTAACTAGTTCAATCAAATCTCCACTTGCTATTTAGCAAAATAAATTTGGGATAAACACGAAGTGACCCATAAGGGAACTTCCCAAGTGAAGTCTCCAAAATTAATCTTCTGGTACACAACTATGAGTTGTTTAAAATGGAACAAAATGAATCTATCTCTACCATGTTTTCTCGCTTTACAGATATTATTAATGGTTTGAAAAGTCTTGGCAGGGTCTATTCAAATGCTGATCTAGTACTGAAGATTCTCATATCACTACCGGATAAGTGGGACCCCAAAGTTACTGCCATCCAGGAAGCAAAAGATCTAAACACTTTACCTCTGAATGAACTGATGGGTTCTCTCATCACACATGAGCTATCCATGCAGCATAGGACTGATGATGATCAGAAGAAGAAGAAAACAATAGCCTTCAAAGCTGTATCGGATTCAAAAAAAGATGAGGAATCAAAAAATGAATGATCCTTCTCTAAAGATGACTTGGAAGATTAAGATATTGCTATGGTCATGAGAAAATTTAGAAGGTTTATTGGAAAGAATAAAGGAAGATACTATAAAAAATTCCATAAATGAGCTAATCACTCCAAGGACAAGGACAAGGATAAAAAAAAAGATAAATAACAGATGCCCACTTGCTATGAATGCAAGATGCCTGGGCACATCCATCCAGATTGTCATTTACTGAAAAAGATATTTAAGAAAAGGAAGAAGAAAGCAATGCTTGCTACATGGAGCGACGGTGAGGAGTTGACTTCAATCGAAGAAGAAGAGACCACAAAGATTGCAAATCTATGCCTAAAGGGTCTCGAAGATGAGATAACATTTCCCGAACCTCAAATAGAATTTATATTTGAAGAATTGAATTATGCTTTTCAAGAACTATTATCTAAATATAAAAAGGCTGGAGTAAACATAAGAACTCTAAAGAATACAAATAATTCTTTAAAAAAGAGAAAGAAGAAATTTTAGAAAAGAATATTTTATTGCAAAGAGATTTACATGCCTTTTCTAGAAAGAACAAAGCTTTGGAAACTGACAAAAATTCATGTATTGAGAAAAATGAAGCTTTGACTATTGAAAAGAATGATTTGAAAAGGGAGGTTGAAAAGCTCAAGCCACTAATTGAAAAACTCACTTTGTCTTCAAATAAGCTTGAGTTAATTTTAAAAGATCAAAGAATTTCTGGAAACAAAGCTGGAATGGGTTTCAATTCTGCTAGTTCAAATAGAATTTTAGCTACTAAATTCATACCATCAAAAGCTTATGTTCCAAAATCAATATCTTAAGAAGCTTTCGAATCTAATCCTTTTGCATCCATTTCTAAAGCTAAAATGTATGTACCTAAGAATTTAAATAGAAAATTTTTTATAAGAAAAAGTTTTACATTTGCATCAATATCTAGAACTCCAAATCGTACATCTTTTCAAAATTCTAAAATTGTATGTTATGCATGTCATGGGGCTGGACATAAATTCTTTCAATGTAATTCATTAATGAAATGCACACATTCTAAACATAGAATTAAAAAGATTTGGGTTTCCAAAGGAACCACGTCTGCTAACCTACAAGGACCCAAGTTAGCTTGGGTACCTAAAAGAACTTCTTGAATGTCCTGCAGGAATGTCTTGCAGCTCAAAAATTGAAGAAAAGATGGTATCTCAACTATGGCTGTTCAAGGCATTTGATGGGTGACAAGGATCAATTTATCACCCTAAAGATGAAAGAAGCAGGTATGGTTACTTTTGGAGATAATGGTAAGGGAAAAATAATCAAAATCGGTAAGATCAAAATAACCTACTGCACTTTTATTGAAAATGTATTGCTAGTAGACAAGTTGAAGCATAATTTATTAAGTATTAGTCAATTATGTGATAAATGCTTTAAGGTTGTCTTTGAATCATCTATGTGTCTTGTAACAAACTTTCTTAATTCTAACAACAAATTCATTGGACATAAACTTGGAAAATTTATGTAATAGATCGTAATGATCTAGTTATGTCTAGTAGTTCCAGTTTAGTTGCAATGAATGCTAAGACCAAAGAGTCTTGTTTACTTTGGTATAGATGATTAGGTCATGCTAGCATGGATACTATTGCCAAGTTAATTTCCAAAAATCTAGTTAGAGGCATGCCTAAATTTAAGGTAGATCTTAATCATGTTTACGATGCATGCCGAATGAGTAAACAAACTATGAAAAGTTTTAAATCCAAAAATATGATTTTAACTACTAGACCCCTTTAGCTACTTTACATGGACTTATTTGGACCAACTAGGACTACAAGCCTAGGTGGTATGAAATATGCTCTTGTGATAGTAGATGATTTCTCCAGATTTACTTTGATTTTGTTTATCGCTCATAAAGATGAAACTTTTAAAGTCTTTCTAAAATTTTAAAAAAAAATTCAAATAAGAAAATCTTTCAATAGTTTCAATTAGAAGTGATCATGGCACGAAATTTGAAAATCAATTTTTTAATTATTGCAAAGAAAATGGTATTTAACATAACTTCTCCACTCCTAGGACACCATGACAAAATGGTGCTGTAGAGAGAAAAAATAGGACCTTAGAAGAGATGGCCTGAACAATGTTGTATAAAGGCAATCTTCCAAGGTACTTTTGGGCAGAAGTTGTAAACACTACTTGTTATATTTTGAACAATGTTTTGATTCATCAAATTTTAAAGAAAACTCCCAATAAGCTTTGGAATGAAAATACACCCAATATGTATTTGGTTGTAAATGCTTTGTGCTTAATAATGGTAAAGATAATATAGAAAAATTTGATGCTAAATCTGATGAAGCAATTTTTCTTGGTTATTCATTACATAGCAAAGCATATAGAGTATTTAACAAACAAACTCTAACTATAGAAGAATCAATGCATGTCATTTTTGATGAAACTAACCCCTCACCTTTTAAGAAAGAAGAGTGCATAGACAATGATGCAGGTACACTTCAAAAAGAAATGGAAGACATGTATATACAAAAAAGACCAACTCAAGAAGGAGAAGAAATGATAAGTAAGGATCATGCTGATCTACCAAGGGAATGGAGGTATGTAACTTCTCATCCAAGAGATTTAATTACTGGTGATCCTTCACGAGGTGTTAGGACTAGGTCATCACATAGAGATGCACATAACTACCTAGCCTTTATGTCACAAATAGAACCTCATAGCTTAGAAGAAGCTAAATCTGACCCAAAGTGGATAATGGCCCTGCTTGAAAAACTAAACTAGTTTGAAAGAAAGAAGGTATGGACTTTAGTTGATAGACCATCAAACCATCCTATCATAGGAACCAAATGGGTCTATAGAAACAAGTTAGATAAACAAGGCAACGTAATTAGGAGCAAAGCTAGATTAGTGGCAAAGGGATATAACCAAGAAGAAGGTATAAATTTTGATGAAACATATTCACCCGTAGCAAGACTAGAAGCCATTAATTTGCTTCTTACTTTTGCTTGCTACATGAACTTCAAACTCTTTCAAATGGATATGAAAAGTGCATTTTTGAATGGTTTTATATCCGAACAAGTTTTTGTAGAATAGGTACTAGGTTTTGAAAGTCATGATTTTTCAGATCATGTTTTTAAATTTAATAAAGCATTATATAGTTTGAAACAAGCACCTAGAGCCTAGTATGATAAACTTAGCACTTTTTTGCTTGAAAATGATTTCATAAGAGGAAATGATGATAAAACTCTTTTTATCAAAAAGAAAAGCAATGATATATTAGTTGTACAGATTTATGTTGATGATATTATTTTTGGTGCAACTAACGAAACTCTTTGTGAAGAATTTGCTAAGTTGATACAGGGTGAATTTGAAATGAGTCTGATGGGTGAACTGAACTACTTCCTTGGACTTCAAGTAAAACAATCAAAGAAAGGAATCTTAAAAAACCAAGCCAAGTACATCAAAGAAATCATCAAGAAGTTTGGTATGGAGACAAGCAAAGAATTGAGCACACCCATGAGCTCAACCTATAGATTGGATAAAAATGAAGAAGGCAACAACATTGATCAAAAGCTATATCAAGGTATGATTGGATCGTTGTTGTACTTAACCGCAAGTAGACTTGATATCTTGTTTAGCGTATGTGTTTATGCTAGATTTCAATCTAATCCAAATGAATCACATATGCTTGTTGTGAAAAGAATAATAAGATATCTAAGAGGAACAAATAATCTAGGTCTATGGTATTCAAAATATTCTTCATTAAATTTACTTGGTTATTTTGATGCTGATTATGGTGGATGCAAAATAGATAGAAAAAGTACTAGTAGCACATGCTAATTTCTAGGGTTGAATTTAATCTCATGGCACTATAAGAAACAAAAGTCGGTAGCACTATCAACTGTTGAGGTAGAGTATGTTGCTGCAAGGAGTTGTTGTGCACAAGTGTTATGGATAAAATAACAACTAGAAGACTCTGGTGTTACAAAAGCTAAAATTCCTATCAAGTGTGATAACACAAGTGCTATAAATTTATCAAAAAATCTAATTCAGCATTCTAGAACAAAGCACATGGAAATTAGACATCATTTTATTAGAGATCACATTTTGAATGGTGACATTGAACTAGAATTCATCCCTATTGAATACCAATTTGCTGACATTTTCACTAAGCCACGTAATCAGGATAGATTTGAGATGATTAGAGAAGAATTAGGTCATTGTGATCCCTTTTAGAAAATTTTCCTAACCTAATTTATTCAAAATTAAAGAAAAATTATCTACAAAGCCTCCTACATTAATTCAATATCTTTGAACACCTTTCCATGCAATTTTCTAGATTTAATTCTCATTTCTGAACATTCTTTTAACTCTTGTAGAAAGTTTCTGTTCGAGTCAACTCGAGCAACTGTGCTCAGGTCAAGCCGACTCGAATCATTGCATAATTATGATTTTGCTCCGGTTGAGCCGACTTGGGCAACCTAGGGTTAGCCGAGCCGACTCGGATGTCGGGCAAGCCATTTGTTTTATAGAGCCGTAGATCCTCTTTTGAATTTTATACCCTTTGTTCTTGCTCTCAACTCGTGCTCTCCACTCGAACATCTACTCCACTTATCCAAACCTACTTTTTGAGCTTCAATTTCTTTCTTTTTCTCGCTAAGGATTGCAATGGCACCCAAGATGGTGGTTGGCAAGAGGTCTAAATGGGCTGTACCCTCAGTAGAAAGGGAAACATGGACAAAGCATCGGTAGGAAGAGCTTACTCGGTCCATGGAATGTGAATAAGAAGAAGAAATTCAATAAATGGCTGCTCCCACTTCTCCACGATAACCGGTATCCATGTCCAATCGACCTGTAACCAGCGATCAAAAAATTATTTTTACTTTTCTCAAGGAACTAGTGTTGCAAATAGGTGATCTAATTAAAAATCAAGGGTGGAACTCCTTCTATTCACTGAATGTACCCACCTATCCAGCTCTGGTAAGATCATTTTATGAAAATTTAAGACTTGAAGAACATCATGTGGAATCAACAGTCAAAGGGAAAAGAATTATAGTCACTGAAGAAATCTTAGCAACCTATTGGAAATGCCGTTTGAGGGCTTGAAACATCTAGTTCTGAAGATAGAGAGAAAACCCTCAAAATGATTCTGAACAGAGAGAAGATGAGCAGCATTGGCAATGTAATGGCCAACACTTTATCCCTTAAGATGAGGTTATTGCATAATTTCATTAGCAAGCTCTTTCTTCAAAGGTTAGGAAGATTCGACTAGGTAAGTGAGAAAGATCTTAGTTTCGTGGGTTGTGTTATTGAGGGGGAAGCTCTCAACATGCCGCACATAATGATGATGCAAATGAAAGAGGCTGTCAGGAAGGTTAAGGCATGTTTGCCTTACAGTATGGTGCTTACCCTTTTCTTCCAGGCCTCCAGAGTAAACCTTGAAGGTGAAGATGGAAGACCCCTTCACTATATAGACACCTACACCTCCAAATCCTTGCAGCGAATGGGTTATGAACTTAAAGAAGGAATAGGAGGAAGAAAGGAACAGATATAAGAGCTATAGGATCTTTGAGTAGTGAGGATGATGATGATGATGATGATGATGAGCTGCCTAGGGAGATTATTTTGGATACTATTGTTGATACTACTACCCTTGAGGATCCTCCTATTGTTGCTGCTATTGACATTGCCTCTGTTGATACTGAGTTTGGTACTGAGCCTGCTACTCATGACACTGTGGAGACTGAGCACACAGCTTATGGGAGTCCCAGGATGTTTCCATCACCAGCTTCTCCACCAGCACCTTCAGCTCAAGGACCATTTGTTGGTTCTTCAGGGCCTTCAATATCATAGGATTTTATTGCTGAGCATATGATATCACTCACTGAGTTACTGACTAGCTCTATGAGTTCGATGTTTGGCAAGTTCCACCAATCAGTCGATAGTAGACTTGATGAGATTAGTGGTGAGGTCAGACAGTTGAGATCCAGAGTCGACACCCTTGAATCTACTAGACCTGCACCACAGTTTGACACCTAGCATTTATCTGATACCCTCAGGATAGCCACTAAAACTATCAAAAAATCAGTTGACCAAAGTATAGAAGAGTTCAGGGCTGAACTAAAAGAAATGAGTTTCAAAATTGGTGGATTGGAACAAGGCAAGAGAATGGAAGAAGACTACACTTGAGGGATTGGCATCTTGAGATCTAAGTTTAGGAGACTTAGAGTCTCTGCTGAAGTTTTTGATGATGCCCAGGCTATTGAATTGCTTTCACTAAATACTGGGATAAAGAATATGGAAGAAGAACTTTCTTCTGTTTGGGTGACCCTCACTCAGCTTTAGGCTTTAGTCATTGCATCCTCTGCTATACCTTGACCTCAACCTATACCTACACCATCTCCTAGACCTCAGCCTGCACCTATACCTACACCTTCTGCACATCCTAGGCAGCCTGCACCACACCTTAGGCTCCAGGATTCTGAGCCACAGTATATGGATCCTATAGCCTCGATGCCATCTTTTGGACCACCTTTTGGACCATCCACTAGCACTAGTACAAAGATCAAGGAAGAACCTGTAGAACCTATTGTACAATTGCCTAGTGATAGTGAATAAACTTTTGATTTCAATCTTTTGTTATTTGTACTAAAAATTCTATGAATGAAATGAAAGCATCTTTTGGTATCTTACTTCTGTGTATGAATTGTGATTATACAATGCTTTTTAATGATATTTTCACTTGACACAATGCAAATCTAGATCAGTTTTAATTAGATTATCAAAGTTGATATGAGAAAGTGAAAATATCTAAAACAAATCTTAACAACTTTCTCATTCTATTTCAAATAAATACCTTTTTGATTGTTGACAAAAAGGGGGGAGAACATATATGACTGTGTGCATGAAAATAAAATGGTGTTGAGATGAAAATATTTCATGTTTCAAAATTTTAAACATACAAAAAGAGTAAGAAAATTTGTTAAATTGAATGGCTTTAGTTCAAAACTTGCAATTTGCTCTGATTGCTTCAAAAAAATTAGCTCAAGAATTAGCTCCGATACCTTTAGAAATTATCTGATACTTTGAAACATGCAAGATCTAATACTCTAATATGTACAAAAGCACTGACATTAATACTGTATAGTTTTACTTACACAAAAGCTCTGATACTTACTTGCAAATACAGTTAGCTCTGATACATGTTAATACTCACTTTCAAATACAATTGCACATGTAATTATAAATAATTTTTCATGCCCAATGTTTTATCATCATCAAAAAGGGGGAGATTGTTAATCCTATAAGTGTTTTTGATAATAACAAAACATTGGAGCATGCATTTATTTTACTACCAACTCTTTAAGTATTTTACAAGTTTTTTGTAGGATGATTCTAACACTCAATTATGACTCCTACATTCTTAGCTTTTAAAATTAGTTGTGTTGTAAGTGAATCATGTAAAAAAGAACCCAAAGAAAAAGTTAAAGTAGAAATCATAAAAATGGGTTACTTTTGGATTGTTTCAAGCTTAAGATTTTCTAAAAAAGATTGTTAGAAGAGTTGGAAAGACTCTTGAAGGTTTGAAGTCTTGGTGGATGAATTCTGGAGAAGAATGAGATTTTAATGAAGAACTCATCCAAGCCGACTCGAAGCAAAGGAGCCAACCCTAACACATAGCACGCATGAAGGGTCTGGCACATAGATATTCGAGTCGACTCTAAGGGACCCAAGCTGACTCGTCCAGAACATGATTTTCTGAATTAGATAATCGAGCCGACCCAAAGGAAGTCCGAGCTGACTATATTATTCTGTCAAACATCCAAGCTGACTTTTCAAAGATTCGAGCCGACTCCTCCAGGGTCCAAAAAGAAGTGTTCTGAATGAACAGCTAGGAGAGCCAACCCGGACAAATCCGAGCTGACTCTTCCACAGTACAGTTTTGAATGCTTGTGGATCCGAGCCAACACAAAGTAAGGCGAGCCGACTCTTCCAAAGTAAGGAATCAAGCTACTGAGAAACTGAGCCAACCCAAATGAAGTGAGGTGACGACCAGAACTACTCTGTGGATCCGAGCTAACTCGAGCAGATTCGAGCTGACTCGAAGGCCAATTTCAGACCTATAATGGCTAGCTCCAGAACTTGGGATTTGAATACAAATAGTGCTCCAACGGTCAAGTATCACATCCCAACATTCTACAATGACTAAAACTACTTGAAAAGAGTACAAGATACAATAAATGAAGAATTGGGACAACTTTTAAAAAGGAGGAATGCTTATTTTGAATAAAAAAGAAACCTTAAGAGCAATGGAGCAAAAGAGATCATTCAAGATAGTCTTCAAGTCTTCACCAACTCACTTCAGAAGCTTGAAGCAATTATTGAAGAAGTTACAGAAGCCATTCAAGTGCATTAAAGTGAAATCAATTGGGCTTCTCTTGAGCTACATCGGCAACCATCCAACAACATTTATTTGTCATTTCATTGCTTTTTCTTTATAATTATTTTTCTAAATTGTTGAGTTGTTGGTGAGTCCGGTCTAAAATCCAAGTGGGTTGTTAGTGATCCTATTCAAAACTAACTGTTAGGGTTCTTGGTGATCTTAGTAAAACCAAGTTGGGTTCTTGGTGATCTTAGTAAAACCAAGTTGGGTTCTTGGTGATCCTGTTTAAAACCAAGTGTTGGGTTTCTTTGGTGAGCCTGGTTTAATAATCAAAGGGAGTTAGGTTTGGATTGTGTGCCTGTTAAAACAATCCGACTATATTCCGGTGGGAGATATAGTGAAAATCCCAAGTGATAATCTTGGGCAGTGGATGTAGGAGTGGGTTGCTCCAAACCACTACAAATTTCTTTTATTTGTGTTGTGCTTTCTCTAACTACTTGCACTTCTACTTTTAATTATTTGAACCACAGTACTTAACACTCCAAAGAAGTTTTTAAAGAATACATACTTGCATTAATTTTTAAATTCTCAATTCACCTCCCTCTTGGGAAAGCCACCTGGGCAACATAGACAAATTTATCACATCGGTAATCCTCTAAATCAGTTGATTATTATGTCTACTCGAGTGACAAGGACACTGGGTATCATAGGAGTAGATACTAGAACTAGAGGAGGTGCTGGTGATGCTCTAGGTGGTGGAAAAGATGGCCTAGCTCTACAAGAAGGGGACTTTGATGGATCATTTAATACTCCTATCTTGATACTCTACAAGTCCAATGACTACTCACCTTTCGGTACCCCAACCTATGCAAGGTTTGTGGTGTGGTAGGGCCTAAAGAAAGTCTATGGGTTTTAGTTATCAATAGGAAATTGCATCCCCGAGTTGACTCTAATTTCTATTTGAGTTGACTCAAATACACTACTTAAGTCAGCTTGGATCCAGGTTGAAAATAGAAAATCAAAAATAAAAAAAGGTTCTAAGGATTTTAAGGATTCTAAGAAGAAAACTTTTAGCTAGACAAGGTTCATATTAGATAATGGCGGTTGAGTTTCAAGAAGAAAAGGGAATGTTTAATCAAATGGGTGCTAAATCGATCTTTACTTAAAGGTTTGATAAAAATATCAGTTAATTACCTATCAGTACTAACAAAATTAAGTATTACATCTCCATTTAGAACATGATCTCTTATAAAATGATATCTTATCCTGATATGTTTAGTTCTTTAATATTAAATTAGATTTTTAGTTAAATTTATTATACTAGTATTATCACATCTTATGGGAATGTTATTTAGTTTGATACCAAAATCTTCAACTTATTGATTAAGTGCATAAATCTAGCATAGATCTAGCATAGAAGCATTAATTTATAGATCAAATTATCTTTATTTTTTAGAATTGATTCTTTTTCTTGAATTTTGCAGGTAAAAGGTGCACCATAACAAAGAGCTCGATCTACAGGCCTAAAGGATACAAATTAAGTCCAAATAGTGAATAATTATAGCCCAACACCCATCTTAAAGGTGGTCCAAAAAAGACCACATGCTACTGGTCCACCATGGACCAGCAGCTTGGTCCATAAGAAGCCTTCATGCAATCCATAAATAAATTAGAAGGAGATTTGAGACCATAGTCATCAATGAATTTGAAGGAGATTTGCGTCTAGATTCATCAATGAATTAGGAAAGGAATTATGGCTAGATTCATCTAGAATTTAAATTTCTTTATTTTTTTAGTCCTGTATCGAAAGAATATAAATAATCCTTCTTCCCTGACACTAATAAAATGGCCTGTATATTTTATAGAAAAAGTACATCATACTTTGTTCCACCCTTCCAACATACAAGGAGAGTGAGCTGAGGAAAAAAGAGCCTTTGTCAGATTCTGATTTTTTTATAAAAAATCTCAAGCCCTGTTAATGGCTTAAAAGTTAAATATTTTTGTAATCAAATTTTTTAAGCAATAAAATTTTATTCTTCTTAATTCAAATATTTTTTATAATTTTAATTTCAATACTAGAATGATTTAAATTATTGTAATTTAGTTTTTTTATAATTTAATTTCTGTAATTAGGCTAGTTTAATTTATGTACATCTTTAAATTCTATAATTTAAATTCTAGCAGGTAGTGTAGAATTTATTTTATATTTTTAAATAATTTTAAAGTTTTAATTTAAATCATATTTAGCTAAGCAAATCCCCTAAGGTTAGCGATGAAGCTAGACTATGATTAGAAGCTATTTCTTATGATCTGATGCAGGACTAATATGCATGCAATTCTTTTTGTATGTTTTATATGTGTGGTTAGGTAACTAATTCCCAAATTTCATATCAAATTAATTGTAGAGAATTTTGTATGAATTTTGAAGCCAAGCATGCAGATTAGAATCTAGAAAAGTACTAAAGAAGGATCGCCGGGGCAGAGAAGCCTCGGTTAGTGCAAGTTCTCCTACAATATAATTACTGGAGGTAGAGGGGGTGTATCTGACAATGTCTGAAGCACCCGGTGAAGATCGCAGTGAAGGAATTTCTCATTCCTCGATAGATGCGGCCTGGAAAACCAAGCCAAAGACCTGCGGACACCCGGCTTTCTGCTCGGTGGTCCGATTGAGGCTTGGTTGGAGTTGTTGGATTTGTAGGAACTTGGAGACCTGCAAACGACCTTTCAGGGGTTTGAAAACTTAAAGGAGATCAAGAAAATAAAGGAAAACAGTAAAGAGAAGAATGTTTTGGAGGGGGCTGGAAGGATGGTTGGCGGCAGGAAGATGGTTGCAAACACTGGGAAGAAGAACTCTCAAACCCTTTTATGTACATAGCAGGGTAATCACACAAAGCAATATAAGAACTCAAGGTTTATTTCATATCAAAATCAATCCTCAAACAAGAGACTAGGATCTTTTAAATAGACCCTTAGTCTTGGGCTCCAAGTAAGGACACATTAGTCTTTACATAAGAATCCTACTCCTACTCAAACCCTAGCTAGAAAATAAGGAAACATTAGATAGAAAAAATCCCTAAAAATTCACTTGACTTGGTCAACACTCCAAGGATGCCTAGGGGGGCATGTTGGGCTTCTAAGAGCATCAAGAGGCCTGCCCAAAGAGGTTTGGGCACATGGGCTTGGGCCTTTGGAAGCTGGGGTGGCCTGGTAGCCAGGTAACAGGAATATTCCTTGATATCTTGCTTCTTAGGGGCTTGGGCATGGCTCCTGGGCTTGATTTCTTTGGGCTAGGATGCAGGTGGGCCTCTCGAATCATGGATGCCCTAGTCTATGAATATATTCTGGCATCTAGAAGGGAATCTAGGTATCTGGAGGGCATCTGCAAGGAATCAGGGTTTTCTGAATTTTCCTCCTAGGGTCTTCAAATCTTAAAGCTGAGTTGGACTTGGGCTCAACTTCCATGTCTTCAATCAGGTTGGACTTGGTCTTCACTTGTATGATGTGGTCTTGAGTCTTCAATATGCTTGGACAGGACTCAAAAAAATAAAATTAGCTCAACATGAGCTGACTAGCATTGGACTGAACTAGCTCAACAAGAGTTGACTAGTACAGAACTGAAATAACAACTCAAAAGTCTCAAATAACAACTAAAATTGACTCAGATGGGCTAAGCCCTTATTACAGATGGACTCATAAATTATTGATCAATCCACAAAGGATTGAAAAGCCTCTGTCTTATTCTGGTGCCTCTGGTGTTCGCACCAATTCTCTCGGGGTGGGAGGAACTCGACCCTGTCGAGTGAAGATCAGATGGCTCACATCTCTCTCGAGAAGGTCTGGGTTGAGGCATTGCAAGTCCTCTCGAGAAATCCATGAATCGTCCGACTCTGATCGACCTTACCATCAGACCAGGAAGCATTGATAGCCATGGCCTAGGTCGTGATGGCTTGATCATCCAGGATATGCTAGATCCACTCTCCTCTCTCAGGCCAAATTTGTTAGTGGACACTCTGGGTTAGGGTCACTCACAACAGGAGGGGATAGGTCCAAAAGCCTCACTAGGTATCGCTACCGGTTTCCTGTACTCAACCAGGTCTATAATATTGAAGGTAGAACTAATGCCCAAATCCAAAGGCAAGTTTAACACCTAGGTATTTGATCCAACCTTCTCCATCACTTTAAAAGGTCCGGCTCCACGAGCATGAAACTTCTTTTAGGCCTAAGCCTAACCAAGATAGAATCTACTACATCAAATTCTTTGGTCCATCTTCGAGAATTAGCTAGTTGTTTTAAGATTAGTGCAGGTGGTGAACATGCTAGGCACATGCAGACTCTTAACAAGATGATGCAAAGGACTCAAACTAACACCTAATAGACTTGACTTTACATTCCTATCGAGGGAAATTTATTAGACTTTTATGGGCCTAAACCTAAGAGACTATAGACTCTCTAGGTCTGACCCTAGTGTGGTGTGCACAAGAGTATTTACAATGGACTACAAGCAAATGCCAAAGGGGATGCTAGAAGCATAATGCAAACCTAACATGCGTAATGAATGCATGCAGTAAGCTAGTCTTAACTAAATGCAATCTAATGATCCTAGAAATGCTGGAGATGTCTGGAAAGGGCAGAAAATAGGAAGTGGGTTCAAAATTAGTTTGGTAGGGTAGAGAAAAAGGTTCCGGGTTAGTTGGATGCAGTAGGATAAAAGAAGGCATGTCAGGGACTAATCCTAGACTAATGAGGCTAACCTTACGGGGTTGCGATATTTCTATGGGCAAGAAAAGGTCCATGCTATGGAAGGATGGGTCAACAATTTCTAAGAAGAGATCTTCAATAGGAATGGTAGGAAGGGATTCATCCTGAGGGCAATTGGTTAAGTAAGCCAAATCCTCAATAAAGTCTTCTTGTTCATGGAGTTTAGAAATAGGCTCTACAATTAGATCCTTTTATAGTGTTTCCTCAGGTAAAATCCTAGTATCAGAGTTCTCATTCCTCTAATTGTTCTTTCACTATAGCTTTAAGTTGGATGTGGTCAAGGTCAACTAGCTCTGGGTTGGTTTCTACCTAGGTATCTACTGGGTCAGCTAATTCTAGGTCTACTAAAGGTGTCTCCTCTTCTCCTTCATACTCATCCACTAGGCTCGCATCAGCTTCATACACTTCTGCGTTAATGTAAGCCTTGTCAATCTCAGGAATGGTTGGAGAAGGTTGGCTAGGGAAAAATTGGCTAGGTCCTGGTTTCTGATTATGGACACTAATCCTAGTAGTTTCAGGTTGCCTAAGGGGTGGTGGCTCACTAATGGGCTCATATTTAGGGGTACTAATCCTATTGGGTTCAAGTTGACTTGGGGAAACCTGACTAGTACTAGGCTGATACTTAGGGGTTATGGGTTCTCTGGGCTCATAGGACAAGGGTGCAAATCTATAGGTCATGGGATTATAGGATCTGGGGTCATAGGATTTTGGGTCAGCTCTATGGTCAGGTTCTAAGGATGGATCATGGTATGGGGTCCTCCTAAGGTTGGGCTCCCTATATGGGTCAGGATATTGGGTTCTCCTAGGGTTGGACTCCCTATATGGGTCAGAATATTGGGTATTGGGTTTACTAAGCTCATAGGATATGGGCTCATAGGTTCTAGAGTCATAG
The DNA here is from genome assembly GCA_021397845.1 of Areca catechu. NCBI lineage: Eukaryota > Viridiplantae > Streptophyta > Magnoliopsida > Arecales > Arecaceae > Areca > Areca catechu. The sequence continues at coordinate 110,196,850 of CM038051.1, read as the reverse complement.
GATTTGGAGTCATAAGATCTATAGGCTGTGGGTATACTAGGTTTATATGGAGTGGATGGATAGGATCTATGTTCATAGGTTTTGGGTACATAGGGTAAAGGTGGCTTTGGTTTGGATCTAGTCTGGGTCCTACAGGTTTTCTTTAGGATTTCTAGTCGGTTGTCTAGAAGATCAAACCTATGGTTCATTTGGAGCATGGATTGGGCTAGCTACTCAGTAAAGGCTTTAATTTGGGCCTGAACCCCAGACTCCATGACTAGACTGGGCTGGATATGAACTAACGGGCTCCTAATCTATACTAGACATGGGCTGATGGCCTAATGGGCTTCTAATCTAGTGCTCATGCAAGCTTGATCAAACCGACTATAACTGACTAGACCTAGAGTCCAAAACTAAGGGCTCAATCAGAGTAACAAGCTAGCCTATAGTAACCTTGTACTCAGCTAGAAAGGTGTAAGGGGAGTGTTAGGTCCCTGATTGCCAATCCTAAACACCAATTAGAGATTGGCCAGGTAGGCAGACCAGCACACAAGCCCTTCAGGATTGAATCCCTAAACCACCATTCTAGACACCGAGCACAAAGCACAAACAGGTTAGCTTGACACAATGATTTGACAATTAGCCCGGACCCGACCAGTAGGTGTCTCTAGCCCACTAGGGCAAATTAAGTCTAGTTAATTTTAGGTTAAGGCTTGGAACCGAATGCAAGGGGTATGGTTTTGGGCTAAGGAGAGGTGATCAAATCCTCCCCCCATCTGACATAGCAAGAGTGCCCTTAAAAGTAGATTATGCAATGATGGCAAGCAAATGATGCAAATTAGGGTTAGATGTTTTGGTAGCTTTTAGAGAATATATAATTTTTTTTTTATATTTTGGTATTTTCTTAAATAGAAGAAAACTTGCAAATTATGGAATAATATGCAGGAAATATACTAAAATTAAAAGATATGCAAAAGATGCTAATCAAAACCATAAAACTTCCAAACTTGTCTTGCTAAAAAAAATAGAGCCAAAAATTTGCAGGCTGTATTTCGGCTTGAAGAAAATTCACAGATCGAAATAAAATCTGTAAAAATTTTGGAAAATACTTTGAATAATGATGAATCCAAAAAATAGATTTTAGAATGTTTGAAGTTTAGGACAAGGAGAAATAACTAAATTAATAGAGTATATATGGATTGAAAAATTACAGAAAACAAGCCCTAATCTATGCTCTGATACCAGATGATGCTGGACTAATATGCATGCAATTATTTTTATATATTTTATATGTGTGGTTAGGTGATTAGTTCTAAAATTCTAGATCAAAATTAATTGTAGGAATTTTTGTATGAATTTTTGAAGCCAAGCATGCAGATTAGAACCTAGAAAAGTACTAAAGAAGCATCGCCGGGGCTGAGAAGCCCCGGCTAGGGCAAGTTCTCCTACAATATAATTACTGGAGGTAGAGGGGGTGTACCTGGCAATGTCTGAAGCACCCGGTGAAGATTGCAGTGAAGGGATCTCTCGTTCCTTGATGGATGCGGCCTGAAAATCGAGCTAAAGACTCGCGGATACCCAACTTTCTGCTCGGTGGTCCGATTGAGGCTTGGCTGGAGTCGTTGGATTTGTAAGAACTCGAGGACCTGCAAACGACCTTTCAGGGGTTAGAAAACTCATAGGAGATCAAGAAGATAAAAGAAAATAGCAAAGAGAAGAAAGTTTTGGAGGGGGCTGGAAGGATGGTTGGTGGCAGGAAGATGGTTGCAAACACTGGGAAGAAGAACTCTCAAACCCCTTTATGCACACAGCAAGGTAATCATACAAAGCAATATAAGAACTCAAGGTTTATTTCATATCAAAATCAATCCTCATACAAGAGACTAGGGTCCTTTAAATAGACCCTTAGTCTTCGGCTCCAAGTAAGGACACATTAGTCTTTACATAAGAATTCTACTCCTGCTCAAACCCTAGCTAGAAAATAAGGAAACATTAGGTAGAAAAAATCCCTAAAAATTCTCTTGACTTGGTCAACACTCTAAGGATGCCTAGGGGGGTGTGTTGGGTTTTTAAGAGCATCAAGAGGCCAGCCCAAAGGGGCTTGGGCGCATGGGCTTGGGCCTTTGGAAGCTGGGGTGGCCCTGGTAGCCAGGTAGCAGGAATATTCCTTGGTATCTTGCTTCTTAGAGGCTTGGGCTTGGTGCCTGGGCTTGATTTCTTTGGGTTAGGATGCAGGTGGACCTCTGGAATCATGGATTCCCTTGTCTATGAATATATTCTGGCATCTGGAAAGGAATCTAGGTATTTGGAGGGCATCTGTAAGGAATCAGTGTTTTCTGAATTTTCCTCCTGTGGTCTTCAAATCTTCAAGCTGGGTTGGACTTGGGCTCAACTTCCATTTCTTCAATCAGGTTGTACTTGGTCTTCACCAGTATGATGTGGTCTTAAATCTTCAATATGCTTGGACAGGACTCAAAAAATAAAATTAGCTCAACATGAGCTGATTAGTATAGAACTAAAATAACAACTCAAAACACTCAAATAACAACTAAAATGGACTCAGATGGGCTAAGCCCTTATTACTGATGGACTCATAAATTATTGATCAATCCACAGAGGGTTGAAATGCCTCTATCTTATTCTGGTGCCTCTGGTGTCCGCACCAGGATCTCTTCTTAAGCTTTTAATTTTTTAGAGTTCTTTCTTTTCAATTTCTTGCCAAGTGACTTGATGGACTATTATTGGGTTTCAATTTCTTCATAATTCATACTTGATTCGATGCAAGAAGGGTAATAGATAAAAGGCTCATAATATTTTTAAATCCTTTTCTCTTCTTTCTTGTAGAAACCTTGATGGATTATTATTAGATCAGAATCTTTTTATAATCTATACTTGGTTAACATAAAGGAAGAAGCTTAATAGATATTATGGGAGAAACCATAGAAAGGCTCTCTAAGTCATTGATCTAGTGGATTTAAAAGTCCTAGATCTTTAGATTATTTATCTCTATGATTTAATTAATTTTTACTTTAGTAGAAAATAAAGAAACAATCTCTCCCTATCTATATTAAAGCTCCTTTAAGAAAGGATTTGAACATAGTTCAAATACCCAATTCCTTGTGTGATTGACCTGTACTCACCAAATGTGCTATGCTTTACAACATGAATTTGTGATTTAAATTTAAAACACATCAAGTTTTTGGTGCCATTGCCAAAAAATTGGTGTGTTTTAAATTGTATTTCAAAATTATTGCTCTTTGTGCTTTTAATTTAACTTTAATTTGATCTTTCTAACTTTTTTATTTTTTTCAGGTTGGTGAGTGCTGGAAGCCAGGTACATTATTTAGACTATCCTTTCTTCTTTGAGCATATTATTTTGATTTTAGTTTCATATTAATTTTTAATTTAAACTTATTTGTTCTTTTTAGTTGTGCATAAATATTTTTAAATTACTTTAAGGGTACAAATTTAAATAAGATAAGGTGGGGAGTTCGTTACTCTTTCTTAGCCTACAAACAAGTTTTCTTCATTTGCATTAACCCGAGCCTCTAAATAAAATTAATTAGATGCTGACCCTAGGAACATCTGAGCTCATTAGGACAAGGATATCTAAGAGTTGTACCCAGGTAGTTTCAATCATTGAATTGGTGTCTAGAAAAGTGGTTCAGGGATCATAGTCCTGAAGAAAGGTGGTCCTTTAATTGATTCTATTTATTGACCTGGCCAATCTAATTGGTGTCTAAGGAAAGTAGTAGGGGAATCCTTACTAATCTTATACTTACCGATGAATTTGGTTAATTGGTTCATACTTGGAGTGCTCGAAGATCAACTTAGAATAGTTTGGAGCTATCTAGTTCTAGGCTAACCCTAGGATAGAATTAATTTTATGCAAAACTTGTTTGAAAAAAATAAAAAAATAAAAAAATTCTCTAGGTTCTCATCTTTAGCAATCTTCCTTCTTTTCTTCTCTATTTCACTCACAAAAAAGAAAAGAAAAGAAAATAATATTGTTTTAGGTATTTTTTATAATTTTGATTGCCCTAATATAAGGTTGCCTTGACATAACTGGAAGTTATATTGCATGGTTGTCCTAGGGTATACAAAGGTTGAATTATTTTAGAACATTTGAAGAAAAGTTTCTAAATAAATAAATATATGTTGGATATGGCCCTTGATTTTGATGAATAATAAAATATTAAGTATATGTTTGGTACTAATGTTTCAATTAGAGTTATGAATTCTAGGTCACAGATACATCAAATTCTCTACACAAAAGTATCAAAGTCATTGACATTAATGTAAGATGAATTTAAAAGTTTTAGAAGTCTTCTCATCTTGAAAAGCCATGAAATTGATCATTTTGGTCTTTATGAAGAAGAAATTGGAAGTTTATTGGATAATTTTTAGAGTTTCAAAGCTTGGAATACAATTTAGAAATGGTACAGACCAAGTCTCGACTCAAGTATGGACTCATGAAGGCAAGTGTCGACACCTCTGAAGATTGGCATGCAAAATTTTTGATGGCATGCCAAGTGTTGACTCAGATCGACTCAAGGCCTAAGAACAGAAATGGATAGAACCTCATTTTTGGACTTCAGTGAAGTTTTACTCAAGTATCGACTCACAAGTTCAAGTATTGACTCATGGCCTAGATAATAAAAATTACAGAACAGTGTCATTCCTGGATTTTTTGCCTAGTGCTGACTCAAGTATCGATTCACAGGTTGACTCATAGCCTAAGACCAGAAATGAAGCAAAACATTGGATTTCAAGAATCATACATGGTGTCGATAAGTGTTGACTCATAAAGACTCAACTATCGACCCAAGTGTCGACTCACAGGTTATCTCACACGTTTTAACAACAGTAACAACTATATTTTCAAAACCTCAGAATTGATTCAAACGGTCCAAAATGGGTAGTTTGTCTTCTCTAACAGTCACAAGCAACTTTTTGAAGGTTTCTCATGTATTTATCACTCACCAAACTCATTGAAGATATAAGAGAAAGATAAAAGAGAAACAAGAGACACTAGAGATAAATCTTATCTTTTGAGAAAGCTATTGAAAAGATAAAAGTGAGCCAAAAAGGAGATTCTACCTGAAAAAGCCTTCATTCTTACTGTTGAGCATTCAAATCATTATCCAAAAGTATTCATTGAAAGCTTCCAAGAAGAAGAAGATAACTCAAGCATTCAAGAAGAGCTTCATCGACATTATTTTTTCTTTTTTGAGAGTTTTATTCTTGTACTTAAAACTGTACTCTAGTTTTATTTGCTGTTACTAGTTTCAAGGCTATTAAAACTAGGGGTTAGGCCCTTCCAAGACGTGAATTGGAATTTAAGCCAATTGTAGGCTTAAGGGAAAGGTTGTTGGTGAGCCTAAGTGAGAAAACCAACTATGGGTTTGACTTGTGAGCCCTTGAAATCAAGTAGGTAGATTATAGTATAATTCCCAAGAGGTAGCTTGGGAAGTGGATGTAGGTGCTAGGAGTGCACCGAACCACTATAAACTTCTTGTGTTTGTATGTGTGCTTTATCTTCTCATTTTATTTCCTTGCATTTCTGCTTATTCTTTAAAGCACAGCATCTAGATCATATTTAGCACACGTACAATATTACACAAATACAATAGTTCAGCACATACTTGTTTAAAAAGTTTTAAAAATCCAATTCACCCCCCTCTTGGATTGCTATGCTGGGCAACAATATATATATATATATATATAATTTTAAAAATAGAAGATATAGTAAATATAGTAAATTCTCCACTTCCTACATGGAGAAGGATATCGGGTCGACTAGTTAGAATTGATACAATTCCTTTTTCAAACCCTATGATCTCTATAATGGATATAATAAATCAACCCCAAATCCTTAACGATTTATATTATCCAGTCAATTCTGTCCAATCTTCGTGCATATGGTTGCCACAATCTATTGCAAATAATTTTGAAATCAATCCTCGGATCATTAATATGCTTCCAAAGTCATGAAAATAGAGGATGAATATATATGTTTATTAAAAAATTTGAAGTGGTTTGTGTAACCATGAGGCAACAACAATTGTTAGAGAATGAAATTAAGCTAAAACTGATCAATTTTTCCCTTAAGGATAATGCCAAAAAGTGGCTCTATAGTCTCCCAAATCAATCTATCATAAATTGAGAGGGCATTGTAAGAGTGATCCTAAAAATATATTTTCCTCACCATAAATAGCTAGAATTATAAATGAAATTATCGCCATCTAGATCATCATGGCTTGCAGGTGTTGTGCAGTGTCGGTTGGTGGCACTCCTGTCGAGCATCCAATGCACATGCCTGGACCTGCAAAAGAAAGGAAACCCATGCTGGGGATCCTAGAGGGGGCACTTCGACGATCAAGTCAGTGGACGGTCTAGAGGAACTGATCCTTGTCAGTGGATCATGAAGCAGTCCCCACATCGAAGGTTCCTAGAAAAAAAATGAAGTGAGAGGTTGGGTCGAGAAGGAGGGCACGAGTAATGGTGGCCGTTGGAACTCTCTCCAGGAGTTCTTAGATGCTCTTCATATGCCTCGTGCCTCGCTGTGGTTCCAGCCCCTTCTCGCTTACCTTCGTTGGAGACCCCTTCAGATTTTTTTATAGGCTAGGCATGCCTTCTATGGGGTATGGAACTCTATCTCTCAGGACCCTTCCATGTCCCACCTTTGCTAGTGGGATGCAGGCCTACTTTTTTTCCCTGGGTGGTTAGAGATTTTCCACTAACTGAGCCCCCAGAGAATGTGGAGGGGGTGCGCCTCCCTTGTGGCAGGGAGATGTGCTACGGGCGCTGACACCCCGACAGGGTGCTGCTTTCCATTGGTGCCGTCCTACCATCTTGCAGAGCACTGGTCTAGGGGCAGGTGCTACAGGGTTTGAATTCATTGATGAGCCCTTCCCCTTCTGGGTGGTGCAGATAGTGGATAGTGGAGCTCCTTTCCCAGGCGGCACAAGTAATGTATAGGGAGTTCAATGGCTTTGGTGAGGCGCTCCCTCGTAGACCCGCATGCCCTGGCGAGACTCCACTTTGCATAGGTGCAGTCAGCATGCTCTGAAGGGGATCCATTCCTCTAGATTTTCCAGGTGATGTGCCATTGCCCTCCAGCCATGCCAGCCTACCCAGGTGTGCTAAGGTGAGGGCAATGGCACCACTTGTTGGCACCACCACTTGTTCTCCCAGGGGAGAGGTTGACTTTGACCATGGGATCGACCTCGAGTGGGGACTTTCCCTGCAGGCACAAAGAATAAGGATCCGACCTCGGTCAGGGCTCAACCTCGGGGGAGCCATTCTGACAAGAGGGGCATGAAGAATGAAGGCCTAACCTCGACCGGGTCTCAACCTCGGGGTAGCCACTCTAGCACGAGGGGCACAAAGAATGAGAGCCTAAACTTTTCTAGGGATAGACCTCGGGGGAGCCACTCCAACACGAGGGGCACCAAGAATGAGGGCCTGACCTCAACTGGGGCTCGACCTTGGGTGAGTCACTCTAGCACGAGGGGCATGATAAATGAGGACCTGACCTCGACTAGGGCTCGACCTCGGAGGAGCTGATCCAGCATGAGGGGCACAAAGAACGAGGGCTCGACCTCGACCGGGGCTTGACCTTGGGGGAGCCACTCCAGCATGAGGGGCATGAAGAATGAGGGCCTGACCTCGACTGGGGCTCGACCTCGAGGGAGCCGCTCTGTTACGAGGGGTTCAGACTAAAAGAGGTTCCACTAGAGTCTTTGTCTAGTTGGCACTGCCCGCCATCGTGGCCTCAGCTGGGTCTGAGAGGGACTCCATGTCAGCGGTCCCGCAACATCAATTGCCCCCACTCACGAGTCTTGACATGACATGGCGCTCGGGTTGAAGGGAGTTATGGTGATGCTAACATGGAAAAGATGAACATCCAGCACCATTAAATGCTCTGATCACTAACAATTCATAGATCGTGCCTCGAGGCCAATGCGGGGATGCCATGTCAGTGGGCTCCAGGTATCATGAGGGTTGACGCCATGCTCAAGGCGATCTCTGGAGTACCAAGGCACCATTTTCGGTCAATGTCGACACGTTGCATGCATCCAGCATTGAGAGGATTGAAAAGACACATGGTGCAGCTTGGCCACTTTGAAAGGGAGGAAAACTTTCCTCAAACCATCTTTTTCAAACCTTCGGACCTCGCAGATGAGATAGTGCCCTTATTTTCCAGTTTGCCCCCTTTTTTCTCGAGGCATTGAAGTCAATCATTCCCCTCCTTGTCTTCCTAACCTTCGATTGGGTTGAGAGGGTCCCTCCTTAGGACCCGTAAGACTTCTATTCTTTGTTTCTCCACCTCTTTGTTTAGAGATGAGTCCCTCGGATTGGGGTAATCCTCCCTCTAGCAATCCTGACGGAGCTGGACCTTCCCGATCGAGGACCCCATCCTTTGATGAATAGGATGAGGTTCCCTTAAGCCTCAGTGTCTGTAGAAGCACTCAACCAACTGGGATCATCATCGGTGGTCCTAGGGCCCCTCCTCCTGCTCCATCTTCTAGTCTTCCAATCCCTCCTTCCGGTTCGACTAGTCCCTCTGGTGTTGCCTCAGTGATGACTAGAGAGGACCTCTCAGGCTCCGGGAGACATACGGGGTCCTGGACTTTATCCGGCTCTCTGTCCCAGGACCGAGGGAGTGGGTCACCTTTGGTGGCCTAGGTTGGATAGCTTTGTACAAGACTTCTTTCTTCGGGGCTCTTCATTTCCTCTACATCCTTTTTTCCTCTCCTTCCTTAGCAACTTTTGTCTAGTTCCAGCCCAGCTTGCTCTTAATGCCATTAGGGTCATCTCCTACTTCATTATCCTCCATCACTTCCACGAGATTGTTGCCCATTTTTTCCTCTTCAGGGCATTTTTTACCCTGAAGTGCCACCTTACCGATGGGGTTGTGTTTGTTGCTCCTCGCCTGAAGGGCATTAAGTTTGAACACTCCTCTTCAATCAAAGGATGGAAGACTAGATATTTCTTCACATCAATCGAGGTGATCGACTAGGTCTAGAGTGATCCAAACTGGTCTTCGAACCTTAACTCCCAAGTGGAGCTGGTGGACCCGAAGGTGTATGACCAGCTCATCACCTCCTAGATTTCGTTTCTTCAGGAATTGCTATCCGAGCAGAACCTGCATGATGCCGGGGTTAGCCCAATCTGGGGCCTAGGTGAGCCTTCTTTGATCATGTCTCCTTTCTTTCTTTGGATCCTTCTCCTTTGTAGGAATGAAGTTCTCTGTGGAACAAATCTAGTGATGACCCGGAAGAGGGGCACATCTCTTGGTCCAGGGAAAGCCCAGCAAAAAGGGCTCGTGAAAAACCTAGCAAGGGGCCCAGGTCGACTGCCCCATCTGGCCGAGAGAGTGGGGCTGTTGGCTAGCCTCCTCATCACCTAGGTTGTAGGTCCAAGCCCCGGTGTGGGGACTCGATGCGGTGGCACGGGCCAGCATGCGACCCATGCTGTAGTTGAAGCCTAGGAGGTGATCGAGGTGGAGGCCGAGCTGAAGAAGAGTGAAAGGATGCCACGTCCACCACCCCCATCGGTGACTGAGGTGGCGACCCATGACCGATGGCCTAGATTTCTCCATCGTTGACTTCCTCGGGTTTGACGATGGCCGCAGTGCCGTTGGCCCTAGCAGTACATTGGATCTCGATGACCGTGCAACCAAACTCGATGGTCACCCAGGATCTCGTGTTGGCCGAGCTGATGATGGAGTTCACCATCCAATCGCGCGACCACCGGGAGAGAAGTGGCAAGCTGCTGGTAGAGGCCATCACCGGCACCCTACCCTTGCTCTTCACAGTAAGCTCCCTTTCACTGCCTCCTCTTCTCATTGCTTAGCTAGCTATATTTGCTAAATCATTTGATGATGCATGTCAGCACCGACATCCTCCTGATCCGAGACTATAGTACCCTATGCACCAAACGGGAGGCCCTATTGAAGGCAGATATGGAAGCACTCAGGGAGGCGGCCAAGGCTCAGACTAAGAGGGTCCGAGTTCTTGAGGACTAGCAGCCGCAGTGATGGAAGCCGCAAGAAGGACGTAGCTAAAAGTGGTGCGAGGTTGCAAGGCCTTGATGGAGTTCGCCGATGAGGACTAGGAGGCAGTCATGGACTCTTTAATTTAGTGGTTCATTTTATACCGATCAAAGGTGGTGCAGGCCTTCCCCGATGCTGGATCTAGAGGCCCATCATCATTCGACGGCCACTAGCACCAGTGTTGAGGAAGTAGGGCCTCCAGCCGAAGCAAAGGAAGTTGTAAGCCACCATCATCTTTCATGGTGGCATTAGCTTCTAAGGTGGCACCCCCACCAATGGAGAGCCATGGGTATGCCAGCAACCCCCCTCCACATCCCGGGAAGGAACCCGTGGAGTAGTAGTTGTACTTAGCATTTTCATTTTTCTTTTCACCTCTTTAGGGGCTGCCCAGCCTGTCGAGGTCTCCTTCACTGTAATTAAACTTCATTTAATGAAATCCATCTTGTTTTCATTGAATGCTCCTCTTCTTCCCTTTTTTTTGGCTTCCTCATACTTAGGAGTTTTTGCTCAGGGACATCTTAATAGAATTCCTCCTTTTCCATCAGATGGTCTTCTTCCTTTTCCTTTTCCTCCAAGTGCATGGGCCTAATCTTCATTGTGACCACTGCACCAATACTTCTCAAGCTCCAGTTCTTCCTAATGGTCCCTTAGAGATAGTTGGTGACCGAAGGGGACTTAATGGCCCCATTTGTTGTCTTTGCCATGCCGAGAGCTTCATCACGGGTCCTCAGGGGTTTGGCCAGGGTTGACCACTATTTTGGAGCCTCCAAGGTTCTGTGGCTCCCTCCTTGATCCGAGAGTAGGTGGATGGCTGGAAGGACCTTGGAGGTTCTTGCAAGTATCCCTATCAAGCCAGAATGCCATTGATTTTGTGGGATAGAAATTCTAGGCCTGCCATCATCGGCTTAGGATATTGGCTTGTGTTTGCTGGACCAAGGGTCTGGTAGATTGATTGCGGGACTTCTTGGGAACTCTGGCTTGCCATCATCGGACTGAGGTCCGATGGATTGGATACGAGACTTCCGGAGCATCATGGCTTGCCGCCATCGAACTAGGGATTCGACAGATTGAATATGGGACTTCTGGGGCATCCCGGCTTGCCACCGCTAGACTGTGAGTCAAGCGGTAGATGGCAAGATTTCTTGGATTTCTTGGTGAGCATCTCTGGACTGTGAGTATGGTGGCAGATATGGGGCTTCACGAGTTTCCTAGCTTTGGAGTGATGGTTTTCAAGAGTTTCCCAGCTTTGAGGTGCCGAACTATGAGTCAAGTTGTAGATGGTGAGATTTCTGGAATTTCTCAATGGACATCTCTGGACTGTCAGTAAGGCGATAGATGCGGGGCTTCGTAAGTTTCCCGGTTCTCGAGTGTGGGCTTTAGAAGTTTCCTAGCTTTGGAGTGTGGGGCTTCAGGAGTTTCCCGACTTTAGATGTGGGGCTTCAGGAGTTTCCCCACTTTAGAGTGTGGGGCTTTGAATGTTTCCCGGCTTTAGATACAGGGCTTCCAAAGTTTCTCGTCTTTAGAGTGTGAGGCTTCAAAAGTTTTCTGGCTTTAGATGTGGGGCTTCAGGAGTTTCCCAGCTTTAGATGCTAAGCTTCAAGAGTTTCCTGGCTTTAGATGCCAGGCTTCAGGAGTTTCCCAACTTTGGAGAGTGGAGCTTCAGGAGTTTCCTGCCTTACATCCCCAGACCTAGAGTCGGGCGAAGGCATTCTTGCACACATGAAGATTATTTTTTCCAAAAAAGAACTTTCTATTAATGGAAGAGGGTCATACATTATTGATAGTACATCCTCAAGTTGCTAGCATTCCAAGTTCATGTGAACTTGGAGCCATCTAGTCCAATGTGGTAGTATGCTCCATGAGGGAAGGCTTTGACCACACTATAAGTGCCTTCCTAGTTGGGGGAGAGCTTATCGCATTCACTAGGCTACGAGACTTCAGCCCGGTGCAGAACCAGGTCACCCAGAAGGAAGGTCTTTAGCTTTACACAAGAATTGTAGTGCCAAGTGACCTGCTACCTATATGCAGCCATGCGGAGCCAAGCCTTGTCTATTATTTCCTCCAGAAGGTCTAGGTTGAGCAAAAGCCTGGCTAAATTCTTAGCTTTATCATACTATTCTATCCAGAGTGTGGGTAGGCCCAGTTCCACTGGAATCATAGCCTCGGTTCCAAAGGCAAGATTGAAGGGTGTGTCTCCTATTGTCGTTCTGGGGGTGGTGTGGTAGGCCTAGAAAACACTGGGAAGTTCTTCGGCCCACCGCCCCTTAGCCTGATCTAGCCTAGTGTGGAGCCTTTGGAGGATGGTTCGGTTGGTCACCTCGGCCACGCTGTTGGTCTGGGGGTAAGCCACCAAGGTGAAATGGTGGTGGATGTTGAGGTCAGTACAGAACACTTCAAATGCTTGGTTATCGAACTATCGTCCATTATTTGTGATGATAGAATGAGGAAGTCCAAAATGGCAAACAATCGACTTCCAAAGAAAGGATCTGACCTTGGCTTCAGTGATCCGTGCCAATGGCTTGACCACGACCCACTTGTTGAAGTTGTCGATGGCCACTATCAGGTATCTCCTCTATCCAGACGCGAGGGGGAAATGACAAAAATAGATCAGCTGGTTGAACTCCTTCAACAGCAAATCAAGGCAGCAGGTTAAACTCCTTCAATAGTAAAACAGATCTAGAAGAAGATGTCAACATGAACTCCTAGCAGTCCTCAGAACAGATCAGCAAACAGGGCTTCCACTTGATCTATAACACTTAAACAACAGCAAGAACAAGAAAGGGATCGGTCCAATCTCTCAAGGTGTCCAAATGTCCACCCTCTAGAGTATCCATGCGCGGGCTCTCGCTGATCCAACTCTCGGATGGATGCTAGTCCTCTGGGAATCAATGAATAGGTCATGGATATGTGGAGCAGGGAAAGCCAAACAGATCTTCACGAACGGTTTCTCCAAGACTGTCCTTACTCCACCAAGAGCACACAATGGAAAACTTAAAGATCAAGGAAGGATTTCACGGGACGCTCTATGAATTTCTGCACTCAGATATTCATCCCAAAAGCTCTCTCATAGATGGCTATTAATAGCTCTCTGCTCCTCTCTTATCACATGCCCTATTATTTCCCATCTATCATATCTCATAGCCTTCAACCAAGTTATATAAGAGGCTGAGAAAACCCATGAAGGCAGGGAAGTCATCATGAGAGATGTACAGATAAAACCCAAACTCTTTTTGAATTATCTCTTGATTAGTTTAAAATGCTAGGAACCACAGGCTGGAAGAGAACAATGTGGGCTATATTACCATGGAAGCATGGAACCCAAGCAAGTCTGCAAACCGGTGTTTTAAAATTGCTGGGAGAAAACACCATGTAAACATGCCATGTTTTAAACCGGTTCATCAAGACCCCGGTCCAACCAAACCGATCAGTAAGAAAAAAAATTGGGTCCAGTCCTGGTCTACCAGGAATAGTTCCTGGTTGACCCAAACCAATCCTGGTCAATCTAAATCAGACCAAGTTAATCAGAATAAATCCAATGTGTGCTCAATCAGATCGTTTGACCTTATACCGAAATGATTCCCAATCATTGATCGGCTCCTGAATCAAGAAGAAATCCTCTATGGCATGTGACCTCATAGGTTCGAACCTAAACAGTAGCACTGGAACACTTCCAGTACTAGCACAAGATACCATCTAGCAATGGGTCCCGGCATCCGGATAGGCCAAAGATGCGAGAGCAATCTATCGAACCTCTGGCATATGATTATCGTATAATTCATCCCTTTGACCTCCAACGCTCAAGATGACCTAGGGTTAGACTGCCAACCCTAATTGAGTCAATCCACAACATGTCTCAACCTCGCAAATCCAGTAACTCCTCACTAGGACTACCCTGATCGAGGATTTGCTAAATTAAGACACTACGAGACATTCAATCCAAACAATTTGGACATGACAATTCCATCATTGTCCACTACTGCTCCACAAGTACTTTCCTATACCTAGAAACCTTCCATCATCAGATTAGAAATCTAGGTAGTCCGACACCAAGGCACAGAGAGTTGCTTGCTAGCTACCATGGTGATCTCAGGTTAGAGGGACACATATACCCATATCCAATCATGAGCAATCCTTTGGCAGAAAGGAGCTCCATGAAGTCACATTTAATGAGATGTCACACATCCCACTAGCAGATCACATCAGTATCACCACACTCCTTTGGTCAATAGGATAGCCAAACGATGTGAACCACAACAACCTACACTTGATACATTGCCATCCTGTACAATATATCTTTTGGTTGTGAACCTTTTTAAAGGACCACTCAATATATCCTCTCTATATCGAAGTCAATGCAGTCCTAAGGACTTCATCACATAAATAGAGTTCATTACAGGAAAATGTATAATGTGATAAGTTGCCAAAATAATGTTTTATTAATTCATATACATATTACAATACTGAGCACAACCTCCTACAACCTAGGCGATTGGCTTTGGGACACAATTCTCAACAACTTCAACTTGTACTGAAGCTAATCAGAATAGTATCTAATACCCATTTTCCTTTTACAATAGTCGAACTCTTTAATTTCGAGAGCTTTAGTGAAGTGGTTGGCCAGATTCTCCTTTCCATTGATCTTCATAAGATTGATGTCGCCTCATTCCACGATCTCTCGCATGAGGTGATAGCACCACAAAATGTGCTTGGTGCGGTGATGAGACTTTGGCTCCTTAGCTTGAGCAATGGCTCTTGTGCTGTCATAATACACTAGAATAGGACCATCTAGGAAAGGTACCACCCCTAGCTCTCCAAGAAACTTCTGCAACCACACGGCTTCCTTTGCTATATCTGATGCTGCAATGTACTCTACTTCGCATACCGAGTCTGCAATTGTTGCCTGCTTGGAACTCTTCCAGTAGATCACTCCTCCATTTAGAGTAAACACAAACACTGATACACTCTTACTATCATCTCTGTCTGACTAGAAACTAGAGTCAGTATACCCCACAATGTTACCCAGGTGGCTTCCCAAGAGGGGAGTGAATTGGGATTAAAAAACTTTTCACAATTATGTGCATTTTGAAATTCTTTTAGTATTGTGGTGCAATATACAATGAAGAAGTAATTAAGTAAGAGCAATGAAGCAATGAGAACACAAGCACAAACACAAAGGATTTAAAGTGGTTCAGAGCAACCTGCTCCTATGTCAACTACCCAAGCACCACTGGGATTTTGACTATATCCCCCAACCATAATATTATCTTTTATTTTATCAAGCTCACAATCCGAACCTATGCACTTTGGTTTTACCAGGAACACCAAAGAAACCCAAACTCCCTTTGGTTTAAACAGGATCACCAAAGAAAATCCTAACACTTGGTTTTATACCGGGATCACCAAGAACCCAACTTAGGTTTTCGCAAGGCTCACCTAAAAAACCTTTAACCCTCTCTTAAGACACAGCCCCTAGCTGTTCTTAGAGAAAACAATGATAAAGAGAAGATAAACAAGCAACTACAACAAACCGAGTTTGTTTAAGTGTTACCGATGTAGATCAAAATGAAGCCTAGCTTTGAATGCTCTTCAAGCTGCTTCTATGCTTCTTCAATGAGTGGATTCAATGATGGAGTAGAGTTGGTGAAGCTTTGAATCCTAACTTGAAAGCTCTTGAAGTAGGTAGGTGAAAGACTTGAAAGCTCTTCAATATCTCAAGATAATTCCATAATAATGCTCTAATAATTGTTTAATCCATCAAAACAATCCCTTTTATAGTTTTCTAAGAGATATGGCCGTTGAGGGCCTAGGGATTCATGAAAGAACTCTTGGAGACAAAATGGAGTTCAAAAATCAACTTCAGCAACTAGTCGTTGGAGTGCAGAAAATGGCTACACTAGTTGGCTCGAGGTCCACGAGTTAGCTCGAAGTCTCAGATAGCCCAAAACAAGTTTCTATGAGAGTCAGCTCTTCAAGCTGGAGTTCGCTCTTGCCTTCAGTCAATTGAAAATGATACATACCTAGAGTCGGCTCTTTAATTCAGAGTCAACTTGAGTTCTCAGTCCATCAAAATTCATAACATTGGATGAGTCAGCCTTGGGATAGGAGTCGGCTCGAGATCTCAGGCTTCAAAAAACTATTTTCTTCCATGAGTCGGCTCTTGATACTGAAACTATGAAATTTTCTCCGTGCCATGCCATAATGAGTCGACTCTCGATCCATGAGTTAGCTCTTGCTAAGTCTTTAATTGATGCTTCAAACTTCTTCAAAACTCTTCATCATTAGAATCAAACAAAAGCTAATCGGCTTGTACCAGTTCAAGTTCATAAAAATTACATACAAAATGAATTACCTTCCAATCAATTTGAAAACCATTTTAAACTAAAGGTAACCAATTTCCTGCAAAACATCTTAAGTAATTTGAAAGAATTAGTATCAAATACATGCTCCAATATTTTATGATCATCAAAATCATTACAGGGTCAATAATCTCCCCCTTTTTGATGATGACAAAACACTGGGCATGAATAGAATTTAAAATGCTTTACAATTACTGTATATTCGTATTTATCAAATAACATTGATCATAGTGTGTATCACACAGATTAAGTATCAGGTATTGACATAGTGTGTCATAATGTATAATATGTATCAAATATATAAAACTGAACATTATCAATACCAAGTATCATATGTATCGATACACTGTATTATCTATATCATAAGAGCAATAAGTATTAAAACATAATGTATCAAGAGTATCATCTATAAAATGCATATCGAAACTTATAAAATTTTCAAGTATTTGAAATAAATTTCATGAAAATTTAACAAGAAACTTAACAAAAGCTCCCCCTTACTATTGTAATAATATTTCATTTAATTTTAATCAAATTTTTATAAATTAACATTCTAACTCATCATATCATTTTCATGTCAATCTCCCTTCTTCATAACATATCATTTCATTCATGCACATTCTCCCTTCTCCCCCTTTTGTCATCAACAAAAGGTATAAAAGATAAGAGAATATTCATTCACAATAAATCATTCATAATAAAGATAGACATGTAACATGAAAAAGTATATATATATAGATATAAAAAGTGAGTACATGAGTGATACAATACAATGTGTCTCAGCATGACAAAATAGTATCACAACAACAAAAGATAAAAAGCATACAAAACATAGAATCCTAAAAACATCAAGATAAAAGCCTAAAAACATCAAAATGATGGGCTAGGATCATCACTATGGTCTTCTTCACTGGAAGAAGAACCGACTTCTAAGATTCCAAGACTAGGCTTAAACTTAGGAAATCTAGGTCTAAGATCCCTAATCCTAGTCCTAGTAGGAGTGAAAGTCCTAGAAACTTTAGTTTTAGCTTTGGCTTTAACTTTGGACTCTGAAGATATGATAATGGGAGCGAGTCTGGCAGTCAAAGGATCAAAGGATATTGCCAAGGTGCTGATAGTCGATAGAATCTCTATGGCTGGAGTCTATCCAACATCAGATCCTGGAATGTCCATACCAGCATCGACCTCTACAGGAATATCGGTAGACTGTGCAGCCTCTCCCTGCTCACAATCAGTGCCAGTACTAGTGCCAGGTGCTGCAGTCAAAGTCGTCGGTATAGACTAGCTGGCAAAAAGCTATCTAAGAATGGTCATAATCTACTGGAATCCATGCTGCATCTCAAACTGAAGTAGAGTAATCCTGGTGTTAGTGCAGATCTGAGACAAGATATCTCATCCAGTACTCTCTGTAGTCTGTCATCTGTATCGGGTCCAGTAGCTGTAGATATCCGGAATGGTGAATGAGGTGTGGTAGGTGCTGGCTCTGACGGTCCAGCCTCATCAGTATGTGTATCAACCTCCTCACCAAGTCCCTCAGCTGCCTGAGTGTCCTCCTGTGAATCATCTGAATGTGCAACTGGTATACCTAAAGTCTTCCGATTCCAATGGCCATCTACTTTTATAAATCCCATCCGAGTAAGGGATTTCTATGTATACCTGTCAGTGTGTAGCAGTAGCCGGCTGTCCTCACCTGACAGATCTACCAAGGCATCAAGAAATAAAAGTGTGAAGACCATCCCATACGGTAGATAGGCTCGGGTCCTACGAACCAACTCTCTCATCTATGAGAGCATGTTAAAAGGTAGATTGAGGGCCTCCCCATCAATCAGACATCTCATAAAAGCAAGGTCACGCTCGCTGACCCAATCAAAATGCCCTATCCGAGGCAAGAAAATGCGACTGATAATATTGTGCAACAGCCTCATTTCCAATGAAAGCTGATTTGCACTAACATGCACAATACCCTTAACATTTGATCTTTCCAGTATAAGTCTAATGGTTTTCTGCTTCTCTTTTAAAACAAAATAACAGTCACCTTCTTTTCAGAATTTGGAGGATGTTTGACAGTTTCTGCTCATTAATCTCAATGTGCTTTCCTTTTACAGTTCCTTCGATATGAAAAGCACCTAAAGACATACTTTCAAAGAATTCTTCAACCTCTGTTTATCTAGCCAATCTCCAATTTGCATTTGTTCTTGCTCCAAGAAATTGAAATCAATGCACCTACCAGGAGTTACTTGACGATTGCCCATTAAAATCACTTGCCTGGGTTCCTGTGGCTCTTGTTCTTGCTTAATGTGCTGCTCTTCTTCTGGATTGGAGGTGTCTAAGACACATTTCGTTCTCCTTTCTTCTGCAATCGTTCGAACCACCTGCCGGGGTTTCTTAGCTATGGCTTTGCGAGGTGCCATCTAGCTAGGATTAAGAGTTTGGAGAGCTTAGAGAGTGTTCTAGGGAGTTTTCCTAAGATGGGAAGAAGAGTCGGCTAAGAGGAATAGAGAAAAAAGGCAAGAATAAGTGAAAACTAACCTAAAAAGCCCTATTTAAAAACTTTCGACCTAACTCTCTAGTTGGCTTGCCAAACAGCCTGATGACTCGAGTCGATTCGAGCCAAAAATCAGCCAAAAATTGAAAAAAAAATCAAAATCAATTTCTATGGGTTTTTTGATACTCAAATAGGTTGTCTTAGGTTCTAGAGAGTAATTTGAAATGCCTAGATAATATTTCCTTATTTTTCAAAAATTAGGTCAGAAAGTTTAGAATGGGTCACACAGCCCTAATCGCCTCTAATTTTCTCAAATCTATCTAGACTTAGGGGTTTAGTAAAAATGTCTGCAAGTTGATCTTCAGTAGGTACAAATTCTAGCTCAACAACATTATTTAAAACATGATCATGAATAAAATGATATCTAATTCTATGTGCTTAGTTCGTGAGTGCTGAATTGGATTTTTGAATAAATTAATAACACTAGTATTGTCACATTTATTAGGGATTTTAGATTGGATAACACCATAATCTTCTAGTTGTTGCTTGATCTATAACACTTGAGCACAGCAGCTCCCAGCAGCTATATATTCTACTCAGCAGTAGATAGTGCTACAGAGTTCTGTTTGCGACAGTGCCAAGAAATCAAGTTAACACATAGAAATTGACTAGTGCCACTTGTGCTTTTTCTATCAATTTTACAGCCTTCATAATCAGCATCAGAATAACTAACTAATTTCAAAGATGTGTTCTTAGAATACCATAACCCTATATTGCATGTGCCTTTTAGATATTTAATGATTCTTTTAATAGCTATGATGTGTGACTCTTTTCGGTTAGATTGAAATCGAGCACATATACAAACACTAAACAAAATGTCAGGTCTACTAGCTATCAAATAAAGTAAAGAACCAATCATACCTCGATACAGCTTTTGATCAACATTTATGCCATTCTCATTTCTGTCAAGTCTACATGCAGGACTCACGGGTGTTCCATTTTCTTTGCTTGATTCCATGCCAAATTTTTTAATAATCTTTTTGATGTATTTGGCCAGGTTGATCAGGATACCTTATTTAGTTTGTTTGATTTGAAGTCCAAGAAAGTAAGTCAACTCACCCATCAAGCTCATTTTGAATTCTTCCTACATTTGCTTAGCAAAATCTTGACACAAAGATTCATCGGTAGATCCAAAATAATATCATCAAAATAGATTTGAACAACTAAAATGTCATATTTTTTCTTTAAATAAATAGTGTGGTGTCAACACTACCTCCTACAAAACCATTTGAAATTAAAAACTTGCTTAGTCTATCATACCAGGCTCTAGGTGCTTGTTTCGGACCATACAATGCTTTATTCAATTGAAAACATGATTTAAAAAGTGTGATTAATAAAACCTGGTGGTTGCTCAATAAAAACGTCTTCGGATAGAAAACCATTCAAAAATGCACTCTTTACGTCCATTTGAAATAATCTAAAGTTCTTAAAGTATGCATAACCTAATAATAGTCTAATGGCTTCTAATCTAGCTACTGGTGCATAGGTTTCATCAAAATCTATTCCCTCTTCTTGATCGTAACCTTATGCTACCAATCTAGCCTTATTTCTAATTACATTTCTATCTTCATCTAGTTTATTTCTATAATCCAACTTAGTACCCATAACAGGATAGTCATTAGGTCTTTCTACTAGGGTCCAAACATTATTTATCCTAATTGGTTTAATTCATCATGCATTGCTAACATCCATTGGGATCAGTTTTAGCTTCTTCTATATTGTGTAGTTCTACATGAGAAACAAAAGCAATTCAGTCATGTGTATCTCTATGTGCAGATCTAGTTTTAACACCTTGAGATGGGTCTTCTATAATTAATTCTTTAGGATGTGATTGTACATACCTCCATTCCTTGGGTATATCATCATTATTTTTGCTTATCTCTTCTTCATGTGGTTCACTTGATTATTTGTCTTTGAGAGTCAAATCTTTCAGTCCACGTTCTAGTATACCTATATCATCATCAGCAAGATCTTCTTTTCTAGAAGATGTAATGTCAGATTCATTGAAAACAACATATACAGATTTTTCAACAGTCAAAGTTCTTTTATTGAAAACATGATAGGCTTTACTATTTAAAGAATATCCAAGAAAAATAGACTCATCGGATTTTGCATCAAATTTATCAAGATTATCCTTTCCATTGTTAAGAACAAAATATTTACATCCGAAAACATGAAAATACTTGATATTAGGTTTTATATTATTTCAAAGTTCATAGGGGATTTTTTCTATAATAGGTCTAATCAAAACTCTGTTCAAAATATAGCATGCGGTATTAATAGCTTCTGTCCAAAAATATTTTGGACGATTCCTTCACAAAGCATTGTTCTGGATATTTCTTCTAAAGTATGATTCTTTCTTTCTATAACACCATTTCGCTGTGGTGTTCTAGGTGCAGAGAAGTTATGATCAATACCGTGCTTTGTGCAAAAGTTATCAAAATATTGATTTTCAAACTCAGTGCCATGATAACTACGAATTGAAATAATAAACATATTTGTCAAATTAGTAACTCTTTTATAAAACTTTTTATATACATTGAAAGTTCATCCTTATGTGCAACGAACAAAACCCATGTATATCTTGAAAAATCATCTACAATCACAAGGCCATATTTCATACCACCTAGGCTTGTAGTCCTAGTAGGTCCAAATAAGTCCATGTGAAGTAGCTCTAAGGGTCTAGTAGTAGAAACAATGTTTTTGGATTTAAAACTCCCCCTTACTTATTTTCCTAACTGACAAGCATTGCAAACATAATCAAAATTAACTTTAATTTTGGCAAATCTTTGACTAAATCATTCGAATAAGTTTAGCTATAGTGTCCATACTAGCATGTCCAAGTCACCTATGCCATAGTAAACTCGATTCCTTACTCTTGTCATTCATTGCTACAAGACTCATGTTGCTTGATATAGCTAGATCATTAAGATCTACTATATAATATTACCAAGTCTATGTTCAATGAATTTAGTACTAGAGTCAAGTGGATCAACTACTATACACATTGATGACTTGAAGAAATATTAAAACCAATATCACAAAGCTGACTAATACTCAAAAGATTATGCTTCAACTATTCTACAAGTAACACATTTTCAATGAATGTAGAAGCAGTAATTTTAATTTTATCGATACTGATTATCCTTCCTTTTCGATTATCACCAAATGTTACCATTCCACCATCTTTTTATTCTAGGATGAAGAATTGATCAGCATCACCCGTCATGTATCTTGAACAGTCGCTATCCAGATACCATCTTTTCTTTATTTTTGTGGCTGTAAGACATCCCTACAAGATAATTATTTAATAAATTTAGGTACCCAAGCTTTCTTTGGTCCTTGCAAATTAGTGAAAATGGTTCCTTTTGGAACCCAAACTTTCTTAATTTTTTTTTTTATCATTATGTTTCAAATGACACTCAAATGCCTTATGACCAACATTATTGCAAGCATAACATATAATTTTTTACTTTGAATAATAAGTATGAGATGATGCAAATTTAGGTCTAACTTGTTTTGAAGTGGTAAACTTAGGAGCATAAGAAGTAGATGCAGAAAATTTGTTTGAAATATAACCTTTATAACCAATTCCAAATTTATTATTTGTTTCTCTTTGATCTTTCAAAATTAATTCAAGTTTGTTGGAACTTAGGGTTAATTTTTCAACCAAAGGCTTTAGCTTTTGAACTTTCTTCTTTAAATCATCATTTTCATTTTCCAAACCCTTGTTTTTCTCACAAAGCTCTTCTTTTTCAAATTTAGTAGTCTTAAGTCTTCCATAAATAAGGTATAATTCTCTTTGCAAAATTTTATTTCTTTCATCAAATTCATTTTTATCCTTTTCAAATGTATCACACTGATTTTTTAAAGTTTTCATTTTCAAACCAGCTTTCTTATATTCTACTAAAAGTTCATAAAATGCATTATGCAATTCATCATATGTAAATTCTAAGTTAGGTTCAGAAGTAGTTACCTTGTTCTCCAAACCCATAAGATAAATTTATGCAGTCTTTGTTGTTTCTTCATCCTCTTCAGTGGATGTAGAATCATCAATGTCACTCCATGTAGCAAGCATTGCCTTTTTCTTCCTTTTTGTGATCATCTTTTTCTTTGCTTCAGGACAGTTAGGACGAATGTGTCCTGGCTTCTTGCATCCATAGCAGATTGGTACTTGATCTTTATCTTTATCCTTCTCTTTTTCTTTATCTCTCTCTCTTTCTTTTCCAAAATCTCCTTTTCTAAATTGCTTTCTCCATCCGTTTATTTTTCTTTTGCCCATAAACCTTTTGAATCTTCTCATTACCGAGGCTATTTTATCATTCTCTAGATCATCATCATCTGATGAGTCAGAGTCTTCATTTTTATCATCTTTTGTAGCTTTAAATGCTATAGCTTTCTTTCTTTGGTATCTTCCTCAGTCTTTTGTTGCATAGCTAATTCATGTGTGATCAGTGATCCAAGCAGTTCATCCAGTGGTAGAGTGTTTAGGTCCTTTGCCTCTTGAATGGCTGTCACTTTAGCTTCCCATTTATCTGGCAAGGATCTCAAAACTTTTGAACAAGATCAGCTTTAGTGTAAATTCTACCAAGACTTTTAAGACCATTATAATATCAGTAAAGAGTATACATAGAAGATATAGTCTCAATAGGATCCATCTGAAATAGCTCATAGTTACGCATAACAAGATTGATTTTTGATGTTTTAACTTATGATATGCCTTCATGTGTGATTTCTAGCTTGTCCCAAAAGCAGATTCTCTAAACTCAATAAGATACAACATCACTTTGGATATATTACTACCAAGACTTTTAAGACCATTTATAATTCAGTAAGTGAGTATACATAGAAGATATAGTCTCAATAGGATCCATCTGAAATAGCTCATAGTTACGCATAACAAGATTGTTTTGTGATGTTTTAACTTATGATATGCCTTCATGTGTGATTTCTAGCTTGTCCCAAATTTCTTGAGCAGAATTACAAGTTGAAATTCTGTTAAACTCATTTGGATCCAAAGCACAATACAATAAGTTCATCACTTTGGCATATAGCTTAGCTAGTTTCATATCATTCTTGTCTCATTCCTCTTCAGGATTGGGAACCTCTACATCATTGATTCTAACAGTGGGTGTGTAAGGTCCTTTCAAGATAATTCTTTATAAATGAAGTCACGGCTTGAAAGTATATTTTCATTCTTGCCTTCAAATATGTATAATTGGTTCGGGTGAAAAGTGGAGATCGATTTGTGGATTGACCTTCGGCCAATGAAGTGCTCATGGGATGTGCCATACATCTTTACTCTAAGCAAATTTTAGAGACTCTGCTCTGATACCACTTGTTGCCCAGGTGGCTTCCCAAGAAGGGGATGAATTGGGATTAAAATGTTTTTCATAATTATGTGCACTTTGAAATTCTTTTAGTGTTGTGGTGCAATATGCAATGCAGAAGTAATTAAGTAAGGGCAATGAAGCAATGAGAACACAAGCACAAACCAAAGATTTAGAGTGCTTCGGAGCAACCTGCTCCTATATCCACTACCCAAGCACCACTTAAGATTTCTACTATATCCCCCAACTGGAATACAGTCATTGTTTTTACCAGGATCACATCCAAACCTATACACTTTAGTTTTATCGGGATCACCAAAGAATACAAACTCCCTTTGGTTTAAACGGGATCACCAAAGAAAACCCTACAATTGGTTTTATACCGGGATCACCAAGACCCCAACTCAGGTTTTCACAAGGCTCACCTAAAAACCTTTAACCCTCTCTTAAGACACAATCCCTACTATTCTTAGAGAAAACAATGATAAGGAGAAGATAACACAACTACAACAAACCGAGTTTGTTTAAGTGTTGTTGATGTATCAAATGAAGCCTAGCTTTGAATGCTCTTCAAGTTGCTTCTATGCTTCTTCAATGAGTGGATTTCATGATGGAGTAGTAGTTGGTGAAGCTTTGAATCCTAACTTGAAAGCTCTTGAAGTAAGTAGGTGAAAGACTTGAATGCTCTTCAATATCTCAAGATAATTCCACAATAATGCTCTAACAATTGTTTAAACCCTCAACAATCCCTTTTATAGTTTTCTATGAGATATACCATTGTAGGGCCTAGAAATTTGTGAAAGAGCTGTTGTTGGAGATGGAATGGAGTTCAAAAATCAACACTGTAAACTAGCCATTGGAGAAAAGAAAATGGCTACATGAGTCGGCTCGAGGTCCCACGAGTCAGCTCAAAGTCTCTCCACAGCCCAAAAATGTTTCTATGAGAGGTCCGCTCATTTAAGCTGGAGTCGCCAATTGCCTTCAGTCTTCAAAATGATACATACCTATAGTCGACTCTTTAAGTCAGAGTCGGCTCGAGTTCTCAGTCCATCAAAATTCATAACTCTGGACGAGTCGGCTCTTGGGGTAGGAGTCGGCTCAAGATCATAGGCTTTAGAAACCATTTTCTTTCGTCAGTCAGCTCTGGATAGAGTCGACTCTTGAAACCGAAAACTCTGAAATTTTCTCCGTGCCGTGCCACATATGTCGACTTTCGATCCATGAGTCAGCTCTTGCTAAGTCTTCAATTGATGCTTCAAACTTCTTCAAAACTCTTCATCATTTGAATCAACAAAACTAATCAACATAATCTTAATTTTACAATTTTTAGCCATTTTACAAGATTATAAGATTGATAAACTAGGGCTTTTACGAGTTCAAGTTCATATTACATACATAATTGAATTACCTTCCAATCAATTTGAAAACTATTTTAACTAAAGATGACCAATTTCCTAAAAAACATCTTAAGTAATTTAAAAGAATTAGTATCAATCATTGCTCGAATGTTTTGTGATCATCAAAATCATTCCAGGGGTTAACACACAAGTTTCATGTCAGGTTTTTCATAAATCAGCCATTGGTCCTTAGTATTTCTCAAATACTTCAGGATGGTCTTAACCACCTTCCAATGCATCTCACTTATGGCAGACTGGTATATGCTCACCCTCCTAGTGAGTATGCCATGTCGGTCTAGTCCATGTCATAGCATACATGATAGAGCCCACTACAGAAGCATAAGGAACTCTACTCATGCCTCTCTTTTTTTAGGAGTTGTCGCACAATCCTTCTTGGAAATAGTAATTCCATAACCTATCGGAAGATATCCTTTTTTGAAATTCTCCATGTTGAACTGTTTCAATACAGTATCAATGTACGTAGACTACATCACAGAAGCCTCTTAGATCTATCTTTATAGATCTTCATACACAGTACATAAGAAGCTTCACCCAGTCCTTCATGGATAACTGAGATGACAACCAGACCTTTATCCTTGCATGCTACGATGTCTTTCCCGATTAAGAGAATGTCATCAACATACAGTACTAGGAATACAATCACAGAACCATTAACACACTTATAGATGCAGGGTTCATCTCCATTCCTAATGAAGCCATACGATTTGATACCCTATCAAATGGCATTTTGCAACTTTGAGATGCTTTCTTGAATCCATAATGGACGTCTATAATTTGCACACTTTTGACTCGTTTGTGGATGTGAACCCTTCATGCTGTATCATATACACCTCCTCATCCAGCTCCTCATTCAAGAAATCGGTTAAGACATCCATCTGCCAGATCTCATAGTCAAAATGTGCTGCCAAAGCAAGCATGATCCGAATGGACTTGAGCATTGCCACAGGAGAGAACGTCTCATCATATCAATACCATATCACTAACGATACCCCTTGGCAACCTGACGGGCTTTATAGGTATCCACCTTCTCATCTACGCCCCTTTTTTTCTTGAAATCCACTTGCACCCGATGGATTTTATCCCTTCAGGTGGATTAACCAATGTCCATACATTGTTGATCTCCTGGACTCCATCTTGAATCGCATGGTCCAAGCCACACCACACCTCAGTCAGACTCCTAAGATCAGTGAACACTTTCTGTTCATCCTCCAAGTAGAAGAAATACCCTTTTCTTTCCTTAGGGTACCCAATAAACAGGCACTGATCAGCTCTAGGCAAAAGTTTATCTAAGTCTAAATGCTTTACTAAGCCGGACAACCCCAGACCCGAAGGTGTGAAATTGGGCTTACGTCAGTCCATAACTCATACAGAGTGGAGACAACAGACTTACTCAGAGCATCATTCAGCAAGTAACAAGCTATTTCAAATGCAAATCCCCGAAGGACAGTGATAGAGTTGCAAAGCCCATCATGGATCGAACCATGTCCAACAGGGTCGATTCCTCCTTTCGGACACATCATTCAGCTGGGGTGTTCCTGAAGGAGTCCACTGAGCTGCCTCGATCAGATCGAAGGATTTTAATACTCTTTTCAATTTGTTTCTCCACTTCATTATGATATCGTTTGAACATTTCAAATGACTCAGATTTATATCTCATCAAGAAGACATAACCATACATGGAAATGTTGTCTGTAAATGTAATGAAATATCTGTATCCACCTCTAGCACTAACTGTCATGGGTCCGCATACATCAGTATGTATGAGACTCAAAAGATCTGCAACTCATTCACCTTTTCCAGTAAAAGGTGACTTGGTCATTTTACCAAGCAAATAGGATTCACAAGTGGGCAGTGAGTTAGAATCACTGACCTCTAGGAGGCCTTCTCCTTGCAACTTGTTTATTCTATTCTGGTTAACATTATGATGCGGGACAGTGCGGGGAGGATTGCTGGCGAGTGCAGAAGTTACCAGGGGATTAGGGCTTACACTTAAGAACGAGGAACCAGGGCGTCACACCACTCCAATCCAAAGAAAACTCAACTCATATCAAAATATTTTTTTTGTTTATATTCATAAGAAAAATATGTTCAATAAAAGAGGGTAGGAGCGGTATTTATTGATTCACCCCAGGGTACATTACTTGAGGGCTAAGAAATCCTGACTTGTGGGTCAAGAAACCCTAGTGGACCTGTCAACAGTGGGCCTGTCTTGGGCTGGAGCTCTCTCTTGTGGGCTTGGCAGCTTGAAAGGTTCAAGTGCATGAAGGCCGGCTCTGGTTAGGGGGCCTGGTGAATCTCTGGGTCTGATGACTCTCTTCTTGACTTGAGCGACTCAATTGGACTCTTGACTGAACTAAAATGAATGGACCTAACTAAGTGGACTCGACTAACTCAGTTGTCTCACTTAATTATAGGACTCGATTGGCTCACTTTAACTAAAGTGACACAGGACTAATGCACTCAAATAAAATAAAAAAATATACTCTCAGTCCTCCCATCATTTCCCTATGGTGGGGAGAACTCGACTCTATCGAGTCAAGCTCAGCGGGGTTTGATAGAGCCGGAACTAACCAATCAAAACAAAAAGCTAGTTTCAATTTTTTTTTTCCACCTTTCTTTCTCTTTTTTTTTTCCTCTAAATTTTTTTTGTCTTTTTTCACTGATTTTCTTTTTTTATTAGCTGCTTTGAGATCTGTGTAGCCGCCTTAAAAATCAATGTCACTCTGAAATCCATATGGCCCTGAAGTTTGTGTGGATCTGAAGTCGACAACAAGGCTGGGAGCTGCATTCATTTTTCGTGCTGTGGCTATACTCCTTCTCCACGGTTCAAAACCAGAACAGGATGGCGGTGAGAATGGAAGAAAGCCCACCGGAAATGACAGAGATGCTGGACGATGGCAATGCTGGTTCGACGAAGCGCTCTCCGTTGAGGTTCTCCGATCGAAAGGGAGGAGATGCTGCGGCAGGTGGCACTGATGAATCCAGGGCTGGGTCGGTTCCATTCGACTGTAAGCGGGATGGGGTTTCGGTAGTGGTGGAGAGTCAAGATGGTGGCTGGAGATTCGGGTTGGTAGTCCGCGGTTGGCGCTGGGCGGAGATAATGGAACGGATGGGAGGAGATCTGGTGGAGCGGAGAGCTGGGGCACGGGGTGGCAGACGGGATGCCATGGCTGGCTGCGTGGTGTGGGGATCGGTCATGCTGGAGGGTGTGTCGGTTGCTATTAGAGGCTTTGGAGGTGGTGGTCGTAGGAGTAACGGTCATAGGGGATCCGACGGGAGGCACCGATTGTGTGCTGGGATATATCTGGTAGGAGGGGCAGATGGAACATCGCGGTCGGCCGTGCGACCGAGTCTGGGGTTGGCAACGGCGATGTCGGTGGCCTAGGCCTTGGCACGGGACTCGTCGGGGAAGGGGAGGGTCATGGGATGGAGGTGGAAGAAGGATTTGGGCATCAACTTTTGGATCGAAAGAAGGGGGTTGGGGCATCGGTTGCAGACAATGAGCAGGAACAGGGCTATGGGGGACTTCATGCGACGGAGGCAGAGGGGGACACTTGATCGGAGGCGGTGCTAGAGACGAGCTTCACGAGCGGCAGAGAGCAGATCTGGTGCTCGAGTGCAAGGCATTGATGGACCTCGTGTGCTGACCAAGGTTTGAGAAGCCACACAGAGTTCTGGACAAGTGGAATGATGGGAAGCTAGGTAGGAAGAGAAAAACCCTAATCCGCTGGGCTCTGATACCAAGTTGATGTGGGATAAAGCTGTGATACCAAAATTGATGAGGGATGGACTCGATGTACCCTAGATTATTTAGAAAAGGGGAAACACCTAAACAAACTAGGACCATGGGAGGGCTAAGAAGCCTCCCGGGACTAAGGCGATACTGAAACTACTAAAAACCTAAAATAGCTGATCTCCTTTGTTTTCAAATTTTCTTAGTGGAGGACAATGAAATGGAGGGTAGGAAGAATGAACACTCTAGTACTGGGGACCTACCTTCATGGATGTCGCACCTCTAGGGCATCTCACCCACCCCACTATATGTAATCTAGGGCGTCTCACCCAAATCGCTACCTTGGGCCGTAAAAGAAAAATCCCAAAGACCTAGAGGGGGACTCGATGGGAAAGGGAATAACTA
Organism: Areca catechu; assembly: GCA_021397845.1. Lineage (NCBI taxonomy): Eukaryota > Viridiplantae > Streptophyta > Magnoliopsida > Arecales > Arecaceae > Areca > Areca catechu. Next base: position 110,167,024 of record CM038051.1, on the reverse strand, counting down.
GGGTCTCGCGCCCCTCGACGCTCGTATGGAGCGAAGGAAGTTGGGTCTCACACCCCTCGCCACCAGTAAGTGAAGGAAAGATGGGCCTCAGCCCAGAACCAGAACTAGTGGAAAAACCCAAAAAATTCTATTCAGTTCCAACTAATACATGAGGGGAGGGGGGCTTTTTATAGGCAAACTAAAACCCTTCAATTACTTAGCCTAAAAGAAAATATAAAATGGAAAATAAATTACATCAAAATCAGTGCTACATCAAATTGGGTGCTGATCTGCTCTAAAAGTTGTGTTGGCTTGATGAAGTGCTCTGAAGAGCGTGCTGCTTGGATTGCTTCAGAAAGTGTGTGGACTCATCTCGCGGCCTTGCACAGGGGGAGGGAACCATCTTCGCGGAGCACTGATGGATGGCCAGCGGTCGGGAAGGCGGGCGATCGATGGGGCTGGCGGATGGTCGATGGTGGGCTGTAGGCAGGGTAGCAGCACTGGGGTGGCATGGCATGCCCAAGGAATGCTATTTGGTCTTCCCATGGCCGTGGGGACCCTGGGCACCAGTGAGGGCCTCTGGCGGGACGGCGGAGGTGGGGCTGCTAGGGACGGCGGGATGACGGCAATCGTTGGATGGCAGCGGCGGTGGCTGCAGGTGGGCGGTGCATGCGGGCACGGCATGCACGGGCATGCCGTTTTCATCTCCCACAAGCATGGGGCTTTGGGTGCCGGCGAGGACCTCCAGCGGTCGGGCTGAGCCGGCAGATGGAGGGCGGGCGACCGATGGTGGGCCGGCGGTGTGAGGAGACGGCGGTGGCCATGGGCGACGGTTGGTCTTCCCATGGCGGTCCCATCATCTTCCATGGGTGTGGGTGACGGACGGCCGGCTTTCCGATGAGACGGGGCCGGCGAGCTTCGGTGACGGGCCGGGGGGTGGGCAGGTTTTGGGAAGCCTGGATCTGGGGTGCCGGGGTAGTGGGCTAGGGTTTGGGAGGTTTTAAAAATCACAGGAGGAAGATGGAATAAGGCTGGGATAAAGTGGGGATAAGTTATGGACTAGAATAGTGGGAATAGGTGGAATAGCGAGAATTATGAGAAACTAGAATAGTGGGAATAGGTGGAATAGCGAGAATAGGAAAAATAAAAAAAATACGAGAAAATAAGAAAAAACCAAAAAAAATTGGGACCCTGCCTTGGATCCCCATCATTCTCTCGACCGCGAAGAAATCGACTCCATCGAGTTCGAAAAATGGAGCACACCCTAATCCATAACTCGCTCTGATACCAAGTTAATGCAAGATAGAGTGGAGGATCGCTGGCGAGCATAGAAGTCACCAGGGGATTAGGCTACACTCAAGAAGGAGGAACCAGGGCGTCACACCCACTCCAATCCGGAGAAAACTCAAAATTCATATCAAAATAATATTTTTTTGTTTGTATTCATAGAAAAATAATGTTTAATACAAGAGGGGAGGGGCGGTATTATAGATTCACCCCAGGGTACATTACTTGAGGGCTAAAAAATCCTAACTTGTGGGCCAAGAAACTCTGGTGGACAAGTCAACAGTGGGCCTGTGTTGGGCTAGAGCTCTCTCTTGTGAGCTTGGCAGCATGAATGGGTTCAGGTGCATGAAGGCCGGCTTTGGTTGGGGGCCCTGGTGAATCTCCAAGTCTGTTGACTCTCTCTTGACTTGAATGACTCAACTGGACTCTCGACTGAACTAAAACAACTGGACCTGACTAAGTGGACTCGACTAACTCAGTTGTCTCACTTTATTACAGGACTCGATTGGCTCACTTTGACTAATGACACAGGACAATGGTCTCAAAAAAAATAAAATAAAATAGACTCTCGGTCCCCATCATTTCCCTGCGGTGGGGAGAACTCGACTCTGTCGAGTCAAGCTCAACGGGTTTGACAGAACCGGAACTAACCAAATCAAAACAAAAAGGCTAGTTTCAATTTTTTTTCCACCTTTCTTTCTATTTTTTTTCTTCCTCTGAATTTTTTTGTCTTTTTCACTGATTTTCTTTTTTTTATTAGCTGCTTTGAGATCTATGCAGCCTCAAAAATCCTTGTTGCTCTGAAATCCATGTGGCCCAGAATCTGTGTGGATCTGAAGTCGGCAACAAGGCTAGGAGCTGCATTCACATTCATGCTGTAGCTATCTCTCCTCCATGGTCCAAAACCAGAATAGGGATGGCGGCGGGAATGGAAGAGAGCCACCAGAGATGATAAGATGCTGGATGACGGCACGACTGGTTCGGTAAAGTGTCCCGGGTGAGGTTCTCTGATCGGAAGGAAGGAGATGCTGTGGCAGGTGGCATGGATAGATCCAGGGCTGAGTCGGTTCCATTCAGCTGCAAGTAGGATAGGGTTCTGGCAGTGGTGGAAAGTCAAGATGGTGGCTGGAGATTCGGGACGGTAGCCGTTGGTTGGCGCTCGGCGGAGACGACGAAAATGGACGGGAGGAGATCTGGTGGAGCGGAGAGATGGGCACCGGGGGGCAGACGGGATGCGAAGATGGCTACGTGGTGTGGGGATCGACCATGCTGGAGGGTCCATTGACTGCAGTTGGAGACTTTGGAGGTGGTGGTTGTGGGAGTCATGGCCACAGGAGATCGACGGGAGGTGCCGATCGGGTGCTGGGATATATCCGATGGGAGGGGCAGATGGGACGTCGCGGCCAACCATGCGGTTGAGGCTGGGGTCGGCAAGGTGGTGGCGGTGGCCTGGGCCTTGGTGCGGGACTCATCGAGAAGGGAGGGTCACGGATTGAGGCGGAAGAAGGATTCGGGCATGAACTTCATTTCGGAGGGAGGGGGTTGGGGCATCGGTTACAGAAGGTGAGCAGGAACAGGGGCTGTGGGGGACTTCAAGTGATGGAGGCGGAGGGGGAGACTTGATTGGAGGCGGTGCTGGAGACGAGCTTCATGGGCAGCAGAGAGGAGATCTAGTGCTCGACTGCAGGGCGTTGACGGACCTCGGTGGATGACCAAGTTTTGAGAAGCCACATGGAGATCTAGATAGGAGGAACGATGGGAAGCTGGGGAGGAAGAGAAAAAACTCTAATCCGCTGGGCTCTGATACCATGTTGATGTGGGATAATGCTCTGATACCAAATTGATGAGGGATGGACTCGATGTACCCTTGATTATTTGGAAAAGGGAGAAACACCTAAACAAACTAGGATCTTGGGAGGGCTAAGATGCCTTCCAGGACTTGGGTGATACTGAAACTAAACCTAAAACCTAAAATAGTGATCTCTTTTGTTTTCAAATTTTCTTAGTGGAGGACAATGGGATGGAGGGTAGGAAGAATGGACACTCTAGGATTGGGGACCTTCCTTCACGAAGAGATGTCGCGCCTCTAGGGCATCTCACCCACCCCACTACATGTAATCTAGGACGTCCCACCCATCTCACTACATGCGGAGCCCAGGGCATCCCACCCAAATCGCTACCTATAGCCATAAAGGAAAATTCCAAAGACCTAGAGGGGGACTCGATGGGAATGGGGATACCAGGGCCTCGTGCCCCTCGACGCTCACATTGAGCGAAGGAAGTGGGGTCTCACACTCCTCAACACCCGCAGGTGAAGGAAAGATGGGCCTCAGCCCATAACCAGACCCAGTGGAAAAACCCAAAAATTTATATTCAATTCCAACTAATACAGGAGGGGAGTGGGCCTTTTTATTAGCAAACTAAAATCCCTCAATTACTTAGCCTACAAGCAAACCTAAAATGGAAAATAAATTACATCAAAATCCATGCTACATCAAAATGGATGATGATATGGTATGAAAAGCATGTTGGCTTGATGAAGTACTCTGAAGAGCATGCTGCATGGATTGCTCTAGAAAGCGTGCGGACTCATCTCACGGCCTTACACTAGGGGAGGGAACCATCTCCGATGAGTACCGGCGGATGGCCGGCGACCGGGAAGTGGGCGGCGGATGGCCGGCGACCGGGAAGTGGGCGGCGGATGGGGCCGGCGGATGCCCGGTGGCGAACGGTCGATGGTGGGCTGCAAGCGGGGTGGCAGCACATGGGTGGCACGGCACTCCCAGGGCATGCCGTTTGGTCTTCCCATGGCCGTGGGGACCCTGGGCGCCCGCGAGGGCCTCTGGTGGGACGGTGGACGTTGGGCTACCGGGGACGGTGGGACGGTGCAACCGGCGGATGGCGGCGGCGGATGTAGGCGGGGCGCGATGTACGCGGGCGGCGGTGCATGGGTGGGCATGGCATGCACGGATGTGCCGTTTCGTCTCCAACGGGCGTGGGGCTTTGGGCACTGGTGAGGACCTCCAACGGTCGGTGGAAGGTCGGCGACGGCATGCGGCAGTGAAGGCCGTGGGCAACGGTTGGTCTTCCCACGGGCATCCTTCATCTTCCACGGGTGGTGGGCGGCGGACGGCCAGCTTTCAAGTGAGACGTGGCTGGCGAGCATCGATGATGGACCGGGGGGGCGGCCAGGGGTCGGGCAGCCTGTATCTGGGGTCGACGGGCGGTGGGCTATGGTTTGGGAGGTTGTAAAATCACGTGAGGAAGATAGAATAAGGCTGGGATAAAGTAGGGATAAGTTATGGATAAGGCTGGAATGGTGGGGATAGGTGGAATAGCGGAATAGGAAAAAATAAAAAATGCAAGAAAATAAGAAAAAATATGAAAAAATATGGACCTGTCGTGGATCCCCATCATTCTCCTCAACTGCGAAGAACTCGACTCCGTCGAGTTCAAAAAAATGGAGCACACCCTAATCCACACTCGCTCTGATACCAAGTTAATGCGGGACAGAGCAGGGAGGATCGTTGGTGAGCGTAGAAGTCATCAAAGGATTAGGGCTTACACTCAAGAACGAGGAACCAGGCTATCACACCCACTCCAATCCAGAGAAAACTCAAAACTCAGATCAAAATAATTTTTTTTTTTTGTATTCATCAGAAAAAAGATGTTTAATACAAGAGGGGAGGGGTGGTATTTATAGATTCACCCCAGGGTACACTACTTGAGGGCTAAGAAATCCTAACTTGTAGGCTAAAACACCCTGGTGGACCGGTCAATAGTGGGCCTGTCTTGGGCTGGAGCTCTCTCTTGCGGGCTTGGCGGCATGAAAGGGTTCTAGTGCAAGAAGGCCGGCTCTGGTTGGGTGTCCTGGTGAATCTCCGGGTCTGATGACTCTCCTCTTGACTTGAATGACTCAACTGGATTCTTGTCTGAACTAAAATGATTGGACTTGACTAAGTGGACTTGACTGACTCAGTTATCTTACTTTATTACAAGACTGAGGCTCACTTTGACTGGCTCACTTTATTACTTTATTTGAGTCCATTAGTCTTATGTCACTCGACTCAAAGTGAGCCAATCGAGTCCTGTAATAAAGTGAGACAACTGAGTCAGTCGAGTCCACTTAATCAGGTCCAGTTGTTTTAGTTTAGTCAATAGTCCACTTAAGACGTTCAAGTCAAGAGGAGAGTCATCAGAGCCGGAGATTCACCAAGCCCCCCAATCATGCACTTGAACCCATTCATGCCACCAAGCCCGCAAGAGAGAGCTCCAGCCCAAGACAGGCCCGTTATTGACCGGTCCACTAGGGTTTCTTGGCCCACAAGTCAGGGTTTCTTAGGCCTCAAGTAATGTAACTGGTGTGAATCTATAAATATCGTCCCTCTCCTTTTGTATTAAACATCTTTTTTTCTTATGAATATAAACAAAAAAATCATTTTGATCTGAGTTTTGAGTTTCTCCGGATTGGAGTGGGTGTGACTCTGTGGTTCCTCATTCTTGAGTGTAAGCCCTAATCCCCTGGTGACTTCTACGCTCGCCAACGATCCTCCTCGCTTTGTCCCGCATCAACTTGGTCTCAAAGCGAGTTATGGATTAGGGTGTGCTCCATTTTTTCTAACTCGATAGAGTCGAGTTCTTTGCGGTCGAGGATAATGATGGGGATCCATGGCAGGTCCAGATTTTTTTAATATTTTTTCTTATTTTCTTGCAATTTTTTTATTTTTCCTATTCCCGCTATTCCACCTATCCCCACTATTCCAGCTTTATCCATAACTTATCCCCGCTTTATCCCAGCCTTATTCCATCTTCCCCTCGTGATTTTTAAAACCTCCCAAACCCTAGCCCACCGCCCCGCCACCCCCTGATCCGGGCTGTCCGACCCACGCCGCCCCCCCGGGCCCGCCGCCGGGCTCGCTAGCCTGTCTCGCTGGATAGCCGGCCGTCCGACGCCCACACCCGTGGAAGACGAAGGGAAGGCAGTGGAAAGACCAACCGTCACCCACGGCCACTGCCCACACCCATGGAAGATGAAGGGATGGCAATGGGAAGACCAACCATCGCCCACAGTCGTCGCCGCCACCAACTGCCACCGGTCGCCCACCCGCCGTCCGCCGGCTCATGCTCGGCCACCGGAGGTCCTTGCCGACACCCAAAGCCCCACATCCATGGGAGATGAAATGGCACGCCCGTGCGTGCCGTGCCTACCAATGCACCGCCGCCCGCTTGCAGCCGTCGCCGCCATCCACCGGTTGCCGCCATCCCCGGCAGCCCCGATACCCACCATCTTACTGGAGGCCCTCGTCGGTGCCTAGGGTCCCCATGGCCGTGGGAAGACCAAACGGCACGCCCTGGGCGTGCCGTGCAACCCCTGTGCCGTCGCCTTGCCTGCAGCCCAACGCAAGCAGTCCGCCGCTCGCCGTCCGCCAGCCCGTCACCGCTCGCCGTCCACCGGCCCCGTCTGCCGCCCACTTCCCAGTGACCGGCTGTCCATCAGTGCTCGGCGGAGATGGTTCCCTCCCCTTGTGCACGGCCACGAGATGAGTCCGCATGCTTTCTGGAGCAGTCCAAACAGCATGCTCTTTAGAGCACTTCATCAAGCCAACATGTTTTCCAAAGCAGATCAGCACCCATTTTGATGCAGCATGGATTTTGATGTAATTTATTTTCCATTTTAGGTTTGCTTGTAGGCTAAGTAATTGAGCGGTTTTAGTTTGCCTATAAAAAGGCCCCCTCCCCTCCTGTATTCGTTGGAATTGAATAAAAATTTTTGGGTTTTTCTAGTGGTTCTGGTTCTAGGCTGAGGCATGTCTTTCCTTCACCTACGGGTGTCGAGAGGTGTGAGACCCCACTTCCTTCACTCCATGCGAGTGTCGAAGGGCGCGAGGCCCTAGTTATCCCTTTTCCCATCGAGTTCCCCTCTATGTCTTAGGGATTTTCCTTTTACGGCCCCAGGTAGCGATTTGAGTGGGACGCCCCCTAGGCTCCGCATGTAGTGAGATGGGTGGAATGCCCTAGATTACATGTAATGGGGTGGGTGAGATGCCCTACAGGTGCGACATCTCTTCGTGAAGGTAGGTCTCCAGTCCTAGAGTCTCCAATCTTCCTACCCTACATCCCATTGTCCTCCACCAAGAAATTTTAAAAAAAAAAGAGATAAGCTATTTTAGGTTTTCAGTTTCAGTATCGCCCTAGTCCCGGGAGGCTTCTTAGCCCTCCCATGGTCCTAGTTTGTTTAGGTGTTTCCCCTTTCCAAATAATCCAGGGTACATCGAGTCCATCCCTCATCAATTTTGGTATCTGAGCTTTATCCCACATTACATGACCTAGCCTACGGTGCCATAGATACAAGTCACTGACATTTTCTACCCTTGGAGTTTGCTTGACATGTACATTACATTAACAAGACATGACAAAACATAAATGCCATTATCTAACTTAGCTTTCACTATCACAGAGTTATTCACAATAACTTGGCAAAAACCTCTTATTATTGAAAGTTCATAACCACAATTGGCCAATAGGCCTACAGATATAATGCTCATAATAAAACTAGGACAATAATGACAATCGACTAATTCGACAGTATTAGACTCAAAAATAAGACTTAGAACTCCGATCGCCAGCATTGGAACACGATTTCCATTTTTGACACTCAGAAACTGCTCCCCATCCTCGAATCTCTTTTTAACCTATAGTCCCTGCATGAAATTACAAACATGAATATGACTACAGTATCCAATACCCAGTTAGTATTGTCACAAATAGAGAATTTACAAGATTTTATCATATAAATACATTGTCCAGCACCCTGCTGCTTTCCTTCCTTGGCCTGTTCGGGTCTAAGGATGCCTGATAAAGAGGACAGTTCCTCTTCTAGTGTCCCTACTTCTTACAATAGAAGCACTCTGCACCAGCTTGATCAGCTTTCACTTTCTTGGCCTGACTTGGGCTAGGAGCACTATGCACCTTCTTTTCCTTTCCTTTCTTCATCCCTTTCTTAAGGGACGACGATCTCTAAAACCTCCCACTAAATACACCACCCCCTTATTCAGTTGGTGGTCCTTCTCATAAATCGCAGTAACCCCATCAAACCATGATAATTGACAACAATTATTATTCTGTAATGATCAAGAAAGTCAAGATAGGAGGAGGGTAGAGAATTCAAGATCGTATCCTTTCCGAGTTTGGTGTGGACACCAGAAGCCGAAAGAAACATCACTCCAACAAGGTTAGCCTTATCCCAATTTGGATCGAAGATAATTAGGTTACCTTGTATCCTTTAGTTCAAAATATTTTATTTTCAAGAGTCATTTCCTTTTCAAGAGTCCTGTAATTATTTTGAGTTTCAAATCAAGAGTGTTTATTGAGTCCTGTAATTACTTTTAAAATTTCATTTCCTGTAAGTCCATTTCAAGTTTTAAAGTCTAGGTCAGTCAAGTCAGTTCAGTTGAGTTAAGTCTAATTCAGTTGAGTTAAGTCTAATCAAGTCTTAAAGCCATGAAAGCCAGCAACAAGACTCAAATTCTAGACCCCAGAATTTGACCACATGAAGAAGAGAAGACACATCAACCAAGCAAGAGAAAAGGACCTTCAACTAGGACCATTGGGCACCACATGTCATTCTTATCCAAGTAGAAGACCACCTCACCATGCCACGTCATCAGGTGCCACTTCACCAGCCACCTCATCACCCTTTGGGTGCCAACAAGGAAGATTCAAATTCAAGGAGGTTGGCCACATCCCTCCAAGTCCTCTACCAAATCCTCCAACCCCACCCACATCCCTCCAAACTCTCCACCAAATCCTCCAACCCCCCTTGTAATCCTCCTCGATTTGGGGAGTTTTTAAATTTCAAAAGCTAGCTTTGTGAGGCTATTAAAAGCCTTGGACGCCCATTGTAAAAGAGATTGATTTTGGGAATGAATGAAAATTGAAGTTGAAATTTTGGAAGTAGAAGTTGTCTTGTATTTTTTTCTTATGTGAAAGTTTTCCATCCTCTTCCTCCACGCCAAAGCCATTCTTTTTCCCTAGCAAAGCATCTTCCAAGCTCAAGTGAAGGCATTGGAGTCGGCCAGATCTACTCAAATTTCTGTTCTTAGTCATCAATTCTTCCATCCCTTTTATATGTTCCTATCCTTCTTCCTTAACTTTGATCTTCATTGCAGGGTCCTTCGAAGTCTTTGAGTTGTGGGTTGGGTTCACCTTAACAAAGAACAAACAAGCTGAAGCCCAAGTCCATGGTTCTGATCTCTGTTATCCAGATTCTTCAGTTCTGAGCATTGGTAGTTTCAAGGTATGAATCAAAGAAGGTTGGAAAGCTCATCAAGGTAAGTCCACAATCATTAGCCTATTGTCTAGATCTTCTTCCTTCTTAGTTTAGGATTGTGTCTAATCAAGTAAAAGTCCAATTTCTTATAATCCTTAAGTCTTATTATGATGAATACAATGCTAGTGTAATTAGGTTTCATTGCTCTACAAACCATATTCAAAACATTAATCATATGCTTGCCACATCAGAGTTGCTCATGCAAGGGACATCCGAGCTTGCCCAATCATTCGATCATCTCGATCATGTACAATACATGATCAGTGACCAAACCATCATTCCGCATTTTGGCATTGTAGATGGCACAAGACACTTTGTACCACTCCACATCATCTGGCATGCCAAAAGATTCCTTCAACTTTTAAAGGATCTCATCTAGTTGGGCCTCCTCGAATTTGTGACTGAACTTGTCGTTCATCGCCACCAACATTATGCATCGAATAGTAGTCCGATCAGAAACCCACTTCAAATAAGTGTCCCTGATCAAACTCCGAGCATTGGCAGGAGGGATTTCGGGTGCTGCATCCATTATCACATAAATGATCCACTCATACTCTAGGACCATCCTTAATTTTGATACCAGCTATCAAAATTAGGACCCATTAACTTCTCGCTATCGAGAAGTGACCGGAGCAAAAGGTTTGAAGACATCTGAAAAAAAATTAAGACCAAATTAGTATATGAATTAATCAATTAAACCAAAAGACTTGGACTTTAGTCTAAATGTTCTTTCCACTTATTTTTCAGATTGGGAGCCTCTAACTCCAATCCCTGAAATCATCATTTCATAGTAGGTACTGAAATCCAATAGACCACGTATGAGCCCGACTTAGGCCGGCTCACCCATACGTGCCTAAAGGTAGGTTCTCTAACCAATTGCTTCCCTAAGCAACTTCCAGTAATAATTTTTTTCTCACAGAACACCCAATTGGCCTTGGGGCCTCCTATTGCAGGTCTCTAGTTAGGTCCAACCATCAATATGACAAATCCGATGCTTCCAGCTAACGAATGACCAAGCCTGACTTTGGCCAGCCTTCTTGATCACCGTTAAGAAGGTTGCACTGAACCATCATCTATGGGAGAGTAATCTCAATAATCGGATGCACACCCGTTCTTTGGAACTGCCATATACACCAGCTAAAGGACTCATTACTAACCCACTTAATGGGAGGCTAAGACACCATCAACTCATTGACATAGTTTTTTTCAGGTCCTAATAATTTTAGAAGATTTTAATTAAATTGTGATAGAAGAATAGAGAGAAGAACATGGATCAACCTCCCATTGATCAAATCAATTCTTAGAATGGTTGAATTATATTCAACAAGTTGGTCCATGGGCACCTAAAGATCAGACAAGCTGATCAACATGGGTGACATGGGTTAACTCGAATCAATAAGCTCTTCTAATCAGTTCTGGTTGACTAGATTGGCCAGGTAGTTGAGATCATGGGTGAGTATCCGTCATTAACCATCATTCCTAGACACCAACCAAGTTGGCCAGGAAAGAGGTAGCCACATATAGCCATGATCAAAATTGCCAAACCTACCTAGACACCAATCGATTTACCAGACTCGATTAGACCAACCTAAGAACTCGGGCTTACCACGGAGCCACTAATTAGATCCATTTTAGAAGAATGGAGTAACCCATCTAACTATTAGATAGATACTAAAGAGAAGGTCCTTAATCAACATTTGATTAGTTCACTTAAGTCCAATTCAACTAACCTTAAGTCTAACCCAATTAACCAAGATGGCTTATTCAAATGTTATTAGGTTTCATAAACCCTAATCTGGCTTGCCATTTAATTAATCTTTCAATTCATAATTGTTAGATTATAAGCCAACTTTTAATTAAAACATTTTTAATTAAATTCATGTAAAACCATTTTTCATCTTTCATGCATCATATCTAGTCTTATCATATCAATTTATAATATTGCAAGCCTTAAAAATTTTAGACATGCTAATATATAATCATGTATCATGATTAAAATATTTTTAATACTGTAGGTTTTTTTAAAGATCCTTCTGAAAAGGCTAACACATACGAACCACCTCGTGCCATAGAAACATAGAGGTTTTAAACCCTGATTAATCTCTACGGACACATGGCCATGGTGAAGGTCTCATCTAGGTTCCTAAAAGTAATCCCTAATCTAGATACAAATCCAAAACCAACAATACAAGCAATCATGATATGCTACGCATGAACCTAGCTCTGATACCCCTGAAAGAAAAATAGTGCATCGGACGCCTACCCTAGGCATGCCACACTAGGGAGTAAGTATTGCATAATTAAAATTTTTAAGCATGCATACAGAAAAGCCTACTCATGCACAGGATCTAACGTAAACATGATGCATGTAAATAATACACAAGCATGTATAGGCAAGTGCAATAATTATAAATAATATGATAAAATCTTGATCTAAACATGCATGATAACAAAAGGGAAATAATATACCTTATAGAGCTTCCTTTTATTTTGAATTTGGATCGAAGAAGGAAGAAGCCGACTCCCTTCTTGACCAAAATATATCAACTGGTTGAACTCCTTCAATAGCAAATCAAGGCAACAGGTTAAACTCCTTCAACAGTAAAACAGATCTAGAAGAAGACATCAAAGTGAACTCCCAGCAGTCTTTAGAACATATCAGCAAACAGGGCTTCCACTCAATCTGTAACACATAAACAACAGCAAGAACAAAATAGGGATCGGTCAAATCTCTCAAGGTGTCCAAATGTCCACCCTCTAGAGTATCCACGCATTGGCTCTCGCTGAACCAACTCCCAGATGGATGCTTGTCCTCCGGAAATCAATGAACATGTCACGGATATGTGGAGTAGGGAAGGCCAAACAGATCTTCACGGACGATCTTCTCCGAGACCGCCCTTACTCCACCAAGAGCACACAATGGAAAACTTAAAGATCAGGAAGGATTTCACGGATGCTCTATGAATTTCTGCACTCAAATATTCATCCCAAAAGCTCTCTCATAGATGGCTATTAATCGCTCTCTACTCCTCTCTTATCACATGCCCTGTTACTTCCCATCTATCCTATCTCACGGCATTCAACCAAGTTATATAAGAGGCTGAGAAAACCCATGAAGGCAGGGAAGTCATCACGAAAGATGTACAGATAAAACCCAAACTCCTTTTGAATTGGCTCTTGATCGGTTTAAATGTTAGGAACCACAGGCTGGAAGAGAACAATGTGGGCTATATCATCATGAAAGCAGGGAACCCAAGCAATTCTGCAAGCCAGTGTTTTAAAATTAATGGGAGAAAACACCGTGTAAACATGCCATGTTTTTAACCGGTTCATCAAGACCCCAGTCCGACCAAACCTGATCAGTAAGAAAAAAAATCGGATCCAATCCTGGTCTACCAGGAATAGTTCCTGGTTGACCCAAACCAACCCTGGTCGATCCAAATCAGGCCAAGTTGATCAGAATAAATCAAATGTGTGCTCAATCAGATCATTTGACCTTAATACCGAAATGATTCCCAATCATTGATCGGCTCCGGATTAGGAAGAAATCCTCTATGGTGTGTGACATCATAGGTTCGAACCTAAACGGTAGCACTGGAACACTTCCAGTACCAGCATAAGATACCATCTAGAAATGGGTCCCGACATCCGGATAAGCCGAAGATGTGAGAGCAATCTATCGAACCTCTGGCATATGGTTACCGTATAATTCATCCCTTTGACCTCCAATGCTCAAGATGACCTAGGATTAGACTACCAACCCCAACTAAATCAATCCACAACATGTCTCAACCTCGCAAGTCCAGTGACTCCTCACTAGGACTACCCCGGCCGAGGATTTGCTAAATTGAGACATGGCGAGACATTCAATCCAAACAATTTGGACAAGACAATTCCATCTTGGTCCACCACTACACCACAAGTACTTGGCTGTACCCAGAAACCTTCCATCACCGGATTAGAAATCCGGGTAGTCCGACACCAAAGCATAGGGAGTTGCTTGCAAGCTACCATGGTGACCTTAAGTCAGAGGGACACATATACCCATATCCAATCATGAGCAATCCTTTGGCAGAAAAGAGCTCCACGGAGTCACGTTCAATGAGATGTCACACATCCCAATAGCAGATCATATTAATGTCACCACACTCCTTTGGTTAAGAGGACATCCAAACGATGTGAACCATAACAACCTACACTTGATACATTGTCATCTTGTACAATGTATCCTTTGGTTGTGAACATTTTTAAAGGATCGCTCGATATATCCTCTCTATATTGAAGTTAGTGCAATCCTAAGGACTTCATCACATAAATAGAGTTCATTACAAAAAAATATATAATGTGATGAGCTACCAAAATAAAGTTTTATTAATTCATATATAAATTACAATACTGAGCACAACCACCTATAACCTAAGAGATTGGCTTTGGAACATAATTCCAACAAAAGATACCAAAGTCAGATCAGTCCTTACTCGACAGGGTCGAGTTCCTCCCACCCTGGGAGAACTGGTGTGGGCACCAAAGTTCGAAAGAGGCTTCAGTCTAATTCAGTATGGCTCTAATTCTTTCCTTGAACTTATATCCTGTAAATAGAGTCAGTTTACTACTTTTATTGAATTTGAGTCATGTAATTAGAGTTGGGTTTATTTCAATTTGATTTCTTTTGAGTCCATTTGGATTTTTTGAGCCCAATTAGGATCAAATTGGTCTTGTATTTAGTAAGTCTATTTGTTGGGTCCAAGAGAGGTTTGGAATTGGTTAAATGTAAGCAAGCTTATTGGAAGATGGAATGCACTCAACCACTTAATCCAAGGAGGACGCCACCTCAACAAGCCAAGTGGGGCACCATGTGGAGTACACCTCAGCAAGCCACCTCATCACACGCCACATCACCAAGAAAGATTCAAATTCAAAGTGGGCGGCCAAGGAGTTCAACTTTCCACCATTTTAGCTAGCTATTCCCATAAAATCTCCATGTAATTTGAATTCCACCCTTATAGCTAGGAACATCCCATGAAAAGCTCCTTGTAATTCAAAATTTCAAAAGTGCTTGGAGGCTTATAAAATCTACTCCAAGCTCTCTTGTAAAGGATGATGAATTGAATGAAGAAAAAGTGAGTTTCTTTCTTCCATCTGGTGTTATCAAATATCCTCCGAGAGGGAGTGGGTGAGAGGCCCTTAGCTACTTCAAGAGAGATCATCTTCCATGCCAATAGCCATTAGCAACTCTTCTAGTCCATCCAAGCACTCCATTCCAACATCCAAGATGCAAGAAAAGCGATTCCAAGGGGGCTGGCCAAGCTACTTTCACTCCATCAACTTCTTCTCAACTTCAACCTTCAATTCATTACTATTCTACCATTCAATCTCCATCTTAACTCTAATATGGTTTGTATAGAATCCCCAGGATTTCCATGTTTCAAAGAAGAGGGTCTTCCAAGACAAGAAACAGAGGCACAAAGTCCCAATATCTAAAGGAATTGCCTTTTCATCCAGGGTTTTTCATCCTTGAGTGTAACCTTTCCAATCTTTGAGATGTTAATGCTTGGATACCCCCCTTTCTATGTTTTTTCAGATCTGAAATATTAGAGTAGATAAGCCCTATCCTATGTGGTTTCTTAACCACAAAGATCCTTTTCTCTTTACTATTTTGAAGGTTTTCATTTCAAGTCTAGTTTAGCATGCAATTCCCTTCATGATAACTTTTATTTTCTTACATGGAAAGTAGTCTAGCTTTACTTCATTTTTTATTTAATTGTTACTATCTCCTCTTAGATTGCATCATTCCATTTCATCTCATATCACGTGGCCGTGGTCATGGTAAAACTGGCAATACTTTGACTTATTACGGCTACTAGATGGTCTTAGTAGGGGAGGGCAGCATAGGTAGCGCTCGCCCTCGATCTCTGTGAGGATCTTAGACCTTGGGGTGAGGAAAGGAGTGAATCTTTCCTATGAATGGTGGCATTCTTTGACTTTGGCCTGTCTAGAGGTTTGGGGTTGAACCGAGCCTCTGTGACCCAGAAACTTCTCCCTTGGATTGCTTCTTTTGGGGCCTCCCGTCTAACTCCTTTCTGGTATGGTTGACCTCCTCCGCATGGATGTACTTGTGGATGCAGAGGAGCTCGGAGTAGGTCTTTGACAGCTTCTTATCTAGGGAGTAGGTCAAACAGGAAATTTTGAGTCCCCTTTTTAGTACCAGCATGGTGACGGGCTCTCCAGATTGTAAATCTCATAGGTGGCAACCTTGAAGAGAGACATATAATCCCACAAGGACTCATGGTCCTGTAACCGAATAGAGAAGAGGTTGTTGACCTCTCGTGGCACATTCTGGTAGCCATCGAAGTGTGCCACGAACCTCCTCTCTTGCTGTGCAAAAGAGTAGATGCTTTCAGGCTCGAGGTGGGTGTACCAGACTCGAGCGTCCTTCCAAAAAGTTGCCGGGAAGGCAATACAGAGAAGGGTGTCAATCACCCCTTGGACTCTTATAAGAGACTTGTAACTCTCAAGAAGGTCCAGAGGGTTAGTGGTCCCATCATAGGGATCCACCTGGGACATATTGAACTAGCTGGGGATCGGTTCTGCTTAAATTTCTTGAGAGAAAAAGAGGCGGGTGTTGTAGTCTGTTGACTCGCGGGCGAAGCCCTGCATGTTGCCTAATTGGCAGGATAGCTCAGCTAACTTGCACTCTTGTTCTTCTAGGCACTTCTCAGCCAGGTGCCTGAAGGCTTCATTGATGGAACCTCCACCGAGGCTGTGAATGGAGATGGAGGTGATGGTCGTGGGGAGTCATGCTAGGGGGCCTTGCCTTGATGGAACTAGCGATTCTTTGTGATGACACGGTCAGAGGCCAGGGACCGGCTTTCTCGATCGACCGACCCACTTTATTGCCTCTTTCCTAGGGTGTGAAGGCTTCCCCAGTGATCAGATATGGCCCACGAGTGCGATGGCCTTTTCTGAAGGGAACGCATGCTACAGCAGGGATAGGTGACCAGAGCTACAGGGGTCCCTGGCTACTGCTAGGGGGCCAGGGACCATTGCTGATGGTGGAGCTGTCGCACTACCGTAGTCAAGGTCTGTACCTACTAGGTAAGCGCGACAAGCTGGATGTCCACCAAAGGCGATGGTGGATCCTGGAGCTCCCTCTCCAGACTATGTGGGCTTCCCTGGGGGGAGGATCCCCTACATGGCTGGTGGAGGCTTCTCGCGCATGCATGACCACCATTTTGCAAGTTGAATTGCTTCAGTAGTGGGAGACTAGCTCGAACTGATGCGAGATGAAATGGAAAGGGATGAACATGCAGGAAAAATAGCGACTAATAATTTTAATTAATTTTCAAATTTTTGTTTGATGGCTATGTTTCCGAGAAAGATGAAAAGAACTATCAATGGATGATGTAAAGACCAACTACACTACCCGTAGTTAAGAACATACAGAGAAATAAAGATTAGGACTGCGAGGGTTAAAAAACCACTCGGTTAGGATAGTCTAATCTTCGACAAAATAGAACTGTGAGAAGGGTTTGGGTTAATACCTAGCAACGATATTGTCTTGATTGAAGACGGGGTCGCTCTACACTATTGGATCGGTGCTTGGACGAATGAGTCTCTTTCCCGCAGATCAGCTAGCTTTCTATCAGGTAGTCTTGAGGGCAAGGAGGACCTCTTCCATGGACAGTTTCACCAGAAAAATCCTGCACACGTCATGGGTTAGGTTCACAGATGACAAGAAAAATAAAAAATATGATGAGGATGGAAGAGGGAGAGAGAGAGGGGCTGTTGGAGAGGTCGGCAACCTACTTGAGAAGATGGATGCCTGGCTTGGAGAGGGCAGCCTTGCTATAGATGAGAACACCTGGGAAAAGAGATCCTGGTAGCCAGGAGGCTAGGGCACATCGGTAAGAGGTGAGGAAGGGAAGGCCAAGTGGTGGAGTGATGTGTTGTTGGCGGGTTGATGGATTAAGGGAGAGAGAGGGTGGCGGCCTAGAGCTGAGGTATGGAGAGTGGCTTAGGGTTTGTGAGGAGATGTGGTCGGCTAGGGTTGACTGGAAGAGAGGGAGAGGCTAGGGTGGCTAGGGTTTACACATACAAGGAAAGTACAACGGGTCTCACACCCACTCTAATTTGGATGAAACTCTTGAACAAAACTCAAATTTTAATTCATGAAAAGAGGTGCTCATACAAGAGGGGAGGGGTGGGTGTTTTTAAAGTTACCCAGGTCCCTGGACTCTAATATAGATCGAGACTACATTACTTGAGGGCCAAGTGTTGGGAATTATGTCCCAAAGCCAATCGTCTAGACTGTAGATGGTTGTGCTATTTTATATTTGTATATGAATTTTTGAAAAAAAAAGATGTTTTATTTTGGCTGTTCATCATGTTTACATTTTTCTGAAATGAACTCTGTATGATGGAGTCCTTGGAACTACTTCTTTTGATATAGAAAGGATATATCAAGTAGTTCTTAACTAGTTCACAACCAAAGGATACATTGTTATAGGACAACAATGTATCAAGTGTAGGTTGTTGTATGTCACATTTGTTGGTTATCCTCTTAACCAAGGAATGTGGAGATACTGATGTGACATGCAAGTGAGATGTGTGACATCTCACTAAACGTGACCATCTGCGGAGCTCCCTTCTACCAAAGGGTTGCTCGCAAAGGGATATAGGTATATGTGTCCCTCAAACCTGAGGTCACCATGGCAGCTTACAAGCAACTCACTATACTTTGATGCCAGACTACCTAGATTTCTAATACAGTGATGAAAGATTTCTGGGTGCAGACAAGTACTTGTGAAATAGTTATGGATCAAGATGGAATTGACCTCTCAAAATAGTTTGGAGTAAATGACTCATTATGCCTCAATTTAGCAAAATCTTGGCCAGTGTAGTTCTTGTGAGGAGTCACAGAACTTGTGAGGTTAAGACATGATTTGGATAAAATAAATTAGGATTGGCAATTGAACCTTAGGTCATCCTGAGCATTATGAGGTCAAAGGGATGAATTAAGCCATAACCATATGCCAGAGGTTCTTGTGAGATGCTCTGCATCTTTGACCTATCTGGACATCGAGTATCATCGATAGATGAGGATTTGTCTAGTACTGGAAAAGTTCTAGTGCTACCAGCTTAGTGTTCGAACCTTTGGGGTCACACACCATAGAGGATTTCTATTTGATCTTAAGGCTAATCAACGATTGAGAATCGTTTGCCATTACTAGAAGCAATATGATTGACTTTGTTCCAAGTGTCAACACTTGGAATTTTGCAGGTGTTGACACTTGGTGAAGTGTCAACACTTGGCAATTTTCGTGAGTCGACACTTCCTGTGACGAGCAGATTTCTGGGAAGATTTTTTGGAAGGATTTTGGGGCAAGTTTTGACTTGGTTTGAATTTCGAATTCAAACCAGTTTTGGATCCAAGGTTATTTGGTATTATAGTCATACTTACCTTCTTGGATTGGACCCATTTGGTATGATCTTGATCTTCTCCCCCATTGTCTCCCCTCATCTCTCTTCCTTCGTCTTTCTCCCTCTCCCTGCTGCCCCTATAAATGAATGTCATTTCTGTGGATGCAATATTTTCTTTTGGGAAAAGCTTTGAGAGAGGAAGATAGAGAAGGGTTATGAGAGGTCTAGGTATTGGGTGTGAGAATCCTAGCATTCTAGCTAGATCTTGGGAAGAGAGTTCTCTTGGGAAAGGGTTCCAGCTCTCCTCCTAGTCTTTCCAGAGAAGAAGATCGGCCCAAGGATCCCAAAGAGCTAGCACTCCAAGGGAGTTGATCAGAGTTGAGCCCAAGTATGGATTACCTGTAGAGGACAGACACATGTATGGCTCAAGTGCCCTCCTCCTTCTATAGCTCCTCTCTGTATAAAGGTATGGTACTTTTATATTTGTATTCCTTTCTTGCTTTGATGCTATGTTACATGTTAGGTCATTATGCTAGATCCTATTGCAGGCAGATTGGTAGATCATTTAGATCTATCTACCAAGCCTTCCGCTGTGCATGCTTTAAAATTATTTTAAAATGCATTCCTTCTGTCCTGTTTTTCTGCATATTGTATGCTTGGTGTAGGTGCCCTTTTCACCTTCAATGGTATCAGAGCAATAGTTTCCTTTTTGTAGTATAATGATTTTAGCATGCTAATAACAATACTTCTTAAGTACTTGGATTGAGTGCTTAACCATGGCCGTCCGGTCATAAGAGAGAAGTAGGAATGCAAGACCCTCTCTTCCTATTCAATGGGGTCTCGTATGGCGTGTTGGGAGCCGACGTGATTGAATCTTGAAAAGAAAATAAGAAGCAAGAAAATGTAGAGTAAAAATGTTTTAATCTAATGAAATGATCATAAAATAATTTTAGATAAGTTCTAAGAGTTTTTATTGATCGGTTTTGATTGAATGTTTAGAGAAACATTGGATTTGAAGTCACTGTTCATTCACTATCTCAGGCACTGAGTTGGCACTTGGCCTTGTAAGTGTCGACTCAGGAGTATTTTTGCTTGAGAAATGGGTTCTGTTTTTTTTCTTTGTGACAGGTTAAAGTGTCGACACTTGACCAAGAAGTGTCGACACTTGGGCTTGTGAGTCGATACTTGGCCTTGTAAGTGTCGACTAATGAGCAGGTGCCAGAAAATCTTGAGTTCTATTTTCTACCTATCTCAGGCCTTGAGTTAATCCAAGTGTCAACACTAGGTATCGACACTTGTTCCTGGTGAGTCAACACTTAGGATGAAAATATAGAAAAACAGTGAATTCAAATTTTGAATTTTTTATAAAATTATTTTATATCTGATAAATTAAAATTATTTTAGTTTATTTAAGGCTATAGAACTTAATTGAGAATTAAAAATGACTAAGAACTGTAGGAATATGATTCAAAGTTTTTAAATCATTTCAATAAGCCTTAAGGGTCATGGGTTAGCTTCTATTAGGTCATTGATTGGGTTAGACCTAAGTTTAGATGCATTGGACTAATTAGAGAACTAATCTAATCAAATGTTGAGTTAGGGTTTTTTCTCTAGATCTATCTAAATAGTTAGATTGATTAGTCCATAATCTAAATGGACCTAATTTTTGGCTCAGTGGAAAGCTCGAGTCTTTAGTCTAGTCTAATCGAGTCTAAAGAATTGATTGGTGTCAATGTAAGTTTGGCATTTTGATCATGGTTCTTTGGGGCTACCTCTTACCTGGCCAATCTTGTTGGTGTCTAAAGCAAGATGGTTAATGGCGGAACCCAACCCTTGATCTCATATACCTGGCCAATATGGTCGATCAGGATTGATTGGATAGCTTATTGACTCGTGTTAACCCTTGTCACCCAAGGTTAATCACTCTTGACTTATTTTAGGTGCTCATGGATCATTTGTTATGAGTAACCCTCCTAGATCACTAATTTTGTCAGTGAGAGGTTGATCCATGTCTTCTCATCTTTTCATCTATCACATTATTTAAAAACCATTTAAATTATTAGGTCCTTAAAAGGACAAAGTTATAAGGATAACCAAGTCCTAGCCTCCTATTAAGTGGGATAGTAATGGGTCCAATAGTTGGGTGTTCATCGGTAGATCCAAAGATCGGTTGTTCATCGGGCTATTGAAATTGCTGTTCCTAATATGATGGCTCAGTGCGAGTCTCTTAACGGTGGTTAGGTGGGCTGGCCAAAATCGGGCTTGACTATTCGTTAGTTAGAAGCATTGAATTTTATCATATTAATTGTTGGACCTAACCGGGACCTTCAATAGGAGGCCCAAAGGCTGATTGAAGTACTCATTGGGGAAAAACCCAAAACTAGAGATTACTTAGAGAAGTGATCGGTTAAAGAACTTAACTTTAGACATGCATGGGTAGGCTGGCCAAGTTGGGCTCATGTGTTGTTTATTGGACTCTGGTACCCATTAGGGAATTAAAGTAACTCCTTGGATTGGAGGTAGAGGCTACCAGTCTGAGCAAAATAGTGGGAGAGACCTTTAGACTAAAGTCCATGTCTTTAGGTTAATAATTCATATGGACTAATTAGCTTTAATTTTTCTTTCAGATATCTTCCAACCTGTCACTTCGATCTCTTCTCGATAACGAGAAGCTCAATGGACCCAACTTCGATAGCTGGTATCGAAGGCTCATGATTGTCTTGGAGCATGAAAAGATCCTGTATGTGATATTGGATCCGGCACTTGAGATCCCTACTACCAATGCTCGAGATTTGGTCGGAGACACTTATCAGAAGTGACTCTCTGACAGGACCACTATCCAGTGCATAATGTTGGCTGCGATGAATGACAAGTTCAGTCACAAGTTCGAGGAAGCCCAGCCGAAGAAATCTTTTAAAGGTTAAATGAGTCTTTCAGAACGCCAGACGATGTTGAGAGGTACAAGGTCTCCTGTGCTATCTACAATGCGCGGATGCGTGATGGGCCTCAATCACTTATCATTTATTGTATATGATCAAGATGATTGAGCACCTGGGCAAGCTCGGCTGTCCCTTGCATGAACAGCTTGGAAAAGATGCGATATTGAATTCCCTCTCTTCTTCCTATCTAGATTTTCTTGATCATTACAGAATGATAAGCCTATAGTTAACTACCACAATCTATTGTGTTGTTGCAAACTTATGAGAAAGACCACCAATTAAATAAAGGGTGGTCCATCTAGTGGGAGGATCTTTAGGAGGGCATTATCTTTTAAGAAAGGAAGAAGAAAAATAAAGGAAAAAAGTGCTAAGTGCTTCTAGGCCCAATCAGGCCAAGAAAGTGAAGGGTAATCTGAGTCGTGCAGAGTGCTTCTTCTACAAGAAGTAGGGTCACTGGAAGAGGAACTGTCCTCTTTATATTGCGTCCCTTGACCCGAGCAGGTCCAAGAAGAGAAAGCTACAAGATGGTCCTGGACAAGGTATTTATTTGATAACACCTTGTAGTTCTCTGTTTGTGATACTACAACAACCGGGTATTAGATACAGGAAGTCACTTCACATTTGCAATTCTTGTAGGGACTTCCAGTTAGTAGAAGATTCGAGGATGGTGAAAGGTTCTTGAACATGGAAATGGAAGCCGTGTTGCTGTCCTGGCATTGGGAGTCCTCACTTGTTTTCGAGTCCTGTACTATCGTTTTGATCGAGTGTCATTTTTGTCCATCCTTTATTTGAATGTCATTTATGTAGGCCAATTGGCCATGTATGGTTATGAACTATCAATAAAGAATGACGTTTACAAAATCATTTGGAATGGTTCTATAGTTTGAATGGACAAATCTGTGATGGCATTTATGTACTATCATGACCTGTTAGTGTAATGTACACACAGTCTAGCAAACCTCCTAGGATAGATAATGTCGCGAAGTGTACCTATGGCATTTAGGCTGGTCATATTAATAGGAACAGGATAAACAGGTTAAAAAGCAAGGGTCTCCTCGATTTAGTGAAGATAGTTCACCTCCAACCTGTGAGTCCAGTCTCCTTGGAAAAATGACTAAGTCTCCCTTTACTAGAAAAGGTGAACGAGCCAAAGAGATTCTGAGCTTGATATATACTGATGTATGCGGACCCATGAATGTTTGTGCCAAGGTGGTATGGTTATTTCATTGCATTTACAGATGACCTTTCGAGGTACCATTATGTCTTCTTGATGAGACATAAATCTAAGCCGTTTGAAATATTCAAACAATATCGTAGTGAAGTAAAAAAACAAACTGAAAAGAGTATCAAAATCCTTCGATCCAATCGAGGTGGTGAATACCTTTCGGGTGAGTTTCTGACATATTTCAAGGAGAATGTGATTCTCTCTTAGTGGACACCTCAATTAAATGGAGTGTTTGAGAGAAAGAACCGAACCCTGTTAGACATGGTTCGATCCATGATGGGCTTGCTTCTCTATCGGTATCCTTTTGAGGATATGCTCTAGAATCAGCCTGTTACCTTCTGAATAGGGCTTCAAGTAAGTCTGTTAGTAAAATACCATATAAGATATGGATTGGAAGTAAGCCGACACTATCACACCTTCAAGTTTGGGGGTTCCCGGCTAATGTAAAACATTTGGAAACGACAAACATGGACTTAGGTCTGACTGGTGCCTATTTATTGGGTATCCAAAAGAGTCTAAGGGTATTACTTCTACTTAGCAGAGGAACAAAAGTTGTTCATCGATCTTAGGGCTATCTTTTTGGAAAAGGAGTTCCTTGGTGAAGGGATTGTAGCCACTAAGATTGAACTTAGTGAAGTTCAACAAGTAAAAGAACCAACATACTTAAGGGATAACATAGAATCGGCTATGATTAGATCACACCCAGAGCCCACTTAGGAACCATTAAATAGATCAGGTAAAGTACCGAGCCGACTGGACAGATACTATATTTTCTTGGTCCGGGATGGAGATCCCATTGAACTCGATGAGAACAATGAGGATCTGATCACCTATATGGATGCGATGCAGAGGTCCGACTCTGAAAAATGGCTAGGAGCCATGAAATCCGAAATGGAGTCCATGGAGATCAACAATGTATGGACATTAGTTAATGCACCTGAAGGGACAAAATCCATTAGATGCAAATGGATTTTCAAAAGGAAAAGGGGTGCAGACAGGCAAGTGGAGACCTACAAAGCCCGTCTGGTTGCCAAGGGGTATCATCAATGTTATGGTATTGACTATGACGAGACATTCTCTCCTATGGCAATGCTCAAATCTATTCGGATTATGCTTGCTTTAGAAGCACACATTGACTATGAAATCTGACAAATGGATGTCTGAACAGCTTTCCTGAATGGTGAGCTGGAGAGGTGTATATGATATAACCTTAAGGGTTCACATCCACAGATGAGTCAAAGGTGTGCAGGCTTCAAAAGTCCATCTATGGATTGAAGCAAGCATCAAGGAGTTGGAACATGCAATTTGATAAGTGCATCAAGTCGTATAGCTTCGTTAGGAACGGAGAAGAACCTTGCATTTATAAGTTTATCTGTGATTGTATTCCTTGTGTTGTATATGGATGACATTCTCTTAATCGGGAATGACATCCCAACACTACAAGGAATAAAGGTCAGGTTATCATCTCAGTTCTTAATGAAGGACTTGGGTGAAGACTCTTACATACTGGGTATGAAGATCTATAGAGACAGATCTAAGAGGCTTCTAGGATTGTCCCAGTCTACGTACATCGACACCGTGCTGAAATGGTTTAGCATGGAGAATTCCAAGAAGGGCTATCTCCTGATAGGCACTGGAATTGATCTCTCCAAAAGGCATTGTGCGACAACTCCTAAAGAGAGAGAGCATATGAGTAGAATCCCATATGCTTCGGTAGTGGGTTCTATCATGTACCCCATGACATGTACTAGACTAGACATGGCATACTCACTATGAGTAGTGAGCAGATACTAGTCTGACCCAAGTGAAGCTCATTGGAAAGTGGGAAAGACCATCCTTAAGTATTTATGAAATACTAAGGACTAATGGCTAATTTATGGAGAATCTGACTTGAAACTTGTGGGGTATACTGATTCCAGTTTCTAGTCATATAAGGATGATAGTAAGAGTGTGTCAGGATTTATATTTATCCTAAATGGAGGAGCTGTTTGCTATAAAAGTTTCAAGCAGCCTACTATGGCGGACTCAGTATACGAAGCAAAGTACATTGCAGCATCAAATATGGCACAGGAAGCTATGTGGTTACAGAAGTTCCTTGGCAAGCTGGGAGTGGCATCTTCCCTGGATGGTCCTGTTCCAGTGTACTGTGACAGCACTGGAGTCATTGCTCAAGACAAAGAGCGGAAGTTTCATCATCGCACAAAGCATATTCTACGGTGCTATCACCTTGTATGAGAGATCATGGAATGAGATGACATTGAACTTCTGAAGATCGATGGAAAGGAAAACCTGGCTGATTGATGGGGAGCGGGATCAAGGGTAGGATCATCAGAGAGCTGAGAAGTCATTGAGATTAGGTTACTACTAGTTTTTTTTGTATTTTTTTAGAGGTGGCGAAGGAATAATAAAGATGGAAGGTAGAAATTTGGATTTTCATAGACTTTGGGACTCATACTCATGGAGAGATCTCTCATCTCTAGGGCATCTTACCCACCTCACTAATGGAGCCATTAGGATGACTCTTAAAGGACATGAGTGTGGTAAGGAAGATAGAATCAAAGAATGGGATAACTAGACATGACCTCACATCATATCCTGGGGTTGGGCCTCACACCCTCTCTCCTCATGAAGCAAAAGATAGTCACTCTTCTCTAAAAAGACTTTCATTCATCAATAGCCTTCTTTTATAAGAGATTAGGGGCCTATTTATAGCCTTCTAAGCCCCATTTAAATTCAAATTTTATATAAAAAGAGGGGGAAGGTAGCTACAAATTGAATTTCAAATTTCATGAAAAGGGGTGGCAAAATGTATGGGTGCCAAGTGTCTTCTTGTGGTTGCCAAGTATCCAATACGAAAATCTGCAAGAATGGACGCCACTTGGCATTCATGTGTCATCATGTGTTGGGTGCCACTTGACATTCATGGGGACCTTCTTACATGGAGGATGAAATGATCTTCAAATCTAAATTTATTTGCATCGAAATTCATACTGCATCGTGATTCATGTTGCTCCAGAATTCATACTGTTACGAGATTTGTGCAACTTCATGATTTGTGCTTACTCCAGGAACCATGTTGGTGACGTCCCCATCATTCCCTGAGGTGAGAAGAACATAACAATCCATTCAGAAAGAAGCTTTGCTCTAAATCTATGCAACTTTGAACTCTATTCAGCACTACTACTTCTTGTGTCAAAATTGTGTAGCTCTGAGATTGATGCTTCACCATCTTGGATATTTAAGAAATTTAAGCAGATAATGTAATTTTGAAATCTCTTTAAGAGTGTTAGGTACACACAAACACATAAAAATTATAGTGGTTCGGAGCAACACAGCTCCTAAGTCCACTACCCAAGATACCACTTGGGATTTCCACTATATTCACACCTGAATACAGTAG
This sequence comes from Areca catechu, assembly GCA_021397845.1. Taxonomy (NCBI): domain Eukaryota; kingdom Viridiplantae; phylum Streptophyta; class Magnoliopsida; order Arecales; family Arecaceae; genus Areca; species Areca catechu. Next base: position 110,140,445 of record CM038051.1, on the reverse strand, counting down.
GATTGTTTTATTAGCTCACAATCCAAAACCTCTACACTTTGGTTTTACCGGGATCACTAAAGAAACCTTAACACCCTTTGGTTTTTTAACAGGATCACCAAGAAACCCAACTTAGTTTTGACAGGATCACCAAGAACCCAATACTTGGTTTTTAGCTAAGGCTCACCAAGAACCTATTTGGTTTTTCAAATGGGATCACCAATAATACCACAATTCAAGAATGATTGAGAATAAATGCAACAATAAATGATAAACTCTAGTTATCGGATAGTTGCCACTTTAGCACTGATGAAGCCTTCTTTAACTTCTCTTTAATGCACTTGAGAGGCTTCCTTTCTTTCTTCAATGAATGCTTCAATCTTCAGATGTGAGTTGGTGAAGAGAGAAGTCTGCTTTGAATGCTCACTTGTGCTCTCTTTCTTGTTGGTAGATTAGATCTTCAATAAAGCATTAAGACTTTGAGGAACTCACTAACTCTTACTTCAAGGAAGTTCAAATCCCTCAAATATATGGCTTTCCATCATTCCAAGATAGTTTGAGACATTGTAGACTGTTGGGATGTGACATTTGACTGTTAGAGCACCTTTTTGCATTCAGAAAAGAATTCTGGAACTAGCCGTTATGTACCTGGAAATGATATTCGAGTCAGCTCGGATACTTCAAGTCAGCTCGTATTCTTTGAGTCGATAGGTCATGTCACCATTTCTTTAGTAGGGTCGACTCTTTATCTCAGGGTGCAAAAACTTTACTCTAGACAAGTTGGCTATTGATAGCTCAGGTTGGCTCGATCTTCTATCATTGAAATCATTGAACTCGAGGAGTCGGCTCATTGCAGATTGGGTTGGCTCGCTTTCTCAGGTCTTCAAAATTTGTTCTAGCAAAGTCAGCTTATTCTGGTTGGGGTCGGCTTGCCTGGATATTCTCAGAAAATATTAGGAATGGTCTCTGGATGAGTCGGCTCGGTTCTACTTGAGTTGGCTCGGATTGCTGTGTGCTAGAATCCTTGGTGTGTGCCACGAGGTAGAGTCGGCTCTTTTTCGGATTGGGTTGGCTCGAGTGACTTGTTTAGAAATTTTACAAATGAACTTGAAAACACTCTTACCAACACTCTCAAACTTTTCTTACAAACCAACTCAAATGAATTTAATGCACAACACTCATAGAAGTAACCCTTTTCATGATTTTTCTTATCTTTTTTTTTTGGGTTCTTCTTTTAAAAAATATGATTACAACACAACTCAAAACAAGAAGTATAACTATACGAGTTGAAGTTTGAACAAAATATTCATCCTATAAAATCTTGTAAACCACTTGAAGAGTTGTTAGTAAGAAATGTGCATGCTCCAATGTTTGGTTATCATCAAAATCACTTATGGGATCAACACTTGGTTTTGGCCATTAGTTTGAGGGTGATAGGATATGGAAATTTTAATCTTGGTTCCTAGCAAGTGCCAAAGGGTCTTCCAGAAGTACTGGTAAATCGGAATCCCTATTGATACTATGGTCTTAGGAAGCCATGTAACCTAACCACATGATCAAGAAGAGCTTGGCTACTTTGGAGGCATCAAAGGTCTGAGAGCAAGGTATAACATGGGCCATTTTCAAGAACCTATCGACCACTACACAAATGGAGTCATGTTTCCTTAGAGCCTTAGATAATCCTAACACGAAGTCCATGCTAAGGTCTTGCCATGGGCGATCTGGTACAGGTAAAGGGATGTATAAGCCAGTGTTTTGCTTCTACTGTTTGGCAACAGCACAAGTTTAACATTTGGACATGATGTGAGCAACATCCCTCTTTAAGGTTGGCCAAAAGAACTGATCCTCTACGGCTAAGATGGTCTTGTTTCTGCCAAAGTGACCAACTAGAACTCTTACATGGCTTTTCCAAACTAAAAATTCTCTAAGTGAGGTCCTGGGAATACATAGTCTATTCTCCATGGAAAGGTAACCATCTTGAAGGGTGTACTCAATATGGGAACGGATGGTCCATGTCTAGCAGATTGGAAAATTTTAGTAAAGTTGAGGCAGGTCTCATATTCTTATTTCAATCGGTCAAACCCTATGACTTTAGTCCTAACAGTACTCAGAAGTAAGGCACGATAGCTAAGGCATCAGCTACCTTATTTTCGATTCCAGCTCGATGTTCTAGTATAAAGGAATAGGCTTGGATGTATTCTACTACCCACTTAGCATGCCTAGGGTTCAGCTTTTTCTAGGAATTCAAGAATTGGAGTTCTTCATGGTTAGAGTAAAGGACAAACTCCTGGGGTAGTAGGTAATGTCTTCAGTACCTAAGGGCTTGTACTACCATATAGAATTTCTTATCATAGGTGGAATACATAATTTTAGCCTCACTGAGTTTGTCATTAATGAAGGCTACAAGGTGACTCTCTTGGCTCAATACTCCTCCTATGCTACTCACGAAGCATCACAAGCAACCTCGAAAACTTTGAAAAAATCTAGCAGTCTCAGGATGGATGCTTGGGTCATTTTATCCTTAATCTCTAAGAAGGCTCTATCAGCAACTTTGGTCTACTCAAACTTTCCCTTCCTAATATAGTCTGTAATGGGTGCTAGGATGGAACTAAATTCCTGGATAAATCTTCTATAGAAAGGTGACTAGACCATGGAAACTAGTACATCGGAATACTATGGGGTACATCGTGAATACTAGCGGGTACCGGCCAATCAACTATGGACTTAACTTTCTCAGGGTCAGCTGAGACTCACTTTAGGGGGACTATGAATCCTAGAAGATGACTCTATGGGTCAAAAAATCATATTTCTTCAAATTGGCATAGAGATTCTCCTTCCTAGGGTCAAGCAAACTTGTCTGAGGTGGTTCAGGTGGTCTTCTTTATCCTACTATAGATCAAGATGTCATCAAAATAAACCACTACAAATTTTCTTTGAACACATGTAAGACTTGGGTCATGATCCTCATAAAGATACTAGGGATATTGGACAAACCGAAAGGCATCACTACCCATTCATACATACCATTTTTAGTTTTAAATGCAGTCTTCCACTCATCCCCATGTCTGATCCTAACCTAATGATAGTCACTCTTAAGGTCAACATTTGAGAAGATGGTTGCACTGGCCATCATATCTAACATGTCATCCAATCGGGGGATGGAAAACCTATATTTCGTATTGTTTTTGTTTATGGCATGATTGTCTATGCACATTCTCCATGTACCATCTTTCTTAGGATAAGCAGGGAAGGTACGGCACATGGACTAGGCTCTCCCTAATGAATCCTTTCCTGAGGAGTTCTCCTACCTGTTTTTTGCAGTTTTAGGCATTCAGTTGGGTTCATCCTATAGTGGACAGGTTAGGTAGGGTGGCTCCTTGGACTAAGTCTATGGCATGCTGGACATCCCTTAGTAAGGATAACTGGTCAGGCAAATCTTCTGGGAATACATCCTCAAACTCACTTAAGATTTCCTTAAACTTTTGAGGGTTCTCATTATCATGTTGGATTAGGTACTTTGGTGTGGGCACCACATTTCGAAAAAGCTTCAATCCAATTTTATCAAGCCAAATTCATTATGGATTTAATTGATTGAGTTAATGCCACTTTTGATTTCAATTTATTTTCTTTTATTGAACATGTGTCCTATAAATAGAAAAATTTGTTTCTCTGGTCAAGTTTGAGTCCTGTAATTAGGGTTGGGCTTATGTCAATTTGGTCTTTTGAGTCCAATTAAGGTCATTTGGTCTTGTAATTAGTAAATTTATAAGTTGGGTTCAAGTTTGGTTTGGTTTGGGTTCAAATAAAGCATGAAGACATTAAGATTAGGTAAGGCAAACCACTTCAACAAACCTTGCCAAGTTGGCGCCACATCATCAAACTTATATGGAAGCACCTCTCATCCCCAAGCCCACATGGAAGCCACCTCATGAGGCCACCTCACTCCATCTTATCAATGCATGAATCAAGATGATTTCAACTTTCCTTCCCCACTTATCAAGGCATGAATCAAAGATGGTTTCAACTTCCCCACTTATCAAGGCATGAATCAAGGATGGTTTCAACTTCCCCACTTATCTATCCATGATTTATGTAACCTTCTTTTGAATTCAAAATTTCAAATGACTTTGGAGAGGCTATAATACCACTCCAAACCCCTTGTAAAGGAGATTATTGATGAATGAAATCAAAAGAGTTTTTCATCCACTTGTTATATGCAATGTGTCCTCCGAGAGGGAGTGGGTGAGAGACCCAAAACATCATCCTTTATCCATCCTAGTATTCCCCTACATCTACCAAAATTCTAGCTAGAAGATGCCCCACCACTATACTAAGAAAATCTTTCAAATTTTAACCAAGTCTTTTTCACACCATTGCCACTCTACAAGGATGCCTATTCCAATCTTTAATCAAGCTTCTACAGTAGATTTTGGACATCATCCCTTGCCTTCATGGGATGCCAACTCTAGTTGCAATTCAAGGATTCCAAGGCGATTATAGTCCAGACACTGAATGGTGCCAATTGATCTCCTCTAACTCCATCCACTCCAATCATATTATTGAAGCTTTATTAATTTTCATTCTTCTTGTCATCTCAAGTCACTAATCCCTTTTCTTTCTAGAGTTCCCCAATTTCATGAGTCGACGAGGAAGTTGGTCTTGCCCTTGGAACTTTCATTCCAGAAGTCTACATCTTTGGAGGTGATAGTTTTCGAGTACCAATCTCCATTCGAGGAGTGCTGAAATTGAATCCCATCTAATAGCGTAAGACATCAATATTGGTAAGAAAATCCTCCTTATTTCTTAAGTATGAATAGTTGAATGGTCTATGCCCTAGATAGATGGTATCTTAATGCCTTAGTTCCAATCTTCATGGATGGATATGCAGCCCTAGTTTGAGTTATTACCTTATTTATTATTTAACTTCATATGACTCTTTACCATTTTATGTTTGAACTAAGTTTATACTCGTAGGGATCATTGCTCAACAAATTAAATCACTCACTAAATTAGAATTCATTCATCTCATTTTACATCATACTTCCTTAGCAGCTAACACCCAAATAATCGAACCCTCATAAATCTCATTTTCTAGCTCCTTAGCAGTAATCAAGTTAACTCCATATTTCTTCTCTTTCAATGAGCTAGATCCCCTCTTAACATTATCCTTAGGTGGGGTTGGATGAATCAAAATCTTCTTCCCATGAAAATTGAATAAGCATGAATTTGATCGGCCTTATAGAGTAGCATCGTGGTCAAATAGCCAAGGTCTGCCTAGGATAATGCTACTAACTCCTATGGATATGACATCGCACCACACCTTCTAGTGATAACATTGAAGCTGGATCTGGACAGGGCATTTATGTCTGATGGGGATGGAGGTTGAGTCTATCCAGGAAACCTTATAGGGGCTAGGATGGGAACTGGGATTAAGCCTAAGGTTTTAACTGCCTTGGCTGAGATGGCATTCACACGGCTCCCACTACTTATGATAATTTTGCATACCTGATTCCCTAATTTCACAAAAGTCCATAGGATGTTAGTCCTATTCTTGTCCACTTGTGTCTTAGTCTGGGCTAGGATGCACCTAACTACCCCTAACAGGTTAGACTGCTCAACTTCCTCCTCATCATCTTCATATGCGTCTACTAGGTTGTCCTCAACTTCATAGACTTCCTCTCCAGATTCATCTGTGGGTTCATGCTCTTACTCCTCAAGCTCCCATATGTGTAAGGATCTGGTTGAGCATTGCCTAGCATAATGTCCTACATTACGACATTTAAAATGGGCATTGGGATTGGGGCTTGGGTTCTTCTGGGTTTCAGGGGCCTTACCCTTGTCTTCCTTATTAGCTAGTGGGGTACTGGGGCTGGGTCGGGCTGGGTTAGGGTTGGGCTGGTTTGGGTAGGCTTGGCTAGGTCCTGGTCTTAGGTTTGGGGCACTACTTCTAGTGGGCTCAGGTCGATGGGTTGTAGGTGCCCTCTGGAATCTCTCATAGTTCCTAGCTATCTGGTAGGCTTGCTTAAGACTATCGACCTCCCTCAAAAATAGCTCCCTTTGGATGTCCTCACGGAGGCCAGTCCTAAACCTAGATAAGACCATAAACTCTTCCTCTTTTATGTTACACCTTATGGCACACTCATCAAATTTGGCGATGTATTCTGACACAGACCTATTCCCTTGACTTAACCTCTTCCAGTGGTCTAGGAGTCTCTGGTGGTAGGATGCAGAAAGGTATTTTTCCCTAAGTTTCATCTTCATGGCCTGCCAGGTATCTATGAAAAAGTCATCTCGTTGTGTGATTATGGGCTCAACATTCCCCCAGTATAGCTTAGCCTGGCGGACTAACCTTAGTTTGGAAAATTTACACTTCCTTTCCTCAGTCATTTCATACCAGTCAAAATATTGTTCCATCTCTCCTTCCTAATCCATGTAGGTCTTAGGATCTAGGCTGCCATTAAATGTGAGTGCATCTAGTCTAATGTTCCTAATGATCTACTTATCCTGGTCCAAGAAGTCATGGTTGAGCCTCCTATGGATCATTTGGTCAAGCCTATTATGAGTTTGGGTATTTGCTTGGGTCAGTTGGTCAAACTTGTGGTTCATTTGGTTCATTTCGGTGGTCAATTGGGCAAACTGGCCATTCATGATCTTCATGAAAGTCTCAAGGGTGGGTTCCATGGCAGAGCTGGGTTGAGGTTGGGAATGATGTTAGTGGGTTCCTGATCTGGTTGTCATGCAATCGAACACACAAGGGCTATGATTTAACCAAGCACATAAAGGCTAATCAAAATAGGGTTTGCTAGACCTAGAGCCCAAGTAGAGTGGGTCAACTCAACTTACACCCATCTCAATACTTAATTATTTCACTGGCCAGGTAAGAGGTGGGGTGGTGGGAGGCTCCCCCTGCTTGTCATAGGGTCCTAATTAAAAACCACAAGTCCACTTAGGGCGTTTGCCTCTAGACTTCTAGCCTTAGACACTAGTTTCCAGTAATAAGTGGAGGGTTGAATGCACTAGTTTTCCCACTAGACTCTGACCCGACCTGTTGGTGTCTTTAAATCAATTAGGTTTCTAATTAATTTTAATTAGGCTTTGGTTGATATGTTGGTGGTTGTTTTTGGGCCCAGACAGGTGATGAAATCCTACCCTGATATGACAGAGTAGAGTGCCCTTAAGATTAGGTTAATGCAAATGATGCACACACGATGACCCTAATGCAGCCTAAAATCAAAAAATAGAAAATATTTTTTTTTTGGTTTTGTGAGGTGGATAACTTAAATTTGAGTTGGTTAAGTGATCAAACAAAATTGGCGAGTGTTAGGGGGTTTAGATGTGAGTTAGGTTTTTTTTATATGTGATTTTTTTTTTTTTTAGAATCTATAAAATCTGGTAAAAATTATAGTAAATAAAAGGACAACTTAGAGAATACTCAGTCCAAAAATATAAAAAAATAATAAGTCTAAGATGGGAAACTAGACCTAAATTTGGACCCTTAAAGCAGAAAATAGCATGTAGAATTTTTTTGTGTTGTTTTTGGGTTTAGGAAAGATGCAAACTATCGTAATCCTAAGCTCTGATACTAAATTGATGCAGGATGCAATGGAAAGGGATGAACATGCAGGAAAAATAGCAACTAATAATTTTAATTAATTTTTAGATTTTTGTTTGATGGCTATGTTCATGAGAAAGATGAAAAGAACAATCAAAAGATGATGTAAAGACCAACTACACTACCCGCAGTTAAGAACATGCAGAGAAATAAAGATTAGGACCATGAGGGTTGAGAAACCACTAGGTTAGGATAGTCTAATCTTCAACAAAACAGAACTATGATAAGGGTTTTGGTATTACCTGGCAACGATGTTGTCTTGATCGAAGACGTGGTCGCTCTGCACTCCTAGATCGGTGCCTAGACGAACGAGTCTCTTTCCCATGGATCAGCCGTCTTTCTATCAGCTGGTCTCGAGGACAAGGAGGACCTCTTCCTTGGACGATTTCACCAGAAGGATCCTGCACACATCATGGGTTAGGTTCACATATGACAAGAAAAATAAGAAATAGGATGAAGATGGAAGAAGAAGAGGAGGGGCTGTTGGAGAGGCTGGTAGCCTGCTTAAGAAGATGGATACCTGGCTTGGAGAGGGTAGCCTTGCTGCAAAAGAGGATGCCTAGGAAAGGAGCTCCTGGCGACCAGGGCACACCAGGAAGAGGGGAGGAGGGGCAGCCAAGTGGTGGAGTGATGTGTTGTTGGTGGGTTGATGGATGAAGGGAGAGAGAAGGTGGTGGCTTGGGTCTGAGGTATGGAGGGCGACTTAGGGTTTTTGAGGAGGTGTGGTCAACTAGGGTTAAGTGGAGGAGAGGAAGAGGCTGGGGCGACTAGGGTTTACACACACAAAGAAAGCACAACGGGTCTCACACCCACTCCAATTTGGAGGAAACTCTTGAACAAAACTCACTTAAAATTTATTTCATGAAAAGAGGTGCTCATACAAGAGGGGAGGGGTGGGTATTTATAGAGTTACCCAAGTCCCTGGACTCTAATACAGACTAGGACTACATTACTTGAGGGCCAAAAAACCTTGGTAGACCTGGTCAACAGCAGGCTTCTTCCTTGGGCTAGCATGCCAAACATGAGAACCTGGAGGGGCACCAAGGGCCTGGAATGGGGGCGCCTTCTCTTGACAGGCCATGGCACTGATGGGTGGTAGAACCGCAGGGTTGTCGTTAAAACACCGTGGCTATCAGTTTAAAATCTGACTTCTTAAAATATTTAAAAATACGTAGCAAGAGGAGTCGGGTCGAATCCACAGAGAAGGTGGTGTTTAGGATTTGAAATTTTTGATCTTGTAAAAAAAATATTTGAAGTCGAAAAAAAAAATATAAAATAAAAATTAAAATTGCAGGAAAACTTGGCACTAGGATCTATTATTTACATTCTAGCATCTATTTGCAGACAAGACGAAAGGCAGGAATTAAAAAGAGATATTGCATTGATTGAATTTAAGGTCTAAGTACAATGCAGTAAAAACAAAATTAACAAAACAAATAACAAAGACAAGAACAGATCAGCGTAGCCTCGTCGGGAAGATAGCTCCTTCCTTCATACTCCGTGGAGCGAACTAGGCTTCCTCTGCTTCTTCTTCTTCGGATCTTGATCTCAGAGAGGGAGAAGGCTGGAAGATGGTGTAGGGACACGCTCTCCTTTGAGAAACCTCACTCCCAAAAGCCAACCCGCAACCAAAGCAATGCCCTCTACCCTGTACCTTGCCCTTTCTCTAGGATACCTCTGCCTTGTGCATTGGGGTTCATTTTATAATTAACCGGAGAGGAGAGCTTATTGCACACTAGCGATGTGGGACAAAAAAAATACCATGACCGCTCCATGTTTACCGAACTGAACGTTAGCCACCATCATCGGAGCAGATCCCGCTGATCCATGCTCACCGCCCTGCAGCGCCCGTGCAACACGCCGCTCGTGGACTGCTCGTGAAACCACTGTGCAACGCCCTGTAGCTCATGAAGAAGCTCGTGAGGAACGATCCATGTTCCTCTCGTTTGCCGCCAAAGACCACCACCACCTCCCGTCAAACCACCGCCGGAGCTTCTCCTCCGGCCAGGGACACCGCCGGCGTGCTTCCCGGCGAGTTTCGGCACCTCTGGAGGGCTGCGGTCTATGCCCTGTTCCATGGAGAAGCTCAGGATGAAGCTCGTGAGGAACGATCCATGTTCCTCTCGTTTGCCGCCAAAGACCCCCACCACCACCCATCAAACCATCGCCGGAGCTTCTCCTCCGGCCAGGGACACCGCCGGCGTGCTTCCCGATGAGTTTCGGCACCTCTGGAGGGCTGTGGTCTATGCCCTGTTCCATGGACTGGCAGCAATGGCTGCCGGTGGACCAACCTGCGATGAATAAACCCAGCAGCCGGTCCATGATGGATCGGCTTCTCTAAAAACTGTGCAGCATCAAAATGTGTGCAAAAATCCTAAAAAAACTCATAACTTCTTCATTTCAAACCTGATTTAAGTACCATTTGCGTCGTTGGATTCCATAAATCAAGCTCTACCTATTGGAAGGTTTCAAACTTATTAATTTTTACCGATTCCATGATCATTAATTAAAATTATTAAATATTTTATTAATCATTTAAATGGGTGTGTGGTGCATTGACTTGAAATCTATTTTTCATGAACGTACTCTAATTTCACATTTTTCAAAGATATTTTTAAATAATTAGTTTTGCAAGAATGTCCAAATTAATTTTGAAATTAGGTTATTAAAAGAATGTTAGCACCATTAATTAACGAAAATACTTAAAATAAACATGTAAATCCATGATTTATCACACCCCCCAACTTACTTATTGCTAGTCCCTTAGCAATGCAAAATGTATAACTATGTGTCACAAAGATCATCCTTTACAAAAATAGATCCAGGTTTGAAAGTAAAAAGATCTAGCAAGTATCACTAAATAAGTATTGAGTTTCAGAAATAAATTTGCAGTCAGCATAATTAGAAACTTTCTTAGAGTTCATCTAAAGGTTTACAGCACTTGTATTTATGATGACTAAATTAACATTTTGGTACTAGTTTGCAAGAACAAATGTATCTTTGATTAACACTTTGGTTAATTTTCTATACATCCCTAAATTAAGCTTATGAACTGAGTTAGCTTTCACACTACCTGATTTTTTTTTTTTTTTGAGCATCCTGGCCTTCCCTTTACCGTTTGACGCGAACCTCCACACTTGACTTAGGTGCAGAGACCCGGTTACTAAGTTCAGGGCGATCCACATATACTCTATGTTTTGCACTTTTATTTCAGGTAGGTAGCTCTTTCCTCAATTCAAAAAATTTTAAATTGGGATATATATCAATTACCAGTTTTCAGTGATAATTAAGTCCTCAATTGTCTTTACAACTAATACTTACTTTGTCTCGTCAGCATGCATGTTCAATGGAAGTGCTAATAGCCTTTAGGTGATCTAAGTAGGCCCTAAAAGTCTGACATGCTAGTCTACTTCTTGACTCGCTACAGTCATTAGCAACACTCTATAACTCTTATTACTTTTCCTAGTCTATCTTGCTCCAGATTTATTTTTGACACATGAAACTTTTTTTTTTTTAATTTTAAAAAAAATTGTCCCGACCCCCCAACTTAAATACCATTGTCCCTAATGGTATAAAAGGCAAAGGAATAAACCATAAGAACAAAAAAAATGTAAAGGGATAGGGGTTACCTGAGAAGAGGGGCTCATGAACAACATAGAGGCTGCAAAAAAATAGAGTACATATTGGGTTGCCTCCCAACAAGTGCTAAGTTTAATGTCTTCAGCCAGACATAATGCAGCTCAGTTCAGTGTGGGTCAGTTAATGTTACTTGGTCAATGGTTCGATTTGTTGATATTTCTTCAATGTATGGTTTTAAACATTGACCATTCACCTTAAAGAAGTTTCTGACCTAGGATCTTAAATTTTGACTGCACCATGGGGGAATACTTGATTAACAATGTAAGGTCCATCCCATCTAGATCTCAATTTTCCAGGAAATAATCGAAGCCTTGAATTAAATAACCAGACTTGTTGATTTGGCTCAAAGATTTTCCTAGAAATAAATTGATCATGAAAGGCTTTCATTTTCTCTTTATAATACAAGAATTTTCATAAGCCTCTCTCCTCAGTTCATCTAATTCACTCAGTTGCGACATCTGGTTAGAACCAGCTTGCTTTAAATCAAAATTTAATTGCTTAATCGCCCAATATGCTTTATGTTCAAGTTCTACCGGAAGATGACATGCTTTTCCAAAGATCAATCTATAGGGAGACATTCCAATGGGATTCTTGTAAGCTGTTCGATAGGCCCATAAAGCATCATCTAATCGGTCTGACCAGTTTCTACGATCGGGCCTAATAGTCTTTTGCAAAATGTTCTTTATCTTCCTATTGGATACTTCCACTTGGCCACTTGTTTGCGGGTGATAAGGTGTAGCTACTTTATGCGTGACCCCATATTTTCGTAAAAGCATTCAAAATTGGGAGTTTGTGAAATGGGCACCTCCGTCGCTAATGATGGCACGTGGAAATCCGAACCTAGAGAAGATATTCTTTTGAACAAACTTTATGACTACCTTATGATCATTGGTTCGTGTTGCCATTGCCTCAATCTATTTAGAAACATAATCGACAGCCACCAAAATATATTCAAAACCATTAGAGGGTGGAAAGGGTCCCATAAAATCAATTCCCCAAATGTCAAAGATTTCAACTACCAAGATGGGATTTAAAGGCATCATGTCTTTTCTTGAAATATTTCCTAAGGCTTGACACTTAAGAGATTCTTTGCCAAAAGTATATGCATCCTTAAACAATGTTGGCCAGTAAAATCCACTTTGTAAAACTTTAGCCACAGTCTTTTGACCAGAAAAATGTCCTCCGCAAGCAAGGGTGTGGCAAAAGTTTAAAATACTCAGATGTTCAGATTCAGGAGCACACCTACGGATGATTTGATCAGCATAAATTCGAAAGAGTTCAGGATCTTCCCAAAAGTAATATTTAATTTGAGCAAAGAATCAATCCTTTTCATTCTTGGACCAGCCATCAGGGATTTGTCCAACCACTAAGTAGTTAACAATATCTGCAAACCAAGGGGCCTTTGCATGTGAAACTGCTAAGAGTTGTTCATCCGGAAAAGATTCTTCAATTGCTGCAGGTTCACACTCTTCAATTAAAATCCTAGATAGATGGTCTGCTACAACATTCTCAAATCCTTTCTTGTCTCGAATTTCAGTATCAAACTCTTGTAGCAGTAAGATCCATCTAATCAATCGTGGTTTAGCATCTTTCTTTGAGAGCAAGTATCTTAAAGCCGAGTGATCCGAATAAACCACAATCTTGGAACCTAAAAGATATGATCTAAACTTTTCCAGGGCAAACACCACAGCTAGCAACTCCTTTTCAATAGTGGTATAATTTTTTTGGGCTTCATTCAAAGTTTTGCTAGCATAATAAATCACTATGGGACATTTGTTTACCCTTTGGCCCAAGATAGCTCCTATGGCAAAGTCTGAAGCATCACACATGATTTCAAAAGGTAGTGACCAATCAGGGGGTTGGATGATTGGGGCTTGGGTCACAGCTTCCTTTAGAAACTCAAAAGCCTTAAGACAATCATCATCAAAATTGAAAGGAACATCCTTATCAAGCAAATTACACAAAGGATGGGAAATTTTGGAAAAGTCTTTAATGAAGCAACGATAGAATCCTACATGGCCTAGAAAAGATCAAATTTGTTTGATAGAGATGGGTGGAGGAAGTTTAGAGATCAATTCAACCTTTGCTTTATCTACCTCGATCCCTCTCTTAGATACAATATGTCCTAAAACAATCCCTTCTTGAACCATGAAATGGCTCTTTTCCCAGCTCAGAACCAAATTCGCCTCAATACATCGTTTTAATATTTTCTTCAAATTATTGAGGCAACTCTCAAAAGATTCTCCAAAGACTGAAAAATCATCCATAAAAATTTCTATGAAATCTCCTACCATGTCTGAGAAAATTGATATCATGCACCTTTGAAAGGTTGTAGGTGCATTACACAATCCAAAAGGCATTCTACGGAAAGCAAAGGTTCCATAGGGACATGCGAAGGTGGTCTTTTCCTGGTCTCCTGGATAGATTGCTACCTGGTTGTATCCTGAGTATCCATCTAAGAAGTAAAAGTATTGCTGGCTAGCTAATCTTTCTAGGATCTGATCAATAAATGGTAAGGGAAAGTGATCTTTGCGGGTAGCTGCATTAAGTTTTCTATAATCTATACAGACACGCCACCCAGTAGAAAGTCGTGTTGGCACTAAATCCCCATGGTCAGAATGGACAACCGTGAGTCCAGATTTCTTTGGAACGACTTGAGTAGGACTCACCCAGTGGCTATCAGGAATAGGATAAATAATACCAGCATCTAACCGTTTAATCACTTCCTTCTTGACCACTTCTTGCATGTTTGGGTTGAGCCGTCTTTGCATCTCTCTAGTTGGCTTGGCACTATCCTCAGTATAGATATGGTGCATACAAATTGATGGACTAATGCCTTTTAAATCAGCAATGGCCCAACCTATGGCCTCCTTATGTGTTTTCAGAACATCTATCAATTGGTTTTCCTGCTCAATGGTTAGGTCAGAGGCAATGATTACAAGCAGGGTTTTGTCGGGTCCTAAAAACACATACTTAAGTGATTCAGGCAAAGTTTTTAGTTCAATTTGTGGTGGGGCCTGAATCGAAGGGTGCAAAGGCTCAGTTCCTAGGTCAGGTAAGGATTCAGTTTGCATTGACCAAAGTGGTGAAGGTTGAGGTGAATCAAGTAGGGCATTTACCTCTTGGACTTAGGTTTCAGCAATAGGCTCGTCATCTTCCATCAAATTGGAGGAAAATTCAGACTCAACAATCTCATCTATTAAACCAATCACAGAACAATTTTCCTCCTCTTGAGCAAACTTTGAGGCATTAAAAATATTAATTCTCACCTTTTGATCCACAAAAGAAATGTCCATAGCTCCCGTTTTACAATTGATATTGGCATTGGCGGTGGCAAGGAATGGACGACCTAAGATTATGGGATTCTGATTTAGCTCTTGGGATGGTTCCATGTCTAGTATGAGGAAGTCTACTAGGAAATAACATTGGTTCACTCTAACTAAGACATCCTCAATCAAACCACGTGGTATCTTGACAGATCTATCAGCTAGTTGTAGAATGACTGACGTGGGTTTTAGTTCACCTATCCCAAATTTTTCATAGATCGAGGTTGGAAGAAGGTTCACACTAGCACCTAGGTCTAACAGGGCTCGATCAAAGGTAATGCCTCCTATAACACAAGAAATCAAAGGAGCACCGGGGTCTTTCATTTTCTGAGGTAATTGATTCAACAAGATTGCACTTACATCCTCAAACAATATGATTCTCTTTATGGTTCGTGGCTCACGCTTTTGGGTGCAGAGTTCTTTGAGAAATTTAGCATAAGCTGGAACGTGCTGAATTGCATCGAGGAGGGGTAAATTAATATGGACTTGCTTGAATAATTCCATCTGTTCCTCGTTGCATGCTCCTTGCTTTTACAGGAAGAACCAGCTTCTAGGGCTGAAGGGAACGGGACTCTAGGTTTATAAGTCTCAGGTAATTCATCTGCTCTCTTCTTCCCTTTCTTATTTAAATTGGAACCAGTATTAGTACTAGTCCCGGGCTCAGGCTCTTCTACATGGTTAGTCTTAGTACTAACATCTTCTTCTAAATTCTCATTCTGGCTAGCATCAGTACTAGCCTCTCTCTCCTGGTCTTGATATGGGTCCCTGAGAATCCTACCATTTCTAAGCTCAGAAATTGCTTTGGCATTCTCAAATTGAGGGTTCTTAGGTTGAACATTAGGCTGAAGAATGAGTGGGTTGTTTCTAGGATTCGGTATTGGTTGACTCGGTAGTTGACCTAGTTCTCTCCTCATAGTAGATTCAGCTATCTATCCTATTTGAACTTCTAACCTGGCGATAGATTGTTGTTGGGTCATGATTAATTGTTGGAGTTGATCAAACCTATCATCGACTAGATTGGTCTATTGAGGAGGTTGATATGATGACTGATGATGATATGGTGGCTAATATGGTAGCTGAGCAGGCTGACTAGGCTGACCTCTATTATAGGCATAGTTTTGGTATGGGAGCCAATTTTGAAAGTTCCGTGCAGGAGGAGTTTGGGTCTGAACCTGAGTCTTTTGTGGTTTCCAAGAAAAATTAGGATGGTTTCTCCAACCTGGGTTATAAGTATTTGAAAATGGGTCATTACTCGGCTTGGAGTAACCTTGAGCAGCTTGGACTTGTTCTTGGATGAAAGGTGGTAACTGTGCAACCGTAGGACATTCATTCATGTGATGGGCTGGGCTAGCATAGATAGAACAAATCTCTTGATGATTAGAGGGTGATGGGTATTGTGCAGGAGATTGAGATTGTTGACTAAGGGCTAGGACTTGGTCCAACTTTTGGAAAAAGAGGTCGACTGTATCTAATCTTTGGGATAATAGGTTCAAGTCGATATTGGAATTTGAATGTCTAATTTCATAAATTCCTGCCCGCTTTTGTTGAGGAATCGATCTTTCATATGAAGTCAAAGAAGCATGGTTGATCGAGTTTTCACTTAGGGTTTCAAACAAGGTATAGGCTTCATCCTCACTTCTACTCATGAATGCACCTCCACAAGATGCATCCACCATCTATCTATACTGGTCTCCAAATCCTTCATAAAAAGCTTGGACAATTTGCCACTTAGACAGACCATGATGTGGGCATTTTCTAAGGAGTTCCTTAAGTCTCTCCCATGATTCATGAATTTGTTCACCAGGAAGCTGAGCAAATCCAGTGATGGCTCGCCTCATGGTGTTGGTTCGACCTATAGGATAGAATTTCTTAAGGAACTCACGCTGCATTTCAGCCCAAGTTCGAATTGGTTTCCCTATTATGCCAAGCCAGTACTTGGCCTTATCCTTAAGTGAGAAGGGGAACATGGTTAGCCTAAGGGCATCATCAGTAAAATCTTGGATCTTCACCGTAGAACAGATTTCAAGAAACTCATCTAGATGCTTATAAGGATCTTCATTGGTATTCCCATAAAAGGAAGGAAGCATTTGGATTATGGCAGACTTGATCTCATATTGTCTAGCAGGTATTTCAGGGAAATGGATACAAGTCGATGGGTTGTAGGTGGAAGGAATAAAGTACTCCTTGATCTGTCTAGGTGGTTCTTCTGGTTTCCAGCCATTTGATTTTTTGGTATACTATGGATTAGTCATTCGATTTCAGAGTTGAAGTCAACTAGGTCTGGAAATAAAGATCTCCTACCGTGCATGTAACAGTGCAACCCTAATATATGAATCAAAATTTTTTATTATATATATATATATTTTTTTCGTTATTTTCAAACACTTATCAAACAGATTTCTATCCTAGGCTCCCTAATTCTAGACAGCTCCTAACTTCCAAGACCGCCTTGGAGCCCTCCAAGTCAAAGACCAATTAGCTAACAGGCCAGGTAAGGATAAGGTCGGTGGAGTTTCCCTCTTTGCTTGCCTTACACACCAATTGAAAATTGGCCAGGTAAGCGGATCCAACCACCTTCCTTTAGGACGTAATCCCTGAACCCCTTTCCTAGACACCAGTCAACCAACAAATCTTGACCCGGTCCAACTCTTCCGGGTGCCCTGTCCTGTTGAGCTCGAGTTCATTAGGGCTGACGTCTAGTTAATTTTATTTACAAGGCTTAGGTATGCAAAATGAGGGGTGATGGTTTGTGGGCTAAGGAAGGGTATTGAACTCCCCACCTTATCTTGTTTATGGATAAGTGCCCTTAAGATGATTATGAAATGCAATAAATAAGATGTCAAAATAAAAGTTATAAACACACAAAATTAAATTAAAGCTATATATATATATATTTATATATATATATACATATATATATATATATACATATATATATATATACATATATATATATATACATATATATATATATATATATACATATATATATATATATATATTTTGATTAAGTTTCTAATCCTAATAAATTATGAAATGTCTGGGCAATTTTTTTTGGATTTTGCAGAAAGATAAATTTACCTAAATGAATCTAAAATGAAAAGAAAATTTTTTTTTTTTTAAATTTGAAATTTGAAAAAAAAAAAAAATTTGGAAATAAGAAAAGAAACTGAAAAGGAAAACAATTAATATGTAAAAGAGGAAAGAAAGTTTAGGATGGATCTTACTGATTGGGAGACCTTCTTCCTCTTCTGCTTTTCTCCCTTTTTTGTTTTTTTTAATCTGCAAGAAAAAGAAAAGTTAGCACGGAATAAAAAAATCAAAAAGATCAAAAACTATTATTTTAATGACTTCCCCGGCAACGGCGCCAAAAACTTGTTAGAACCGCAGGGTTGTCGTTAAAACACCGTGGCTATCAGTTTAAAATCCGACTTCTTAAAATATTTAAAAATACATAGCAAGAGGAGTCGGGTCGAATCCATAGAGAAGGCGATGTTTAGGATTTGAAATTTTTGATCTTGTAAAAAAAATATTTGAAGTCGAAAAAATAAATAAATAAATAAATTAAAATTAAAATTGCAGGAAAACTTGGCACTAGGATCTATTATTTAGATCCTAGCATCTATTTGTGGACAAAACGAAAGACAAGAATTAAAAAAAGATATTGCATTGATTGAAATTTAAGGTCTAAGTACAATGCCGTAAAAACTAAATTAACAAAACAAATAACAAGGACAAGAACAGATCAGCGCAGCCTTGTCGGGAAGATAGCTCCTTCCGTCATACTCCGTGGAGCGAACTAGGCTTCCTCTGCATCTTCTTCTTCGAATCTTGATCTTAGAGAGGGAGAAGGCTGGAAGATGGTACAGGGACATGCTCTCCTTTGAGAAACCTCACTCCCAAAAGCCAACCCGCAACCAAAGCAATGCCCTCTACCCTGAACCTTGCCCTTTCTCCAGGATACCTCTGCCTTGTGCTATGGGGTTCATTTTATAATTGACCGGAGAGGAGAGCTCGTTGCACACTAGCGATGTGTGACAAAAAAAATACCGTGACCGCTCCATGTTTACCGAACTGAACGTTAGCCACCATCATCGGAGCAGATCCCGCTGATCCACGCTCACCGCCCTACAGTGCCCGTGCATCACACTGCTCGTGGACTGCTCGTGAAACCACCGTGCAATGCCCTGTAGCCCGTGAAGAAGCTTGTGAGGAACAATCCATGTTCCTCTCGTTTGCCGCCAAAGACCACCACCACCGCCCGTCAAACCACCGCCGGAGCTTCTCCTCCGGCCAGGGACACCGTCGGCGTGCTTCCCGGCGAGTTTCGGCACCTCTGGAGGGCTGTGGTCTACGCCCTGTTCCATGGAGAAGCTCGTGAGGAAGCTCGTGAGGAACGATCCATGTTCCTCTAGTTTGCCGCCAAAGACAGCCACCACCACCCGTCAAACCACCGCCGGAGCTTCTCCTCCGGCCAGGGACACCGCCGACGTGCTTCCCGATGAGTTTCGGCACCTCTGGAGGGCTGTGGTCTATGCCTGTTCCATGGACCGGTAGCAATGGCTGCCGGTGGACCAACCTGCGATGAATAAACCCAGCAGCCGGTCCATGATGGACCGACTGCTCCAAAAACTGTGCAGCATCAAAATGTGTGCAAAAATCCTAAAAAAATTTATAACTTCTTCATTTCAAACCTTATTTAAGTACCGTTTGCGTCGTTGGATTCCATAAATCAAGCTCTACCTATTAGCGAGTTTCAAACTTATTAATTTTATCGATTCCATGATCACTAATTATAATTATTAAATATTTTGTTAATCATTTAAATGGGTGTGTGGTTCTTTGACTTGAAATCTATTTTTCATGAACGTACTCTAATTTCACATTTTTCAAAGATATTTTTAAAATAATTAGTTTTGCAAGAAAGTCCAAATTAATTATGAAATTAGGTTATTAAAAGAATGTTAGCACCATTAATTAACTAACATACTTAAAATAAATGTGTAAATCCATGATTTATCAATGGGCTTGAGTGGCGCCTGAAGAATGTGGACCTAGCAGGGCACTGGACTGGGGGAGGAAACCATCTGGAGGGGTGCCTATATTGGGGTTGGCGGCATGAAAGCCCATTCCTTGGGCACCAAAGCTTGGGGGCCTGAGTAGGGTCCAGGTATATGAAATGCTGCTCTTGTGGAGGGGTATGGTGACTCTTCTGGCCTTCTCCTCTTGATCAAGAACATAATTACAGGACTTATGAGACTGAGACAACAGACTCACTAGACTTAACTGGACTTTTTTGTCTCAAATTATTACAAGACTCATTTTTTCATTATAAGACTCAACTGATGGATAGGACTTGGCTCACATTAATACAAGTGACTCAGTACTACTGAACTATAGGACTTATAAGAAAACTTAATTAGAAAACCACATCGGGACTAGTAATCATTTCTTTATCCTGGTGCTCGCACCATGAACTAGGGACCATCCTCCCTTCCTGGCATGCCAATCTGTTGCTGTCTAGATCGTCATGGCTTGCAGCTCCTGTGCGGCGTCAGTTGGTGGCACTCCCATCCGGTGTATAATGCACATGCCCGAACCTACAAAAGAAAGGAGACCCAGATCAGGGTCCTGGCGGGGGCACTTCGATGATCAAGTCAGCGGACAGTCTAAAAGAATAGATCCTCATCAGTGGATCATGAAGCAGTCTCCACACTCGGAGGTTCCTAAAAAAGAATAAAGTGAGAGGTTGGGTCGAGAAGGAGTGCAGGAGCAATGGTGGCCATTGGAACTCTCTCTAGAAGTTCATGGATGCTCTTTGCATGCCTCATTCCTTGCTGTGGTTCCATCCCCTTCTCGCTTACCTTCATCAGAGACCCCTTCGGATTTTCTTATAGGCCAGGCATGCCTTCTATGGGGTACAGAAATCTATCTCTCCAAACCCTTCCATGTCCCCCCTTCGCGAGTGGGATGCAGGCTTTCCTTTTTCCCCCGGGTGGTTGGGGATTTGCCATTAACTGAGCCCCCAGAGAACATGGAGAGGATGCACCTCCCTCATGGCAGCGAGATGTGCTACGGACCTTGACGCCCCGACAGGGTGCTGCTCCCCATTGCTACTGTCCTACCATCTGGCAGAGCACTAGTTCGGGGGCAGGTGCTACAAGGTCTAAATTTTCTAACGAGCCCTTCCCCTTTTGGGTGGTGCAAATAGTGGGTAGTGGAGCTCCTTTCGTAGGTTGCACTGGAAATGGACTAGGAGTTCAGTGACTCTGATGAGGCACTCCTTCACAAACTGGCATGCCCTGGCAAGACTCCACTTCGTAGGGGTGCAGTCAGCCAGCTCTGGAGGGGAGCCATTCCTCCAGACATTCCATGCGGCATGCCACCACCCACCAGGAGTGCCAACCTCCCCAGGTGTGCCACGGTGAGGGTAATGGTGCCACTTGCTGGCACCGCTGCTTGTCCGGCTAGGGGAAAGGTTGACTTTGACCATAGGATCGGCCTCGAGTGGGGACTTTTCCTGCTAACACAAGAACAAGGGCCTGACCTCGACTGGGGCTCAACCTCGAGGGAGTCACTCTGGCACGAGGGGCAAGAAGAATGAGGGCCTGACCTCGATTGGGGCTCGACGATGGTGAAGCTGCTCCAGCATGAGGGGCATGAAGAATGAGGGCCTAACCTTAGCCAGGGATTGACCTCAGGCGAGCTGCTCCAGCACAAGAGGCATGAAGAACGAGGGCTTGACCTCGACCGGGGCTCGACCTCGGGGGAGCCACTTTGGCATGAGGGGTACAAAGAATGAGGGCCTAACCTCGGCTAGGGCTTGACCTCGGGTGAGCTACTCTGGCATAAGGGCAGGAAGAACGAGGGCCTGAACTCGATTGGGGCTTGACCTTGGGAGAGCCGCTCAAGCACGAGGGGCATGAAGAATGAGGGCCTGACCTCGATTGAGGCTCGATCTCGGGGGAGCCGCTCTGGCATGAGGGGCCCAAACTAAAAGAGGTTCTGCTAGAGTCTTTGTCTAGTTGGCACTACCTACCATCGTGGCCGCCAGCTGGGTCTGAGAGGGGCTCCACGTCAGTGGTCCCGCCATATCAGAAATAAACCAATTCTATCAACTAGCTGCGGAGTCATTCTAGAAATACTTTGATCACTTCAAGAACCTCTTGACCCAATGCCCACACTATGTAATAAAAACCTGGAGGCTATGTCAAATAATTTATGAAGGTCTAGATTCAAATTCTAGAATCATGCTAAAATCTATGTGCTTGGGTTAATTTAAGTATAAAGAACTCAATGAAGCCTAGAAATTTCTAGAAGACCTAGATGAAAAGAATTTATAATAAAAAATAACTAGGAAACTAGAAAGATCCATACCTTCAAGAGGTGGAATACACCAAATTCATACTTTCCTAGTTGTAGAGGCCAAAATTGTAACCTTGACATATCGGTTAAAGGCCTTAGAAATTTAGAAACCAACCAGCATGAGCCAAGTGTCTGCATCTATGTACAATGGGTCCAATGTACTAGACTATATCCTTGAGGAATGTCCTCTCCTAATGAATCCAATAGATAATAGATGTGCACAGGTGAATGCTATAAACCAGAGACCAATAAACAATCCCTATGCACCAATATATAACCTACGATGGAGGAATCATCCAAATTTCTCATAGTATTATATCCCAAATGTAGGTCGTCCAACCTTCAATCAATAAAATACAAGGCCTAACCCTATGATGAATAACCCACCATCACTAGGTTTCAATAAGAACGTTAAGAAATTTAGTTCTTTAAAGAAAAGCCTGGAAGCCCTAGCCAAATCCAATGCTGACACCTATGCCACATTAAGTAATTTTATGCAAACCATAGGCCAACTCCTAAATTCAAACTCCTAGGCCATAGTCCACTTAGAAATGTAGGTGGTCAGCTAGCATCTACCATTATTGAAAGAGAATGAGGTAGGCTACCTAGCCAACTTGAGCCCAATCAAACAAACCAAAATGGTCCACGATCCCAAGAAATCTAAGTTAATCAAGTGAATGCTATTTAGTCTTTAAGATTAAGAAAATAAGTGGATAATAAGGTAGATACATCTGATACTAGAGAAGACTCTTCTACTGAGTCACCCAATAAATAATCTACCTTATAAACTTAAACTTCTAAAACTAGTAGTGCACCAAACTAGGTACCCATAATTTTTAGAGTTTACTTTCCAAATTGACTAAGGTTTAATAAATAATTAGAATATTTACTTAAAATGTTAGAGGAATTTAAGTAAGTTCAAGTAAATATTCCTTTACTAGACATGATCTAACAAGTCCCGACTTATGCCAAATTCTTAAAAGATCTTTGTACCAAGAAAAGGACCACTGATATACCAAAGAGAGTTTTCTTAGCAGCAAGTGTGAGCTCATACTTATTAAGTCATATGCGCATAAAATATAAGGATCCAGGGTCTCTGACAATTTTAGATGTTATAGGAGAAAACCACATTGAGAAGGCCTTACTTGATTTTGGGGCTAGTATAAATATTCTATCATATTCAGTATATGAGCAATTAGAATTGGAAAAACTTTAGTCAATAGAGATCACATTACAATTAGCGGACTGATCCTTTAGGATCCCTGAAAGAATGATAGAGGATGTTCTAATTAAGGTTGGCAATTTTATTTTTCCTATAGATTTCATCATTTTGGAGACTAAACTAGTGTCAAATCCTAAGGGTCATATCTTAGTTATTTTAGAAAGATCATTCCTAGCTACTGCTAATGCTAAAATCAATTACTGAAATGAATTTATGAACTATCCTTGGGGAACATGATTATTGAGCAAATATATTTAATTTGAAACAGGAATCCACCAAGTATGCGAATGTAAATATAATCCAAGATGAAATTTATGAACCCATAGATATTAGTGATGAGAAAGTCAATCTTGAATCTAGTTCGTGGCCAACCCATGAATATGAGAACATAGATGAAATACCTGTAGATAATAAAAATAGCCAAAGATGGAAACCTCCCACTGAAACACTCATAGAAATAGCTAAACCATCACCTAAGACATCAATAGAGAAGGAACCCAAATTAGAGTTAAAACCCCTCTCCAAGCACCGTAAATATGTGTATTTAGGTCCAGTGGAAACCTTGCCCATAATTATTGCCTCAAACCTAAATTCTAAATAAGAGAAAGAGCGGTTAACTATTCTAACAAAAAATCGGGAAGCAATAGGCTGGACCATGGTAGACATTAAGAGAATAAGCCCTTCCATAGTTCAACATAGGATACACCTAGAGCAAGAGGCTAAACCAACTAGAGATGCCTAAAGAAGATTAAACCTAGCCATAAAAAAAGTAGTCAAGAAAGAGATTTTGATGTTACCAGATAATGGAATTATTTATCACATTTCTGATAGCTCATGGATAAGCCCTGTACAAGTGGTACCCAAAACGTTTAGGATAACAGTGGTCCAGAATGAAGTAAATGAACTTATCCCAATCAGGACCCAAATAGGATGGAGGATCTATATAAACTATAAAAAATTGAATGTAGTAATAAGGAAAGATCACTTTTCTTTGCTGTTTATTGACTAGATGTTATAGAAATTAATCAGACATGAGTTTTACTATTTTCTTGATCTCTAGCTATAACTAGATCCCCATAGCACCTGAAGACCAAGGAAAGACCACATTCACCTACCTATTTAGAACCTTTGCTTATAAGTGCATGCTTTTTGGGTTATGTAATACACCGGCAACCTTTTAGAGATATATGATCAGCATTTTTTTCTAACTTGGTTGAATGATTTCTAAAATTTTCATGGATGACTTTTCTATTTTTGGCCCTACCTTTTTTGAATATTTAAACTATTTGTGACTAGTTCTAGAAAGATGTACGGAGAAGCTTTTAATTCTTAATTAAAAAATATCAATTCATGGTTAGAGAAGGTATAGTTCTTGGCCATATAGTTTTGAAAAAGAGAATAGAAGTTGACAAGGCCAAAGTTGACCTAATTATAAGTCTTCCACCATCCAAGTTTGTCAAAGAAATTTGTTCATTCTTAGGACATGCTAGATTTTATAGAAGGTTCATAGCCAATTTTAACAAAATGGCTCGTCCATTTATAAATATATTAGCATAGAAAGTAAAATTTGAGTTTACTCCTGAGTGCCTAGAGTCTTTTGAGTTTCTTAAAAAGGCACTCATTTCATATTCCATCATTCATCCACCTATCTAGATTGAACCCTTTGAACTCATATGCGATGCATTCGATCATGCTATAGGCACAATTTTAGGTCAAAGGACTAATAAGCTGCCTAGATTTATTTCTTATACAGGTAAAATCTTAAATGATACATAACTTAATGACATAACCACTGAAAAGGAGTTCCTAGCCATTATCTTTAGCTCATAAAAGTTTAGATCCTACTTGGTTAAGTCACACACTATTATTTATACTAACCACTCAGCCATTAAACATCTCGTACCAAAGAAAGATGCTAAGGCATGCTTAATATGATTGATCTCACTCCTTTAAGAATTTGCCCTAGAGGTTAAGGATAATAAAGGAACAAAGAATGATGTAGCTAATCATTTGTCCCGAATCATAGTTGCACCATCTAGTAAACCACATATCAATGAATTCTTCATTGAAGAACAACTCATGTCCGTATCCACTAAACCGTGGTATGCTTATATTGTAAATTATTTAGCCATTGGTAAAATTCTTTCTCATTAGACTATTCAAGATAAACACAAATTCTTTTTCAAAGTGAATACTTCATTTGGGATGATCTATACTTATTTAATTGTGTCTTGACTAGATCAATAGGAGGTGTGTCCTGGATAATGAGGTTAGAAGTATTCTATCATTTTGTCATGACCAAGCATGTGGTGGTCACTTCGTGTTCAAGAAGACAGTAACCAAAGTCCTTCATGTGGATTTTATTAGCTCAATTTATTAAGAATGCACATGCATACTATAGAAGTTGTGCTTTGAGCCAATAAATGGATCAGATCATCAAGAGAGACATGATGCCGCTCAATCCAATCTTGGTGGTCAAAATTTTTGATGTATGGGGGATCAATTTTATGGGACCATTTCCAAACTCCTTTAGAAATGAATATATTTTAGTGGATGTCGATTATGTCTCTAAGTGGGTGGAAGCTATTTTATGTAGATCCATTGATAATAAAGTGGTCATTAAATTTCTTTAAAAAAATATTCTCTCCCTTTTGGTACTCCTAGGACAATCATTAGTGATTGGGGGACATACTTTTGCAACCGACCCTTTGCCATATTAATAAAAAAATATAATAGCACCCATAAGTTGGTCACACTTTATCATCCTTAAACTAGTGGGTAAGTAGAAGTATCAAATAGACAAATTAAACAAATCTTGGAGAAGACAATTAATACAAATAGAAATGATTGGTCTTTGAAAATAGTTGATGCACTCTGGGCATACTACATCGCCTACAGGACCAACCTAGGAATGTCTCCTTATAGGATTGTGTTTAGAAAACCATGTCACTTACTTATTGAATTAGAGCACAAAGCTATGTGAGTAATCAAAAAATTAAACATGGACTTGGACGTAGCCAGAAATCATAGGAAGCTTTAGATTTATGAGTTAGAAGAACTTAGAAATGAAGCTTACGAGAATGCCAGGGTATACAAGGAAAGAACAAAAATATTTCATGATCAAGCAATTCTTAGAAAATATTTTACTCCCAAGTAGAAAGTTTTCTTATATAATTCGAGGTTACATATTTTTCTTAAGTCTAGATGAATAAGACCTTTCTTAGTTAAAGAAGTCTTCCCACATAGGGCTGCATAAATCGAAAATCAAAGCAATGTTTCTATTTTCAAAGTTAACAATCAATGATTAAAACTATTCTTGGAATTGTCCACAAAATCTATTGAGGAAGCCATGGTTCCCTGTGAACCAACTTATCTTGGTTAGCCTACTGTTAATGTTTAGTCTGGTTAAAGACTTTAAACTTAATGCTCCTGGGAGGCAACCTAGCTCCTTTCTTTCTAATTATTTTATTTTTAATATGGTTAGGTTTATCAGATCTTGATCAAATGAGCTCCATTTGCTAAGTTGGGGGGAGAGTGATGTAGGATGGGTATGAGCTAATCTAATGCTTTTAAAAACCTATATTATTTTAGATTAATGAGCATTAATGGCAGCAAACTCAAGTAAAGCTTTAATATGTATAATAAAGAAAATATTCAGATTGCTTACCAAATACCCGCAATGTAAATCACATACATTCAATAAAAGAAAGTAGGATCTGATGATTGAGAAACCATCTTAGAAACAGGACTTCCTTGCTTTAACTAATCAGATCTAATGAGATTCGGATCAGTTTCATTTATCAATAGTGATTTTATCTTTCCTTTGTAGCAGATCTGGATTCAACTCTCAAGATCGCATGGTTGGATTCCAAATTTTAATTCTTTTGGAGTAGATCTTCCCATAAATGGTTGTATGGCAAGGAAAACCTTCTTTTCAGATCATAAAGATCAAGGACCTTGCAAAAGAAGAGATTAGTAGCATGGAAAGGAGATGGAGATTTGAAAGAAAAAGGGAAAGAGTGATGGGGCGGCTTGGATCTTGGATCTGCATTGGGCGATGATGATGGAACCTTGGCTTCTTGAATTTAGACTTCTTGATATTGAACATAAGATGGATATGGAAGATAACCTAGGGTCTTATACCTTAGAGAAAGGAGTAGGACCTCACGCCCTTATGGACCTCATGCCCGACACTCAATGCCCTCATAGCAATGATTGAAGAAAACTCAATTCATTCAATAATAGATTAGATCTCCTACAAGGGGGGAATAGGGTGGTATTTATAGACCCCTTACATAGTAGCAAGATAGGATTGAAATGCTTTCGAATATAAGGAGATAAAGAGGGACTCCTATCTTGTTATTGAATTTAAAAAAGTTTTAAATCCTTGGAATAAAACTCTTTGAGTTTCAAATCTTGGAACCTTCTTATGATGGCACCTCCTTTTCTTGCATTTATTTGGGCGACAAGAAGAGAATGGAATGAGACTTCTTGGCATTGAAATGAGATGAGGTTTCTTGATAAGATAAAGCTCCTTTGAGTTGGGTACCCTTCTTGTTGTAACCTTTTTTTAAATTTTAATCTTGGATGAACCTTGGAATGGATGAGACTTGATCTTGGAAGCTTCTTGGATTGGATGAATACCCCTTTGAATTTGAACTGAAGTAGGTGCCTAATCCATTTGATTCCTTCATGTTGGCAACAAAATGAGATAAGAGGAAATGAGAGAAGGCGCTACTTCTTCTTTGAGTTTGATTGAAGTTGGCCGACCAAAGATAAGGTTGATGTGGCGTGTACCCCTCATGGTGACATGGCTTGACTTGATCCCTTTGGGCTCCCTTCAATTTGGTTGGGTCTTGGCACTTTAGCTTGGTTCTTCAATTGGGTTTGATTACATGTTAACCCATGAACCCCTAGTCTAATTACAAGACTCAAGTGACTAATTGAAAGACTCGAATGACTAATTGACAAACCAATTGACTAATTAACAAACCAAATGACTAATTGACAAACCTAATTTAGTCAAATAACTTCTAACTTGACCAAATTACAAATTAAGTAGACTAACTTTGATTACATGACTCGATTACTTACAGGACTCAATGACTCTGACTGAATAGAAGGTAAATCATTCATTCATTAGTAATCCAAATAGAGCTTGAAGTGATTTGGCATTTCTTCATAGCTCTGGTGTCCTCACCAACTCTCCTGGGGTGGGAAGAACTCGACCCTGTCGAGTATGCGTCAACACGGCTCCGGTAATGCTCTAGTAAGTCTAGGTTTATTCTTTGCAGATCCTCTCGAGTGATGCACAAATCATCAGATTCTGGTCTACCTTGCCATCAAAGCTGGTATCATTGAAAATCTCTACTCCTATTAGTGATAGTTTTGTCATCCAAAATCTGCTCAATCTTATTTCTCCATTCTAGTAATTTGGCTGGTGGACACTCAGGGATAGGATCACTCTCAAAAATGGAATCAGGCCCAAATGGCTCACTAGGTATCGTTATTGGCTCCTTATACTCAACAAGATCTGATACATTGAAGGTTGGACTAATACCTAAGTCAGGTGGTAACTCTAACATATAGGCATTAGATCCAATTTTCTTTAAGATCCCATATGGTCCTACACTATAGGCATGTAGTTTCTTTATGGTTTCAGGTGAGAACCGTTCAGGTCAAAGCTTGATCATGACAAAGTCTCCTTCATTAAACTCTTTAAATCTCTTACGAGAGTTAGCCATATGGTCATATGATTCATTACTCATTTTAATTTTGTTACTTATTTCTTTATGCAATTCCGTAATATGCTATGCATATGACTCGGTAGTTTTAGAAATGCGTGCATGCATGGGCAATATAATAAGGTCTAAAGGCTTTTAAGGTTTATACACATGAGCAATCTCAAAAGGACTTTTTCTAGTGGACCTATTAACTGAACTATTAGAAGCAAACTCAGCTCTAGACATCAATAGGTCCCAATTTCCCGTGTTCTCTCCTACTAAACATCTTAATAGATACCCTAGACTTCGATTCACTACTTCTGACTGGCCATCAATTTGGGGGTGATAAGTAGTGGAAAACTTAAGTTTAGTCCCTAACATATGCCAGAGGGTTTTTCAGAAATAACTGGTGAATCGCATATCCCTATTAGATACTATGGTCTTGGGTAAGCCATGTAATCTAACTACCTCATCTAGGAAAAGCTTAGCTACTCTAATGGCATCAAATGTTTGAGAACAGGGTATAACATGTGCCATCTTAGAAAACCTATCGACCACAACAAAGATAAAATCATATCTTCTCATGGTCTTATGCAATTTTAGAACAAAGTCCATGCTAAGGGCTTGCCAAGGGCAATCGGGCACAGGTAGAGGGGTATAAAGGCCAGTGTTTTGCTTTTGCTATTTTGCAACAGCACAAGTTCTACACCTAGCCACAACTTAGGCAACATTCCTCTTAAGACTCGACCAATAAAATTGATCCTTAATTGCTAAAATAGTCTTATTTCTTCCAAAATATCTAGCTAGGTCTCCAGCATGGGTTTCCCAAATTAAAAACTCTTTAAGGGATGTCTTAGGGATACACAACTTATTCTCCTTGAAAAGATAACCATCTTGTAGGGTATATTCACTATACAAACTAGATGGTCCTTGATTAATCGCTTTATAAATCTCAATAAAGTTGGGACAAGTCTCATATTGATCCTTTAACTTATCAAATCCTATGACTTCAGTACAAACACTGTTCAAAACCATGAAGTGATGACTAAGTGCATCAGCGACTCGATTCTCAGTACCTGCATGGTGTTTCAAGACAAAAGTATAAGCCTGGATATACTCTACCCACTTACCATGCCTAGGGTTCAATTTCTTCTTTGAGTTAAGGAATCGGAGTGCTTCATTGTCTGAGTAAAGAACAAACTCCTGCGATAGTAAATAGTGTTTCCAATACCTTAGCGCTTGGGCTATCGTGTATAATTCCTTATCATAAGTTGAATACTTAAACTTACCATCTTTTAGTTTCTCACTAAAATAGGCTACTGGGTGATTCTCCTGACTTAAGACACCTCCTATTCCAACTCCTGAGGCATCACAAGCAACATCAAATACCTTCGAAAAGTCAAGTAGCCTTAAGATTGGTGCTTGAGTCATTTTTTCCTTGATTTCTAGGAAGGCTCTATCAGCATTCTTAGTCTACTCAAAGGCTCCCTTCCAAATACAATTAGTAATAGGTGCTACAATTATGCTAAACCCTTTAATAAATCTTCTATGGAAGGTGGCTAGTCCATGGAAACTATGAACATCATGTACATTCTTAGGTGTAGGCCACTCAACTATGGACTTGATCTTCTCAGGATCAGTAGACACTCCTTCTAGGGTTACCACAAAATCTAGAAAGATGATTCTAGTAGTCATGAAACTACACTTCATGAGATTGGCATACAAATTTTCTTTCCTAAGAGTTTGACACACTTGTTGGAGATGGTCTAAGTGATCCTCCTTAGTTTTACTATATATGAGGATATCATCAAAATAGACTACTACAAATTTTCTAATGAAAGCTTTCAAAACTTGGGTCATGATCCTCATAAAAGTACTAGGGGCATTTGACAGGCCAAAAGGCATCACTAACCATTCATATAGGCCATCCTTAGTCTTGAAGGCTATTTTTCATTCATCCCTAGGTCTGATCCTAACCTGGTGATAGCCGCTCTTAAGGTCGATCTTTGAAAAGATATTTGCCCTAGCCATCATATCTATCATATCATCCAAACGGGGAATAGGAAAATGGTATTTCACTATTATCTTGTTAATGGCATGACTATCAACACACATCTTCCAAGTGTCATCTTTCTTATGTGTTAAAAGGGCTGGAAATGTACACAAGCTAGGACTCTCCCTAATAAATCTGATGTGGTGACATCCACTGACTTCGAGCACATGGGTAGCTATGACAATAGAAGACTCGCCACCCGGGCATGGTGCCCCAGCTCCCTGCCAAGGTTAGCTCCCAATCGAGGTTAGCCCCCAGCTGAGGCCGGGCTCATTGGGCAAGCCCACCGTCTGAGGTCGGCTCCCTGCCGAGGTCAACCCCCAACCGAGGCTGGGCTAATTGGGTGAGCCCCCCGTCTGAGGCCAGTTCCCTGCCGAGGTCAGCCCCCAATCAAGGCCAGGGTGTTGACCCCATAAGTGATTTTGATGAAAACGAAATAGTGGAGCATGTACATTTATTTCTAACAACTCTTCAAGTGTTTTTACAAGTTTTTGTAGGATGAGTTAATTATTCAAACTTCAACTCCTACATCTTTGTTTCTTATTTGAGATGTGTTGTAATGTGTTTCTATAAAGAAGAACCTAATGAAAAAGCTAAGAAAAAATTATGTAAAAAGGGTTACTTCTATGTGTGTGCGCCTTAGAATTATTTTGAGTTGGTTTGCATGAAAAATGTAAGAGAGTTGGTGAGAGTTTTCTTTGAGTTCAATTGTAAAAATCTTGAAGAAAATACTCGAGCCGACCCAGCATGTTGAAGAGCCGACTCCTCCTAGTGGCATGTAGCAAGGAATGGTATGCAGCAATCCGAGCTGACTCGAAGGCAACCGAGCCGACTCCAGTGAATCCGAGTCGACTAGAATATGTCCGAGCCAATTCCTCCAGAGTACAGTTTTTGAAGATTTCTGAGAACAGCTAGGCGAGCTGACACAAACTAGAAAGAGCCGACTCTGCCAGACCTAATTTTGAAGACCTGAGAAAGTGAGCCGACCCGAACTGCATCGAGCCGACTCTTCTAGAGTGATGATTTCAAAACCTAAGAAGAAGAGCCGACCAACGATCAAAAGAGCCGACTCCTAGAGTTCAAGTTTTTCAAAGATATAAGTTTGAGCCGACCTGAGCTATCATGTGCTGACTTATCTAGAGTAATGTTTTGCACCCTGAGACAAAAAGCCAACTACACTGAAAATTTGGTGACTCGACCTATCGACTCAAAGGACCAGAGCCGACTCGAACATCGCTTTCATGTATCCAACGGCTAGTTCCAGAATTTATTTTTGAATGCCAAAAAGTGCTCCAATGGTCACAAATCATTTTCCAACGGTCTACAATGGCTAGAACTATCTTGGAATGATAGAAGACCTTATATTTAAAGGATTTGAACTTCCTTGAAAAAAATAATTAGAGAGTTCTTCAAAGTTTAGAGAGCTACATTGAATATCCTACCTACCAACAAGTAAAAGAGCACAAGAGCATTCAAGAAAGCCTTCAAGTCTTCACCAACTCTGATCTGAAGCTTGAAGCAATTTGGGAAGAAGCCACTGAAGCAATTAAAGCTCATTCAAGTGCATTCAAGTGGAATTCTATCAAGCTGCACCGGTAACTATCCGATAAATTGAGTTTATCATTTTTGTTGCATTTATTTCAATACATTTTATTAAATTATTGGGTTATTGGTGAGCCCGGTTGAAAAACCAGATTGGTTCTTGGTGAGCCTTGATAAAAATCAAGTGTTAGGTTCTTGGTGATCCTGATAAAACCAAGTTAGGTTTCTTTGGTGAGCCTATTCAAAACCAAAGGGTGTTGGGTTTTCTTCGATGATCCCACTAAAACCAAAGTGTAGAGGTTTTGGATTATCATCCTACAAAATAATATGATTGTATTTGGATGTGAATATAGTGGAAATCCCAAGTGGCATCTTGGGTAGTAGACGTAGGAGCTGGGTTGCTCCGAACCACTATAAATCTTATGTGTTTGTATTGTGATTCTCTGGTTCCTTTTATGGTGTGGGCACCAGAATCTAACAGAGGCTCCTCAACCCTCTGTGGATCTCAGATTAGGGTTCCACTTTTTTGTATCTTGTAATAAGGCTTCAAGCCACAAATTTATAATTGTCTTTTGCTTTGAATTGAGTCTGTACCTTGACCAATTAGATCAAATTGAGTCCTGTATTGAGTCGAGTCACAAATCAAGTCCAGTCTGAGTCTGTTAGAGGTATGGGTCCATTGCAAGAGTGGGTCTTAAAATTTAGTCTCCTTGGAAGCAAGTCAGGAAAGAATCCAAGTCAACTCAGGGCCCACCTATGCATCCTACATGGTGCCATGACATCTTGCCATGTGGGCAGCACACTTGGCATGCAAGGACACCCAATGGGGAGGACCACTTCACTTGGCTCCAGCCTTTTTCCCCTCCCCCTATCAAGCTCATTCCCATGCATGGGTGGTCGACCAAGGTGGAAGTCAATGGGAGTTGAAGTGGGGAATTCAAATCCCTTGCTTCAAGCCCTCCAATCAAGTCTTCTTCCAAAATTGCTTCAACCTCTTTGGAAGGGAGAGACAAGATCCTTGGGCGCCTCCACCTAACACTCCCCATTTCAAGCCTTATACCAAAGAAAGGGTGTGCAACAAAGGAAGGAAGAAGAACATAAGCAATGCAACAAGCCCCTCTTCATGTCTTTTCCAAAACAATGAAGATTCTTTCCAACTTCAAGGTGCCATGATCCCTCCTCCTAGCCTTGCTTCATGCCACGCCCATTCAAGGCTAGCACTTGGTCGGTCAAAGCGAGAAGAAAGTCAAGGTTTGGGTGCCCATTTAAGAAAAAAAAGAAGAAATTTTGTATTCTTGCATTTGAATTTCAAAATGGGCCTTGGGTGCCTATTTAAAGGACCCAACCCCTCCATTGCAAAGAGAATTGAATGATTAAATGAAAAGCTTGAGTTTTGTTTCTCCTCCAACCATTGTCTCCAAGACTAGGTTTGAGTAAAGCTTTCTTCGTCCCTAGGGATGTCGAGTGGTGAGAGGCCACCTTTCCGTCGCCCCAGGGCGTCGCAAGTCCTTCATCCTCCGAGATGTCGAGTGGTATGAGGCCACATTCCTTCATCCTCCACGATGTCGCGGGATGCGAGACCCCAAGTTATCCCCTTCTTCGACTTCGGAGTCCAGCCGGACATCGGGTTCGAAGCCCCTTCTCAACCCTCACTTATTTCCATTTTACTAATCCCTACTTTGCTTGCCTACAGGTCCCCATTGGTTTCACGGGCACTAGAGACGGTCTGCTTTGCCATCGCGACCACCCAACCGAAAGCCGGCACATTCGTAGGTTCGACTGCTCGAGCATCCAAGCCACATCTATCAAATCGAGTGATCTCTGCATCGGGCGCTTCAGACGTGTGAGGTTTGCCCCTATCTCCTAAGTAGGTATTGCGGATTGAGCTTAGTCTTACTGGGGTTTCTTAATCCCGGGATCCTGTTCTCTTTTTTCACTATTTAGGGACTTAATTTGCTAGTGTAGGCTTCTATTATTCAGTTTCTCCTATTTCTAGTCTTTTCTTGTGATTGGGAATCAAAATCTTATAAAAACATTTAAAACTCATCAACTATAAAAACCCCTTTGCATCATAAGCATCCATACTAGCATCTCTAGCCCTACTCCCCTTCATCATTAGTGGTATCATAGCTTTATTCTACATCACTTGGTATCAGAGCATGGTTAGGACTAGTGAAAAACAAGGAGTAATAGATTAGAAACCTTGCATCATTTCCTTTCTTTTTCACCATTCTGTTCAGCCCGTATATGGTTAGAACATTGATTATTTTCTCTCTGTATGGACCTCCAAATTTTATGATTTCTATTTTTTTAGATCACATTTAACTCAGAGTACTTTTGATGATTTTCTCATTTTTTATTTCAGTTTGTAGAGTTTCTACAAGCCAAAATACTACCTGAGAAAATCTCAGGTCTGAAATTCTAGCAAGCATCTCTTTTCTTGCTTCATTCATCCATCTAGTTTATTTCTTGCATTTAGGGGAATATTTCAATTCCTGCATTTTGTTTAGCATTCACACATCTAAAAAACACAGAAAAATAAGAAAATTTTTAGTCTTTTCATTAGTCATTTGTGTGCATCATTTTGCATAACTCATCCTAAGGGCATCAAATTAACATAGGGTCAGGATTTCATTACCTGTCCCTAGCCCATAAACCACCACCCGACATATCGAACCCTAGCTATTAACTAAAATTGATTAGATGCTTAATCTGCTCTAGTGAGCTAGGGACACCCACGAAGTCGGGTCGACCCAAGTGCCGAACCAAGCTAGATCACTTGTTGGTGTGTGCTTGAGTAGCTGGTGTCTAGGCAAGTGGTTCAGGGACTAGATCCCGAAGGGAAGTGGGTTGGTTCACTTACCTGGCCAATTTCAAATTGGTGTCTAGGCAAGTAAAGAGCAACCTTCACTCACCTTACACTTACCTGGCTAGGTGCCAAGTTACTACTTCCAGGTTCATCTTCTTGACTTTATATTTGGTAAGATCTTCTAGGTCTAGCAAACCGTAGCACCGTTCTGTGTGTGTTACATGTGCACTAGATCAGGAACCTCTTTTCACCCACCTTCTCCACCCCCTACCGAAGCCATGGACCAATTTCGAGCTGACATTGGAGCCCTAACACAATCCATGACTCAATTAAGCAACCAGTTGACTAATAGAGTTGATCAAATAGAGGCTAGACTAGGACCCATAGAAGAAGTTGCTAGGCTCCATGAGCATTTCCAGAGAGCTCCCACCTACAGAAAACCTAAGCCCTTTAAGAACTAGAGCCATATCCCCGAATCCACCCAAGGTTATAGCCAGGCTTACCCAAGTCGACCAAGCCCGAACCGATCTGACCCCAGTCAACCAAGCCTAGCCCGACCTAGTCCTAGTCATCCCAGTCTGAATCGACCCCAATACAGTAGAGAGGACAAGGGTAAGGCTATTAAAGTCCAGAGAAGACCCGATCCCCAAGGTAACAGCTATAGGTGTCATAAACCTGAGCATTTTTCTAGTCACTGCACCGTCCCTGCACTACTTATAGATGGACTGACTGAAACTGAACTCGAACCCATTGTTGAACCTGAGGAGGAAGACTTTAAGGATGAACCCATTGAAAATCATGGGAAAGAAACTCCTGAGCCCATTAAAGAATTGAAAGAAGACATCTATGAATCAACTTTAGTAGAGGAATATGTTGAAGATGGGCCCCAGGTAGAAATCATCGAGGAACCAAAAGAAAAAGATCCTGAACCAACTAGAGACTGTGAAGGAGTAATTGAGCTAGGATCGAACATTGCAAAGGATGGTGAAGGTTCACAAGTATTGCCCTTAGAGGAGGTCTAGGAACAAGTCCCTATAGAACCACCCCAGGAGGTAGACATCAGTTTTGAGGACTTTCAAGATAACATTCCCAAAGACCTTCCTAATGTCCTTCCACCATCTAGGAACACCCATCTAGCCTTGGAACTTGCACCTATAGAACAATGTCCAAATCTTAAGATTATCCTGAATAACCAAGGTCTATTTCATGACGCCCAGAGATTACCCCAAGACTCTGACTCCTATTTTCTCCCCTTCCCAGAGCCTTCTTACATTTTTATAGCCATGGGGTTGCATTTTGTTGAAATTACCAGGCTGCATGACTCCTTAGAACCCTTCCCTTTTGCCATTTACTTTTGATACACTTTATGGCATTTGTTAGGGAACCTTGATAATTTTTCTTGTACATACCAGACCAGCGTCATACCTAGAGAGTCCATAATCTCTTAGGTTTAGGCCCTAGAGCGTCCAATAAAATTTTTTCAGTAGGGATGCATAGTTGAGTCTAAATTTTGCATCATATTAGGATTATGCATTAAATATAATTTTAAAATAATTTAGGCTGATTCCCAAAAGCGAGCCAAAGAGCTTGAAATAGGGGATTTTGTAATGATTAGGCTCAAGCCTGAATGGTTTCCATAGGGAACCGTTAAGAAGCTTCATGCTCGCGAGGCTGGTCCCTTTAAAGTGATTAGGAGAATGGGCCCTAATGCCTATATGCTAGAATTATCTTCGGATTATGGAATTAGCTTGACATTCAATATCTCTGACTTAGTCAAGTATAGGGAACCCGCAAACATACCTAGCGAGCCATTTAGGCCTGACCTTACTTTTAAGAGTGAACCAGAACCTAAGTGTCCACCTCCAAATATACTAGAGTGAGGAGAGCGGATCGAGCGTGTCCTGGATGACCAAGCTATCACTACCCGGGGCAAAGGCTATCAACGTTACTTGGTCCGATGGCAAGGCTGACCCAAATCCGATGACTCGTGGATTACCTGGGAGGACTTGCAGCACATCGACCCTGACATCCTGGAGAGGTACCAAAGCCAGACTAACCCTTACTCGATAGGGTCAAGTTCCTCCCACCCCGGGAGAACTGGTGTGGGCACCAGGATCCAACAGAGGCTCCTCAACCCTTTGTGGATCTCAGATTAGGGTTCCACATTTTTGTGTCTTGTAATAAGGCTTCAAGCCTCAAATTTGTAATTGTCTTTTGCTTTGAATTGAGTATGTACCTTGACCAAATAGGTCAAATTGAGTCCTGTATTGAGTCGAGTCAAAAATCGAGTCCAGTTTGATTCTTTTAGAAGTATGGGTCCATTTCAAGAGTCGGTCTTAAAATTTAGTCTCCTTGGAAGCAAGTCGGGAAAGAATCCAAGTCAACTCAGGGCCCACCTGTGCATCCTACATGGCGCCATGACATCTTGCCATGTGGGCAGCACACTTGGCATGCAAGGATGCCCAATGGGGAGGACCACTTCACTTGGCTCTAGCCTTTTTCCCCTCCCTCTATCAAGCTCATTGCCATGCAAGGGTGGTCAGCCAAGATGGAAGTCAATGGGAGTTGAAGTGGGGAATTCAAATCCCTTGCTTCAAGCCCTCCAATCAAGTCTTCTTCCTAAATTGCTTCAACCTCTTTGGAAGGGAGAGACAAGATCCTTGGGTGCCTCCACCTAACACTCCCCATGTCAAACCTTATACCAAAGAAAGGGTGTGCAACAAAGGAAGGAAGAAGAACATAAGCCATGCTACAAGCCCCTCTTCATGTCTTTTTCCAAAACAATGAAGATTCTTTCCAACTTCAAGGCGCCATGATCCCTCCTCCTAGCCTTGCTTCATGCCACGCCCATTCAAGGCTAGCACTTGGTCGGTCAAAGGGAGAAGAAAGTCAAGGTTTGGGTGCCCATTCAAGAAAAAGAAGAAGAAATTTTGTATTCTTGCATTTGAATTTCAAAATGGGCATTGGGTGCCTATTTAAAGGTCCCAACCCCTCCATTGCAAAGGGAATTGAATGATTAAATGAAAAGCTTGAGTTTTGTTTCTCCTCCAACCATTGTCTCCTAGACTAGGTTTGAGTGAAGCTTTCTTCATCCCCAGGGACGTCGAGTGGTGTGAGGCCACCTTTCCGTCGCCCCAGGGCATCGCAAGTCCATCCTCCGGGACATCGAGTGGTGTGAGGCCACATTCCTTCATCCTCCGGGACGTTGTGGGGTGCGAGGCCCCAAGTTATCCCCTTCTTTGACTTCGGAATCCAGCCGGACACCGGGCTTGAAGCCCCTTCTCAACCCTCCCTAAGTTCCATTTCGATACTTCTCTCCATTTTACTAATCCCTCCTTTGCTTGCCTACAGGTTCCCCTTGGTATCACGGGCACCGGAGATGGTTTGCTTTGCCATCGCGACCACCCGACCGAAAGCCAACGCATCCACGGGTTCGACTACTCGGGCATCCAGGCTGCATCCATCGAATCGAGCGATCTCTGGATCGGGCGCTTCAGACGTGTGAGGTTTGCCCCTATCTCCTAAGTAGGTATTGCGTATCGAGCTTAGTCCTACCGGGGATTCTTTATCCCGGGATCCTGTTCTCTTTTTTCACTAATTAGGAACTTGATTTGCTAGTGTAGGCTTCTATTATTTAGTTTCTCCTATTTCTAGTCTTTGCTTGTGATCGGGAATCAAAAACATATAAAAACATTTAAAACTCATCAACTATAAAAGCCCCTTTACATCATAAGCATCCATACTAGCATCTCTAGCCCTACTCCCCTACATCATTAGTGGTATTAGAGCTTTATTCCACATCATTTTAGCTTCAGCATTTAATTCTTAGTCACAACACACAACACTTTAAAAGGGAATTTTAATTGCACATTATCTGCTTTAAAATTTTAAAGTCCCAATTCTCCCTGCTCTTGGGTAGCCACCTGGGCACCACGGGTTTATTGGGCGAGCCCCCCCGTCTGAGCTCAGCTTCCTATCGAGGTTAGCCCCTAGCCGAAGCCGGGCTCATTGGGTGAGTCCCCGAAGTCTAAGGCTGGCTCCCTATCGAGGTCATGTCCATACCCCACAGCGGAGCCTCGGATATGAAGTTCCCTCCAAAAAATAGATATTTGTATTATGGTGGAGCAAAGACTGGCCGCTCACTGCTTTCTACAGGCGGTGCTAGAGGTACGACGTGGGTGCCCCCAGAACCCATGCCTAGTGATGTACTACCACGTCCACAGCCGCAACACCAATAGCCGCCGACGGTCGTGGTGCAACACTAAGTGCTTCCCCAAGAGGAGAATCTAGCCAAGGCCCTAGGACCTACAACCCTAGGCAATCTCCCCCAAAATAGAAGCGCCCCTCCTATAAGTGGCCCAGAGCCAAGAAGAAAAGGGGGGCTTTTCGGGGGAGAGAGGTCTCTCTGGCTAGCGGGTTGGAGAAGGCTCCCTCACTCTCTCTTGGAGGCTCTCCTAAGGCCGCAAGGGTCCGACCTGACCTCGGAAGGAAGGTAAGGAAGGCAAGCATGCAAGGAAAAGTGAGGGAGAGGTAAGTAGGCAAGAGACCAGGCACCGTCGGGTGATCCACCGACCTGAGAAGCCTCCCTGCTCCCCATCATGATCCCTCCTCTTTTCTATTCTTTTACATTCCTTTTCTTGACACACACCCTCCCGACAGACGGGTCCCCTAATCTCTACGCTGCAGAGGTCTTATCTATTCCCCTCGATCATCTCACTAACTTTATCGTTGGAGTGTCCTCATCAGAATCCACGACCTGGGTCTCCCCTATCTTACAAAAAGGGAGGAATGAAGAAGGGCCGATGCGAAGCCACCAGCGAGTAGCCATAGAGCAGGACAGGGTGGACACATCCTTAAAAGGTCCATCGTGGTGCGCAGTGGCGACGGGAGGGCCCCCACGGTGCAACAAAGCTATAGGCTGTGGCAATCTTTGTGGCAATAGATTAGCATGCTAGGTAGGGAAAGTTTCCAAGATCCTAGGACCAATAGATTGGTGTGCCAGGAAGGGGAAGTCCACATGACCCTGGCTACCAATAGATTGGTGCACCAGGAAGGGGGCAAGTTTTCAAGACCACCCTCAACCCTGGGGTGGCAAACAACAAGTTTGACTTACATTTTTCCCCCGAAGGAGTAACTCACTACTATCTAAGCGACCAAGGTCTGATGGGTAAGTCTCTCCTCCCCCCTATCACCTTCATTATGTGAAGAGTTGTGTGACAGGTCCACAAGGAAAGCTACCATCCCACCATCGATGGAAAGTATTGCAGTTTAACACCTACCGCTAAGCCCACAATCTAGGGACATCAGCAAGGAAGCTCGAGGGGCCCCCGCATCTACCACCGGGCTCTCAGTTTAGTTTTTGCCTTGCTCACAGTCCGGAGATATCTACGATGACTCAACAAAGTCCCGCCATCTACAGCGAGGCACACAGTTTGGGAACTACTATGTTAATTGCCCGAAGATGTCTGCGAAGATCCCAAAAGGCCTCGGCCATCTATCACCTGACTCTCAGTTTAGCTTTTGCCTTGCTCACAGTATGGAGATGTCTGTGGTGACTCAGTTTAGTCCCTTGATGCAGGATGACTCTAAGACTGCTAAACATGCATGCAAAATAGCAAAATAATTTTTTTTGTGATTTTTATAATTTTATTTGTAGGCTAGATTCCCAAAATAAAGTAAAAACTAGCAAAAAGACTAGCAGTGCAAAGAATCATCGGATTGTAGGGAAGCTCATGCAAACTAACGAAATAGCCAGGACCTGAGAGTTAAGAAACTCCCGGTTTAGGATAGCTTATCTTCATTAAATCAGAAAATAAGATAAGGGAAGGTTTTCTTACCGGTCAGAGATTGAAATTCAAAAGCACCAGGGTTCACACGCACTATGATCGAAGCATGGAAGAAGAAGCATTATTTTCCTTGAATCTGATGGCTGATCTAGGTGGTCTGGGCAGCAAAAAAGGCCTCCTCAAGGGAGGGGAAGCACCTCGGGGATCCTACAAGCATCAGGGTTAATCAAAACAAGAATTAAAAAATAAGAAAAAGAACTATGGATTGAAAGGAATCAGGATTAGGGTTAGAAGATGGTTGTTTGAAGCTTGTTGAAGATCTCCTTGCTTGGCGACCTAGGGCACTCCTCCTTGGACGTGTGAAGGCTTGGATGGTAGTGAGTTAGGGTGTGGAAGGAAGCTAGGGTAGCAAAAAATTTGTCCAAGCACAAAAACACAAACCAAAGAACCAAAACAAAACACCAACACAAGGCAATAACTCAAATTTAAGCAAATTGTATTCATAAGAAAGAGATGCTTACAAAAGGGGGAGGGTGGGGTATTTATAGAGTTCCCATGCCCTCACTAACCATGGTTACACTTGGGTTACAAGTGCTCTTCCCAATTGGAATACAAGTCCTTTCCTAGCTAGGTTAGAAAAACAAATCTCCATTAGGTTAGGAATTGACCTAGTCTTCTCCTTTTTCCTTCATGCTTTGACTATTCCACTCAAGGACACCTCTTGGACTTGGTCAACACTTCAAGGATGCCTAGGAGGGCATGTTGGGCCTCTAGAAATAGCAAGAGGCCAGCCCAAAGGGGCTTGGGTGCATGGGTTTGGCCTTTGGAAGGTGGGGTGGCCTGGTAGCCTAGTAGTAGGAATATTCCCTGGAATCTTACTTCTTAAGGGCTTGGGCTTGGCACCTGGGCTTGATTTCCTTGGACTTGGATGCAGGTGGATATTTGGAATCATGGGTGCCCTGTTCTAAGAATATTCTCTAGCATCTGGAAGGGAATCTGGGCATCTGGAGGGCATTTGGAAGGAATCAGGGTTTCCGGAAGCATCTTGGAT
Source organism: Areca catechu (assembly GCA_021397845.1). Lineage (NCBI taxonomy): Eukaryota > Viridiplantae > Streptophyta > Magnoliopsida > Arecales > Arecaceae > Areca > Areca catechu. Next base: position 110,098,338 of record CM038051.1, on the reverse strand, counting down.
CCTGGGTTGTCACACAAAATCCAATGGGCTGATGTAGTAGCCTCTGACTCCTAGATGTGTCTTGGTGGAACTCTAAAATATGGTAACCTCCTCTCTTGTATATAAATTGAGCTCATATTGGATTCATAACTGATATACATTACTCAAAATAATGACTAGGTTGAGGGTTGAGACAAATCAACTAACCTCAACTTATTACAGGACTCAATTCTAGTTGACTACAAAATTTTACACATGGCTAGGTAAACCAAATAGGGCCCACTAATCTGTGTCTGATCTTGGTGCCCCCACCAATTCTCCCGGGGTGGGAGGAACTCGACCCCGTCGAGTATAGGATAACTTTGGCTCTCATAGTGCTCGAGTTGGTCTGGGTTGAGGCACTACAGATCCTTATGGGTGATCCATGAGTTCTCAGATTCTGGCCGACCTTGCCACCAAACTAAGTATCTCTGATAGCCACAATTTCAGGTACATATGGCTTGATCGTCCAGGATTCTCTCGATCTTTTTCTCACTATTTGGCCAATTGTATGTGGACACTCTAGGGTGGGTTCACTCTCAAAGGGAGGAATAGGCTCAAGGTGCTCGCTATGTATCACTGCTGGCTCCCTAGATTCTATAAGATCTGAGATGATGAAGGTGGAGCTAATGCCTAAATCAGATAGTATCTCATGCACATAGGCATTGGGTCCATTACTTTTCATTATTTTAGATAGGCCAACTTCATGAGCAGAAAATTCTTTACAACTACAAAATCCCCTGCAAAATTCTTTATCTCTCTTTTGGGAATTAGCCAAGTTGTTAGTTAGTTCATTAGTTATGTTCAGCTTTTGACTAATTTACATATGCATAAGCTGTGTAGAGGATAGTGCAGGTGCAGACATGTAATTTAGGCTATGCATTTATTGGACTCAACTAATACCTATTAGACTCGACTAAACTTTCCTATTGAAGAAAATTTTATTGGACTTTCTAGGGTCTAACCTAACACACTATAGACTCTCTAGGTTTAACCCTAGCATGGCATGCACATGAGAATTTACTATGTATGCCTACTAAATGCCAAAGGGTATGCAAGAAAAAAGATGCAAACTTAACATGTGCAAGAAATGAATGTAACATACAAACCTCTACATGATGTAGGTGAATGGTTAAAGAAATATTAGAAAACTCAAGAAAAGGCAAAAAATATAAGGTGGATTCGGGGTTAGTCTGGCAGGAAAAGGGTTCGGGATTGATTGGATAGAATGGAATGCAAGAAGGTGAGTCATGAATGAGTCCTAGACTAATGAGGTTTACCTTATGGGGTTGATGTCTATCTAAAGGGTCTACATAATGGAAGAAAGGGTCATTGATTTTAGGAAAAAGATCAAGTGGGGTCAAAAAGGTGACTTCATCTTGAGGGCATTGATCTAAAGAGATTAAGTCCTTAATAAACTCTTCTGGTTTATAAATCAAGAAACTGGGCTCTCTGATTGGGCTTTCTTCTAGTAGCTCCTCAAGTAAAGCTCTAATAGTGGGACTGGATTCATCATGGTCTTCTTCCTCTAAAGGTTCTTCCACTACAGCTTGGGTGTAGTTAAAGTTAGCTAACTTTAGGGTGGCTTCAACCTGGGTATCTACTGGATCAACTAACATTGGATTGGCTTCTACCTGGGTTTCTACTGGATCAACTAACATTGGATTGGCTTCTACCTGGGTTTCTACTGGATCTACTAACATTGGATTGGCTTCTAATTGGGTTTCCACTGGGTCAACTAATTATAGGTTGACTCCTAACTCTAGGTCACCTATGCGTATCTCTTCTTCTAAATCTTCAATGGACTCATTATCCACATACTCCTCTACCAAACATGGATTAGCCTCATATATTTCTTCTTCTAAGTCATCTTGGTGAACCAATGGGGTGGTAAGAGGGGTTTCGCAAATGAAAAATTGACTAGGGTCTGGGATAACAGGGTTGGGTAAACTAAGGGTTATTGGTCTGGGCACCAGGATCCGACAGAGGCTCCTCAACCCTCTGTGGATCTCAGATTAGGGTTCAACTTCTGTGAGCCATGTAATAAGGCTATAAGCCAAAATAATTTTATAATTTTGAGTCATGCACCTAGTCTAAGTTTGTACCTTGACCAATTTGGGTCAAGTTTTGGTCATGGGTCCTGTATTTATTTTTGGTTCGAGTCTGAGTTTGGATTGGGCCCAAGCACAATTGAAGTCAACCTGACTTTCAAGACCAGGTCAAGTTTCTTTTGGGCCAACCCACCTCTTACACTTGGAGAGATGCCAACCTAGGCGCCACCTCAGCCACCTATGTGGCGCCATATCAGTTGACACTTGGGCATCCAAGGAAGGAAGTAAGGAGGTGCCCCTCATGCTTTCCACACGCCCCCCCATACCATTTTCATTTGGGCGACCATGGAAGGAGGAGACATCTCCCCCTCTTCCCTCCCCTATATCATGCCATGATCCATCATCAATAGGGCGTTGAAGATTCGTGAAGAGACCAAGCCATAAAGCAAGCCATCTCCCAAGTCTTCTTCCCAAAATATTCATACAAGAGAGGAAAGTCAAGGGACACATTCCTCATTCCAAGCCTTCAACATTGCAATGCCCAAAGCTTCCTTCACCTTGGCTGGCCATGAGTCACTACAAATGGGCATTGAAAAACCAAAGGAGGCACATCCCTTCAAGCAAGCCTTGCTCCCCGTTTCCTTCCCAAAGTGAACATGCAAAGAAGGAAGTCAAGAGGCCAATTCCCCTCTCCAAGCCCTCCCACATGCCACGCCAATCCCCTCCATTTGGTCGGCCATGAAGAGCTTTCCCCATCCATGTGGGCACCATCTTTTTGGGTTGTAATTTAGGTTCAAAGGTTTGAATTGTTTTGAATTCAAATGGGCCTTGGGTGCCAATTTATAAGACCCAATCCCTCCATTGTAAAGGGTATTGAATGATTATATGAAAGAGCTTGAGTTTTATTTCTCCTCCAACCATTGTCTCCTAGACTAGATTTGAGTGAAGTTTCCTTCATCCCCAAGGACGTTGAGTGGTGCGAGGACACCTTTCCGTCGCCCCAGGGCATCGCAAGTCCTTCGTCCTCTTGGATGTCGAGTGGTGTGAGGCCACATTCCTTCATCCTCCAGGATGTCATGAGGTGCGAGGCCCCAAGTTATCCACTTCTTCAACTTCGGAATCCAACCGGGCACCGGGCTCGAAGCCCCTTCTCAACCCTCCCTTAGTTACATTTTGATACTTCTCTCTATTTCACTAATCCCTCCTTTGCTTGCCTACAGGTCCCCCTTGGTGTCACGGGCACCAGAGATGGTCTGCTTTGCCATTGCGACCACCCGACCGAAAGCCGGCACATCCGCGGGTTCGACTGCTCGGGCATCCAGGCCGCATCCACCGAGTCGAGCGATCTTTGCATCGGGCGCTTCAAATGTTTGAGGTTTGCCCCTATCTCCTAAGTAGGTATTGCATATCGAGCTTAGTCCTATCGGGGTTTCATAATCCCAGGATCATGTTCTCTTTTTCACTATTTAGGTACTTGATTTGCTAGTGTAGGCTTCTATTATTCAGTTTCTCCTATTTCTAGTCTTTGTTTGTGATCGGGAATCAAAAACTTATAAAAACATTTAAAACTCATCAACTATAAAAACTTCTTTGCATCATAAGCATCCATACTAGCATCTTTAGTCTTTTCCTACATCATTATTGGTATCAGAGCATGGCTAGGACTAGTGCTCTTTAAGTACCTGGATCGGGTGCTTCACCAGGCCGTCCGGTCTTAGGAGAAAAGTAGTGTTTCAAGACCCTCGCCTTCCATTCCATGGGGATCTCCTAAGGTGGTAGGAGTGCCGCTGTGAATCAACCCTAGAAGGGGAAAAACAAGGAGTAATAGATTAGAAACCTTGCATCTTTTCCTTTCATTTTCTGCATTCTGTTCAGCCTATGTATGGTCTGAACATTTATTTTTTTCTCTCTGTAGAGACCGTCAAATCTTGTGATTTTTCTTTTGATAGATCGCATGTGATTCAATGTATTTTTGGTAATTTTCTTAGATTTTATTTCAGTTTGTAGAACTTTTACAAGCCGAAATACTACCTGAGAAAATCTCAGGTCTGAAATTCCAGCAAGCATCTAATTTCTTGCTTCATTCATCCATCTAGCTTATTTCTTGCATTTAGGGGCATATTTCAATTCTAGCATTTTGTTTAGCATTCACACAACTGAAAGACACAAAAAAACAAGAAAATTTTAAGTCATTTCATTAGTCATTTGTGTGCATCATTTTGCATAACTCATCCTAAGGGTGTCAAATTAACATAGGGTCAGGATTTCATTACCTGTCCCTAGCCCAAAAAACCACCACCCAACATATCGAACCCTAGCCATTAACTAAAATTGATTAGACACTTAATCTGCTCTAGTGAGCTAGGGACACCCACGAAGTCGGGACGACCCAAGTGCCGAGCCAAGCTAGATCACTTGTTGGTGTGTGCTTGAGTAGCTGGTGTCTAGGAAAATGGTTCAGAGACTAGATCCCAAAAGGGAAGTGGGTTGGTTTGCTTACCTGGCCAATTTCAAATTGGTGTCTAAGGCAAGCAGAGAGGAACCTCCACTAACCTTAAACTTACCTGGCCAGGTGCCAAGTTACTACTTCCAGGTTCATCTTCTTGACCTCACATTTGGTGAGATCTCCTAGGTCTAGCGAACCGTAGTACCATTTTGTGTATGTTACATGTGCACTAGATCAGGAACCTCTTTTCACCCACCTTCTCCATCCCCTACCGAAGCCATGGACCAACTTCGAGCTAACATTGGAGACCTAACTGAATCCATGACTCAATTAAGCAACCAGTTGACTAATAGACTTGATCAAATAGAGGCCAGACTAGGACCCATAAAAGAAGCTGCTAGGCCCCGACCTGAAGCCGGTCCTGAGTCCCCTCATCCCAGGAGAAACCTGCAACAAGACCCTTACTATGAGGATGAATTTGGGAGAGACCCTGATCCCTTCATTGATACCCGTCCTAGGAGACCCAATCTGGAGGACCATGAAGAAAGAGCCATTTGGAGAATCAAGCTTGAGGCACCCACTTTCGATGGAAGTTTAAATCCCAGGGTGTATGAAGATTGGGAGTCAGCTATGGAATAGTATTTTGATTGGTACTCTATGTCTGATAGAACTAAGTTTAAGTTTGCCAAGCTTAGGTTGGATCACCAAGCTAGGTTGTTTTTGAATAGCGTCGAAAATTACATAGAGCAGAAAGGGCAATTACCCATAACAGCCTGGGGGGAAATGAAAGATAAGCTTAGAAGGAAATACCTACCTACATCCTACACCTAGAAACTATTGGACCAATGGCAAACCCTAAGCCAATAGAGTAAGAGTGTGGCTGACTACATCGCCAAGTTTGATGAATATGTTATGCGATGTAAGGTTGTAGAGTCGCCAGAGGTAATCCTGTCTAGGTTTAGGGCTGGCCTACACCCAGACATTCAGAGAGAGCTGTACTTTAGGGCAACCAAAATGTTGGAAGAAGCTTACAAGTTGCTAGGCTCTATGAGCATTTCCAGAGAGCTCCCGCCTACAGAAGACCTGAGCCCTTTAGGAACTAGAGTCGTATCCCCGGATCCTCCCAAGGTTATAGCCAGGCTTACCTAAGTCGACCAAGCCCAAACCGATCTGACCCAAGTCGACCAAGCCTAGCCCGACCCAGTCCTAGTCGTCCCAGTCTGAATCGACCCCAATATAGTAGAGAGGACAAGGGTAAGGCTATTAAAGTCCAGAGGAGACCCGATCCCCAAGGTAACTGCTATAGGTGTCATAAACCTAGACATTTTGCTAGTTAGTGCACCACCCTTGCCCTACTTATAGATGAACCGACTGAAACTGAACCCGAACCCATTGTTGAACCTGAGGAGGAAGTCTATGATCCTAAAAATTAGTTGTTGGAAGAGTACGAGGGAGAGGAAGAGCTGTTTGAATCTAAAGACCTTCTAGGAGTAGTTAGATGCATCCTAGTCCAAAATGTAGTGCAGGAAGACTGGCGTAGGACTAACATCCTACAGACCCTGATCAAGCTAGGAGATAAGGCATGTAAGGTCATTATTGATAGTGAAAGCTGTGTCAATGCCCTTTCCTTGAGTACTGTCAAATCTTTAGGACTAGCAGTAGTTCCCCACCCCAACCCTTACAAAGTCACCTGGATAGATTCAACTTTAATCCCAATAAAATCTAGGTGCCAAATCAAGATAAAAATGATTTCCTATGAAGAATTGATTTGGTGTGACATCTTATCCATGGGTGTTGGTAGTATCATCCTAGGTCGACCCTGGCTTTTCGACCATGATGCCACCCTTTATGATCATTCCAATACCTATGTCTTTTTCCACCATTGGAAAAAGATTACAATCAACCCAATCCAACCAAAGGACCCCGTCAAGAAAGGATCTAGTGGCCTTAAAGAGAAGAAAACAGAGGTCAACCTGATCAAACCCAAGGAGCTAGAGAAAGAGATTACAGAGGGAGCCCCTATTTGGATTCTAGCCACCAAGGAGAGTCATGAACCAACCAAAGTAGAACACCCCCAAGAGGTAGTGAAGACTATCAAAGAATTTGAGGATGTTTTCCCTGAAGAATTACCTGATCAATTGCCACCCCTTAGGGACATCCAACATGCAATAGATTTGGTCCCAGGATCCACTTTGCCTAGCCTTCCCCACTATAGGATGAACCCCACTGAATACCAAGAACTTCGGAAACAAGTGGGAGAGTTTCTTAGGAAGGGTTTTCTTAGGGAGAGTTTAAGTTCCTGTGCCATCCCTACCCTACTTACGCCTAAGAAAGACGGGACCTGGAGAATGTGTATTGATAGTAGGGATATCAACAAAATTATAATTAAATATAGGTTTCCCATTCCTGCTTGGATGATATGCTCGATATGATTGCCGGTGCCACTATCTTTTCCAAGATAGACCTCAAGAGTGGTTACCACCAAATTAGAATTCGACCGGGGGATGAATGGATGATGACGTTTAAGACTAAGGATGGTCTGTTCGAGTGGGTAGTGATGCCTTTCGGGTTGTCTAATGCACCCAGTACCTTTATGAGGGTCATGACCCAAATCTTGTGAGAATTCACTGGAATATTCTTAGTAGTATATTTTGATGACATCTTGATATATAGCAAGACCAAAGAGGACCACCTTAACCACTTAAAGTTAGTCTGCCAAACCCTTAGGGAGAATACCCTTTACGCCAACCCTAAGAAGAATGAATTCATGACAACTAGGGTTATCTTCTTAGGCTTTGTAGTTACCCCTGAAGGAGTTTCCGCCGCCCCGGAAAAAGTTAGAGCTATAGTTGAGTGGCCTGTCCCTACTAGTATCCACGATGTACGTAGTTTCCATGGCCTATCCACATTTTTTAAACATTTCATTCGAGGGTTTGGTTCAATTGTAGCACCTATAACCGACTGCATCGGGAAGGGAGGTTTTCAATGGACTAAAGCTGCAGACAAGGCCTTCCATGAAATTAAGGATAGAATGATACAAGCACCTGTCCTAAGATTGCCAGATTTTTATATGGTTTTTGAGGTTGCTTGTGATGCTTTGGGAGTTGGAATCGGTGGGGTACTTAGTCAAGAAAATCACCCCATGGCCTTTTTTAGAAAAAAACTTAATGAGCCCAAAATTAAGTACTCGACTTACGATAAAGAGTTTTATGCAGTCGTCCAAGCCCTTAGGTAATGGAGGCATTACATGTTACCCCATGAGTTCGTTCTGTTTTCAGACCATGAAGCCCTTCGGTACCTGAACTCCCTATAAAGATTGAACCCTAGGCACGCTAAGTGGGTCGAGTATATCCAAGCTTATACCTTTGTGCTTAAACATCATGCTGGTACCGAGAATAAGGTAGCTGATGCCCTTAGCCATCGTGCCCTGTTGTTAAACACAGTTAGGACTGAGGTTGTAGGATTTGATTGACTTAAGGAACAATACGAATCTTGTCCTGACTTTAGTGAGATCTTCCAGTCTAAGCTTCAAGAACCATCTAGTGCCCATAGTAACTATACCTTACAGGATGGTTATCTCTTCAAGGATAATAAGTTGTGCATTCCCAAGACTTCACTCCGGAAATTTTTAGTGTGGGAAACCCATGCGGGAGGCCTAGCTGGTCACTTTGGTAAGGAGAAGACCACTTTGGCTATTGAAGACCAGTTCTTTTGGCCTGGCCTCAAGAAAGATGTCACCAACATCATCTCTAGGTGCCGGACTTGTGCTATGGCCAAACAGCAAAAGCAGAATACTGGCCTTTACACACCTCTGCCCGTACCTAGTCACCCTTGGCAAGACCTCAGTATGGATTTTGTGGTAGGATTACCCAAGACCGCAAGGAAGCATGATTCTGTCTTTGTAGTAGTGGATAGGTTCTCCAAAACGGCTCATTTCATACCCTGCTCCTAGACCCTAGTTGCTTCCAAGGTTGCCAAGCTTTTTCTTGAGCATGTGGTCAAGTTACATGGCCTACCCAAGACCATTGTGTCCGATAGGAATGTCCGCTTCACTAGCTATTTCTAGAAAACCCTTTGGCACCTCCTAGGCACCAAGCTCCAGTTCTCCACTGCCTACCACCCGCAAACCAATGGACAAACAGAGGTAGTCAACCACAGCCTAGGGAACCTTCTTAGATGCTTGATAGGAGAAAATACGAGAAATTAGGATCTTCTTTTATCTCGAGCCGAGTTCACCTACAATAGTTCTATGAATAGGACCATCGGGAAGAGTCCTTTTGAGGTCGTTTGTGGGTATAAGCCTAACCGACCCCTTGACCTGATTCCCCTACCCATCCATGCACGTGTCTTTGAGTCCGCTGAATCACTAGCACAGCATATTAGGGACATGCATAAAGAAATTAGCCAGAAATTAATATTAGTAATAACACATATAAATGGCTGGCTGATTCCCGAAAGCAAGCCAAAGAGTTTGAAATAGGGGATTTTGTAATGATTAGGCTCAGGCCTGAATGGTTTCCATCGGGAACCGTTAAGAAGTTTCATGCTCGTGGGGCTAGTCCCTTTAAAGTGATTAGGAGAATAGGCCCTAATGCCTATGTGCTAGAATTACCTCCGGATTATGGAATTAGCTCGACATTCAACATCTCTGACTTAGTCAAGTACAGGGAACCTGCAAACATACCTAGCGAGCCATTTGGACCTGACCTTCCTTTTGAGAGTGAACCCGAACCTGAATGTCCACCTCTAGTATTACCTGAGAGAGGAGAGCAAATTGAGCTTGTCCTGGATGACAAAGCTATCACTACCCGGGGCAAAGGCTATCAATGTTAATTAGTCCGATGGCAAGGCCGACCCGAGTTTGATGACTCGTAGATCATCTAGGAAAACTTGCAGTGCATCGACCCCGATATCCTGGAGAGGTACCAAAGCCAGACAAACCCTTACTCGACATGGTCGAGTTGCTCCCACCCCATGAGAACCGGTGTGGGCACCAGGATCAGACAGAGGCTCCTCAACTCTCTATGGATCTCAGATTTGGGTTCAACTTCTGTGAGTCATGTAATCAGGCTATAAGCCAAAGTAATTTTATAATTTTGAGTCATGCACCTAGTCTAAGTTTGTACTTTGACTAATTTGGGTCAAGTTTAGGTCATGGGTCCTGTATTTATTTTTGGTTCAAGTATGAATTTGGATTGGGCCCAAGCCCAATTGAAGTCAACCGGACTTTCAAGACCAAGTCAAGTTTCTTATGGGCCAATCCACCTCTTACACTTGGAGAGATGCGAACCTAGGCACCACCTCAGCCACCTATGTGGCGCCACATCAGTTGACACTTGGGCATCCAAGGAAGGAAGCAAGGAGGCGCCCCTCTTGCTTTCCACACGCCCCCCCATACCATTTTCATTTGGGCGACCATGGAAGGAGGAGACATCATCCCCCTCTTCCCTCCCCCAAATCAAGCCTTGATCCATCATCAATAGGGCATTGAAGATTCATGAAGAGACCAAGCCACAAAGCAAGCCATCTCCCATGTCTTCTTCCAAACATATTCATACAAGAGAGGAAAGTCAAGGGATGCATTCCCCATTCCAAGCCTTCAACTTTGCAACGCCCAAAGCATCCTCCACCTTGGCCGGCCATGAGTCACTCCAAATGGATGTTGAAGATCCAAAGGAGGCACATCCCTTCAAGCAAGCCTTGCTCCCCGTTTCCTTCCCAAAGTGAACATGCAAAGAAGGAAGTCAAGAGGCCAATTCCCCTATCCAAACCCTCCCACATGCCACGCCAATCCCCTCCTTCATTTGGTCGGCCATGAAGTGCTTTCCCCATCCATGTGGGTGCCATCTTTTTGGGTTGTAATTTGGGTTCAAAGGTTTGAATTGTTTTGAATTCAAATGGGCCTTGGGTGCCTATTTAAAGGACCCAACCCCTCCATTGTAAAGGGTATTGAATGATTATATGAAAGAGCTTGAGTTTTGTTTCTCCTCCAACCATTGTCTCCTAGACTAGGTTTGAGTGAAGTTTCCTTCGTCCCTAGGGATGTCGAGTGGTGTGAGGCCGCCATTCTATCCCACCACGGCATCGCAAGTCCTTCGTCCTCCGGGACGTCGAGTGGTGTGAGGCCACATTCCTTCGTCCTCCGGGATGTCGCGGGGTGCGAGGCCCCAAGTTATCCCCTTCTTCAACTTCAGAATCTTGCTGGGCACCGGGCTCGAAGCCCCTTCTCAACCCTCCCTTAGATCCATTTCGATACTTCTCTCCATTTCATTAATCCCTCCTTTGCTTGCCTACAGGTCCCCCTTGGTATCACAGGCACCGGAGATGGTCTGCTTTGCTATCGTGACCACCCGACCGAAAGCCAGTGCATCCGCAGGTTCGACTGCTCGGGCATCCAGCCCGCATCCGTCGAGTCAAGCGATCCCTCCATCGGGCGCTTCAAATGTGTGAGGTTTTCCCCTATCTCCTAAGTAGGTATTGCATATCGATCTTAGTCCTACCGGGATTTCTTAATCCCGGGATCCTGTTCTCTTTTTCACTATTTAGGGACTTGATTTGCTAGTGTAGGCTTCTATTATTCAGTTTCTCTTATTTCTAGTCTTTGTTTGTGATCGGGAATCAAAAACTTATAAAAATATTTAAAACTCATCAACTATAAAAACCCTTTGCATCATAAGCATCCATACTAGCATCTTTAGTCTTTTCCTACATCAGTTATGGGTTCAAAGGTTATGGGTTTAAAGGTTATGGGTTCAAATCTAGGGGTTTCAATCCTATAGGGTTCAGGTTGACTGTGGGATAGTGGGTTACTACTGGGTTCATATCTAGGGACTATGCATTCCTGGGGTTCAGTTCTATGCATCTTGCCTAGGGTTCCTACTTGGTTGATTCTTTGGTTCATTTGGTCAAGCTTAGTATTGGATTGGTCAAATCTACGGTTTATTTGGGCATTGGATTGGTTTTTGAATAAATCGATTCGGTCAAGTCGTTCATTCATGGTTTTTATGAAAGCTTCTAGACTAGGGTCTATGGTTGAGCTAGGTTGGGGTTTATATTTTTGATATTGGGTTCCTAATCTAGTGGTCATGCATAAATCAAACAATCAAAATGAAATGATGCAACCAAGCATGCAAAAAGAGAAAAAAAATTCTAGTATAATCTAGGGTTTCCTTGACCTAGAGCCAGAAACTGTGTGGGTCAGCTCAACTTACACCTAACCCAATAGCTAGTCCTTCCACTGGCCAGGTAGGTGTGGGAGTGTGGAAGGCCCCCACTGCTTTTGCAGGGACCCAATTGAAAACCACAACACCACTTTGGTCATTTGACTCTGGACCCCCAGCCTTAGACACCAGTTTTCAGTAATAGCTAAGAGGTTAAATGCACTAGTTGGCCCACACAACTCGGACCCGACATGTTGATGTCTCCTAGCCCACTAGGGCTAATTAGGTCTAATTGATTTTAATTAGGCTTGGGTTAGTATGATGATGGTGGTTTTGGGCCCAGGACAGGTGATGAAATACTGTCCTGATTTGAGATAGAGAATTGCCCTTAAGATTAGGTTAAGAATGATGGCAATCGATGGCCCTGATGCAATCTAAAACAATCAAAAAATAAATTTTTTTTTGATGATTTATGATGTGTCAAATTAGGTTTAAGTTAACTGGGGTTATCAAACAAAGTTTGGCTTGGGATTGGGGGTTTGGTAGGTGATTAGGTTAGGTTGAATCAAGATGCAGATGTAGCAGAAATCAGAAAAATTAGGGTTCAGATGATGCAGAATTTGAAACAGATCCTGATGCATAAAAAGTTCAAAAAAATTTGGAATAGAGGATGGACGGTGAGATGATGTCTACCAAATTTCATACAGAACAAAAATCATATGATGATGAAAAACTAGGATTTTCTAGAGTGCTGCAGAAATTATCATAACTCTATTAGGGTTCCTATTATGCTAAATTTTAGAGATTTAGGGTTTCAGTAAAAATAATCAAAAATTATCAGAACTCTATTAGGGTTCTTCTCTAATCCTCTGTCTCCCTAGACTAGGTTGTGAGTGAGTGAAACTCTTCCTTCATCCCCAGGGACGTCGAGTGGTGTGAGGCCACGTTCCTTCGCTTGAGAGTGTCAAGTGGTGTGAGGCCACGTTCCTTCGCCTGAGAGCATCGAGTGGTGGGAGGCCAAAATTCCTTCATCCTCCGGGATGTCACGGGGTGCGAGGCCCCAAGTTATCAACTTCGATTTTGGACTCCAGTCAAATACCGGGCTCGAAGCCCTGTTTCTCTACCCTAACCCTATTTCAACTTCAACACTTCTCATCTCTTCGCTAACCGTTCTTTCTCTTGCTGCCTACATGTCTTCCATGGTGCTACAGACATCGAAGATGGGTTGTCTTGCCATCACGGCCACATGATCGGGAACCGGCGCATCCACGAGCGTGATTGCTCGGACATCTAGGCCACATCCGTTGAGTGGAGCGATCTCTGCACCAGGCGCTTCAGAATTTGAAAGGTTTTCATCCCCATCTCCTAGATAGGTATTGGGTGTATCGAGCTAGTCTTAATCCCAGGGTTCCTTAATCTCGGGGTCTTGGTCCATCATTTCTTAGGGATTGATATGCTAGCATAGACCTCTTTTCTTTCAGTTTTCCTAGGTTCTCTTTGCTTGCAATCGGGAACCAAAGATATAACCCTAAAAAGAAAACAAGATATAACCACCTTTGCATCATCCATGCTAGCATCATCATCATCATCCCCTTTTTCCTCATCATTCTTGGTATCAGAGCCTAGGCTAGGACTAGTGCTCATGCATTTAGGTCTCTGCATTCTGTCCAGCCCATATATAGTCTGCTATTTTAATTTTTTCTCTTTGTAAGAATCTCTGTTTTATTTGATTTTTCTTTTGATGGATATTTTTCATTTAGAGGATTCTTTTAGTCTTTTCTCAGATTTTATTTCAGCCTGTAGAAATTCTACAAGCCGAAATACCACATGAGAAAATCTCAGGCCTGCAGTTTCAGCAAGCATCTCTTTCTTGTCTCATTTAGTTTGTTCATGCAATTAGTTCATATTTAGACTTCTTTTGCACTTTGCTTATCATCCATATATCCGAAAAAATATATATATATATATATATATATATATTAAATCTTTTTCTTAGACATTTCTGTGCCTACATTGTTCATAAAACACTTAAGGGTGGCAATTTGACATAGGGTCAGGAGTTCATCACCTGTCCCTAGCCCACAAACCACTAACCTGCATCCCAAACCCAAACCCTAAATAAAATCAGTTAGACACTTAATTGCTCTAGAGATCTTAGGGACACCCATTTGGTCGAGTCGAGACCAAGTGTCTAATCTTGGTGACAGCTCAATCTGTTTGTATTGAGTTCTTGGTGTCTAGGCTTGGTGAATCAGGGCTTGTGGGTTGGTTCGCTTACCTGGCCAATTGCAAAATTGGTGTCTAAGGCAAGCAGAGAGGAACCTCCACTCCCCTCCACCTACCTGGCCAAGGACAAGGCTACTACATACTGCTTTGCCACTCTGACCTAGGCAACTGGTTGAGATTCTAGGTCTATTAGATCTTAGACGTTCATTGTGTGTTGCATGACTAGTCTAGAATTAGGAGTCCTTTAGCCTAACTGCCCTTTAGCTAGTCAGTATTTTCATGGCATCTAACCCTAGAGTCTATCCTCAGTTTCATCCTTTTTGAGGAAGTCATGATCGTCAAGTTTATATTGATTGGGAGGACGATATGGATGAATATTTTAAGTGGAGCGATCTGTGTGAGGATAGTAAGGTCAGGTTTGCCGAAATGCATCTTCGAGGTTCAGCCGAACGTTATTGGTTTGATGTTAGAGGAAGAATGAGGTATGAGAGATAAGAGTCTAAGGTAACTTGGAAAGACATGAGAAGTAAGTTGAGAGCAGGGTACCTAAGTGAATCCTATGAGCAAAGACTTCTTGGCCGGTGGTACCAATTGAGACAAGGTAATAGGCCAGTGTCTGAGTATATCGAGGACTTCCAATGGTATGTCATGAAATGTAATACCATTGAGACTGAGGTTCAGATCACATTGAGGTTTAGGGCTTGGCTACACCCAGACATCTATAGAAAATTAGGCTTTGAAAAGACCAATAAGTTAGAGCAAGCCTACCAAGAAGCCCAAGACTGTGAGTGGTCTTTAAGATATACTCGATCTAACACTTTGGACTTAAAGCCGACCTCTACCAACTTGAATCAAATCCCGATTCATCAGACATCTGTATTGAACCAGACTTTTGTTTATCAATCCCCACCCATGTCACCTTTTGACCAGTAAGAAAACACTGAGAAGGAGTTAGGTATGGCCATCCCAAAAGTATTTGACCCAACCATAGTCGTGCCTATAGAGGAACCAAAGGAGAAAGGATTAGAACCCTTCAATGAGTTTGAGGAGGTCATATATGAGCCTGACATAAGCTTAATTAATGAATATGAAGAAGAAGAAGAATGTGAGGAGGTATCGCCTAATAATTTAATTGATCAGCTCCCACCTGATGGAATCATTAAGGATACCCCAGAACTTAGCAATGACCCAAATGATAATGATCCTGAGTCCACTATAGACCTTGTAGTAGAACTGACCAAGCCAGGATCAAACGAAATAGATGAAGGTATAGATTCTCAAGATGAATGTTCCAAAGACCTTCTCGAAAGCCCTCCACTATCTAGGAGCATCCCGCCTACTCGAGGACTTGCACCTATCGATCCTCCTAGTACTGACCATGAGGTTAAGATGAGCACACCTTTAGACCTTCATTCATACATTAAGGTCAGCGGCCTAAACTTCGAACCAGTCCCTGAGTCTCCTTTTTATTCCCTGCCTTTTCTTAAGCCATCTCATATCCCTAGAGCCAGGAGGTTACTTTTTATTGAGACTACCAGAATGTGTGACTCCTTAGAGCCCATCCCATTCGCCCTCTACTTCTGGTATACTTTATGGCATCTGTTAGGGATCCTAAAAAACTTTTCTTGTGCATACCAGGCAAGGGTCAAGCCTAGAGAACCAATGGTCTAGTAGGTTTAGGCCCTAGGACCCCAATAAACTCCTCTTACTAGGAATACCTAGTTTAGTTTGCTTTTGTTGAGTGTTACTTGAGTCTCAAAATCTGCATGATCTCTTGCATTGCATACTAGGGACACAAAAATTAATAATTAAAATTTGGTTGTTCCCGAAAGCAAGCTAAGTGGAGAATTGGGGATTCTGAAATAATAAAGAAGTTTTTATGCTCGCTGAATTGGTCCCTTAGAGTGATAGGAGAGTGACCCTAATACCCTGATTTGGGACATTAGCTCGACTCTCAATATCTTGCACTTAGTTGAGTATAGGGAACCAGCAAGCTACCTAGCGAGTGATTTGAGTCTAATCATTTTTGGAGAATAAACCTGACCAGAGTGTCCACTTCCAAATTGACCTTAGTAAGGAGTGTGGATCGAGCGTATCTTGGATGGTCGAGCTACCGCAGCCCAGGGCAAAGGCTTTCAGGTTACTTGGTCCGTTGGCAAGGCCGATCCCAAATCTGATGACTCGTGGATCACCCAGGAGGACCTGCCATTCACCGACTGCTAGAGAAGTACCAAAGCCAAATCAACTTCCACTTGACAGGGTCGAGTTTCTCCCACCCCGGGAGAATTGATGTGGGCATCAGGGTTTGACTTGAGCCCTTCAAACTTCGGGGGATCTCTGATTAAGGTACTGTGTTTATCGAGTCCTGTAATAAGGCTGCCAGCCTCTAATTTATTTGCTTAAATGGAGTCTGTACCTCGATCCATCGGGTCGAGCTGAGTCTTGTAATAAGTCAGGCCGAGCCTAAGCCCATGAAGTCTTTAGTGGTTCAAAAGTTAGGTCTCTTTTAAGCCTAACAAAGGCAAGGAGACATGTCAGCTCAGGGCCCACCTTATCTGTTTATGTGCCGCACTGAGGTGATGACATGTGGTTCGTTTTGGGCGCCCAAGAAAGGGGACCACTCACATGATCCATGCCTCCTTCCCCTCCCCTCTTCAAGCTCTCTTCCAATCTAGGATGGGCGATCATGGAAAGAAGTTTCAAATCCCTTGATGCATGCCTCCACTCAAGACTCCTTCCATAAAGAAGTCAAGCAAGAAAGGCATCCTCCATTCTCCAAGTGGAAAGAAGTTTCAAATCCCTTGATGCATGCCTCTACTCAAGCCTTCTTCCATAAAGAAGTTAAGCAAGAAAGGCATGATCCCTTGATGAAGTTAAGCAATAAAGGCATGGTGAAGACATCAAGCCTCAATCCAAGCCTTCTACCAAAATAAGCCATGCAAGGAAGGAAGGTCAAAGACCAATCCCCCTCTCCAAGCCTCCAATCATGCCACGCCTAGGATTATTCCCATTTGGTCGGCCTTGAATCAAGGCAAGAAAAGTCAAAGTGGGACAAATCCCTCCAAGCTAGCCTCACTTCATGTTTTCTACCAAAACCAAGCAAGCAAAGAAGGAAGTCCAAGGAGCAACTCCTCCACTCCAAGCCAAGCATCATGCCATACCAAGCTGGTCGGCCAAGAAGAAAGCTCTCCAAAGATTGGGCACCACTTTCAAAATGAGTTGTGTTTTTCAAATTTTGAATGGGTTTTCTTTTGAATTTTGAATGTATCTTTGGGTACCTATTTAAAGGACCCAAACCCCTCTTTGTAACAGTTAGTGAATGAATACAAAAAAAAAATTCGAGTGTTTTCTTCTCCAATCCATGTCTCCCTAGACTAGGTTATGAGTGAGTGAAACTCTTCCTTCATCCCCAGGGATGTCGAGTGGTGTGAGGCCACGTTCCTTCACCTGAGGGCATCGAGTGGTGTGAGGCCACGTTCCTTCGCCTGAGAGCGTCGAGTGGTGGGAGGCCATAATTCCTTCATCCTCCGGGATGTCGCGGGGTGCGAGGCCCCATGTTATCAACTTCGATTTTGGACTCCAATTGGATACCGGGCTCGAAGCCCTGTTTCTCTACCCTAACCCTATTTCAACTTCAACACTTCTCATCTCTTCGCTAACCGTTCTTTCTCTTGCTGCCTACAGGTCTTCCTCGGTGCAACGGACATCGAAGATGGGTCGTCTTGCCATCACGGCCACATGATCGAGAACCGGCACATCCATCGGGGCGATTGCTCGGACATCCAGGCCGCATCCGTTGAGTGGAGCAATCTCTACACCAGGCACTTCAAAATTTGAAAGGTTTGCATCCCCATTTCCTAGGTAGGTATTGGGTGTATCGAGCTAGTCCTAATCCCGGGGTTCCTTAATCTCGGGGTCCTGGTCTTTCATTTCTTAGGGATTGATCTGCTAGCATAGACCTCTTTTCTTTCAGTTTTCCTAGGTTCTTTTTGCTTGCAATTGGGAACCAAAGATAAAACCCTAAAAAGAAAACAAGATATAACCACCTTTGCATCATCCGTGCTAGCATCATCATCATCATCCCCTTTTTCTGCATCAATGGCTGTTTGAAGCTTGTTGAAGATCTCCTTGCTTGGCGGCCTAGGGCACTCCTCCTTGGATGTGTGAAGTCTTGGATGGTAGTGAGATAGGGTGTGGAAGGAAGCTTGGGCAGCAAGGAATTCATCCAAGCACAAAAACACAAACCAAAGAACCCAAACAAAACACCAACACAAGGCAATAACTCAAATTTCAGCAAATTGTATTAATAAGAAAGAGATGCTTACAAGAGGGGGAGGGGTGGGGTATTTATAGAGTTCCCATGCCCTCACTACCTATGGTTACACTTGGGTTATAAGTCCTCTTCCCAATTGGAATACAAGTCCTTTCATAGCTAGGTTAGAAAAACAAATCCCCATTAGGTTAGGAATTGACCTAGTCTTCTCCTTTTTCCTTCATGCTTTGACTATTCCACTCAAGGACACCTCTTGGACTTGGTCAACACTTCAAGGATGCCTAGGGGGCATGTTGGGCCTCTAGGAGAAGCAAGGGGCCAGTCCAAAAGGGCTTGGGTGCATGGGCTTGGGCCTCTGGAAGCTGGGGTGGCCTGGTAGCCTGGTAGTAGGAATATTCCCTAGAATCTTGCTTTTTAAGGGCTTGGGCTTGGCACATGGGCTTGATTTCTTTGGGCTTGGATGCAGGTGGACATCTGGAATCATGGGTGCCCTATTCTAAGAATATGCTCTGGCATCTAGAAGGGAATCTGGGTATCTGGAGGGCATCTGGAAGGAATCAGTGTTTCCAGAAGCATCTTGGATCTTGGGTTGTCACACAAAATCAATGGGTTGATGTAGTGGCCTCTGACTCCTAGATGTGGCATGGTGGAACTCCAAAATATGGTAACCTCCTCTAATGTATAAAAATTGATCTCATATTAGACTCATAAATGATATATAGGACTCAAAATAATGACTAGGTTGAGGGTTGAGACAAATCAACTAATCTCAACTTTTTACAGGACTCAATTCTTGTTGATTACAAAATTTGACACATGGCTAGGTAAACCAAATATGGCCTAGTAATCTGTGTCTGATCCTGGTTCCCCCACCATCCCTCCATCTATAGCAAGGCACACAGCTTGGCATCTACTGTGCTGACAGTCCAGAGAGGTTCACGGGGAACCTCGACGGTCTCGTTGTCCACCGCTTGGCATGCAAGCTGGCACCCACTGCATAAATGGTCCTGGGATGTCTGCGGCAATGCCAGAAGTTCCACCACTTGACTCACGGCATGGTCAACCAGCAAGTCGAGCCCTCTCGATGGGCTCGTATCAAGGCTTCGAGCTCGTAGCAGTCCACCACCTAGACAAGGATGTAACACTCCTTCCTTGATTATTGAAACTCACCTCCAGTGCAACCTTGTCTTCCATTTATGCAGGGATTTGTCCAACCGACTCTGTGCCAGCCTATGCTTGGAAACTCCTGAAGCCTGGCACTTTAATCTCAAAAATTGCCGAAGTCTGGCACTCTAAGTCCAAAAACTCCCGAAGCCCATCACTCTAAGCCCGGAAACTCCTGAAGCCTGGCACTTTTAGCCTGGAAACTCTCGAAGCCCAACACTCTAAGCCCGGAAACTCCCGAAGCCCGGCACTCTAAGCCTAAAAATTCTTGAAGCCTAGCACTAGAAACTTATGAAGCCCGGCACTCAAGACCAGAAACTCTGCCAGCCTCTCAGCTCCGGGTGCCTTGCTTATAGCCTGGAGATGTCCACCAGGAAACTCCAGAAGTTTTGACCATCTACCGCCTGACTCAAAGCCTGGTGCATCAGGCCTCCTAGCCTTAGCCTCTAGCATCAAGCCCCTCGGTCTCCGCCTTCATCTGGCCCCTTGGCCTCCTTCTTCAAGCTCCTCAGCCTCTGGCATTAGGCCTCCCAGCTTCCACCTCTTTCATCAGGTTCCTCAGCCTCCTTCATCTGGCTCCTTAACCTCCTTCATCTAGATCCTCAGCCTCCTCCTTCAGGCTCCTCAGCCTCCAACATCAAGCCTCCTGGCCTCCGCCTCCTTTATCAGGCTCCTCAGCCTCCGGCATTAGGCCCCTCAGCCTCCTCCTTCATCTAGCCCCTCGGCCTCCTCCTTCAAGCTCCTCAGCCTTTGGCATCAGGCCTCCCAACCTTTGCCTCCTTCATCAGGCTCCTCAGCCTCCTTCATCTATCCCCTCGACCTCCTCCTTCAAGCTCCTCTACCTCCTTCATCTTGCCCCTCGGCCTCCTCCTTCAGGCTCTTCAGCCTCCTTCATCTGGCCCCTAGGCCTCCTCCTTTAGGCTCCTCGGCCTCCAGCACTAGTTCACCCGTATTGAAATTCTCCCAAGAACAAAATATTGCATTAAATCAGGAATCAAAAGCCTGACACAACGAAAGTAGATATAAAAACTACTTTAAAACTAAGCATGCAATTTACAAATAAATCTAATTTATATAAAATAAGTACTTAAACATGTTGTAATAGATGTGAAAAATATCAGATCTGAAAATAAAATTATTTTAGACAAAATAACTTACCTGGATCACAATCCTAGCCTACTCTGAAAACTATGCCATTCCACTTTTGAACCGGAGTTCTACCGGAGCCGTGCAATCGCCTGGCCTCTACTGGTATCCATACAGAGCTAGCATAACTGAGTCGTAGAAAGCACTAGACTGCTAGATCCTTGCAGCCCTCTCCTCTTTCAGCAAATCTGGTGCTTTAATAACTGTGTTGATCCGAAACTGAACCGGCTTCTTCTTGAACTGGCTTCTATCTTGCAAACTAAGATATGGAAGACCTTGGACCTCTTTTTATCTTCTTCTTCTTGTGAAGAACACCTCTCCAGACTCTTGCAGAGAAGAACTAGACCTCACACAAGGAAGAAGAAAACAACTTGACACCCTAAAAGAGAGAACCTCTAGAGTTCATAGCCAAGAGAGAATTGTTCACACCCAAAGGAAAAAGCTCTTGGTTGACCACCCCCTCTCCTCCTTTTATAACTCACTTCTCCCACCCCTCCAAGCCAAAAGACTAGAGTTTAAACTAATCTAAATCGGGTTAGGAGAAGAAGAGAAGGACTCTTCCTTCTCTCTTTTATTACATGCCAAAAACCTGTTTATACCCTCCTTCTTTTCATGCCAAATACTCTTCGCACAAAGCATTTGTCGCACAAAATATTTTGGCCCACAAGCTTGGCATGTGGAGACATGGGGAGATAAGGAGTGAGAGTCCCAGTCCAATAGGACTCTAAGTCATGGTCCAAATAAAATGATTTGATAGTCAAATCAAAGCCAATTTTAAATCCAATCGAATACATTTCGAAAAGGCTATTAAACCAGCTCAATTAGGATCAATTAAATTTGTCTAACTCAATTAAATTAAATCTAATTTAATTTATTTAACAACTAGTCAATAATTTATTAATTATAATATTTATAATTAGGTCCAAATGTACTAAAATTGGTAAGTGCCAAATTTAGTAACATTTTGATTTGCTGATTGGTTACTTAAGCTCCCAATGTGTGTGACCCCTCAGGTCCTATCCTGTCTAGTAATGAGATATGCTATAATTGATGGGGACATCAAAACCCATCAGGATTTTTCTTTTTACTCATAGATTTTTTTTTTTTTTTTTAATTTTATTCTAGCTATTCCACTTACCCCACTATTCCCACTGTTGGGAATTGTGTCCCAAAGCCAATCGCCTGGATTGTAGATGGTTGAGCTCAGTATTATACTTTTTCTTTGAATTAATAAAAAAAAAAATTTGGCAGCTCATCACATTTTATATTTCCTTGAAATGAACTCTTTCCATGTGATGAAGTCCTTAGGACTACACTGACTTCGATACAGAGAGAATGTATCGAGTGGTCCTTAAACCCTGTTCACAACCAAAGAATATATTGTACTGGACGGTAATATATCAAGTATAGGTTGTTGTAGTTCACATCGTTTGGTTGTCCTATTGACCAAATGAGTGTGGTGACACTGATGTGATCTACAAGTGGGATATATGATATCTCATTGAACGTGACTCCGTGCAGTCCCTTTTTGTGAGAGGGATACTCATGATTGGATATGGGTATATGTGTCCCTCTGACCTGAGGTCATCATGATAGCTTGCAAACAACTCCCTGTGCTTTGATGCCGGACTACCCGGATTTTTAATCCGGTGATGGAAGGTTTCTGGGTACAGGCAAGTACTTATGGAGGAATGATGGACCAAGATGGAATTGACCTGTCCAAACAGTTTGGATTGAATGTCTCGCAGTATCTCAATTTTGCAAATCCTCGGCCAGGGTATTCCTAGTGAAGAGTCACTGCGCTTGCAAGGTTGAGACACGTAGTCGACTGACTCAGTTTGGGTTGGCAGCCCAATCTCAGTAGTCCTGAGCATTAGAGGTCAAAGTAATGAATTATACGGTAACCATATGCCAGAGGTTCGATAGTTTGCTCCCACATCTTCGACCTATCCGGACGCCGGGACCCATTGCTAGATGGTTTCCTGTGCTGGTACTAGAATTGTTCTGGTGCTACCGTTTAGGTTCGAACCTATGTGGTCACACGCCACAGAGGATTACTCTCTGATCCGGATACCGATTACGATTGGGAATCATCTCGGTTTTATGGTCACAGTTTTTTTTTTTATCACTCTTTTTCCCATCTTGCCCTTGTCTATGTCAACCGAAAATTGGTCCGGGATGACCAGGTCTGCGCCAGGTTTTTTTTGAATCAGTTTTGAACTGATTTAGAGTTCATTTTGGCCTCCAATTGGTTGTGAACCAATTGAACCAATTTTTTTTTTTGGTCTTGAACCAGGTTCAATTGGATTGAACCATTTGGTTTAACTGGTTTTAATGGATCGGTGTTTTTCTCTCCACTTGACCATTTAACAGGGTAATTTTGCTGGGAAAAATTTCTTGCGTCCATTGAAGGCCAAGCGTCCGAAGTCGAACCCGCTGGGCATCTCTTCCTCTCCTCCACCGGCTGGTTTAATCTTCCTGTTAATTGCTGGTTAAATGGAGATCGGCAACTACTGCCTCTTGGCCTCCCCACCTCTCC
The DNA here is from genome assembly GCA_021397845.1 of Areca catechu. Classification (NCBI taxonomy): domain Eukaryota; kingdom Viridiplantae; phylum Streptophyta; class Magnoliopsida; order Arecales; family Arecaceae; genus Areca; species Areca catechu. Next base: position 110,075,315 of record CM038051.1, on the reverse strand, counting down.
ATTTCCCTCTTCCCCAGCTGCTTTTAAATACCAGCAGTCAGCCCTGTTTTCAGAGAGAATCTCACCGTGAGAAGAGAGGCCCATTTGAGAGAGTTTTTGCCTGCTTCCTTTGGGTACTCATAGGCTGGGTTTTGGAGGGTGAGAGGGAGAGTCTAAGGCACCTTTTCCTTGTCCCTTAGAGTGCTCAAACCCAAGACTGTAGCAAAGCCAAGTTGCTGCCATCCACTGTGATTTTTTTTGTTCTTCCAGCGGCCAGCACCGCATGTGTAGAGGGATCGGAGGGCCCCCGGCATGTCTCCCATCTAGAGGGAGTACTCTTCTACTCCTGGGACCAAGCAAGGTGAGCTGGATTTGCTGCTGTTGCTCCAAACACAAAGAAAGAAGCTGTTGTCCTGTTCTGCTGCAGAATTTCTAGTAGCAGACTTTGGGGATTTTATACACTTATTTTAGCTTGTTTTGATTATAGATATCGATGGCAAATCGAAGACCAATTGTCCACCTTGCTGTTGCTCAAATTTGGGAGCAAACGGAGGTCCGGAAGCCTTCGTTCCGGTGATGTTTTTGAAGCTTAAAATAGAGTTTTCAATCAGCCCTAGGAAGAAGAAGGCTGGAATAGTTTTATTCCAGCTATTCCAGCCTATTCCAGGTTTATTCCAGAGTTATTCCAGGCAGAATAAAGGTATGGAAAATTATTTTTTTTTAATCATGCATGAATAGATTTATTTGTTTAATGTTTTGCAAATATTTTATATTATCATACATGCCTTCATGCAATATGAATAGGTTAGGTTCTGGGCGGAGAAGTACTCCGCTGCGCGGATTTTTTAAAAAATGTTTTTAAAATCCATTCTGCTCCTGTAACTGTTTGCATGCCTTGTGTAGGACCATGTTAAACCACCTGCACCATTTTTCTTTCAGTGGTATCAGAGCAGGTTGCATGTGTAATCTATTCCTGTATGCATGTTTATAGATTAAAAATTGTATAATCTAATTATGTATCCAGATTTCTTTTTGGGACCTAGTTGAGACCTTCACCATGACCATGTGTCTTTGACACGATGCAGATCGTCTGTGTTGGCCACTTCAGAAGGATCCTTAAAGAATATTAAAATTAAAAAAAGTTTTAATTTGTTGATACATGTTTTTAGGCATGTTTTATATTGGATATAAAATATTTGTAAAATTTTGAATCTAGATGCATGATTGGTTTATGTAAAAATTGTTTTACATAGTGACTTAATTAAAAATTATTTTAATTAAGTGTTTGGCTTATTAAAAAAAATTTTAGGTTTATGAAATCTAATCAAATTTGCATTAGCCATTTTGGGTTAATTGGGTTAGCTGACTAGTTGGGTCCATAACTGGGTTAGACCTAAGTTTAGTTGAACCGGATTACAAGAAGATTAAACAAAAGTTGTTTAAGGCCCTTCTTTAGAACTATCTAATAGTTAGATTAGTTGATCCGTTCATCTAAAATGGATCCAATTAGTGGCTCAGTGGATGCCCGAGTCTTTAGGCTAGTCTGATCAAGTCTGGTAAACCGACTGGTGTCGAGGTAGGTTTGGCATTGTGATCATTGCTGTATGAGGCTACCTCTTTCCTGGCCAACTTGGTTGGTGTCTAGGAAAGATGGTTAATGGCGGATACTCACCCATGATCTCACCTACCTGGCTAGTCGAGTCGACCAGAACTGATTGGAAAAGCTCAATGACTCGAGTTAACCCATGTCATCCAGGTTAATCGGTCTGACTGATCTATAGGTGCCCATGGATCATTTGTTGATTTATTTCAACCCTCCTGGAATCTGATTGATTCAGTGGGAGGATGATCCATGTCCTTGTCTTTTTCTTCTGTCACAACTAAAAAAAAAAAAAAATCCTCTAAAATTATTAGGTCCTTAAAAAGACTAAGTCAAAGAGTTGACAGTGTCTAAGCCTCCCATTAAGATGGATAGAAATGTGTCCACTAGCTTGGTGTGCATCGGCAGTTCCATAGAATGGGTGTACATCCGGCGACTGGAATTTCTATCTGATCGATGATGGTTCAGTGCAACCTCCTTAACGGGACCAGGCGGGCCGGCCATAGTCAAGCTTGGTCTTTAGTTAGCTGGAAGCATTAGATTTGTCATTTTAATGGTTGGACCTAACCAGAGACCCGCAATAGGAGGCCCCTAGGTCGATTGGGGTGTTCTCTGGGGCAAAATGAAATACTAAAAATTGTTTAGAGAAACAATTAGTTTACGAACCTACCTTTAGGCTCGTATGGGTGAGCTGGCCATAGTCGGGCTCATGCGTGGCCTATTGGATTTCAGTACCAACTTGAAAAAGTGTTTTCACGGATTGGAGTTAGAGGCTACCAATCTGAAAAAATTAGTGGGAGAAACATTTTGACTAAAGTCCAAGTCTTTTGGTTAAATTATTAATTCATACACTAATTGGTCTTATTTTCTTTTCAGATGTCTTCCAATTTATCGCTCTGGTCACTTCTCGATAACGAGAAGTTAAAGGGTCACAACTTCGATAGTTGGTATCGAAGATTGAGAATCATTTTGGAGCATGAACGGATCCTCTATGTGATAACGGATCCGGCACCTGAAATCCCTCCCGCTAATGCACGGAGTGCAGTCAGAGATGCTTATCTGAAGTGGGTCTCTGATCGGACTACTGTCCGATGCATTATGTTAGCAACGATGAATGACAAGTTCAGTCGCAAATTCGAGAAGGCCCAACCTGATGAAATCCTACAAAAGTTGAAGGAATCCTTCGGCACCCCGGATGACGTAGAATGGTACAAAGTGTCTTGTGCCATCTACAATTCCAAGATGCCGAATGGTGGTTCAGTCACTGATCATGTATTGTACATGATCGAGTTGATTGAAAAGTTGGGCAAACTCGGATGCCCCTTGCACGAGCAGCTCGGCAAAGATGCGATCCTGAATTCTCTTCCCTCTTCCTATCTTGATTTTCTCGATCATTATAGAATGAACAAGCCTGCAGTCAACTACCATGGTCTTTTGGGGCTGCTGCAGACTTTCGAGAAAGACCACCAACTGAATAAGGGGTTGGTGAATTTAGTGGGAGGTAGTAGAGGTCGTCGTCCCTTTAAGAAAGGGAAGAAGAAAATGAATAAGAAGGGAAAGAAGGTGCAGAATGCTCCTGGCCCTGGTCAAACCAGGAAGTTTAAGGCTGATCACTCTTCTACAGAGTGTTTCTACTGCAAGAAGAAGGGACACTGGAAGAGGAACTGTCCTTTTTATATTGCATCCCTTGATCCGAACAGGCCGAGGAAGCATAAGTCTGCTGAACAAGGTATTTATATGATAAAACCTTGTAATTACTCAATTGTTGATATTGTTAACTGGGTATTGGATACTGGTAGTCCAATTCATGTTTGTAATTCATTACAGGGACTTCAAGTTAGTAGAAGATTTGAAGATGGAGAACAGTTTCTAAGCATCAGGAATGGAAATCGTGTTCGAGTACTGGCGGTCGGAGTCCTGTGTCTTGTCTTTGAGTCATGTACTGTCGAACTAGTCTACTATCACTATTGTCCTAGTTTCATTATGAGCATAATCTCTGTAGGCCTTTTGGCCAATTATGGTTTTGAACTATCAATAAAAGGAGATTTTTGCAATGTTTTTTGAATAACTCTGTTATAATGAAAGCTAGATTAAATAATGGCATATACGTACTATCAAGGCCTGTTATTGTAATGTACACTTCTAACAAACGTCCAAGATTAGATAATATCAATGATTTGTGTCTTTGGCACTGTAGACTAGGTCATATTAACCAAAATACGATAAACAAGATGCGAGGAGATGGACTCCTCGAGGTCAGTGATTCTGAATCACTGCCCACTTATGAATCCTGTTTACTTGATAAAATGACCAAGTCACCTTTTACTGGAAAAGGTGAACGAGCTACAGAACTTCTAAGTCTAATACATACTGATGTATATGGACCGATGACAGTTAGTGCCAGAGGAGGATACAAATATTTCATTACTTTTACAGACGACTTTTCAAGGTTCGGTTATGTCTTTTTATTGAGACATAAGTCTGAGTCATTTGAAATGTTCAAACGATACCGTAATGAAGTAGAATAGCAATCTGGAAAAAGTATTAAAAGCCTTCGATCTGATCGAGGTGGTGAATACTTATCTGGTGCTTTTTTGACATATCTTGAGGAGAATGGAATTCTCTCTCAGTGGACTCCTCTAGGAACACCACAGTTGAATGGTGTGTCCGAAAGGAAGAATCGAACCTTGTTGGACATGGTTTGATCCATGATGGGTTTTGCAACTCTGCTGCTATCCTTTTGGGGATATGCGCTTCAGACAGCCTGTTACTTGTTAAATAATGTTCCAAGTAAGTCTGTTGTCTCCACTCCGTATTAGATGTGGAATGGACGTAAACCCTCAATCTCACACCTTCAGGTCTAGGGTTGTCTGGCTTACGTAAAGCGTTTAGACTCAAACAAACTTGGTCGAAGGTCTGATTGGTGTTTATTCATTGGTTATCCTAGGGAAACCAAAGGATATTTCTTCTATTTGGAGAATGAACAAAAGGTGTTCGTTACTCTTAGAGCTATCTTTTTGGAAAAGGAGTTCCTTGGAGAAGGAACTATAGCCTCTAAGATTGAACTTAATGAAGTTCAGCCAATAGAAGAACCTGCACACTCTAAGGACATCGTAGAACCGGCTATGATTGAATCACACCTAGAACCCATTAGGAGATCCGATAGAATACTGCGTCAGCAGGACAAATACTACGGTTTCTTGGTCCGGGACGGCGATCCCATTGAGCTCGAAGAGAACAATGAGGATCCGATCACCTATATGGATGCACTTCAGAGATCTGACTCTAAGGCATGGCTTGGAGCAATGCGATCCGAAATGGAGTCCATGGAAATCAACAATGTTTGGACATTGGTTGATCTGCTTGAAGGAATAAAACCCATCGGATGTAAATGGATCTTCAAAAGGAAAAGGGGCGCAAATGGTAAGGTAGAGACCTATAAAGCCTGTCTGGTTGCCAAGGGGTATCGTCAGCAATATGGTATCAATTATGACGAGACTTTCTCCCCTGTGGCAATGCTCAAGTCCATTCGGATCATGCTTGCTTTGGCAGCATATTTTGATTACAAGATCTGGCAGATGGATGTCCGAACCGCATTCCTAAATGGGGAGCTGGAAGTGGAGGTGTATATGATACAGCCTAAAGGGTTCACATCTACAGATGAATCAAAAGTATGCAAGTTGCAGAGGTCCATCTATGGACTCAAGCAAGCATCTCGAAGTTGGAACTTACGGTTTGATAGATGTATCAAATCGTATGGCTTCGTTAGGAACGGAGAAGAACCGTGCATCTATAAATCGGTTAATGGTTCTGTGATTGTATTCCTAGTACTGTATGTTGACGACATTCTCTTAATCAGGAATGATATCGCAGCGTTACAAGGAATAAAGGTATGGTTATCATCTCAGTTCTCCATGAAAGACTTGGGTGAAGCTACTTATATACTAGGTATGAAGATCTATAGAGATAGATCTAAGAAGCTTTTGGGATTGTGATGCAGAACAAAGAAAAAAAGCGTATGCGGAAGTAAATTTAGGATTAATTTTTTTTTTTTTTTTTTTTTTTTTTTATTTCAGAAATTGGCTTTGACTCAAAGTAAAGCTAAACTAAATTGAAGGAAACTAGGTAAGGATTGAAAGCACAGTTTAGAAGAAACTAAATTATCAGAGTAGTTCAGAAGTAACGGATCGCTGGGGGGTTGAGAAACTTCCAGACCTAGGGTTTCGCCCTGAACTTTCAACAGAACAGAAATAGAGAGGAGAGATGGTTTACTAACCAGACAGTGATCTTCTCAGGATTTTGGTAGAAGAACTCTCTCGAGCATACTGTGGGATCCTCGGAGTCGGCTATCTTCGCAATGGATCCTCCAATACTGGTCTTGTGGTTTGGTCGGCTTCTCCTGGACTCAAGATCTGGGAAAGAAGAGGAACTAGTGATGGATTTCAGATACTTAAGAAAAGATTTACCAGGTTGAAGAACTTGAAAGCTGAAGTTACTGAAATCAGGATTCTCCTGGAGGCTGATCTGACTTCCTCTTAGAATTGCTGTAGATCTGAAGTATCTGGACTGGAGCTGGATGCTGGTGGCCGGCCTGGACTTGGAGAGGATGGCCGTGAGAAGTGGAATAGACTAGGGCTTGGTGGAAAGAGAAGGGTGATGGCGGCTAGGGTTTGGGAGTGGAGTGGCTAACCAAGGGTTTGGATTTTGGAGATCTCACACCTCCTCAAGGTTCCTGGGGAACCCGGATTTACTCCCTCACGGAGCTCAACACCTGGATGCAAGTGCGGAAGAGAGAAAACACAAAGTTTTCTCACAAAAAAATTTGGTTTCATTCATCTGATTGATTTAAACTTACAAGAGGGGTTTAATTTATAAGGCTTTACAAGGGAGTAGGGTTTTACATCTTCCCATGTGGGACTAAAGGAGGGGATCTACAAATTAGGATAAATCATACACATATGGTCGGCCAAGGTACCAAAAAAAATTGATTTGGGTTATAAAAGGCAGGTAGATGGCGCCTCCTTGTTTGGATCTTCAAGAGAATTTTTTTCCTTCCATGGATCAACACTTTTGGACTCCTCCTTTTCTTCCTCCCTAAGTCAAGGTCCTTCCCATCTTTGTTTTGGATTTTTTTTGGCAGGTAGTGGGCGCCTCCTTGAAGTTCTCTCCAAGAGAATTTCTTCCCATCTTTACTTTGGTTCTCTTGGGAAAGTCTTGGCCGCCCCCTTGATTTGTGGACTCTTGGTGGATTTCTCCTCATCTGGCGCATGAGAGAAGGAAGCTGCTATCTGTGGAGTGGGGACCAAAGGCTGCTGGATGTAGATATGGCGCCCCCTGGACTCATGTGTATGGCTGGGAGTGTGGTGTCCACTTGCTTGGTCATGGGAGAAAATGTAACACCCCAGGTTGAAACCCTAGTCCACTACTGAGTCAACATGACTCAACAAAATAAAATGCAGGTAATGTAGACTCAAGCTAAATTGAGTTAATCTAGTCAACTCTTATTACAAACCAAAAACCCTAATTTTTTCGGGCAAGGTTAATCAGAGATCCAGATGGAGCTCTGAAGTCTTCTTCTGAGTCTGGTGCCCGCACCAATTCTCCCAGGGTGGGAGGAACTCGACCCTGTCGAGTATGGACCAAGTTGGCTATGGTATCTCTCCAAGAGGTCTGGGTCCAGCTCTTGTAACTCTTCTCGTGAGATCCAAGAGTCATCAGAATCTGGCCTTCCTAGCCAGCGGACCAGGTATCTTTGGTGTCCTCGATTACGAGTAGAGATAACCTGATCATCCAGGATCTTTTCAATCTGCTCTTTCCTCACAGGCCAATTTGTTGGTGGACATACAGGGTCAGGTTCACTCTCAAGAGCAGGATTAGGTTCAAAAGCCTCACTGGGAATCACAGCTGGCTCCCTATACTCTACTAGGTCTGTAATGTTGAAAGTGGAGCTAATGCCTCGTTCTGGAGGCAACTCGAGCACATAGGCATTGGATCCTACTCTCTTTACCACTATAAATGGTCCAGCTCCCCTAGCATGTAACTTTCTAATGGTTCCAGGAGGAAACCGTTCAGGCCTTAACCTAATCATTACATAGTCTCCTTCATCAAAAGTTTTGACTCGCCTTTGAGAATCAGCCAATTTCTTATAAGTTTCATTACTTAAATTTATTTTGGCTTGAATTTCTTTATGCAAGTCTTTTATATGCTGTGCAAAAACTTCGACAGACTCGGAGACCCGTGTGTGGACTGGTAAAGGAGCTAGGTCAAGAGGTGTGTGGGGTTTGTAACCATGCACAATTTCAAATGGACTCTTACCCGTAGACCTATTGACCGAGTCATTATATGCAAATTCAGCTCTAGGTAAGTACAAATCCCAGTTCCTAATGTTTTCACCAACAAGACACCTAAGCAGATTGCCTAAACTACGGTTCACTACTTCGGTTTGGCCGTCAGTCTGGGGATGATAGGCAGTTGAAAACTTAAGTTTCGTCCCTAACTTATGCCAAAGGATTTTCCAGAAATAGCTGGTGAACCGAACATCCCTATCTGAAACAATGGTCTTGGGTAGGCCATGGAGTCGAACTATCTCATTAAAGAATAGGGTGGCTACCTTAGACGCATCAAATGTTTGGGAACAAGGCAAGAAATGGGCCATCTTGGAAAATCGGTCTACTACAACACAGATAGAGTCATGCCTCCTCTGGGTCTTAGGCAAACCTAACACAAAGTCCATGCTCACATCTTGCCAAGGACGATCTGGGACAGGGAGTGGGGTATAAAGGCCGGTGTTCTGTTTTCGTTATTTGGCAACAGCGCAGGTTCGACACCTAGCCACAATGTGTGCTACATCTCTTTTTAAGCTAGGCCAGAAAAAATGGTCTTCAATAGCCAGGGTGGTCTTATCTTTTCCGAAATGGCCAGCTAAACCTCCAGCATGAGTTTCCCAAATCAAGAATTCCCTAAGAGAGGTTCTAGGGATGCAAAGCCTATTCTTAAAGAACAGAAAGCCATCTAAAAGGGAATAGTCCTTATGTTCACTAGATGGTCCTTGAGTTAGATCCTGGTATACAGTCTTGAAATCCGGACATGACTCATATTCTTCTTTGATTTGCTCAAACCCTATGACTTCAGCCCTAACAGAATTCAACAACAAAGATCGACGACTAAGGGCATCAGCTACCTTATTTTCAGACCCAGCCTTATGCTTCAAAACAAAAGTATAGGACTGGATATACTCTACCCACTTAGCATGCCTAGGGTTAAGCTTCTTCTGAGAATTCAAGAATCTAAGAGCCTCATGGTCCGAAAACAGCACAAATTCTTGCGGTAGTAAATAATGTCTCCAGTAACGCAAAGCTTGCACTACCGCGTAAAATTCCTTATCATAGGTAGAATACCTAAGCTTAGCATCATTAAGTTTTTCACTAAAGAATGCTACGGGATGGTTCTCTTGGCTTAGGACTCCACCTATACCTACTCCTGAAGCATCACAGGCAACCTCAAATACCTTTGAAAAGTCCGGCAGTCTCAAAATGGGTGCCTGGGTCATCCTATCCTTAAGATCTAGGAAGGCTTTATGGGCTGCTTTGGTCCACTGAAATTCTCCTTTCCTGATGCAGTCTGTGATAGGAGCAACTACGGTACTAAACCCCTTGATGTATCGCCTATAGAAGGTAGCCAAGCCATGGAAACTTCTGACTTCATGCACACTGGTCGGCTCTGGCCATTTTACTATGGACCTAATCTTTTCAGGGTCGGCAACCACGCCGTCAGGGGTTACAACAAATCCAATGAAGATAATTCTACTGGTCATAAATTCACACTTTTTGAGATTACCGTAGAGACTATCACTCCTCAAAACTTGACAGACTTGTCTAAGGTGGCCTAGGTGATCTGCAGGGGTCTTACTATAGATCAGGATGTCATCAAAATAGACCACTACAAACTTTCCTATGAAAGCTCTAAGTACCTAGATCATAATCCTCATGAAAGTACTAGGGGCATTGGACAACCCAAAAGGCATAACAACCCATTCATAGACACCATCCTTAGTTTTGAAGGCTGTTTTCCACTCATCCCCTGGTCTAATCCTAACCTGATGATAGCCGCTCTTGAGATCAATTTTAGAAAAAACCATGGCACCGGCCATCATATCAAGCATGTCATCTAGTCTAGGGATGGGGAACCTATACTTGATTGTGATTTTATTGATGGCACGACTGTCAACACACATCCTCCACGTGCCATCCTTCTTCGGGGTTAGAAGTGCAGGGACTGCACAAGGGCTAAGACTCTCTCTAATGAACCCCTTCCTCAACAATTCGCCAACCTGCTTTTGCAGTTCTTTATGCTCCGATGGATTCATCCTATAATGGGGCAAGTTGGGTAAAGTAGCTCCTGGGACTAAATCTATGGAATGCTGAATATCCCTAAGAGGTGGAAGGTGGTCTGGAAGATCCTCGGGAAAAACATCCTCAAATTCTTCTAATAAAGGCTTAACTTCCTAAGGAGGCTCTGAGGGTGTAGGAGTCCTATGTTCCTTAGCAGTCAACATCCAAATGGGTGAACCACTATGAATCTCTTGTTCTAGATCCTTGGCACTAATTAGGTTCACTCCAGTCTTCATTTCTCTGACCTTACTAGTTCCTTTAGCTACCTTGTCCTTAGGAGGGACTGAATGGATTGTGATTTTCTTCCCATTGAAACTAAAGACACAGGTGTTGGATTTTCCTAAGAGGGTGGCATCATGATCATACAACCAAGGTCTTCCAAAAATTATACTACTCACCCCCATGGGCAAGACATCACACCAAATCTTCTCTTGATAGGATTGCATTTGGATTTGGACCTGACATCTAGACTGGATGGGTATAGAGGTAGAGTCTACCCAAGAAACTTTATAGGGGTTGGGGTGGGGGACTGGGGTTAAGCCTAACATTTTGACAGTGCTAGTAGAAATGGCATTCACACAGCTCCCACTATCTATGATGATTTTACAAACCTTATCCCCTAGTTTAAGGAAAGTCTGTAGGATGTTAGTCCTACGCCAATCTTCCTGAACTTTAGTCTGGGACAGGATGCATCTCATAACCCCTAAGTGGTCAGATTCAGTGGATTCTTCCTCTCCTTCATACTCATCAACCAAATTCATTCCGGCCTCATAAACTTCTTCTTCAAACTCCTCATTAGGCTCGAAATTCTCTTCTCCTCCCTCTTCTATATATAGGGATCTACGAGGGCACTGGCTAGAAACATGACCTACCTTATGACACTTAAAACAAGCTATGGCTGTGCACTGAGTGGAGATATGACCGGGCTTCTGGCACTTAAAACAGATGATACTAGGGGTTCTCTGGGTGTCAGGTGCCTTACCTTTGTCCATGGGCCTAGGGGTGGGGATACCCTGATTAGGCTTGCTAGGGGTAACCTGGCTAGGTCCATTTCTTGGGATTGGGGCACTAACCCTAGATGGCATGGGTCCTCTCTGAAACTTCTATGTATTCAGTGCAATCTGATAGGCTTGGTCTAGGTCAGTAACCTCTCTCAGAAACAACTCTCTCTTAATATCTTCCCTAAATCTAGCCCTAAATCTAGACAAAGTGACCTCATGGGCTTCACTCACATCACATCTCATCAGGTATTCATCAAAGGTGGTTATGTAGTCTGAAACAGATCGGTTTCCTTGTTTCAAAGTCTACCATTGGTCTAATAAATTTTGCTGGTATGAAATGGGTAGGTACTTGTCTCTAAGTTTCTCTTTCATACCCTGCCAAGTTGTTATGGGCTCTACATTTCGTCTTCTAGTGGTCAGCTCAATGTTCCCCCAGTATAACCTAGCTTGACGTATTAATTTCATCTTGGCAAACTTGAATTTCCTCTCCTCAGACATGGCATACCACTCAAAGTACTGGTCCATCTCACCCTCCCAATCAGAATACACCTTAGGATTTAGGCTACCATCAAAAGTGGGTGCATCTAACTTGATGTTTCGAATGAACCTATCATCTTTATCCTCAGGTTCTGGGTCAGGCCTCCTATGATTAGGTTAAGGATCTCGGTATAAAGGTCTTCTAGGCTCTTGGTGTGGGTGAGGTTGAGGTACATTAAAATCTGGGTTAGGAGTCCAGTTCCGATGCCTAGGTTCCTCTAGCACTTGGACTCGATCCCTAAGCTGGGCAAAATCCTCATGGACTTGTTCTTTAAATTGGGCAATAGTGGTAGTCACATCCTGACTCAGTTTGTTCATACTCTCAGTAAGAGCTCTAACCATGGCTTCTAAATCAGGTTGGGTTTGACCAGGTTGGTAGGGCACTCCATTCCGGTTAGACATGATGCAAGCAAACACACAAAATGAGACTCAACTGAATGACTACGGGATAACTAGACCTAGAGCCCAAACTAGATGCCCAATCAGAGTGGCAAGCTAGCCTGTAGTAACTCAGGACTCAGCCAAGCAGGTGTAAGGGGAGTGTTAGGTCCCTGAATGCCAATCCTAGACACCAATCAGAGATTGGCCAGGTAGGTGGACCAGCACACAAGCCCTTCGGGATGGAATCCCTGAACCACCGTTCTAGACACTGAGTACAAAGCACACACAGAGTAACCAGACAAACTGACTCAACACTAGCCTTGACCCGACTTGTTGTTGTCCCTAGCCCACTAGGGCAAATTAGGTCTAATCAATTTTAGATTAAAGGCTTAGGTTCGAATAAAGGGGTGGTGGTTTTGGGCTAAGGAGAGGTTATCAACTCCTCCCCTTATCTTAGATGCTCAAATGCCCTTAAGGTGAATTAAGAGATGAACACTCAAAAATAATTGGATTGTAGAACACAAAAATAGAGTTGCAATAATTTAATTCTTAGAAATCGCACGGAAACCAATAAATCATGAGAAAATTATGAAAATTAGACTCAATTATACTGGTTTCAGAAAAACAAAAATCACTGAATTTGGAGTTATCTAAAGTGAGAAATAATTCCTGCAACAGGATAATTATGGACTAAAAATAGAGCACTTCCCCGTTTACAATTTCTGCTACGAAGTTATAACCCAACGGATCCCCTACACGCCCTAGGAACACCCCATGGAATGGAAAGAGGAGGCTTGCACCTCGCTTCGTTCCTAGGACCGGACGTCCTGGGGAGTCTACTTCGAGCAGACAAAGTAAAAAGAGAGGGACTCAAACAAGCAATCAAACAGAAACCCTAGACAGGGCTCTGATACCAAAAATGATGCAGAACAAAGAACAAAGAAGCGTATGCAGAAGTAAATTTAGGATTATTTTCTTTTTTTTTTTATATATATTTCAGAAATTGGCTTTGACTCAAAGTAAAGCTAAACTAAATTGAACGAAACTAGGTAAGGATTGAAAGCACAGTTTAGAAGAAACTAAATTATCAGAGTAGTTCAGAAGTAACGGATCGCTGGGGGGTTCAGAAACTCCCAGACCTAGGGTTTCGCCCTGAACTTTCAACAGAACAGAAATAGAGAGGAGAGATGGTTTACTAACCAGACAGTGATCTTCTCAGGATTTTGGTGGAAGAACTCTCTCGAGCAAACTGTGGGATCCTCGGAGTCGGCTATCTTCACAATGGATCCTCCAATACTGGTCTTGTGGTTTGGTCGGCTTCTCCTGGACTCAAGATATGGGAAAGAAGAGGAACAAGTGATGGATTTCAGATACTCAAGAAAAGATTTACCAGGTTGAAGAACTTGAAAGCTGAAGTTGTTGAAATCAGGATTCTCCTAGAGGCTGATCTGACTTTCTCTTAGAATTGCTATAGATCTGAAGTATCTGGACTGGAGCTGGATGCTGGTGGCCGGCCTGGACTTGGAGAGGATGGCCGTGAGAAGTGGAATAGACTAGGGCTTGGTGGAAAGAGAAGGGTGATGGCGGCTAGGGTTTGGGAGTGGAGTGGCTAACCTAGGGTTTGGGTTTTGGAGATCTCACACCTCCTCAAGGTTCATGGGGAACCCGGATTTACTCCCTCACGGAGCTCAACACCTGGATGCAAGTGCGGAAGAGAGAAAACACAAAGTTTGCTCACAAAAAAATTTGGTTTCATTCATCTGATTGATTTAAACTTACAAGAGGGGTTTAATTTATAAGGCTTTACAAGGGAGTAGGGTTTTACATCTTCCCATGTGGGACTAAAGGAGGGGATCTACAAATTAGGATAAATCATACACATATGGTCAGCCAAGGTACCAAAAAAATTTGATTTGGGTTATAAAAGGCAGGTAGATGGCGCCTCCTTATTTGGATCTTCAAGAGAATTTTTTTCCTTCCATGGATCAACTCTTTTGTACTCCTCCTTTTCTTCCTCCCTAAGTCAAGGTCCTTCCCATCTTTGTTTTGGATTTTTTTTGGCATGTAGTGGGCGCCTCCTTGAAGTTCTCTCCAAGAGAATTTCTTCCCATCTTTACTTTGGTTCTCTTGGGAAAGTCTTGGCCGCCCCCTTGATTTGTGGACTCTTGGTGGATTTCTCCTCATCTAGCACATGAGAGAAGGAAGCTGCTATCTGTGGAGTGGGGATCAAAGGCTGCTGGATGTAGATATGGCACCCCCTGGACTCAGGCGTATGGCTGGGAGTGTGGCTGGGAGTGTGGTGTCCACTTGCTTAGTCTTGGGAGAAAATGTAACACCCCAGGTTGAAACCCTAGTCCACTACTGAGTCAACATGACTCAACAAAATAAAATGCAGGTAATGTAGACTCAAGCTAAATTGAGTTGATCTAGTCAACTCTTATTATAAACCAAAAACCCTAATTTTTTCGGGCAAGGTTAATCAGAGATCCAGATGGAGCTCTAAAGTCTTCTTCTGAGTCTGGTGCCCATACTAGATTGTCCCAGTCTATGTACATTGACACCGTGCTGAAACAGTTCAGCATGAAAAATTCCAAGAAAGGCTATCTCCCGATAGGTTCTGGAATTACTCTTTCCAAGAAGGATTATGCGACAACTCCTGAGAAAAGAGAGCGCATGAGTAGAGTACCTTATGCTTCTGCAGTAGGCTCTATCATGTATGCTATGACTTGTAGTAGACCAGACATGGCATACTCACTAGGAGTAGTGAGTAGATACCAGTCTGACCCAGGTGAGGCGCATTGGAAGGTGGTTAAGCCCATCCTTAAGTGTTTGAGAAATACTAAAGATCAATGGCTAATTTATGGAGAACCTGACTTGAAACTTGTGGGGTACTCTGACTCTAGTTTCCAATCAAATAGAGATGATAGCAAGAGTGTGTCAGGGTTTGTATTTACCCTGAATGGAGGAGCGATCTGCTGGAAAAGTTCCAAGCAGGCAACTGTTGCAGACTCGGTATGCAAAGCAGAATATATTGCAGCATCAGATGCAGCAAAGGAAGCTGTGTGGTTGTGGAAGTTCCTTGGAGACCTAGGGGTGGCACCTTCCCTAGATGGTCCTATTCCGGTGTATTTTGACAGCACTGGAGCCATTGCTCAAGCTAAGGAGCCTAAAGCTCATCACCGCACCAAGCACATACTACGGCGTTACCACCTCGTACTAGAGATCATGGAACGAGGCGACATCAATCTTCTGAAGATTGATGGAAAAGAAAATCTGGCCGACCCCTTCACTAAAGCCCTCGGAATAAAAGAGTTCAACTATTGTAAATGGGAAATGGGTATTAGATACTCTTCTGATTGGCTTTAGTACATGTGGGAGTTGTTGGGAATTATGTCCCAAAGCCAATCGCCTGGGTTGTAGACGGTTGAGTTCAGTATTGTACTTTTTCTTTGAATTAATAAAAAAATTTTTTTGGCAGCTCATCACATTTTATATTTCCCTGAAATGAACTCTTTCCATGTGATGAAGTCCTTAGGACTACACTTACTTCGATACAGAGAGGATGTATCGAGTGGTCCTTAAACCCTGTTCACAACCAAATGATATATTGTACTGGACGGCAATATATCAAGTATAGGTTGTTGTAGTTCACATCGTTTGGTTGTCGTCTTGATCAAATGATTGTGGCGACACTGATGTGATCTACAAGTGGGATATATGATATCTCATTGAACGTGACTCCATGCAGCCCCTTTCTGCCAAAGGGATACTCACGATTGGATATGAGTATATGTGTCCCTCTGACCTGAGGTCATCATGGTAGCTTGCAAGCAACTCCCTGTGCTTTGGTGCCGGACTACCCGGATTTTTAATCCGGTGATGGAAGGTTTCTGGGTATAGGCAAGTACTTGTGGAGCAGTGATGGACCAAGATGGAATTGACCTGTCCAAACAGTTTGGATTGAATGTCTCGCAGTATCTCAATTTAGCAAATCCTCGGGCGGGGTAGTCCTAGTGAAGAGTCAATGGGCTTGCAAGGTTGAGACACGTAGTCGACTGACTCAGTCTGGGTTGGTAGCCCAATCTTAGTAGTCTTGAGCATTAGAGGTCAAAGGGATGAATTATACGGTAACCATATGCCAGAGGTTCGATAGTTTGCTCCCGCATCTTCGACCTATCCAGATGCCGGGACCCATTGCTAGATGGTTTCTTGTGCTGGTACTAGAATTGTTCTAGTGCTACCGTTTAGGTTCGAACCTATGAGGTCACACGCCACAGAGGATTACTCTCTGATCCGGATACCGATTACGATTGGAAATCGTCTCGGTTTTATGGTCACAGTTTTTTTTTTGAGCACTCTTTTCCCCATCTTGCCCTTGTCGGTGTCAACCAGAAATTGTTCCGGGATGACCAGGTCTGTGCCAGGTTCTTTCTGAATCAGTTTTGAACTGATTCAGAGTTCGTTTCGACCTCCAATTGGTTGTGAACCAATTGAACCAATTTTTTTTTTTTGGTCTTGAACCAAGTTCAATTGGATTGAACTGTTTGGTTTAACCGGTTTTAATGGACAGGTGTTTTTCTCTCCACTTGACCGTTTAACACGGTAATTTTGCTGGGAAAAATTTCTTGCATCCGTTGAAGGCCAAGCATCCGAAGTCGAACCCGCTGGGCATCTCTTCCTCTCCTCCACTGGCTGGTTTAATCCTCCTGTTAATTGCTGGTTAAATGGAGATCAGCAGCTGCTGCCTCTTGGCCTCCCCGCCTCTCCATTTCCCTCTTCCCCTGCTGCTTTTAAATTCCAGTAGTAAGCCCTGTTTTCAGAGAGAATCTCACCGTGAGATGAGAGGCCCATTTGAGAGAGTTTTTGCCTGCTTCCTTTGGGTACTCATAGGCTGGGTTTTGGAGGGTGAGAGGGAGAGTCTAAGGCACCTTTTCCTTGTCCCTTAGAGTGCTCAAACCCAGGACTGCAGCAAAGCCAAGTTGCTGCCGTCCACTGTGATTTTTTTTGTTCTTCCAGCAGCTAGCACCGCGTATGGAGAGGGATCGGAGGGCCCCCGGTGTGTCTCCCCTCTAGAGGGAGTACTCTTCTTGATGCAGAACGAAAGCTCTGATACCAAAATGATGCAGAACAAAAAGAAGAGATGATGCAATGCGGAAGTAAATTAAGACTAATTCTTTTTTTTGTTGTTTTTTTAATATTTTTAGAAGTCGGCTTTGACTCAAAGGAAAGTTAAACTAAATTGAAAGAAACTAGGTAATAATTGAAAGCACAATTTAAATAAAACTGGATTATCAGAGTAGTTCAGAAGTAACGGATCGCTGGGGGTTGAGAAACTCCTAGACCTAGGGTTTCGCTCTGAACTTTCAACAGGACAGAAATAAAGAGAAGAGATGGGTTACCAACCAGACAGTGATCTTCACAGAGTTTGGTGGAAGAACTCTATCGAGCAGATTGTTGGATCCTCGGATTCGGGTACCTTCGCAATGGATCCTCCAATACTGGTCCTGTGGCTGAGTCGGCTTCTCCTGGACTTAAGATCTGGGAAAGAAGAAGAACAATTGATGGAATCAGATACTCAAGGAAGAATTTACCAGATTGAAGAACTTGAAAGTTGATGTGCTGAAATTCGGATTCTCCTGGAGGTCGATCTGTCATCCTCTGGGAATTGCTCTGGATCTGAAATATCCGGACTGGACCCGGATGCTGGGGTCGGCCTTGACTTGAAGAGGATGGCCATGAGAGGTGGGATATGCTAGGGCTTGGTGGAAAGAGAAGGATGATGGGTGGCTAGGGCTTGGGAGTGAAGTGGCTAACCTAGGGTTTGGGGTTTGGAGATCTCACACCTCCTCAAAGTTCCTGGGGAACGCGGATTTACTCCCTCACGGAGCTCAACACCTGGATGCAAGTGCGGAAGAGAGAAAACACAGAGTTTGCTCACACAAATATTTGAATTCATTCATCTGATCCTTTAAAGTTTACAAGAAGGGTTTAATTTATAGGACTTTACAAGAGAGTAGGGTTTTACATCTTCCCATGTGGGACTAAAGGAGGGGATCTACAAATTAGGATAATCCATACACATATGGCCGGCCAAAGGTTCCAAAAAAAATTGATTTGGGTTTTAAAAGGAAGGTAGATGGCGCCTCCAAGCTTTGTTCTTCAAGAGAGGATTTCTTTCCTTCCATGGATCAACTCTTTTGGACTCCTCCTTTTCTTTCTCCCTAAGTCATGGTCCTTCCCATCTTTGTTTTGGGTATTTATGGCATGGAATGGGCGCCTCCTTGAAGTTCTCTCCAAGAATAATTTCTTCCTTTTTATAGCTTGGCTCTTATGGAAGGTTTTGGGCCGCCCCCTTGAATTGTGGATCCCTGGTTGCTTTCTCCTCAAATGGCGCATGAGAGAAGGGACCTGCTATCTGTGGTGTGGGGACCAGAGCATACTGGATGGAGATGTGGCACCCCTTGGACTCAGGCGTGTGGCTGGGAGTGTGGCGCCCACTTGCTTGGCCTTGGGAGAAAATGTGACACCCTAGGTTGAAGTCCTAGACCACTACTGAGTCAACATGAATCAACAAAATAAACTGCAGGGAATACAGACTCAAGCTAAAATTGAGTTGATCAAGTCAACCCTTATTACAAACCAGAAAACCCTAATTCTTCGGGCAAGGTCAATCAGAGATCTAGATGGAGCTCTGAAGTCTTCTTCTGAGTCTGGTGCCCGCACCACTTCTACTCCTGGGAGCAAGCAAGGCGATCCGGATTTGCTGATGTTGCTCCAAATGCGAAGAAAAAAGCTGCTGTCCTGTTCTGCTGCAAAATTTCTGGCAGCAGATGTTTGGGTTTTTTATACACCTATTTTATCTTGTTTTGATTGCAGATATCGGTGGCAAATCGAAGACCAATTGTCCACCTTGCTACTGCTCAAATTTGGGAGAAAACGGAGGTCCGGAAGCCATCGTTCCAGCGACATTTTTGAAGCTCAAAACAGAGTTTTCAATCAGCCCAAGGAAGAAGAAGGCTAGAATAGTTTTATTCCAGCTATTCCAGCCTATTCCAGGTTTATTCCAGAGTTATTCCAGGTGGAATAAAGGTATGGAAAATTATTTTTTTTAATCATGCATGAATAGATTTATTTGTTTAATGTTTTGCAAATATTTTATATTATCATACATGCCTCCATGCAACATGAATAGGTTAGGTTCTGGGCGGAGCAGTTTTCCGCTGAGCGGATTTTTTAAAAAATGTTTTTAAAATCCATTCTGCTCCTGTAGCTGTTTGCATGCCTTGTGTAGGACCATGTTAAACCACCTGCACCATTTTTCTTTCACACACTTCATTCTTGTTTATCACCAACAAATCTCTGACCTATCCCTGTCATCTTCTTTCACCTCTTCACCAAGATCCAAGCCCCATTTCCTCTATTCCCAGTCAATGATCACCACCGACACGACCAACAACAACCGGAGGGCCTTTACCGCCGCCTCCATCTCGTCCAGCGGTGCTACCGTCGCCCCATCCCCAAAGCCGCTCCCTCTTGTCTGGAAGACCCATGGCCGAGGCAACTGTGTTGCCCGGCCACCCCGCAAGTCCAGATCTAAACGGTGCCTCCCTTCCCTTCCCCGGATTCCCTCCCGCCGATGCCTTGTTACCACGGTGATTGGCCTCCACCTCTATCCTCTCCTCCCCTCATGACACCGATCGGATCAATTGCCGCCCAAGCTGCCGGTTAGCCTGTCCAGCCAACCGCCAGCTAGAGAACATGTTGGTGCTCATCCCTCACCACCGGAAAGGCCTCCATCGATCGGAATATGGACCGGCGATGGAGCTGCCAGCCACCTCCTCCTTCTGCATTGTTGTTCCATGATTACAGTACCCAAAAAAGCTGTCGGCACTGCCCCCTTGCCGCTGGGAAGAATCGATGGTGAAATCTGGGAGGAGCCACGTAATCCAACCCGCCCCCAACCTGCTATGCTAGCTTTCTCCCCTACTGTGCTACCGTTCCCTCGCCGGATCTACCCCAACCCCTCTTCCTCGTCCGTCGCCTCCTTCTGTTCCACGGTCACAGTAGAAGGAATCTATATAGATCTCAGAGCAGCAAGAATAACTTTGCATGGATCTCAAAGTTGCACACTTCTCAAAGCAAGATGTCTCCAGTATTATTATCAGGTATGCACAAGTTTTAGAGTAGTTTAGCATGGATCCTGATACGAATCTCTTTCGACATAGATCTTGATACATTTGGATTATATTTTAGTTTTTTTAATCCGGATATATTGATTAGTGTGAATCTATTTTAGTTTCAAGTTTATTTTAGATTAGGATTATTAGTTTGAAGTATGTTAGGAGTATTAGTTTAGAGGGTTTAAGATTTTTAGAAAATTCCATGTATACCCTTACTTGGTTCCTAAGTTTTGTAAGCCTATATAAAGGCATCCCCTCTTGTATTTGAAATTTGGTGAGTAAAGATGAATTTTTAGAAGAGTGATTCTTCTACCTCCGTAAAGGAATGGGTGTGAGGCCTGTTTCCCTTCGCCTTCGAGCGTAGAGGGATATGAGATCCTTTGCCTTCGCTTTCAAGCATCGAGGGGTGTGAGACCCTATATCTTCGCTTTCGAGCATCGAGGAGTGTGAGACCCTATGCCTTCACTTTCGAGCATCGAGGGGTGTGAGGCCCTAGTTTTCCTTTATTCTTCGGAACATCGCGGGGTGTGAGGTCTTAGTTATCCCCTTCTTGACCTTAATCCCAAGAGACTTCTTAGCTCTCTAATGATCCTCCTAGTTATTGTCCCCCATCAATTAGGTATCAAAGTGGGAGAGGATTAGGGTTAGAGAAAAAAAAAAAAAAAGTTTGCAACATCGAGCCTGACCTGACAAAGTCAAGTTTTTCCCACTCCAAGGGAATGATGGGGACATCAAAACCCATCAGGGTTTTTCCTTTTTTCTCCCAGATTTTTTTTATTTTTATTTTTTAATTTTATTCTAGCTATTCCACTTATCCCCACTATTCCCACTTTATTCTTATTTATCCCTGACTTATCCCTGACTTATCCCTATCAACTACTTCCACCTCTTCACCCAGATCCAAGCCCCATTTCCTCCGTTCCCTACTAATGATCACCATTGATGTAATCGACAACAACCAGAGGGCCCTTACCATCACCTTCACCTCATCTGGTGGTGCTGCCGCAGCCCCTACACTACAGTCGCTCCCTCCCATCCGAAGACCCATGGCCAAGCCGATTATGCCACCTAGCCACCCTGCCCATTCAGATCCGAACAGTGCCTCACTTCCCTTCGCTAGATCGCCTCCCATCAATGCCCTGCTACCACGGTGACCGGCCTCCACCCTTGTCCTCTGCTCCCCTCACGGCACCAATTAGATCTGCTGCCGCCCAAGCCGCCAGTTCACCTGTCCAGCCCACCATCGATTAGAGAACATGTTGGCCCTCTTCCCTAGCCACTGGAAAGGCCTCCCTTAGTCAGAATATGGAACGATGATGGAGCTGCCGGCCACCTCCTCCTTCTAAACTGTTGTTCCATGATTACAGCACCTGAAAAAGTTGCCAGCACCGCCCTGGTGTGGGCACCAGAATCCGACAGAGGTTCCTTAACCCTCTATGGATGTCCAATTAGGGTTCCATTTTTTTTCAGGTCTTGAAATAAGGCTTCGAGCCTAAAACTTGTAATTTCTTTAGTTTTGAATTGAATCTCTTATGCCTGTGTCTAGTCCTGTACTTTGACAAATTAGGTCAAATTGTGTCCTGTACCGAGTCCAGTCCTATAGTGAGTCAATTATGTCCTGTACTGAGTCCAGTCAGAGTCAATTTGATGGGTCCAAGCAAGAATTGGTCTTAAAATTTAGTCTCTTTGAAGCCAAGTCAGGAAGGAATCCAACTCGGCTCAGGGCACACCTTTTCATCCTATATGGAGCAATGACAACTTGCCATGTGGGCAGCACACATTTCTTCTTGGATGCCCAAAGGGGGGACACAATACATGATACACTCCCTCTTTCCCTCCCCCCACATCAAACTAGTTTCTACATATGGGTGGCTGGCCAAGGGTAAGTCAAATGGGAGTTAAGGTTTGGAATTCAAATCCCTTGCTTCAAGCTCTTCAATCAAGCTTTCTTCCCAAACTACATGAACAACTATGGAAGCAAGGCAAGAATCCATGGGCACCTCCACCTCCCACTCCCCACATCTTGCCTTGTTCCAAAGATGGATGCACAACCAAGGAATGAAGGAGAACACTTGCCTTGCTACAAGCCCTACTTCAAGTCTTCTTCCAAAATAAGAACTCCACCTACCAAGTCAAGGGCACCAAGATCCCTCTTCCAAGCCTCAAGTCAAGCCCAATCAAATCCAAAGTCAAAGTCGACCAAAGGGAGAGAAATCTGAAATTTTTTTGGGTGCTTCAGATTTTTGAGGTTTGCCGCCTGACTCCTAAGTAGGAATTGATCTAAGAGCTATGTCCAACGGGGTTTCTTAATCCCGGGGTCCTCTCTTTATCATTGCTTAGGGACTACTTGCTTGCTTGATAGTTCTTATTATTATTGAATCCCTAGTATTACTCTCTCTTGTCTTCGAGAATCCTCAACCTAATTTAAAACCCTAAAAATCACCTGCATCATCCTAGCATCTAGTTAGTCCCCCATCATTTCTGGTATCAGAGCATGGTTAGGACTTAGCACTTCTTAAAGTACTTAGATAAGGTGCTTCACCAGGACGTCCGGTCTTAGGAGAAATGTGGGGTTTCAAGACCCTCTCCTCCCATTCCACGAGGTCTCCTAAGGTGTGTAGGGGTTCCACTGTGATAGGCCTTTGAAGAGGAACACAAGAAGAAAAAGATTTCAAAACCTTAAACAATAAAACTTTTTGCATCTTTAGATCTTATCTACTTTTAATTTCTACAATTTTTTCTTGCCATACATGGTCTATTTTTTTAGGTTTTACTGTTTGTAGGGACCTTCAAATCTCATGATTTTTATTTTGTAAGATCACATATAATTCAAAGTATTTTTGATAATTTTCTCAGATTTTATTGCAGCTTGTAGAAATTCTACAAGCCAGAATACTACCTAAGAAGAAGTTCTGTTTTGAGAATTTCAACAATTGCATTTCTTATGTTTACATTTCTTAGATAGTTTAATTTGCATTTAGCTTCATCTCTTATCATTTCCTTCATCTCATTTCTACTTTCATCCTTCAAAAAAACCCAAAAAATATAATTTGAGACATCTCATTAGAGCATTTGCTTGCAATCATTTTCATAAATCGTTTTAAGGACAGCAATTTAACATAGGGTCAGGATTTCATTACCTGTCCCAAGCCCAAAAATTACTAACCTACATCACGAACCCAAGCTCTGAATAAAATCAAGTAGACATTAATTTTGCTCTAGAGAGCTTAGGGACACCAACTGGTCGAGTCAAGACTAAGTGTCTATTTTTGGCATCAGCCCATTCTGTGTGTGCTGCTACTCTTGGTGTCTCGGCTTGGTGATTCAGGGCTTTGAGTTTAGTCCGCCTACCTGGCCAATCCCAGATTGGTGTCTAAGGTTGGCGTTCAGGGACCTCCACTCCCCTACACCTACCTAGCCAAGAACAGAGTTACTACAGACTGGTTTGCCACCTTGACTTAGGCAACTGGTTGAGATTCTAGGTCTAGGAGATCATAGACGATTTTGCATGCTTTACCCATGTCAACTAGATCGGGAGTCCCTTATCATCCCCACCATTCCCAATCCAGTGAACCTATGGAGAATGAGAGAGAAGATGAACTTAACGTTATTCTTGAGCAATTGGCTAAGATGAACAGTAAGCTAGATAAGCTTGATGAGAGAGTTGGATCCTTAGAAAAGAATAGTCCTAGACCATCTATCGATCCTGAGTCTGGATCACCTTTTTCCCCTAGGGATTTTCCTCACCATGAACCATCCATAGAGGCTGAACCTAGGAGAATTCCTCGTGTTAACCCATCCCAAGAGTTTGAACCTAGGAGACTCAATCCAGATATCGTAGACCAGGAAGAAAGGGCCATTAGAAACCTCAAGCTAGAAGCCCCTACCTTCAATGGTAGTCTAGATCCTAAGGTGTATGTAGATTGGGAGGAGGATATGGAGTAGTATTTCGAGTGGTACACAATGATGGAGAGGATGAAGTTCAAGTTTTCCAAACTTAGGTTGGTTTGCCAGGCTAGGTTATTTTGGAATAGTGTTGAAAGGCTGGTAGCGCAGAGAGACGATGAACCCATAGCAACTTGGAGGGACATGAAAGCCAGACTTAGAGAGAAGTACCGACCACTTTCTTACACCCAGAGTTTATTGGATCGATGGTAGAATCTGAGCCAAGGGAACAAGAGTGTGGCTAACTACATCACGAAGTTTGATGAGTATGTCATGCGATGTCATGTCAATGAATCTGCTTCTGTGACCCAGTCTAGGTTTAGGGCTGTCCTATACCTAGACATCCAGAGAGAGCTTTACTTTAGAGATGTCACTGATTTAGAGTATGCTTACCAAGTTGCGAGGAACTATGAACATTTCCAAAGGGCTCCCACCTATCATAGAGATGAACCCTTTAGAAAACCTAGTCGACTCCCAGGACCTAACCAAGGGTATAGTCAGGCTTACCCGAGTCGTCCCAATCCTTACCGACCTGACCCGAGTCGATCCAACCCTAGCCGACCCAGCCCAAGCCGACCAGACCTGAACCGACCCCATTTTAGCAGAGAGGAAAAGGGTAGAGCTATTGGAGTCCAGAAGAGTCCCACTCCCTAAAACACATGCTTTAGGTCTCATAAACCTAGACATTGTGCTAGCCAGTGCCCCTCTACAACCCTAGTCATAGAAGAGCCAACTGAGAAAGAGATAGAACCCATTGTTGATCTAGAAGGAGAAGTCTAGGAGCTAGAAGATCAGTTGCTAGAAGATTATGAGTGGGAGGAAGAACAGTTTGAATCTGAAGACCTTCTAGGAGTTGTTAGGTGCATCCTTATCCAAAACATAGTACAAGAAGATTGGCGTAGGACAAACATCCTACAAACCTTTGTCAAACTAGGAGATAAGGTATGCAAAATCATAGTTGATAGCGGGAGCTGTGTCAATGCTATCTCTTCTAGTACTGTCAAAGCATTAGGATTGACCCCAGTCCCTCACCCCAACCCTTACAAGGTCTCTTGGATTGATTTAACTTCCATACCCATAAAATCTAGGTGCCAAGTCTTGATCAAATTGCAGTCTTATGAAGAGAAGATTTGGTGTGATGTCCTTTCCATGGGCATCAACAGTATTATCTTAGGATGACCCTGGCTTTATGATCATGATGCTACTCTTTATGGTTGGACCAATAGCTGTACCTTCAATCACCATGGTAAGAAATTTACCATTAACCCAGTTCAGCCTAATGACCAGGCTAAGAGAGGATCAAGTAGTCTTAAGGAAAAGAAGCCTGGAGTCAACCTAATCAAGTCTAAGGAATTGGAGAAAGAGATTGCTGAGGGAGCCCCTATTTGGATTTTGACCACCAAAGATAGTCATGAACCGACCCAAATAGAGCGCCCCCAAGAAGTAGTTAAGGCTCTGGAAGAGTTTAAGGATGTTTTCCCCAAAGAATTACCTGATCATCTACCACCTCTTAGGGATATCCAACATGCCATAGACTTGGTTCCAGGAGCCACCTTACCCAACCTTCCCCATTATAGAATGAACCCCACTGAACACCAGGAATTGCAGAAACAAGTGAGAGAGTTGCTTCAGAAGGGTTTTCTTAGGGAGAGTTTAAGTCCCTGTGCCGTCCCTGCTTTACTAACCCCTAAGATAGATGGAACCTGGAGAATGTGTGTAGATAGCAGAGCCATAAATAAAATCACGATCAAATATAAGTTTCCCATCCCCCATTTAGATTATATGCTTGATATGATGGCTGGAGCCACTATCTTTTTCAAGATAGACCTTAAGAGTGGCTACCACCAGATTAGGATTAGACCCGGGGATGAATGGAAGACAGCTTTTAAGACTAAGGATAGCCTTTTTGAGTGGGTAGTGATGCCTTTTGGACTTTCTAATGCTCCTAGCACCTTTATGAGGGTCATGAACCAAGTCTTGAAAGAATTTACGAAAAAATTTTGGTGGTTTATTTCGATGACATTTTGATATGCAGCAGGACTAAAGAAGACCATCTTAACCATCTTAGGTAAGTCTACCAGACCCTTAGGGAGAATAGCCTTTATGCCAACCCAAAGAAATGTGAGTTCATGACAACAAGGGTTATCTTTCTAAGTTTTGTAGTCATCCTAGAAGGAGTCTTCGCTGATCCCGAGAAAGTTAGAGCTATAGTTGAGTGGCCAGTCCTAACTAGTGTCCATGATGTGCGTAGTTTCCATGGTCTAGCCACTTTTTATAGAAAATTTATTCGGGGATTTAGTTCTATCATAGCACCCATCACCGACTACATCAAGAAGGAAGGCTTCCAATGGATCAAAGCTGCAGATAAAGCCTTCCAAGAAATCAAATATAAAATGATACAAGCACCTGTCCTATAATTACCTGATTTTACTAAGGTTTTTGAGATTGCTTGTGATGCTTCGGGAGTTGGCATTGGAGGAGTACTTAGTCAGGAAAATCACCCCGTGGCTTTCTTTAGCGAGAAACTCAATGAGGCCAAAGTTAAGTACTCGACTTATGATAAAGAGTTCTATGCAATCGTTCAGGCTCTTAGGTATTGGAGGCATTACCTGTTATCCCAAGAATTTGTCATTTTCTTTGACAATGAAGCCCTTTGGTACCTAAACTCCCAAAAAAGACTTAACTCGAGGCACGCTAAGTGGGTAGAATAATTCCATGCCTATACCTTTGTGCTTAAACATCATGCTGGTACCAAGAATAAGGTAGCTGATGCCCTTAGCTATCATGCCCTGTTACTAAATACCATTAGGATTGAGGTCATAGGATTTGATCGATTGAAAGAGCAATATGAGACCTGTCCTGACTTTGGAGAGATCTTCCAATCAAAGAAACACCAACCATCTAGCGCCTATAGTGAGTACACCCTCCAGGATGGATATCTTTTCAAAGCAAATAGGTTGTGCATTCCCAAGACCTCTCTTCGAGAATTCTTAGTTTGGGAGACCCATGCAGGAGACCTAGCTGGTCACTTTGGGTAGAGAAAAGACCATCTTAGTAGTCGAAGACCAGTTCTTTAGGCCTAGCCTAAAGAAGGATGTAGCTAACATTATTTCCCGATGCCGAACATGTGTTGTCGACAAACAACAGAAATAGAATATTGGCCTGTACACTCCTCTGCCTGTGACTAGTCACCCTTGGGAAGACCTTAGCATGGACTTTTGTAGTAGGATTGCTCAAGACTGAAAGGAAGCACGATTCAGTCTGTGTAGTGGTAGATAGGTTCTCCAAAATGGCCCATTTCATACCCTACTCCCAGACTCTAGATGCTTCCAAAGTTGCCAAGCTCTTTCTTGATCATGTGGTTAAGTTACATGGCCTTCCAAAAATCATAATTTCCGATAGGGATGTCCGATTCACTAGCTACTTCTGGAAAACCCTTTGGCACTTACTAGGCACCAAGCTTAATTTTTCAACTGCCTACCACCCACAGACCGATGGCCAAACTGAGGTAGTCAACTGCAGCCTAGGGAACCTCTTGAGATGTTTGATAGGTTAACATACTGGAAACTGTGATCTTCTTTTACCTCGAGCTGAGTTTGCCTACAATAGTTCTGTGAATAGGACCACCGGGAAAAGTCCTTTCGAGATTGTGAGTGGTTACAAGCCTAACCGACCTCTTGATCTGATTCCCTACCTATCCATGCTCGTGTCTCTGATTCCACTGAATCCTTTGCATAGCATATTAGGGACATACATAAAGAAATTAGCAACAAAATTAATCTAAGTAATAATACATATAAAAAAATGGCTGATTCCCAAAAATGAGCCAAAGAGTTTGAAATTGAGAATTCTGTAATGATTAGGCTTAGGCCTGAATGGTTTCCACCCAGAACAGTTAAGAAACTTCATGGTCGTAGAGCTGGCCCCTTTAAAATGATAAGGAGAGTTGGTCCTAATGCCTACGTTCTTGAGCTATCCCCAAATTATGGCATTAGCTCGACTTTCAATATCTCAGACTTAGTCGAGTACAAGAAACCAGCAAATATACCTAACAAGCCATTTGGGCCTAACCTTTCTTTTGAGACTGAACTCGAACCTAAGTGTCCACCTCCAATTATACCTGAGAGAGGAGAGTGGATCGAGCGTGTCCTAGATGACCAAGCTATCACGACCTATGGCAAAGGTTATCAACGTTTCTTAGTCCGATGGCAAGGCCAACTTGAGTTCGATGACTCATGGATTACCCGGGAGGACTTGCAGCGCCTCGATCCTGACTTTCTGGAGGAGTACCTAAGCCAACTCAACTCTTACTCGACAAGGTCGAGTTCCTCCCATCCCTGGAGAACTGGTGTGGGCACTAGAATCCGATAGAGGCTCCTCAATCCTCTATGGATGTCCAATTAAGGTTCCATTTTTGTTTAGGTCTTGAAATAAGGCTTCAAGCCTAAAACTTGTAATTTCTTTAGTTTTGAATTGAGTCTCTTATGTCTATGTCTAGTCCTGTACTTTGACCGATTGGGTCGAATTATGTCCTGTATTGAGTCTAGTCTTGTAGTGAGTCAATTGTGTCCTGTACTGAGTCCATTCAGAGTCAGTTTGAAGTATGGGTCCAAGCAAGAATTGGTCTTATAATTTAGTCTCTTTGGAGCCAAGTCAAGAAGGAATCCAACTCAGCTTAGGGCCCACCTTTTCATCCTATGTGGCACCATGACAACTTTCCATATGGGCGGCACATATATCTTCTTGGACGCCCAAAGGGGGGACACAATACATGATACACTCCCTCTTTCCCTCCCCCACATCAAGCTAGTTCTTACATATGGGTGGCCGGCCAAGGGAAAGTCAAATGGGAGTTAAGGTTTGGAATTCAAATCCCTTGCTTCAGGCCCTCCAATCAAGCATTCTTCCCAAACTAAATGAACAACTATGGAAGGAAGGCAAGAATCCATAGGTGCCTCCACCTCCCACTCCCCACATCTTGCCTTGTTCCAAAGATGGATGCACAACCAAGGAAAGAAGGAGAACACTTGCCTTGCTACAAGCCATACTTCAAGACTTCTTCCAAAATAAGAACTCCACCTACCAAGTCAAGGGTGCCAAGATCCCTCTTCCAAGCCTCAAGTCAAGCCCAATCAAATCCAAAGTCATGGTCGGCCAAAGGGAGAGAAATCTGAAATTTTTTTGGGCACCTCTTTAAAGAGGACTTGTATTTTCATTTGAATTTCAAATGGGGTCCTAAGGAGCCTATAAAAAGGACCTTACCCCTCCTTTGTAATTTTTAATCTTTGATGAACGAAAAACCAAGTTTCTTGGGATCTAATTTCTCTTTAGTTGCCTTCGTTAACTAGGAACGTCAATCTCTATGAGGGAGCACCTTAGCCTCAAGTTATCGTCACTTTCGTAACTCCATCCTCCAACTTCGAGTCAAGAAAAACTCCACCATCACCACAAAAACTCTCTTTCCTTCTTCTATTGCTTTCTTCCGATTGAAACCTATGCCTTCTTTGAATGCTCGCAGGTCCTCTAGGTGACACGAGTACGGAGTCGGTTTCCCTTACCATCGAGATCTTCGAACAGCTAGCCGGCGCATCCACAGGGTTGACGGCTCAATCATCCAGGCTGCATCTACCAGAGTGAGTGACCTCGGCATCGAGCGCTTCAGGTCTTTGAGGTTTGCCCCTTGACTCCTAAGTAGGTATTGATCTGAGAGCTAAGTCCTACGGGATTTCTCAATCCCGGGGTCCTCTCTTTATCATTGCTTAGGGACTACTTGCTTGCTTGATAGTTCTTATTATTATTGAATCCCTAGAATTACTCTCTCTTGTCTTCGGGAATCCTCAACCTAATTTAAAACCCTAAAAATCACCTGCATCATCCTAGCATCTAGTTAGTCCTCCATCATGCCCCCTTGTCACTAGGAATAATCAATGGAAAAATCTAGGAGGAGCTGCACAATTCGAGCTGCCCCAACCTACTGTGCTGGCTTTCTCCCCTGCTGTGATGTCGTTCCCTTGTTGGATCTACCCCAGCCACTCTTCCCCGTCCGCCTCCTCCATCTATTCTACGGTCACAGGGGAAGGAATCTACATAGATCTCATAGCAGCAAAAACAACTTTGCACGGATCTCAAAGTTGCATGTTTCTTAGAGCAAGATGTCTTCAATACTATTATCAGGTCTGCATAGATTTCAGAGCAGTTCAGCATGGATCCTGATGCGAACATCTTTTGTTATAGATCTTGATGCAATTGGATTATATTTTATTTTTTTAATTTTTTTTAATCCGGATATATTGATTAGTTTGAATCCGTTTTAGTTTCAAGTTATTTTTAGATTAAGATTATTAGTTTGAAGTTTGTTAAGAGTATTAGTTTAGAGGGTTTAGGATTCCTAGAAAATTCCATGTATACCCTTACTTGGTTCCTAAGTTTTGTAAGCCTATATAAATGCATCCCCTCTTGTATTTGAGATTTGGTTGTTGACTCCGTTATTAATTTTGATGATAAGCAAAATGCTTAAGTATAAGTTGAGTACTAACCATTTCTTTGAAGTATGTTTTCATAGAAAAATGTGCTTATCAACTTAACAAAAGATTGCTTGTTTGAAAAGTCCCAAATATGGATGAAAGATATGCCTAAAGAGGACTTTGGTAGTTGAAGAATGCTTGAAAGGATATAAGAAGTCAATACAATTTTGTTTCAGCAAAAGTTCAGCTATTTTTATGAAAATCTTAGTAAAGTGTCGACTCAATGTGTCGACAAATGACTCAAGTGTCGATACATGACTGAGAAAGTATCGACCCAAGCCGGTACGTAGAGAAAATTTTAGATGGCACAGCTGAAGTGTCAACACATGGATGTCAAGTGTCTAGTCAAAGTGTCGACCCATGGATCAACTCATCGTTTGGAATTTTTTGGGTTACAAAACTTGCTGAACTTGAAGACTTGCCTGAAGTGTCGATACATGGATACTAAGTATCGACTCAAAGTATCGACTCACCCGAGAAAGTGTCGACATATCTAAGAATTCCAGAAAGCTTCATTGAAGATATTTGAACTAGGTGTCGACTCATGGACTATAAGTGTTGACCAAAAGTATCGATTCACAGCTTGAAGTATTGACACTTGGAGTTCTAAGAATAGTAATGGCTAGATTTTCAAATGTAGAACTCACTCCTCTTGGCTCCTAATGGCTAGTTTTTCATGTCTAACAGCTAGAAACTGAGTTTGAGGCCTTGGGAAGGTATTTAATTGATTCAAATCAAATCTAAATACAAGAAAATGAAAAGAGAATAGCCAAGAGAAAAGAAAAGAAAAACTTTTACTCCTTTTCATTGAGTTCAACCACCTTCAAGCAAAAGAAGTCTCCAAACATTCAAGAGCCTTTAAGAGCATTCAAGTTCAATCTTCTTGAGCATTAAAAGAGGCTTCATCAAGTTGGAGGTAGCACTACAACAAAGCTTCAAAGAGATATCCGCTTTTATTAGAAAGCTTTCTCTATTTCTTTACTTCAAACTTATATTTGTTGTAAATGTTTTTGGTTAGCCCATTGCAAAATCAAAGAAGGTTATTGGTGAGCCTTAAAAACTATTTAGGTTTTTGGTTAGCCCACAAAACCATGAGAGGTTGTTGGTGAGCCTTAAAACCATTTAGGTTCTTGGTTAGCCCGAAAAATCAAGGTTTTGACTTGTAAGCCTGGTGAAAACAAGTTGGGTTTTAATTAGTGAGCCCGGAAAACTAATCGGCTATAATTGGTTGAGATTATAGTGAATTTCTAAGTGGGTCTTGGAAAGTGGATGTAGGTGCATTGGATGGCACCGAACCACTATATTTGGTTTGTGTTTGTGATTGCTTGTCTCTTTCATTTGCTCCTCTTTTATTGCTTTTATATTTCTGCTACATACTTATTGAAAGAAATTTGCACTAGAATTTATTATACTTAGTTTGATTGTTAGATTGGTTCTTATACTTGCATTTAAATTTTTAGAGACCTAATTCAACCCCCTCTTGTGTTGTTTACTGGGCAACAAGTGGTATCAGAGCCCTGTTCTCAGTTTATAGGTCTAACCACCTTGAGTAAAGATGTATGGCAGCCCCTATTGGTACTAGTGTAGTCGAGGGACAAG
The DNA here is from genome assembly GCA_021397845.1 of Areca catechu. Taxonomy (NCBI): domain Eukaryota; kingdom Viridiplantae; phylum Streptophyta; class Magnoliopsida; order Arecales; family Arecaceae; genus Areca; species Areca catechu. The sequence continues at coordinate 110,043,179 of CM038051.1, read as the reverse complement.
CCTCAAATAGACCTCCATATTTCAATGGAACAAATTATACTTATTAGAAAACTAGAATGAGAATTTATATGCACTCAATTGATTATAATTTGTAGAAGGTTGTTGATAAAGGTCCACATATTCCTTTGATTGTAGTTAATGGTGTTTCCATCCCAAACCTCAAAGAGGATTGAGATGAAAATGACATTAAACAATCCGAGATCAATATAAAAGCAATGAATCTCTTCTATTATGCATTATATCTTAGTGAGTTTAACAGGATTTCTACATGCACATCTGCCAAGAAAATATGGGACACACTTGAAGTTACCCATAAGGGTACCGATCAAGTTAAAAATACTAAAGTAAATATATCAGTGCACACTTATGAAATGTTCCGAATAGAACCAACTGAATCTATCACTGATATGTACACAAGATTCACAAATATTGGAAATGGAATGAGAAGTTTAGAAAAAATAATGTCTAATGCTGATCTCGTCAACAAAATTCTCAGGTCACTTCCAACTTCATGGGATTTGAAGGTGACTCCCATCAAAAAAGCTAAAGATGTAGACAAACTACCATTGGAGCAATTGGTAGGATCGCTCATGACTTATGAGCTGAACTTAAGGCAAAAATCTATGGATATGGATAAGAAGAAAAAGGAGATAGCCTTCAAGTTTACTATTCAAGAAGAATTTTCAAATGAAGAATCTAAAGAAGAATAAGAAGAAGAGAGTGAGGAAGCTCTTCTAGTAAGAAAGTTTAGAAAATTCATGAAAAGAAAGAAGTTTCCATATAAGAAAAAGTTCCAAACAAACAAAGAGAAGGGAAAAGAAAAGGAGAAAGAAAAAGAAAAGGAGAAGGAGATAGCTACATGCTTCGAGTGCAAGAAGCCTGGACACTATAAATTTAATTGCCCTCTCCTAAAGAAGTCAAGGAAGAAGCTTAGGAAGAAAGCTATGATGGCAACCTGGAGTGATAGTGAAGACTCCAGCTCATAAGAAGAACAAGCTGAAATTACAATCTGTCTCATGGCACATCAAGATTAAGAAGAGGTAATTTTTGACACTAAATTAGATTTTACCTTTGATGAATTAGAAAATGCTTTTGATGAGTTAATACATGATTACAAACTGATTTTGTCTAAAAATAGAAAATTAAAAAAGCATGCAAATAGTTTTTCTCATGAAAACAATTCTCTTTTAAACGAAGTTTGGGAATTGAAAATTAAACATGATGTTTTAGAAAAGAAAAATAAGGATTTAACTATGAAAAATGATGTTTTGAAAAGACCTAAAACTATCATTTCAAATGGTGACCTTTTGAAGAAAAACTATGATTTAGAATTAGAAAATAGAAATTACAAAAATGAGCTTGATAAAATAAAACCTTCTGTTGAAAAGTTCACCTATAGCTCAGAAAAACTAAATCTTCTTTTAAACAACCAAAGAGCCATTTTTAACAAAGCAAGATTAGGTTATAGACCCTAAAGACAAAAAAAGTATTTGAAAAACTTTTTTGTACCTGCATCTTCAAGTATAACATGCTTTTCATGCAAAAAACAAGGACACAAAGCTTTTCAATGTAATATGAGAAAGATCAATGACTCTAGAAAAGTTTGGATTCCAAAAGGAACCAATTTAAGTACTAACCCCAAAGGACCCAAGTTGGCTTGGGTACCTAAGAACAAAACTTGATTTGTTTTACATATGTGTCTTGCAACCAAGGAAAACAAAAGGCTATGGTATCTTGATAGTGGTTGCTCAAGGCACATGACAGGAGATGTGAAGCAATTCACTTCTCTTGAAGCATTAAATGGAGGGAGTGTGACCTTTGGTGATAATGGCAAAGGTAAAATCATTGGTATAGGTAAGGTTCATATTACCCCTTCTACATGTATTAATAATATACTTTTGGTTGAAGGTTTAAAGCATAATCTTTTAAGTATTAGTCAATTTTGCGATAAAAGTTTTCAAGTTATTTTTAAACATCTTATTGCATAATTGCTAGTCCTGATAAAAGTGGAGTAAAATTTATTTGAAAGAGGCATGGTAATATTTATTTGGTAGATTTGGATGACCTATCCTTGTCTAATGGAGAATGCTTAGTTGCAATGAATTCTATTAAAGATGAGACTAATTGGCTTTGGCATAGAAGACTAAGACATGCTAGTATGTATTTGCTTTCAAAACTTTGTAAAAAGGATTTAGTAAGAGATTTACCAAAACTTGTTTTTGAAAAAGATAGAGTTTGTCAAGCTTGCCAATTTAGAAAACAAGTTAAAACATCTTTCAAACCTAAAGGTTTTGTTACTACTAGTAGGCTACTAGAACTACTCCATAAGGATCTCTTTGGACCAACTAGAACATGTAGTCTAGAAGATAAGAGATATGGATTGGTTATAGTAGATGATTCTTCAAGATTTACTTGTATTTTCTTTCTTGCTCATAAAGATGAATCATTTTCAGTATTTGTAAAGTTTTACCAAAAAGTTTCAAATAAAAAAGGTACTTCGGTCATTTGCATAGGTAGTGATCATGGTTCTGAATTTGAAAATCAAGATTTTAAAAATTTTTATAACGAGAAAGGTATTGAATACAATTTTTTTGCACCTAGGACACCTCAATAAAATTTGGTGGTAGAAAGGAAAAATCATATTTTAGAAGAAATAGCATGCACTATACTTTGCAAAAATGATCTACCAAGATATTTTTTGGCTGAAGCTATTAATACTGCTGTTATAATTTAAATTGAGTTTTAATTAAGCTTATTTTAAGGAAAACTCCTTATGAACTTTGAAATTAAAAAAATCAACTTTAAAATATTTTCGAGTTTTTGGTTGTTAATGTTTCATTTTGAATAATGGTAAAGACAATCTTGAAAATTTGATGCCAAGTCTGATGAAGGTATCTTTCTAGGATACTCTACATCAAGCAGGACATACAGAATTTCTAACAAAAGAACCCAAGTTGTAGAGGAGTCTATACATGTAGTTTTTGAAGAGTCTACTAACAAATCCTCCAGAAAAGAGAATACTTCTGATGCATGTGCAGGTGCTGATAAGCTACAAAAACTGACATTGGATGATCAACCATCTCAATAAAGTAAAGAAAATCAAGATAAAGATGAAAAAGGTGAAGCCATACAATCCACACCAAAGCACCAAGATATACCTAAGGAGTGGAGGTATGCTCATGGACATCCTAAGGAATTAATCCTAGGTGATCCATCAAAAGGAGTAAGAACTCGATCCTCAATTAGAAATGAATATGATTATATTGCTTTTGTTTCTCAAGTATAGCCTAAATGTTTTGAAGATGCTAAAAAAGATCCTAATTGGATAAACGCTATGCAAGATGAACTAATTTACTTTGATAGAATAATGTTTGGACATTAATAAAAAGACCGTCTAATGTTTCTATTATTGGTACTAAATGGGTGTTTAAAAATAAATTAGATGAAAATGGAAGTGTAATTAGAAATAAAGCTAGGCTAGTTGGTGAGGACATCGGAGGCACCAGAATAAGATAGAGGCTTTTCAATCCTCTGTGAATTGATCAATAATTTATGAGTCCATCTGTAATAAGGGCTTAGCTCATCTGAGTCCATTTTAGTTGTTATTTGAGTATTTTGAGTTGTTATTTCAGTTCTGTACTTGTCAGCTCATGTTGAGCTAGTTCAGTCCAATGATAGTCAGCTCATGTTGAGCTAATTTTATTTTTTTGAGTCCTGTCCAAGCATACTGAAGACTCAAGACTATATCATACAAGTGAAGACCAAGTCCAACTAGATTGAAGACATGGAAGTATAGCCCAAGTCCAACCCAGCTTGAAGATTTAAGACCCTAGGAGGAAAATTCAGAAAAACCCCGATTTCTTGTAGATGCCCTCCAGATGCCCAGATTCCCTTCCAGATGCCAAAGTATATTCATAGATAAGGGCATCCATGATTCCAGAGGTCCATCTGCATCCTAGCCCAAAGAAATCAAGCCCAGGTGCCAAGCCCAAGCCCCTAAGAAGCAAGATACCAGGGAATATTCCTGCTACCTGGCTACCAGGCCACCCCAGCTTCCAGAGGCCCAAACCCAAGCACCCGAGCCCCTTTGGGCCGGCCTTTTGCTACTCCTAGAAGCCCAACACGCCCCCCTAGGCATCCTTGGAGTCTTGACCAAGTCAAAAAAATTTTTAGGGATTTTTCTACCTAATATTTCCTTATTTTCTAGCTAGGGTTTGAGAGGGAAAAGGATTCTTATGTAAAGACTTATGTACCCTTACTTGGAGCCCAAGGTTAAGGGTCTATTTAAGGGACCCTAGCCTCTTGTATGAAGGAGAATTTTTGATGAATGAAAACCTTGAGTTCTTCTATTGAGTGGTGTGATACCCTGCTGTGTGCATAAAGGGGTTTGTGAGAGTTCTTCTTCCTGGTGTTTGCAATCATCTTCCTGCTGCCAACAAACCCTCCAGATCCCTGGACGCCCACTCCAAAAGAAGCCTTCCCTTGCTATTTTTACTTTGTTTTCTTATTCCTTTGTGAGCTTTCTAATCCCTGACAGGTCGTTTGCAGGTCCCTGAGTTCCTACGAATCCAACGACTCCAGCCAAGCCTCAATCGGATCACCGAGCAGAAAGCCGGGTATCCGCGGGTCTTTGGCTCGGTTTTCCAGGCCGCATCCATCGAGGAACGAGAGACCCCTTCACTACGATCTTCACAGACATTGTCAGGTACACCCCTCTACCTCCAGTAGTTTTATTGTAGGAGAACTTGCCCTAACCGAGGCTTCTTAGCCCCGGCGGTCCTTCTTTGCTACTTTTCTAGGTCCTAATCTGCATGCTGATCTTCAAAAATTCATATAAAATTCCCTACAAATAATTTTGATCTGAAATTTGGGAATTAATCACCTAACGCAACATGTAAAACATAAAAGAAAAATTGCATGCATATTAGTCCCCCATCATTTGGTATCAGAGCTTAGATTAGGGCTTGTTTTTTGCAATTTTTCAGTCCATATATACTCTGTTATGTTAATTATTTCTTCCTGATAAAAACTCAAAAATTATGAAATTTATTTTTCTGGATTCATCATAATTCACAGTAATTTTAAGAATCTTTGTAGATTTTATTATGGCATGTGAATTTTCTGCAAGCCGAAATACTGCATACAAATTTTTGGCCCTGTTTTTTTTTCAGCAAAACAAGTTTGGAAGTTTTAGGGTTTTGTTTAGCATCTTTTGCATATATTTTTTTTTTAGTATATTTCTTGCATATTAGGCCATGATTTGCAAGTTTTCTTCTATTTTAAAAAAATACCAAAAAGAAAATAATAATAAAATAAAATTACATATTCTCCAAAAAAAAATATCAAAAACATCTAACCCTAATTTGCATCATTTTCCTGCCATGATTGCATAATCTACTTTTAAGGGCACTCTTTCTATATAAAATGAGGGGAGGATTTGATCACCTCTCCTTAGCCCAAAACCACATCCCTTGCATTTGGTCCCAAGCCTTAACCTAAAATTAACTAGACTTAATTTGCCCTAGTGGGCTAGGGACACCAACTGGTCGGGTCCGGGCTAGTGTTAGATCACTGTGTCAAGTTAACCTGTGTGTGCCTTGTGCTCAGTGTCTAGAACGATGGTTTAGGGATTCAGTCCTGAAGGACTTGTGTGCTGGTCTGCCTACCTGGCCAATCTCTGATTGGTGTCTAGGATTGGCAATCAGGGACCTAACACTCCCCTTACACCTGCCTGGCTGAGTACAGGGTTACTATAGGCTAGTTTGTCACCCTGATTGAGCATCTAGTTTGGACTCTAGGTCTAGTAAGCTATAGTCGGTCTGATCGAGTCTTGCATGAGCACTAGAACAGGAGTTTCATATCACCCACCTCCTTCACAAATGTCTGAACCCATGGAAAATTTACAATCTCAAATAAAAGCCCTAGCTGATCAAATGGCCCAAATGGCTACCCAGATGACCCAGTTAACTCAGTCTCGTATTCAAACCAATGATAGAATTGACCATCTTGCCAATAGGTTTGATCAGTTAAAAGTCCGGGTAGGGACCCTAGAAAAAAACCATGGGTCACAGTCTGAGCCAGATCCTGATTCCCCTCAACCTAGGAGGACCCCAAACCCTGATCCATACCTTGAGGCTGAACCTAGGAGAGCCCATCATCCTGACCCAATCCCTAAGGTTAGTCCTAGAAGACCCAATCAGGATTTTGTAGACCAGGAAGATAGATCCTATTTACCCACATCCTCTAAGCCTAGAATACCCACAACCTATAGATCTTATGACTCCAAATCCTATGAACCTAGAACCTATGAATCCAGAACCTATGAACCTAGATCCTATGACTCTAGATCCCATGATCATAAATCCTATGCACCCACACCCTATAAGCCTAGTAGACCCAACACCCAATATTCTGACCCATATAGGGAGTCCAACACTAGGAGAACCCAATATTCTGACCCATATAGGGAGTCCAACCCTAGGAGAACCTAGTATTCTGACCCATATAGGGAGTCCAACCCTAGGAGGACCCAATATCCTGACCCATATAGGGAGCCCAACCTTAGGAGGACCCCATACCATGATCCATCCTTTGAACCTAATCATAGAGCTGACCCAAAATCCTATGACCCCTGATCCTATAATCCCATGACCCATAGATCTGCACCCTTGTCCTATGAGCCTAGAGAACCCATAACCCCTAAGTATCAACCTAGTACTAGTCATGCTTCCCCTAGTCAACTTGAACCCCATAGGATTAGTATCCCTAAATACGAACCCAGTAGTGAGCCACTACCCCTTATACAACCTGAACCTACTAGGAGTAGTACCCATAATCAGAGACCAGAACCTAACCAATTTCCTGCTAGCCGACCTTCTCCAACCATTCCTGAGATTCACAAGGCTTACATTAACGCGGAAGTGGATGAAGCTGATGTGAGCCTAGTGGATGAGTATGAGGGAGAAGAGGAGACACCTTTAGTAGACCTAGAATTAGCTGACCCAGTAGATACCCAGGTAGAAACCAACCCAGAGCTAGTTGACCTTGACCATATCCAACCTAAAGCTATAATGGAAGAACAAATAGAGGAAGAGAACCTAGGTACTGCTACTAGAGCCTTACCTGAGGAAACCATAGAGGAGAGCCAAATTATAGAGTCTAGTCCTAAAATACAAGAACCAGAAGAATTTATTAAGGACCTGATCTCTTTGAATCAATACCCTCAGGATGAGTGTCCTCCTATAGTTCCCATTAAGGACCTCTTTCCTGAGATTAATAACCCATCTTTCCATTATACAAACCCTGTAGATATATCGCAACCCCATAAGGTTAACCTCATTAGTCTAGAATTAGTCCCTGACATGCCTTCTTTGATTCTACTTTATCCAACTAACCTAGAACCTTTTTCTCCACCCTACCAGAGTAATTCTGAACCCACTTCCTATTTTCTACCCTTTCCTGAGTTTTCTCATGTGTCTAGAACTATTAGGTTACATTTTGTTGAGGTTACTAGGTTGCAAGGATCCATAGAGCCCATCCCATTTGCTACCTACTTTTGGCAGACCCTCTGGCACTTATTAGGAGTTACTAGCAAATTTTCTTCTGCATGTCATCCATCAACCACGACTCATGCCCCCATGCCCAAGTGGTAGTTAAGACCTAATAAACCTCTTTAGTCGAGTCTGTTAGGTGTAGGTTTGAGTCCTTTGCATCATCTTGTTAGGAGTCTGCATGTGTCTAGCATGTTCACCACCCGTACTAATGTTAAAACAACTGGCTAATTCCCGAAGATGGATCAAAAAATTTGATGTAGTGGATTTTATCTTGGTTAGGCTTAGGCCTAAAAGAAGATTCATGCTCGCAGAGCCGGACCTTTTAAAGTGATAGAGAAGGTTGGATCAAATGCCTAGGTGTTAGACTTGCCTTCGTATTTGGGCATTAGTTCTACCTTCAATATTACAGACCTGGTTGAGTATAGGGAACCGGCAGCGCTACCTAGTGAGGCCTTTGGACCTATTCCTTTTCATTGTGAGTGACCCTAACCTAGAGTGTCCACAAACAAATTTGGCCTGAGAGAGGAGAACGGATCGAGCGTATCCTGGACAATCAAGCCATCACGACCCAGGGCCATGACTATCAATGCTTCCTGGTCCGATGGCAAGGCCGACCAGAGTTGGACGATTCATGGATTTCTCGAGAGGACTTGCAATGCCTCAACTCAGACCTTCTCGAGAGATATGTGAGCCAGTTTGACCTTCACTCGACAGGGTCGAGTTTCTCCCACCCCGGGAGAATTGGTGGGGACACCGGAGGCACCAGAATAAGATAGAGGCTTTTCAATCCTCTGTGAATTGATCAATAATTTATGAGTCCATCTGTAATAAGGGCTTAGCTCATCTGAGTCCATTTTAGTTGTTATTTGAGTATTTTGAGTTATTAGTTCAGTTCTATACTTGTCAGCTCATGTTGAGCTAGTTCAGTCCAATGATAGTCAGCTCATGTTGAGCTAATTTTATTTTTTTGAGTCCTGTCCAAGCATACTGAAGACTCAAGACTATATCATACAAGTGAAGACCAAGTCCAACTAGATTGAAGACATGGAAGTATAGCCCAAGTCCAACCCAGCTTGAAGATTTGAAGACCTCAGGAGGAAAATTCAGAAAAACCCTGATTTCTTGCAGATGCCCTCCAGATGCCCAGATTCCCTTCCAGATGCCAAAGTATATTCATAGATAAGGGCATCCATGATTCTAGAGGTCCATCTGCATCCTAGCCCAAAGAAATCAAGCCCAGGTGCCAAGCCCAAGCCCCTAAGAAGCAAGATACCAGGGAATATTCCTGCTACCTGGCTACCAGGCCACCCCAGCTTCCAGAGGCCCAAACCCATGCACCCGAGCCCCTTTGGGCCAGCCTTTTGCTGCTCCTAGAAGCCCAACATGCCCCCCTAGGCATCCTTGGAGTCTTGACCAAGTCAATAAAATTTTTAGGGATTTTTCTACCTAATATTTCCTTATTTTCTAGCTAGGGTTTGAGAGGGAAAAGGATTCTTATGTAAAGACTTATGTACCCTTACTTGGAGCCCAAGGTTAAGGGTCTATTTAAGGGACCCTAGCCTCTTGTATGAAGGAGAATTTTTGATGAATGAAAACCTTGAGTTCTTCTATTGAGTGGTGTGATACCCTGCTGTGTGCATAAAGGGGTTTGTGAGAGTTCTTCTTCCTGGTGTTTGCAATCATCTTCCTGCTGCCAACAAACCCTCCAGATCCCTGGATGCCCACTCCAAAAGAAGCCTTCCCTTGCTGTTTTTACTTTGTTTTCTTATTCCTTTGTGAGCTTTCTAACCCCTGACAGGTCGTTTGCAGGTCCCTGAGTTCCTACGAATCCAACGACTCCAGCCAAGCCTCAATCGGATCACCGAGCAGAAAGCCGGGTATCCACGGGTCTTTGGCTCGATTTTCCAGGCCGCATCCGTCGAGGAACGAGAGACCCCTTCACTGCGATGTTCACAGACATTGTCAGGTACACCCCTCTACCTCCAGTAAATTTATTGTAGGAGAACATGCCCTAACCGAGGCTTCTCAGCCCCGGCGGTCCTTCTTTGTTACTTTTCTAGGTCCTAATCTGCATGCTGATCTTCAAAATTTCATACAAAATTCCCTACAGATAATTTTGATCTGAAATTTGGAAATTAATCACCTAACTCAACATGTAAAACATAAAAAAAAATTGCATGCATATTAGTCCCCCATCACTAGTTGCCAAAGGCTACAATCGAAGGAAAGAATTGATTTTATTGAAACCTTTGCTCCTGTTGCTAGACTTGAGGCAATTAGACTACTATTAGTATTTTCTTATTTTATGAATTTCAAACTATTTCAAATGGATGTTAAAAGTGATTTTCTAAATGGTTATATAGCAAAAGAAGTTTTTGTTGAACAACCATCTGATTTTGAAAATCACTCACATCCTAATTATGTTTTCAAATTACACAATGTTCTTTATGGTTTAAAGCAAGCACCCCGAGCATGGTATGAAAGACTTAGCAAGTTTCTGATTGAAAATAAATTTTCTAGAGGCTATGTTCATACAACTTTATTTTTAAAGAAGAAAAATGATGATTTATTAGTAGTGCAAATCGATGTTGATGATATTATTTTTGGTGCTACTAATGAAATTCTTTGTCAAGAGTTTATTAAGCTAATGTAGGGAGAGTTCGAAATGTGCATGATGGGAGAACTTAATTTCTTTCTCGAACTCTAAATCAAGCAAACCAAAGATGGAATCTTCATCAACCAAGCTAAGTATACAAGAGAAATCATAATGAAGTTTGGGATGGAGACTACTAAGTCAATAGGTACACCTATGAGCCCCTCTTGTAAACTTGATAAAGATGAGCATGGTAAATCTGTAGATCAAAAATTATATAGAGGTATGATTATCTCTTTATTATATTTGACTGCTAGTAGACCGGATATAATATTTAGTGTATGCATGTATGCTAGATGTCAGTCTGAACCTAAGAAATCTCATCTGTTGGCTGTTAAGCGCATTATTATATATTTATCTGGTATAATTGATATTGGCTTATAGTATTCTAAAGACTCATCTGCTGATTTAATTGAGTATTCTGATGCTGATTTTGCTAAGTGTAAACTTGATAGACAAAGTACTAGTGGAACTTGCCAATTTCTTGGAGTTAATTTAATATCCTGGTTTAGTAAGAAACAAACTTCAGTTGCATTATCTACAGTTAAGGCTAAATATATTGTAGCAGGAAGTTATTATGCTCAAATCTTGTGGATTAAGCAATAACTTGAAGATTTTGGAATCAAATTAACTTGCACACCCATAAAATATGATAACACTAGTACAATATGCTTAACTAAAAATCCTGTTCAACATTGTAAAAGCAAGCATATTGAAATTAGGCACCATTTTATTAAAAATCATGTTGAAAATAATGATGTTGTGCTTGAATTTATTTGTACTGAATTGCAATTAGTTGATATTTTGACTAAGCCTCTCCAAGAAGATCAGTTCAGTATGATTAGAAGAAAACTTGGGGTCATCAATCCTTTTGATTGAGAATTTCTACTCTTTGACCCATAAAAGATCAAATTTGATATCAGTTACATTCAATTATCTTCAATTTCTCTGTAATACTAATAATTTTGATCAATACTTCATTTTCAATTTTTTGATTTTAAGTCAAAGTGTCGACACTTATAAGTGTTGGCACCTTGAAGTGTTGACACTTGGCCATGTGTCGTGAGTTGACACTTGAATGGTGACAGACCGAGAATAAAAGTGGAAACGGAGTGTTTTCTTGGTACTTTCTCTCCCAATTCGAGCCAACACTTGCCCTAACACTATTCTATCCACTTCTTTTCTCCAAATCTCGACTCAAAACCTCTCAAGTTCCTACTTTGGATGGTTTTTGGTTTGGTTTTTGCCGCATTCCCTCTCTCGTTTAGGTTTTGGATCGATTGAAACCCTAGTCCCCTCTCCTCTTTTGTTCGAACCTTGAATCTGTGGAATGGGACCTAGAAAACAAGTTGTTCATCGCCCTCAGCCATCCAACCAAGAAGAAGAAAGAAGGACAAAAGCCAGACATGAAGCCAGTGCACCTGATCCCCCTGTTCGGCAACTTTTTCCTGCATCCAGTCGCATGGGTTCGAAGACAGTTATTAGAGGATGCCGTGTGGACTTTGGATTCATTGACCAGCAGCACTTTCAGATAGGCTAGTGGCATAGAGATGCTGGTTTGGTTCCTTTCTGTTCGTTGACTGAGAGATTTTACTCAGGCTTGATATAAGAGTTCTACGGATCCTTAGCCCGTGGCAGTGATGGATGGATTGCACAGGTCCGTGGCAGAGATATCCCAGTGACTGCAGAGGTTCTGAGCAGAGTATGAAATATACCTATGACAGGATCTGTGGTTAATAGCTTAGTGGACAGATTCAGTGGACTCCAGTGCATTTTCGAGTCAGATGATCTACCTGAGGGAGCCACTGTTGTTGCATCCATGCTCTCTGCTGAGATGAGGTTACTACATCATATTGTTGCCCGGATCCTTCTACCAAAGACCGGCCATTTTGACTTCTTCATAGAGAGAGAGCTGCTAGTGATGGTATCTCTAGTACAGTATACACCTATTTGCCTTCTGGTACTTATGGTACATCAGATGACGGAGGCTTCTATCAGTCAGAGACTATGTTTGCCCTATGGGATGGGCTCGACCTTGCTCTTCAAGGCATATGGAGTGATGTTGGATGATGAGCCCTACCCGATGTTACTGCACATTGATGTCTATGATATCAGATCACTTTACTGGATGGGATATCAGTTGGTCAAAGAATAGTGGAGATGTCGAGTATCAGGTCAGGTCGCTGACAGAGATGAGGATGCTATGGAGGAGGAGCGCATATTTTCGGGTGAGACAAGACCTTCGAAGACACATTTGCCAGAGATTCAGCCAGAGCCCTCAACACAGATAGAGCATACTCCTTAGCCAAACCAGCACAACCAAATGTTTCAGGAGCTTCTGAGAGTCTTGTGGATAGAATCGCTCATATTGAGATAGAGATTATGATTGTTCGCCAGCAACTTGACTGCTTCATTATGGAGACCAAAGAGAGCCATCGAGGATTGAGAGATGGTATCTCTACTATTTTGTCCATATTGAGTAGTCCCTCTTCTGGGAGTGTTCTCGATGCTTCAGCCCAGCTGATTCTGCTCTAGTTCCACCTGCTCCAGGATTAAATAAAGATGATGATGATGAGGTGACTAACTCTGATGAGTTTGACTTTCTAGATGTGATGACAGAGCCAGTGCTGGAGACAGCAGCTGACCTACCTAGAAGTCCTATTCATGATCCTTCGAGTTCATCCTTTCAGACTCTTATCCTAGCCACACCTCCTTTTAGATTTGTTGATCATTTTGCCATTCCTATACTTTCACCTGTTATTGACACACCTGTTATTGATACACCTACCATTTCTTTAGCTGATACACCTATCATTTCTTCAGCTGATACACCTATTATTTCTTCAGCTAATACACTAGTTTTTGATACACCTATTATTGGTACACCATCCTTGCATACATCTTCTCTTATCTAGGAGCTAGGATTCTATACTCCTGGTTTCCACCATCTTGATTTCGGTCCTTTATTTGACCATACACCACATCCGACAGTTATTGAGTCTATCACTCTGATAAGATCTACTCCTACTACTAACATAGCTGCTACCTCTTTTGCCCCAACTAGAGGGAGGACTTATGTTAGACATAGAGGACGTGGTCATCGTACTCCTTCCATACTAACCAGGACTCATCTTCGTGATCTTAGATCGATGTGGCCCCGATCTCGTACTTTCATTGATATCGGATTAATCGAGATTGGATCCTCAGATGATGAATATGATGATTAGGATATTTTTATTTAGATAGTTTTTATTTCTACACTCCTTGTATATTTTGAATTTCACTTTTTCTAGCAATCTTGTATCAAGTAAATGCAATGTTATGTTTTACTTCATGTTATGACTTTAAATCAATACAATGTATCACCTATTTTTATAATTTCATTGTTCTCCTTCATGAATGTCTTAAATTTATGTTTGAGTTTATTGCCTTCTTCCTTCCTTTTTAATGATAATGAAAAGGGAGAGAAATAAGATTAAGAAGTATAAATCTGTTTGAGTAGAAAATTTCATTAGGTGAGGGAGAGTAATACCTCCTTTAAATTTAAAAATCTATTTTGAATTGAATTTCATGATCAATTCTTATCTTTAGATGTTTAAATTTCAGTCTTTTTGACATTAAAAGATGTTCAGAAATCAATTCTTTTGGTCATCTCTTCAGGGGGAGTATTTACACTCTTCACAGTGTTTCTTGCTGAATTTGCTAAATTTGTTAAGGGTATCAAGATACATGTTTTATCTCCTATATATTTTAAGCCCTGATACTCTTAGCCATTGCAATACTATCAATTTGATACATCTTTTTTTAGTATTTCAATATCTATTGCAATAAGCTATATGCACCATGAAAAGTTCCTTTGAAATCTTTTTATGCAATTTATACTTGAAGGTTTTTGTTGCCCAGGTGGCTACCCAAGAGGGGGTGAATTGAGAATTTTAAAAATTTAAAGCAGGTAATGTGCAATTAAAATTCTCTTAGAAGGTGTTAGGTGCTGTGATAGAGTTATAAATTGCAGAAGCTAAAAAGGAGTAAATAAGCTCAACACAAACACACCAAATTTATAGTGGTTCGGAGCAATCCAGCTCCTACGTCCACTACCCAAGATACCACTTAGGATTTTCACTACATTCACACCCGAATACAGTAGGATTGTTTTATAGGATCACAATCCAAAATCTCTACACTTTAGTTTTACGGGATCACCAAAGAAAATCCAACACCCTTTGGTTTTAACAGGCTCACCAAAGAAACCTAACTTGGTTTTACCAGGATCACCAAGAACCCAACACTTGGTTTTTATCAAGGATCACCAAGAACCTATTTGGTTTTTCAACCGGGTTCACTAATAACCCAACAATTCAAAAATGAATTGAAAGAAATGCAACAAAAATAACAAACTCAATTTGTCGGATAGTTGCCGGTGCAGCTTAATGGAAGTCCACTTGAATGCACTTGAATAATCTTTAATTGCTTCAATGGCTTCTTCCCAAAGTTGCTTCAAGCTTCAGATCAGAGTTAGTGAAGACTTGAAGTCTGACTTTAATGCTCTTATGCTCTTTTGTTGTTGGTTGGTAGGATATTCAATGAAGCTCTCTTTTTTTTGAAGAATTCTCTAATTCATTACTTCAAGGAAGTTAAAATCATTCAAATATAAAGTCTTCCATCACTCCAAGGCAGTTAGAGATGTTTTTGACCATTGGGATATGACTTGTGACTGTTGGAGCACCTTTGGACATTCAAAAATAAATTCTGGAACTAACAGTAGATACCTGGAAATGACGTTCGAGTTGGCTCGGATTTCATCGAGTCGGCTCAGATCCTTTGAGTCGATAGGTCGAGTCGCCAATCTTCAATGCAGTCAGCTCTTTGTCTCAAGGCGCAAAACATCACTCTGGACGAGTTGGCTCTTGATAGCTCGGGTCGGCTTGAACTTCTTTCTTTGAAAAACTTGAACTCGAGGAGTCGGCTCTTTTCAGCTTGGGTCGACTCTTCTTCTCAGGTTCGGAAAACCTCACTCTGGAAGAGTCGGCTTGATGCAGTTCGGGTCGGCTTGCTTTCTCAGGCTTTCAGAAATAGGTATGGTAGAGTCAGCTCTTTCTGGTTCGGGTCGGCTCGCCTGGCTGTTCTCAGAAATCTTCAGAAACTAGATACTAGAGGAGTTGGCTCAAATTGATTCCAGTTGACTCAGATTCATTGGAGTCAGCTCGGTTACCTTTGAATCAACTCAGATTGTTGCGTTCCAGAATCCTTGCTGTGTGCTAGTAAGTAGAGTCGACTCTTCAACAAGTTGGGTCAGCTCGAGTATCTTCTTCATGATTTTTATACTTGAACTTAAAGAAAAACTCTTACCAACTCTTTACATTTTCATGCATACCAACTAAAAACTAATTTCAAGGCACACACACAGAAGTAACTCTTTTCACATGATTTTTTCTTAGCTTTTTCATTGGGTTCTTCTTTACAATAACACATTACAACACAACTCAAACAAAAAAATAGAGGTGTAGGAGTTGAAGTTTGAACATTTAATCCATCCTACAAAAACTTGTAAAACACTTGAAGAGTTATCAGAAATAAATATACATGCTCCAATATTTGGTTATCATCAAAATCACTTATGGGGTCAATAATCTCCCCTTTTTGATGATGACAAAATACAACATGAAAAAGCAATATAATACTTTACAATTACTTGTATAATTATATTTGCAAGTATATATGAATAAGTAAAACAAATTGACTTCAATTGGTGCCAAATAATGAAAGAAGAATTAGGGCAGAGAGAGGTAATCTCCCCCTCAATAAGATACTCCATGTTTTGGCTCACTTTCTATGTATTTTTAGAGCTCAAAATATTTCAATGGAACATTAAGCATCAGAGCTATTAAAAGTCAAAACTTAAAACATTATGTATCAAAAATATATATCATTATGTATCAAAGCCTCTTAAATATGTGTCATGATGTACTAGAGCTTTATTTGAGCTTAGCTTTCAAGCTGTATGCATTAGAGAAAATATATAATCATGAATATATTTTCTCTTTTTCATCATTTTCATGCAATAATTTCACAACTTTCTTCCCCTTTTTGTCAATCAATCAAAAAGGTAGAGTAGAAGTTAAGCTTAGATTTTAAAATAGAATGAGAAAGTATTTAAAATTTGTTTGAAATAATTTCACTTTCTCATATTTATCTTGAAATTCTAATTAAAAAAAATCAGTCATTGTATGAACAATTGAACATAAACATTAATTTGCATAAAGAAATAGAATAATTTAAGAGACAAAATGTGTACTTTTCATTTCATTTTAAAGAAGTTTAGTACAAAGTACAAAATGAAGAGTAATACACTTAGTCACTCTCTAGGTCTACTCTTAGAGATGATGGTTGACCGGGAATCTGAATGCCAGGTAGCAAAGAAGCAATTGGTTCAACAAATTATGGTTTATTGTGGGTTCCTTGTGGCCTAAGGTGTAGAGCAGGTTGTCTTGGATGAGCAGATTGATTAGGAAAAGGTGTAGAAGAAGAGGGAGGAGCACTTTAAGCAGCTTGGATTTCTTCAATCTTAGTCATCATTTTCCATAAGAAGCTGTTCATAGATTTCAATTATGCTTCTATTTTCTTTGAGCTTCTAGAGGTAGCTAAATCTTCCATTGATTCTTTTATTTGTGCCACTTCCTTTTGTAATGTAAACATTTCTGTGGCTTGAACATTAGCAAATGCTTTTGCTGAGCCTCTCAATCTCCCAAACTCACTTTTAATTATACCAATACCTTTGGTATAATCTTCCTCCATCCTTTTACCTGCTTCAACTGACCCCATTCTAATTCTCAAGTTGTCCATTTGAGTTCTATATGCTTCAAGAACTTGAGTGACCGAGCTTTTAGTAGATTCAGAAATTGATGCAATCAATTAAAGGATTGGCTGTAGATGAGTTTCAGTTGTGCCAGTTGTAGTCTTGGAGGTTTCAAGTGTGTCTATTCTTCTCTTCAGATCATCTATTTGTCCCACAAATTGAGTTAGTCTATCATCAACTGACTTTTGAAGTTCTCCAAACATTGCAGCCATATAGGACTTTATATATTCAGTCATGTTGTTCATTTGCTGTGTAATGACGTCTTGTAACAATGAAGTGTGTACAGCAGGAGCAGTAGTAGTGTGACTGTGAATTGGAACATCAGTAGACTAAGTAAAAGTAGCGGTACCATATGGCATATCAGACATATCTGGTATTGAGATATCTGGAAAAGAAGTCTTGAAGTCTACTTGGACTGAAGATCCCATCTATGGCTGTGGTTATAGAATATGCATTATAGTGTCTTCACCAGCATCTAACTCTGCTTGTTCTTGAATGTCTTCGGTTTCTTCAACTACTGGGGCATCAATCTTCTTTTTCCAGGTGCCATCTGACAACAAATATCCCATCCTTTGAAAAGTTTTTGCAATATAGGTATCTGTGTGCAGAAGTGTCTCGCTGTCCTCTCTTGTCAAGTCTATGTTTGCATTTTGAAAGAATAAAGTGAGGACCATTCCATAGGGTAGGCAAGCCTTAACTTTTCTTACTGCTTCCTTCATTTGGCAAATCATAATTGCTGGCAAATTAATCTTACCATCATTAATCAGAAGTCCATGAAGCATAGATCTCTTTCACTAACCCAATCAAAACATCCAGTTCTGGGTTAGAAGATCATGCTAATAAAGATGTGTAGAACTCTCATCTCAATAGATAACATGCTTTCTTTGAGAATTCCTATTTCATTTACCTCAGTTCTTTCTAATATTGTTTGTAGTGCCTTGGTTCTGTCTTTCAGTACTAAATACTCTGTGCCTTCAAAAGGCATTTCCAAAACACTTCCTAGAATTTCAGCAAATATAATTATCCTTCTTCCCTTAATAGATGATTCAATGAAGTTCTCTCCAAAACTTAAATTTTCATAAAACATCCTTACTATGTTTGGGTAGGTTTTAACATCTAGGGAGCACATGTTTTTGCATCCTTGTTTTTCAATAAAATCACCAATCACAAAGCCTATCTCCTTCAGATATTCAAATAAAATCCATTTGCCAGTGGTGATTGGTCTCATACCTAAAGAGATTTGGTGACTGGGAGAAACTGGGCTAGGCTCTTCTTCAGATTGTGGTGGATTCCAGGAAACATTGTCTTCTTGGAATTTCATCCTTTTTTCTTGCAGAGCTGCTTCACCCTCTTGTCTTGATTTCTTCCCAATAGCTCTTTTTGGCACCATAGTGTAAAGAAATTTGAATTCCGAAGGGGTTTTTGGAAGATAGATGTATTTGGAAGGTTTCTTAGAGAGAAATAGAACAGGGTTTAAGAATAAAAATGGGAAAAACAAACCCTACGGCTCGAACTAAAAAGAGTCGTCTCGATATTTGAGCCGACTCGACCATCAGTTCATCTGCTCGAGTCGGCTCAAGCAGAGGGAGCACAAAAATAAATTTTTGAATTTCAATCAAAGCTCATTTTATCACAAAATTTGAATTAAGAAGTTATCTAGATAATTTGTCCTTAAGACTATGGGAGTATTTCTAGAGAGGGTCACATAATCCTAATTCACCTCTAATCATTGTAAATATATCAAAATTCAATGGTTTGATAAAAATATCAGCAAGTTGGTTTTCAGTTGGCACGTATTCAAGAATAATATCATTATTCAATACATGTTCTCTTATAAAATAGTCCCTAATTTCAATGTGCTTGGTTCGTGAATGCTGAGTAGGATTTTTTGTCAAATTAATGGTACTTGTGTTATCATATTTGATTGAGATTTTAAATAGTGTAACACCAAAGTCTTATAATTGTTGTTTAATCCATAACACTTGAGCACAACAACTACCAGCAGCAACGTACTCTGCCTCAGCAGTGGACAATGCTACGGAGTTTTGCTTCTTACAGTGCCATGAAATTAAATTTAACCCTATAATTTGGTATGTACCACTAGTGCTCTTTCTATCAATTTTGCAACCAGCATAGTCAGCATCAAAAAAACCAATTAAGTTCAAAGATGATTCTTTAGAATACCAAAGACCTGAATTACTTGTACCTTTCAAGTATTTGAGAATTATTTTAACAGCAAGCATATGTGTTTCTTTAGGATTGCATTGAAATCTAGCACAAACACATACACTGTACAAGATATCAGGTCTACTAGCTGTCAAATATAAAAGGGATCCGATCATACCTCTATAAAGTTTTTGGTCAACATTGGATCCACTTTCATCTTTGTCTAGTCTGTAGGTAGTGCTCATGGGTGTGTTAGCCTCTTTGCTTATTTCCATGCTAAATTTCTTGATCATCTCTTTGATGTACTTGGCTTGGTTTATGAAGATTCCTTCCTTCATTTGTTTGACTTGTAATCCAAGGAAGTAGTTGAGCTCACCCATAAGGCTCATTTCAAACTCACCGTGCATCACCTCAGCAAAATCTCCATAAAGATTTTTATTAGTTGCACCAAATATAATATCATTAACGTAAATTTGTACAGCTAACATATCATTTCCTTTGTTTTTAATAAAAAGGGTTTTGACAGCATTTCCTTTTTTGAAATCATTTTCAAGTAAAAATTTGCTCAATCTATCATACCAGGCCCTAGGTGCTTGTTTCAAACCATATAAAGCTTTGTTGAATTTAAATACATGATTTGGAAAATCATGATTTTCAAAACCTGGTGGATGTTCTACAAAAACTTGTTCAGAAATAAATCCATTTAGAAAAGCACTTTTGACATGCATATGAAAAAGTTTAAAGTTCATATAGCAAGTAAATGCAAGAAGTAATCTAATGTCCTCAAGTCTTGCTACGGGAGTATAAGTTTCATCAAAATCAATTCCTTCTTCTTGATTGTATTCTTTTGCTACCAACCTTGCTTTATTCCTTATAACCTTACCATTCTCATCTAGTTTGTTCCTATAGACCCATTTGGTTCCTATGATTGGATGGTTTATAGGTCTACTAACTAGTGTCCAAATATTATTCCTTTCAAACTGGTTTAATTCATCATGCATGGCCATCATCCAGTTATGATCAGTTTCAGCCTCTTCTAAATTGTATGGTTCAGTTTGAGAGACAAAGGCTAGGTAGTCATGTGCATCTCTATGTGCTGACCTAGTCCTAACACCACGAGAAGGATCACCAATAATTAAATCTTTGGGATGTGAAGTTACATACCTCCATTCCTTTGGTAAATCAGTATGATCCTTGCTTACCATTTCACTTCCATCTTGCATTGGCTTGTCTTGAATGTTTAGATCTTCCATTTTCTTTTGTAGAGTACCAGCATCATTATCTACGCACTCATTTTTTCTAGATGGTGAGGGGTTAGCTTCATCAAAAACAACATGAATTGACTCTTCTACGGTAAGAGTCCTCTTGTTAAACACTCTATATGCTTTGCTATGTAAGAAATAACCAAGGAATATAGATTCATCTGATTTTGCATCAAACTTCTCTATGTTATCTTTGCCATTATTTAAAATAAAGCATTTACACCAAAAAATATGAAAGTAATTGATATTTGGTTTTCATCCATTCCAAAGCTCATAGGGGTTTTTTTTTGAAATTGGTCGTATTAAAACTCTGTTTAATATATAACAGGCAATGTTCATCGCTTCTGCCCAAAAGTACTTTGGAAGATTTCCTTCACACAACATGGTACGGGCCATTTCTTCCAGAGTCCTATTCTTCCTTTCTACAACACCATTTTGTTGTGGTGTTCTAGGAGCGGAGAAGTTGTGATCAATGCCATGCTCAGTGCAATATTCATCAAAAAAGTGATACATCAAAAGTTTCATCTTTATGTGCAATAAATAATACCCATATGAATCTAGAAAAGTCATCTACAATCACAAGGCCATATTTCATACCTCCTAGGCTTGCGGTCTTAGTTGGTCCAAATAAGTCCATGTGGGGTAGCTCAGTCTGGTTGTTGAAATAACATTTTTTGATTTAAAACTTCCCCTAGTTTGTTTGCCTAATTGACAAGCATAACATACATAATCAAGATCAATTTTAAAATGTGGCAAACCTCTAACTAGATTCTTTGAGATTAATTTGGCAATTGTATGTATGCTAGCATGACCTAATCATCTATGCCATAATAAACATGACTCCTTGGTCTTAACATTCATTGCTACTAGACTGGAACTACTAGACATGGGTAGATCATTTAGATCTACCACATAGATGTTTCCAAGTCTATGGCCAATGAATTTGTGGCTAGAATCAAGAGAGTTAGTTACTATGCACATAGATGATTCAAAGATAACTTTGAAACCTTTATCACATACTTGACTAATACTCAATAAATTGTGCTTCAATTTATCTACTAGCAGTACATCTTCAATGAAAGTATAGGGGGTTATTTTGATCTTATCGATTTCGATTATTCTTTCCTTGCCATTATCTCCAAAAGTAACTAATCCTCCTTCTTTCATTTAAAGGGTGATGAACTGATCTTTGTCACCCGTCATATGCCTTGAACAGTCGCTGTCAAGATACCATCTTTTCTTTATCTTTTGGGCTGCAAGACAATCTTGGAAAATAATCAAGGAGTGATTTTAGGTACCCAAGCTAACTTGGGTCCTTTCGGGTTAGCAAAGTTGGTTCCCTTTGGAACCCAAATGGTTTTATATTTCAATGCACCAATCATGAAATTTTTCAATGAATTGCATTGATAAGATTTATGCCCAAATCTATGACATGCATAACAAATAAATTTATCATTTTTGAATGATACATGCTTCGAAGCTATAAAAGATGCGAAACAAATTACTTGGTTTGAAAGATTTTTGCATAGAGTTCTTAGGAACATATTTCAAGCCATTCGAAATAGATTTTGATGAAAAAGTTTTTTGAAATTTAGCATTTGAAGCTGAAGCTTTTGACGATTCAAATTTTGTTACTAAAATTTCTTTGTCATTTAAAGCATTAAATCCAATTCCAGCTTTATTTTTAGAATCCTTTTGTTCTTTCAAAATTAGCTCAAGCTTATTAGAACTTAAAGTAAGTTTATCTACTAAAGGCATATGCTTTTCAACCTCCTTTTTCAAGTCAATATTTTCGGCAACTAAAATATTATTTATCTTATTTAAAACATTTTTTTCATTTTTCAAAGCAATAACATTGTTAGAAAAGTTATTCAATTCTTTTTGCAAAATATTATTCTTTTCAAAAATTTCATCCTTGTCTTTCAATAAAACATCATTTTGTTTCTTTAAGGATTTAAATTTAACCCTAGATTTCTTGAATTCGATAAGTCATGAAATGCAAAATTCAATTCATCATATGTAAATTCAGTTTGAAGCTCAGGGGATGATACCTCATTTTCAAGACCCATCAGATATAGATTTGCAGATTTTGTGGTCTCTTCTTCTTCAGTAGATGAGGATGCTTCACTGTCGCTCCACGTCGCTACCATAGCTTTCTTTTTCTTTTTCTTAAAGCCCTTTTTTAGTAATGGACAATCTGGTCAGAAGTGCCCTGGCTTTTTGCATTCATAACTGGTGGGCACTTCTTTTTCTTTCTCCTTTTTCTTGTCCTTCTCCTTACTGAAATCTTTGTTCTTGTGGAATTTTCTGAAGTATCTTCCTTTTCTTCTTCCTAAGAACCTTCTAAATTTTTTGACAACCATGGCAATGTCTTCGTCTTCCAGGTCGCTTTCAGTAGAGGAGCTTTCTTTTTCCGATTCTTCATCCTTTCTAGAATCCATAGAAGCTTTGAAGATAATAGATTTCTTCTTCTTTTGATCATCTTCAGTTCGGTACTGCATGGTCAATTCATGTGTGATGGGAGATCCTAGTAGTTCATCCAGCAGTAATATGTTCAAATCTTTTGCTTCGTGGATGGCTATCACTTTTGGATCCCATTTGTCTAGAAGAGATCTCAGTATCTTCTGTACTAGATTTGCATTAGTATATACCCTACCAAGACTTTTTAAGCCATTAATAATGTCAGTGAAACGTGAAAACATGACAAAGATTGTTTTATTAGGTTCCATCTTAAATAATTCATAACTATGCACAAGAAGATTAATTTTAGAAGACTTCACTTGAGAAGTTTCTTCATGGGTCACTTCGAGTTTATCCCAAATTTCTTTTACGGAAGAGCAAATAGAAATTCGATTAAACTCATTACTATCCAAATCATAATATAATAAGTTCATGGCTTTGGCATTTAATTCGCCCATCTTCATGTCGTGTTCGTCCCAATCCTCTTCAGGTTTAGGAACGTCCACTCCATCAATTTTAACCATGGAGATATAAAGACCCTTTAGAATGACCTTCCACAACTAAAAATTGACTACTTGAATATAAATTTTCATTATAGCTTTCCAGTATGCATAATTTGTGCCGGTGAAAAGTGGAGGTCTATTAGTTTATTCGCCTTTCACCAAGGACGTACTCATTGGATGAGCCATCAATCTTTACTCTTATATATTCAAAGACACTGCTCTGATACCAGTTGCTGCCCAGGTGGCTACCCAAGAGGGGGTAAATTGGGAATTTTAAAAATTTAAAGCAGGTAATGTGTAATTAAAAATCCCTTAGAAGGTGTTAGGTGCTGTGACAAAGTTATAAATTGCAAAATCTAAAAAGAAGTAAATAAGCACAATACAAACACACCAAATTTATAGTGATTCGGAGCAACCTAGCTCCTACATCAACTACCCAAGATACCACATGGGATTTTCACTATATTCACACTCAAATATATTAGGATTGTTTTATAGGATCATAATCCAAAACCTTTACACTTTGGTTTTACAGGATCACCAAAGAAAACCCAACACCTTTTGGTTTTAATAGGCTCACCAAAGAAACCTAACTTGGTTTTACCAGGATCACCAAGAATCCAACACTTGGTTTTTATTAAGGCTCACCAAGAACCTATTT
The DNA here is from genome assembly GCA_021397845.1 of Areca catechu. Taxonomy (NCBI): domain Eukaryota; kingdom Viridiplantae; phylum Streptophyta; class Magnoliopsida; order Arecales; family Arecaceae; genus Areca; species Areca catechu. The sequence continues at coordinate 110,019,065 of CM038051.1, read as the reverse complement.
GATTTTTCAACTGGGCTTACCAATAACCTAACAATTCAAAAATGAATTGAAAGAAATGCAACAATAATGACAAACTCAATTAGTCACATAGTTGCCGGTGCAGCTTGATGGAAGTCTACTTGAATGCACTTGAATAAGCTTTAATTACTTCAGTGGCTTCTTCCCAAAGTTGCTTCAAGCTTCAAATCAGAGTTGGTGAAGACTTGAAGTCTGACTTGAATGCTCTTGTACTCTTTTGTTGTTGGTTGGTAGGATATTCAGTGAAGCTCTTTTTTTTTTGAAGAATTCTCTAATTCATTGCTTCAAAGAAGTTCAAATCCTTCAAATATAAAGTCTTCCATCACTCTAAGGCATTTAGAGATGTTTTTGACTATTGGGATGTGACTTGTGACCATTGGAGCACCTTTTGGCATTTAAAAATAAATTCTAAAACTAGCCATTAGATACGTGGAAACGACGTTCGAGTTGGCTCGGATTTCTTCAAGTCAGCTCGGATCTTTCGAGTCGATAGGTCGAGTCACCAAAACTTCAGTGCAGTCAGCTCTTTGTCTCAGGGTGCACAACATCACTCTAGAAGAGTTGGCTATTGATAGCTCGGGTCAGCTCGAACTTCTTTCTTTGAAAAACTTGAACTTGAGGAGTCGTCTCTTTTCAGCTTGGATCGGCTCTTCTTCTCAGGTTTGAAAAACCTCACTCTAGAAGAGTCTGCTCGATGCAGTTCGGGTCGGCTCACTTTCTCAAGCTTTCAGAATTAGGTATGGTAGAGTCGGCTCTTTCTGGTTTGGGTCAGCTCGCTTGGCTGTTCTCAGAAATCTTCAGAAACTAGACTCTGGAGGAGTCTGCTCGGACTGATTCCAGTCGACTCGAATTTATTGGAGTCGGCTCGGTTACCTTCGAGTCGGCTCGGATTGCTGCATTCCAGAATCCTTGCTGCATGCCAGTAAGCGGAGTCGGCTTTTCAACAAGTTGGGTCGGCTCAAGTATCTTCTTCAGGATTTTTATACTTGAACATAAAGAAAAACTCTTACCAACTCTTTACATTTTCAAGCATACCAACTTAAAACAAATTTCAAGGCACACATACATAGAAGTAACCCTTTTCACATGATTTTTTCTTAGCTTTTTTATTGGGTTCTTCTTTACAAAAATACATTAGAACATAACTCAAACAAGAAAATAGAGGTGTAGTAGTTGAAGTTTGAACATTTAATCCATTCAATAAAAACTTGTAAAACACTTGAAGAGTTGTCAAAAATAAATATACATGCTCCAATGTTTGGTTATCATCAAAATCACTTATGGGTTCAACAGTTTTATCATCATCAAAAAGGGAGAGATTGTTGACTCTGTTATTAATTCTGATGATAAGCGAAATGCTTATGTATAAGTTGAATACTGACCATGTCTTTGAAGTATTTTTTTATAGAAAAATGTGCTTATCAACTTAACAAAAGATTGATTGATTGAAAAGTTCCAAATATGGATGAAGGATCTGCTTGATGAGGACTTTAGTAATTGAAGAACGCTTGAAAGGACACAAGAAGTTAACACAATTTTGTTTCAACAAAAGTTCAGCTATTTTTATGAAAATCTCAGTAAATTCAAATTCCCTTCTTCCATCAAAGGATGGAAGAACAAGTATTTTTTCACAATGGTTGAGGGGGTTGACTAGGTTTGGAGCGACCCAGATCGATCTCCTAGCCGAGACTCCACGGTTGAAGCAGCTGACTGAGAGGTCTTCAAGCAACTCTGCACCATCCAAATTCCTTCACTCAAGGTTCTACTATCATAGCAGAACCTTTTCATGGCTGAGGTCGACCCAACAAGAGAGTTGGGTGAGTTTAGCTCGAACTTTTCTTGTGTCTTTTCTTCTATCTTTCTGAGTTCGGAGTTGATATTCTTTCTTCTATGTGTAGGTATGAAGTTCTCACTAGACGACCTGCTCTCAATCACCAAGAAGAGGGGTCCTCCAGTGACGGTCGACGAGTCCCCCTCGAAGAGGGCTCATAATGAAAGTGGCATGATGGCCGCTCCCGTTGCACCGACTAAGCCGAGCAGTAGGGAAGCCGAGACCATCCCTGAGCAAGGAAGGAGGGCGATCAAGGTGAAGCTTGAGCTGGGCCAGAGAGCTACTGAGCCCTTGCCAGAGCGGTCGTGGCGGCGAGAGCCGATCCTAGCCCCAAAGACTAAGGTGGTCATCCGGGCCAGGGCTGCTGCCGTAGCCATCGCCATGATGTCTCCTCCCCTAGAGATCGTCATCATCGAGGAGGAGGAAGTGCAAGGGGGAACAGAGCCGGCGATGGGGGCACCATCCGAGGAGGCGCCGAGCTCCCACCATGCCCCCGAAGCCTATTCTACAGGCAAAGCGGGTGACTCTGCATCTGGGGCAAGCAGGAGGGAGAGGGACTATCACCAAGTCCCCTTCAAGCTGGCACCAAATGTCTCCCTGGTTCGGGACCAGGGCCTGGCAGAGTGCATGATGGATTTTGTAATCCAGTCATGCGGCCGATGGGAAAAGGCCAGGAAACTACTAGGAGATGCAATCGGTAGCACATTCCCCCATCTCTTTTTGGTAGGCAACTTCATCTGCTTCGCCTCTTCCTTTTCTCTTCTGCATTTGTTGCTAACATCCTCTTCGGTATAGCTCGGTGCTGAGCTCCTTCTGATCAGGGACTGTTGCAAGAACTGGTTGAAGAAGGATAAGTAGCGGGCAGCATAGCTCAAGTCTACGAAGATCGAGCTGAGACAGAAGAATGACGATGCCTGGGAGGCGAGTCAGAAGAACAAGGAGCTCCAGGAGGAGCTGGCAAGTGCCGAGAGGCACCTGAAGGAGCTTCAGGAGAGCCTTGACTGGGAACGGAGCCGGTCAAAGAGAAAGGTAGAGGAGCTCAAGGACACTGAGTCGAGGCTAAGCGAGTCTGATGCCGAAGTTGTCTGGCAGAAGGGGCATGCCCAATCTCTCCAGGCTGAGTTGGAGGTAGCCAGGGAGAGATTGATTTCTATCGAGAGGAGGACCATCACTGCTAAGAAGGAAGTGGCTGCGACGGTCGAGTCGGTGGAGGCGACAAAGAAGGAGGATACCGAGGCGGTTAACCAGGCCGAGGTGGTCGACCAGGCTGAGGCCACCAAGAAGGGAGCCATGGAGGCCATGGTGAGGTACAAGGCTTCGGAAGAGTTTGCCGCCAAGTTCCACGAGACAGCATCGGACTCCTTCTTTAAAGGCTTCATGTATCTCCACTCCAGGGTGGACGGCTTTATCTCGGATAAGGACTGAAGCTTTCTGATGTGGGATGACTCTAAGACTACTAAACATGCATGAAAGATAGTAAAATAATTTTTTTTTTTGTAATTTTTATAATTTTATTTGCAGGCTAGATTCACAAAATAAAGCAAGAACTAGTAGAAAGTCTAGCAGTACAAAGAATCATCAGGTCGCAGGCGAACTCATGCAAACTAATGAAATAACCAGGACCCGAGAGTTGAGAAACTACCGATTTAGGATAGCTTTTCTTAATTAAATTAGATAATAAGAGAAGGAAAGGTTTCTTACCAGTCAGAGATTGAAATTCAGTAGCAGAAGAGATCACTCACAACTCTGATCGGAGCCTCGAAGAAGAAGCCTTGTTTCCATTGAATCTGATGGCAGATCTGGGCGGTCCGGGCAGTAAAGAAGGCCTCCTCAGGGGAGGGGAAGCACCTCGAGGATCCTACAAGCATCAGGGTTAATCAAAACAGCAATTAAAAAATAAGAAAAGGAACTATGGATTGAAAGGAATCAGGATTAGGGTTAGAAGATGGTTGTTTGAAGCTTGTTGAAGATCTCCTTGCTTGGCAGCCTAGGAAACTCCTTCTTGGACGTGTGAAGGTTTGGATGGCAATGATTTAGGGTGTGGAAGGATGCTAGGGCAGCAAGGAATTCATCCAAACATAAAAACACAACCTAAAGAACCAAAACAAAACACCAACACAAGGCAATCACTCAAATTTCAATAAATTGTATTCATAAAAAATAGATGTTTAATACAAGAGGGGAGGGGCGATATTTATAGATTCACTGATGTGGAACAAGGGGGTTAGGGCTAGGGATGCTGGGATGGATGCTTATGATGCAAGAAATTTCTTTTTTTTTGTTTGATGAGTTTTGGATGTTTTTTTTTTCTTAGGGTTTTGATTCCCGATCACAAGCAAAGGCAGAAATAAGAAAGATGAGTAACGAAAACTTATGCTAGCAGTTTAAAGCCCTAAAAAGTGAGAACGAGAACAGGACCCAAGGATTAAGAAACCCCGGTAGGACTAGCTCGAAATACAATACCTACTTAGGAGATAGAGAGAGCAAACCTCACACGTCTGAAGCGCCTGGTGCAGAGATCGCTCAACTCGGCAGATGCGGCCTGGATGCCCGAGCAGTTGAACCCGTGGAAGCACTGGCTTTGATCAGAAGGTCGCGATGGCAAAGCTGACTGTCTCCGGTGCCCGAGATGCTAGGGAGGACCTATAGGCAAACACAATAAGGATCAGCGAGATGTGGAGATGCACAGAAAGGAACTGAGATGGGGTTGAGAAGGGGCTTCCAGCCCGGTGTCTGGCTGGATTCTGAAGTTGAAGATGGAGATAACTTGGGGCCTCGCACCCTGCAACATCCCGGAGGATGAAAGATTGTGGCCTCACACCACGCGACGTTCAGGAGGATGAAGGATTCGCGACGCCCTGGGGCGACGAACAGATGACCTCACACCACTCGACGTGCCTGGGGACGAAGGCAATTTCACTCAACCTAGTCTAGGAGACAAGGGTTGGAAGATGGAATACTCAAACTCTTTTTTTTTCATTAATCATTCGATAGCCTTACAAGGGAGGGATTGGGTCATTTAAATAGGCACCGAAGGCCCATTTGAATTTCAAAAGAAAGCAAATTACAAAATCTCTTGGGGTGGCGCCCAAAATTTTCATCTTCTCCTCTCTTTGGCCAACCAAAAAGACTTCGATTGGGCATGGCATGTGGAGGGGCATGGAGAGGGGGATTGGTCTCTTGACTTCATTAGCATGCTCATTTTGGGAAGAAAGCGTGGGGCATGGCTTGCTTGAAGGGATGTGTTCCCTTGGATTCTTCAACGCCATTCTTTGGATTGATTCAAGGCCAACCAAGTGAAGAGATCTTTGGGCGTTGCATAGTTGAGGGCTTGGAGAGGGGAGTGTGTCCTTTGACCTTCCATCCTTGCATGAACACTTTGGGAAGAAGGCTTGGAATGGGGCTTGCTTTGTGGCTTGGTCTCTTCAAGGATCTTTAACACCCCACATTTGATGGATCATGGCATGATGTGGGGTAGGGAAGAGGTGGATGGTGTTTCTTCCTTCCAATATCGCCCAAAGAAAAAGGCAAGGGGATGGCGTGTGGAAAGCATGAGGGTGCCACCTTGTTTCCCTCCATGGATGCCCAAGTGGCAACTGATGTGGCACCATGTAGGTAGCTGAGGTGGAACCTGAGTTGGCATTATCCCAAGTGGAAGGGGTGGGTTGGCCCATAAGGACTTGACTTGGTCATGAAAACCAGGATGACTTCAATTGGGCTTGGGCCCAGTCCAAACTCAGACTCGAATAAATACAGGACTCACGACCTAACTTGACCCAAATTGGTCAAGGTATAGGACTAAACAATCTTTGACAAAAAATTATGAAATTGCTTTGGCTCAAAGCCTTATTACAGGACTCATAGAAGGGGAACCCTAATCTGAGATTCATAGAGGGTTGAGGAGCCTCTGTCGGATCCTGGTGCCCTTAACAATTCTCCCGGGGTGGGAGGAACTCGACCCTGTCGAGTAAGGATTAGTTTGGCTTTGGTACCTCTCCAAGATGTCAAGGTCGATGTCCTGCAAGTCCTACCGTGTGATCCACAAGTCGTCGGATTCGGGTCAGCCTTGCCATTGGACCAAGTAATGTTGATAGCCCTTGTTTAGTTTGTTGACCAAGGTGGAAACATAGATTTCAAAATTTTTATCTTATGAAATCTATACCAAACCCTTTAGCCCTAGATCTCCTTAAAAAAAATTAAAAATATATATCATTCATATACATGATTTATATATATATATATATGTAAGTACTAACCTGTACCACAATATCCAAAATGCAAATCTCCACCAGGTGCCCAAATGTTCACCCTCCAATGGTGATCCACACGGAGAAGAGATGAAGACAACAACTTCTTGATCTTGGATCCTCTTCTTGAATTCTTTTTCAAGAATTCAATTCTTGGACTTATATGCTAGAATTTTCTTTCTTGAAAATTCCCTTTCTCCCTTCTTTCCTCTTCTTGATCCTTTCCTTAACTTCAATCCTTGTAGAAAATTCTTATTTGAAGTGGAAGAAAAATTAAGACAAATAATGTCTTAATTCAAGAAAGAAAAGAGACCCTTCCTGTTTCTTTCCTTTACCGTTCAAGACCTTCCTCTTATTCTTGTTTAGGATCAGAGTTTCGATAGAGGATACCTCTGTAAGGGAAACAATACCCAACAAGAACAAGGGGAAGGAGTATTTTGGAGAGGAAGAAAGGGAATCTGATCTCTGAATTATCTTAAATGAAAACCCCCGAGAACCCAACCCTATTTATAGATATCAGAGGGGTGTCTTTTCAAAAACAACGCAACCCTCTGCTATCCCAAGAATCACGTTCTTTCCATCCTCATGCGTCTCCTTAGATTTTTCATGCCTTTCCTGATTTATTTCAAGATTTTTCGATGAAGAAAAACCTCGGAAGAAACCTTAGAAAAGTCGCGATGTTCTGAGACAGAGTTGCAACCGAAAAGCAACGGATTTCTTTTGGCCATCTGATCTTGATCCAAGGGACTCCAGATGAGATGCCTAAAGAAAATATTTCCGCCCCCTCCCATCTGGTTTTCACGGTAAAAGAAGTCCCCACGCGGGTGAAGAGGAGTCCACGCGCGTGGACTCTTCCTTTGGTGCGCGCGCGTAGGAAAGATGTCTTGGGCGGTCTTGGAAAAAGGGTTTAAATTGATTTTTAATCAATGGGTTCATCCACGAGTTAGCCCAAAGTCCCAAAATTTAAATTAGATTCTAATTAGGTTCAATTAGAACCCAATTAAGCCCAATTCAGAACCAAATTCGAATCCAATTCGAATAGAAGTTGGGTCTGCAACACATGCTAGTGTGTTTGTCCTGCAAACATGATTTAATTCTAAATTAAATCCCTCATCGACTCTCTTTTGTTTGTGACTCATTGGGTTCCACATCTAGCTAGTAGTAGGTCCGAGTGCTATTTGACTTAATTCGGTTAGATCTCAACTAAGCCGATTTAGGTCAACTCAAGCTAGCTCGATTTGGTCAATTAGAATCTAATTCTAATTAACTGATTTAAATTATCATAATTTAATCATTTCCCTACAAGACAAGATTGACGTCTAGCAACGTATCATGTCTACCCGGAAGATGTGAAATTTTGGTGGAATTACCAAAATATCCTTCAGTGGTGAGTTACCGGGCAATTCAGTCCTTTGATCAACTTGCATCCTGAATATGATTATGGATATGGATACCTTGTCAAATCAAATTTAATATTCATCCCTAGCTCAATCTTTTTAATGATGATTCATTAATGAACTATTAGAAACTACTTCTAATGTTCATACTTTGATCAAAGATTTCCCGAATCATCATTTGATCGAAATTGGCTGGATGCAACATCCTCTTACTAGGGCTGATCAATTCCTTATTGACCTACTCACAACCTTCATATACAATCCACCATATCCAGTATCACCTCATCCATAACTCGGTGTTATGATTGAGTGTGAACCAAAATGTGGATTCATGTATATAAGGTACCATGGCAGTCTCAGGTCAAAGGACCACATGCACTACTCCCATTATGAGAAATATCTATTGACAAACAGATAAGGTTCCATTAGATATTCTCAATCTGGATCTATTCAGTGAACTCATTCTCTAATGAGCACCCACATCCTAGTATTAGTGTCAAACACAAGTGACTGTGAGATCAGTCACCGTCATACATAGGAAGTGCTGATCTTTACAAGAAACATTGATCCCCTACTCAATGTCCCATTGACCAAAAATATTTTAGATTAGGGTTTTAAGGCTTTAGGTCTCACTGGTATGATCTCATCATAACCCTAGAACCATAGCCCTAATCTATGGAGTTCATCATATAATAATTAAGATACAGTGTATGATGAAAATAATGCCTTTATTGAATGATAATGTCAATACATTGATTTTTGGGATGGATAAGGAAAAATCCCAACGAAATATAATATTTCGATTGGCCTTTAGGGCATAATCCTTTCAGCCCTTGCCCCGTGTAGTGATGGCTTGGTCATCGAGGACAAGCTCGATCCGCTCTCCTCGCTCAGGTATATTTGGAGGTGGACACTCAGGTTCAGGTTCACTCTCAAAAGGGAGGTCAGGCCCAAATGGCTTACTGGGTATGTTTGTGGGTTCTCTATACTCGACTAAGTCAGAGATATTGAATGTCGAGCTAATTCTATAATCCGGAGGTAATTCTAGCACATAGGCATTAGGGCACATGCTCCTAATCACTTTAAAAGGACCCGCCCCACGAGCATGAAGCTTCTTAATAGTTCTCGGTAGAAACCGTTCAGGCCGAAGCCTAATCATTACAAAATCCCCTATTTCAAACTCTTTTGCTCGCTTTCGGGAATCAGCCAGCCTTTTATATGTATTATTACTTATATTAATTTTCTGGCTAATTTCTTTATTCATGTCCCTAATATGCTGTGCAAGTGAATCAGCTGACTTGGAGACACATGCGTGGATGGGTAGGGGAATTAGGTCAATAGTTCGGTTAGGCTTGTATCCACAGATAACTTCAAAAGGACTCTTCCCGGTGGTCCTATTTACAGAGCTGTTGTAGGCGAACTCGGCTCGAGGTAAAAGAAGATCCCAGTTTCCCATATGTTCACCTATCTAGCATCTAAGTAGGTTTCCTAGGCTATGGTTGACCACCTCTGTTTGTCCGTCGGTTTGCGGGTGGTAGGTAATGGAGAATTGGAGCTTGGTGCCTAGGAGGTGCCAAAGGATTTTCTAGAAATAGCTAGTGAAGCGGACATCCCTAGCAGACACTATAGTCTTGGGTAGGCCATGTAACTTAACCACATGTTCCAGAAAATGCTTGGCAACTTTGGAAGCATCTAGGGTCTGGGAGCAGGGTATAAAATGAGCCATTTTGGAAAACCTATCCACTACTATAAAGACATAATCGTGCTTCCTTGCAGTTTTGGGTAATCCTACCACAAAATCCATGCTGAGGTCTTGCCAAGGGTGGCTAGGTACCGGCAAGGGGGTGTAAAGGCCAGTATTCTATTTCTGCTGCTTGGCCACAGCACAGGTTCGGCATCTAGAGACAATATTGGTGACATCTTTCTTAAGGCTAGGCCAAAAGAACTGGTCTTCAACAGCTAAAATGGTCTTCTCCCTACCAAAGTGACCAGCTAGGCCTCCCGCATGGGTTTCCCATACTAAAAATTCTCGGAGTGATGTCTTGGGAATGCACAACTTATTATCCTTGAAAAGATAACCATCCTGTAAGGTATAGTTACTATGGGCACTAAATGGTTCTTGAAACTTAGACTGGAAGATCTCACTGAAGTCAGGACAAGATTCATATTGCTCCTTAAGTCGGTCAAATCCTACAACCTCGGTCCTAACTGTGTTTAACAAAAGGGCATGACGGCTAAGGGCGTCAGCAACCTTTTTTTCATTACCAGCACGATGTTTAAGCATAAAGGTATAGGCTTGGATATACTCAACCCACTTCGCGTGCCTAGGGTTCAATCTCTTTTGGGTGTTCAGGTATTGAAGGGCTTCATGGTCTGAAAACAGGACAAATTCATGGGGTAACAGGTAGTGCCTCCAGTACCTAAGGGCTTGGACGACTGCATAGAACACCTTATCGTAGGTCGAGTACTTATTTTAGGCCTCATTAAGTTTTTCGCTAAAGAAGGCCACGGGGTGATTTTCCTGACTAAGTACTCCACCAATCCAACTCCCGAAGCATCACAAGCAACCTCGAAAACCTTAGAAAAATCTGGCAATCTCAGGACAGGTGATTGTACCATTCTATCCTTAATTTCAAGGAAGGCTTTGTCTACAGCTTTAGTCCATTGAAAACCTCCTGATGCGGAAAAGAAACGGGTGATGATGATGCTAGCACGGATGATGCAAAGGTGGTTATATCTTGTTTTCTTTTTAGGGTTTTATCTTTGGTTCCTGATTGCAAGCAAAGAGAACCTAGGAAAACTGAAAGAAAAGAAATCTATGCTAGCAGATCAATCCCTAAATAATGATAGACCAGGACCCCAAGATTAAGGAACCCCGGGATTAGGACTAGCTCGATACAATCAATACCTACCTAGGAGATAGGGATGCAAACCTTTCAACACTCTGATGCTCTTGGTGCAGAGATCGCTCAACCTTGACGGATGCGGCCTGGATGTCCGAGCTGTTGAACCTGTGGATAGGCTGGCTTTCGATCGGGTGGTCACAGTGGCAAAGCAAACCTTCTCTGATGGTCGTGGCACCAAGGGGACCTGTAGGCAAACAAAGAGGATTAGTTTTTTTTTTTTTTTTTTTCTTTTAGATGATGGAAAGGTGGAAAGAAAAACAAAGGAAAGGGTTGAGGAGATGGGGTTCGGATGATGGTGTCGGTGGAGATAACTTGGGGCCTCGCACCCCGCGACATCCCGGAAGGACGAAGGAATGTGGCCTCTCACCACGCGACACCCTCGGGCGAAGGAATGTGGCCTCTCACCACGCGACGCCCTCAGGCAAAGGAATGTGGCCTCTCACCACGCAATGCCCTCAGGCGAAGGAATGTGGCCTCTCACCATGCGACGTCTCGAAGGATGAAGGAAGCTCTCACTCAACCTAGCCTAAGAGACAAGGATTAAAGAAGAGGATGGAACACACAAGCTTTCTTTCATTAATCATCAATAATCTCTACAAGAAGAGATTGGGTCCCCTTTTATAGACACCCTAGAGTATATTCAAATTTCAAATGAAAAAACCATTCAAGTTTTGAACCCAAAATACAATCCAAATAAAAGTGGCGCCCAAAGCTTTGGAGGGAGTTCTTCAAGGCCAACCAAGAGGGGAGAATAATGGCATGGCAAGATACAAGGCTTGGGAAGGGGAGTTTGTCCTTTTGACTTCCTTATTTGCTTGCTCAGTTTGGTAGAAAACTTGAAGTAGGGCAAGCTTGGAGGGATGTGTCCCCTTTGGAGTCTTCTTCCATACCTAGATGGAGTGATTCATGGCCGACCAAGGGAGAAGAAGATTGGGTATGGCTTGATGCTTGGCATGAAGAGGGGGCTTGATGCTTGGCCTTCCTTCCTTGTGTGCATAGTTTTGGAAAGAAGCTTGGATGGAGGCAAGCTTGGTGGAATGTGTCCTCCAAAATTTCTTCTAGACTTGATCCTTAGCCGACCAAGGGAGAAGAAGATTGGGCATTGCACATTTGATGGCTTGGCATGGGGAGTGTGCTCCTTGGTCTTCCTTTCTTGCATGAATATTTTAGGAAGAGGACTTGATTGGAGGGCTTGCTTTGTGGCTTGAATCTTCAACAACCCAAATATGATGGCTCATGGCATGATATGGGGAGGGGATGATGGAGGCGTGTGGAATGCTTATGGGGTGCCTCCTTGCTTCCATTCTTGGGTGCACAGGTGGCATTGATGTGGCGCCATGCAGCTAATGAAGTTGCAGTGTCAAGTCAAAGCTTGGTCCAATAAAATGGGCTTGACCCAAAGGACAAGTTTTCTCTCATTGGGTTGGGACCCGAAGTTCAGGCAGACCCAGACTTGGATTAAAATAAATTACAAGACTCGAGTTGACCTAATCTTGACCCAATTGGTCAAGGTACAAGATTTAGACTTGGCTCAAAGCAAAGATAATTACAAAATTAAAGGCTTGAAGCCTTATTACAGGACTCAATGGGTAGAACCCTAATTAGAGATCCCCAGAAGGTTGAAGGGCTCAAGTCAAACCCTGATGCCCACATCAATTCTCCCGGGGTGGGAGAAACTCAACCCTATCGAGTGGAGGTTGATTTAGCTTTGGTACTTCTTCAGTGGGTTGATGCATGGCCAGTCCTCCTCGGTGATCCACGAATCATCAGATTTGGGTCGACCTTTCTAATGGACCAAGAAATCTGAAAGCCATTGTCCTGGGCTACGGTAGCTCGACCATCTAGGACACGCTCGATCCATACTCCTTACTTAGGTCAAATTGGAAGTGGACACTCGGGTCTGGGTTTCTCTCCAAAAAGGATTAGGCTCAAATCACTCGCTAGGTGGTTTGCTGGTTCCCTAAACTCATGTTGAGCTAATTTCAATTTTTGAGTCCTGTCCAATCAGATTGAAGACTCAAGACCACATCATACAAGTGAAGACCAAGTTCAACCTAATTGAAGACATAAAAGTTAAGCCCAAGTCCAACCCAGCTTGAAGACTTGAAGAGTCCAGGAAGAGAAGACAAAATCAGGAACAAATTTGAAACCCTAGACCAGCTAGAAGGTATTTGGGCCAGCCCAGGCCCAGGTAGAATTTAGGGCGCCCCTCCCTAGGGTCACCTCCCCTCTTGGTCGGCCACTTATGGTCACCACCTTGGCCGACCAAGAGAAGGACAAGAGGAGAGTGTTTGAGTTGAAGTTTACTACCTATTTGCCTTGTATTCCAATTAGAGTTTGAAATGGAAAATGAGTCCTATGTAAAGTCTAAAGTGCCTTTACTTGGAGCCCAAGGTTAAGGGTCTATTTAAGGGACCCTAGCCTCTTGTATGAAACTCACTTTTTTGATATGAATTAAAATCTTGAGTTCTTCTATTGAGTTATGTGATACCCTGCTGTGTGCATAAAGGGGTTTGTGAGAGTTCTTCTTCCCGGTGTTTGCAATCATCTTCCTGCTGCCAACAAACCCTCCAGATCCCTGGATGCCCACTCCAAAAGAAGCCTTCCCTTGCTTCTTTTTCTTTGTTTTCTTGTTCCTTTGTGAGTTTTCTAACCCCTGACAGGTCGTTTGCAGGTCCCCGAGTTCCTACAAATCCAATGACTCCAGCCAAGCCTCAATCAGACCACCAAGCATAAAGCCAGGTATCCGCGGGTCATTGGCTCGATTTTCCAGGCCGCATCCGTTGAGAAATGAGAGATCCCTTTGCTATGATCTTCACCGGGTGCTTTAGACGTTGTCAGGTACACCCCCTCTACCTCCAGTAATTATATTATAGGAGAACTTGCCCTAACCGAGGCTTCTCAGCCCCAGCGATCCTTCTTTAGTACTTTTCTATGTCCTAATCTGCATGCGTGGCTTCAAAAATTCATACAAAATTTCCTACAACTAATTTTAATCTAAAAATCAGGAATTAATCACCTAACCCCATATATAAAATATACAAAAAGAATTGCATGCATATTAGTTTCCCATCACTCTCCAAGTGTAAGAGGGAGAGTTGGCCCACAAGAAACTTGACTTGGTCTTGAAATCCAGGTTCACTTCAATTGGGCTTGGGCCCAAACCAAACTCAGACTCGAACTAAAAAATAAATACAGGACCCATGACCTAAACTTGACCCAAATTGGTTAAGGTACGAGACTAAAACAAACTTAAACTGGGTGCATGACTCAAAATTATAAAATTACTTTGGCTTATAGCATAATATCAGGATTCAAAGAAGTGGAACCCTAAACTGAGATCCACAGAGGGTTGAGGAGCCTCTGTCAGATCCTGGTGCCCACACCAAGGGAGGGAAAGGAGGAGAGAATATTTGATGTGTCTTCATTTGGTATCCAAGAAAATCTCACTTGTGCCGCCCACATGGCTGGATGAGGTGGTGCCACATGGGATGATGAAGTGGCGCCACATAGGGTGGTGAAGTGGCGCCACATGGGGTGGTGAAGTGGCACCCTAGGGTTGACATGTTGACCTTCAAGGCATGGCCCAAAGTAGTTGAGCTGGACTCAAAGACCACTCCGGCTTGGGCACGGACTTGGACTAGACTCAATACATGGTTGGACTCAATATAGGATGCAACTTGACCTAATTGGTCGAAGTATAGGACTAGACAAAAACATAAGAGACTCAATTCAAGCCTAAGGAAATTACAAGTTTTAGGCTTCAAGCCGTATTTCAAGATCTGAAAAAAAATGGAACCCTAATTGGACATCCATAGAGGGTTGAGGAGCCTCTATCAGATTATGGTGCCCACACTAGTTCTCCCGGGGTGGGAGGAACTCGACTCTGTCGAGTAAGAGTTGAGTTGACTTAGGTACTCTTCCAAAAGATTGGGGTCGAGACGCTGCAAGTCCTCCTGGGTAATCCACGAGTCATCGGACTCAGGTCGGCCTTGCCATCGGACTAAGAAATGTTGGTAACCTTTGCCCCGGGTAGTGATAGCTTGGTCATCCAGGACACACTCGATCCACTCTCCTCTCTTAGGTAAAATTGGAGGTGGTCACTCAGGTTTGGGTTCACTCTTAAAAGAAAGGTTAGGCCGAAAAGGCTCGCTAGGTATGTTTGCTGGTTCCCTATACTCGACTAAGTCTGAGATATTAAAAGCCGAGCTAATGCTATAATTCGGGAGAAGCTCAAGAATGTAGGAATTAGGGCCAACTCTCTTTATCACTCTAAAGAGGCCAGCTCCATGAGCATGAAGTTTCTTAACGGTTCTGGGTGGAAACCGTTCAGGCCTAAGCCTAATCATTACAGAATTCCTTTGATCAAACTCTTTAGCTCATTTCTGGGAATCAGCCAAATTATTTTTAAAATTGTATTTAATACATAATCCTAACATGATGCAAAATGCAGACTCAACTATGCATTCCTATTGAGAAAAATTTTATTAGACTCCTAGGGTCTAAACCTAACAGACTTTTGACTCTCTTGGTTTGATCCTTGTCTTGTATGCACAAGAAAAATTATCGAAGATCCCTAGCAAATGCCATAAGGTATGCCAGAAGTAGATGGCAAAAGGGATGGGCTCTACGGAGTCATGCATTTTTGTAATCTCAACAAAAAGTAACTCCATGGCTCTAGAAATGTGAGAAGGCTCAGGGATGGGTAGGAAATAGGAATCGAAGTCTTGGGGCAATCTATGGGAAGCATGAGATAGACCTTGGTTAGTCATGATGATTTTAAAATTTGGACCTTGATCGATGGGTGCAAGTTCTAGGGCAGACTGGGTGTTCCTCGGGGATGATAATTGATCAGGTAACTCATTAGGAACTACATCCTCAATTTCTTCCCGAGCTTCAACCATCTCTTGCAGATGTTCTCTTTGGATCAGTTCATTAAGGGTTGGTTCCTGAACTCCTGTGGAAAAGACTGGTGAATCCTCATGTTCATTTACTAGATGTGATCATGGCTCGGTCATTTTCTCTTCAAATTTTGTAGTGGGTTCAGGATCATTTTCCTTTGATTCCTCAATGATTTCAATCTTGGGCCCATCTTCTACTAAACTTGACTCATAGATGTTTTCTTTCAATTCTATAATGGGCTTAGGAGTTTCTTTCCATAGATTTTCAATGGGTTCAACCTTAAAGTCTTCAATGGGCTCAGGGGTTTTTGTATTCAAATTCTCAAAATGTTCACCCTTCTCTCCCTAAAATTCTTTAAAAGGTCCTTTCCCAGTAATCTCTTCTTCTAACTCATTATCCTTGATTTGGTTAACTTCAGGCTTCTTTTCTTTTTGGCTAGTCAATTCTCTTTTAGCCTAGTCCTTAGGCTGAACTGGATTAATAGTAAATTTCTTCCCATGGTGGTTGAAGGTACAGCTATTGGTCCAACCATGAAGGGTGGCATCATGATCGTAAAGCCAGGGTCAGCCTAGGATAATGCTACTGATGCCCATGGGAAGGACATCACACCAAATCATCTCTTCATATCATTGCAACTTGATGAAGACTTGGCACCTAGACTTTATGGGTATGGAGGTTGAATCAATCCACGAGACCTTATAAGGGTTAAGGTGAGGAACTAGGGTCAATCCTATGGATTTGGCAGTACTTGAAGAAATGGCATTGACACATCTCCCACTATCAACTATGATCTTGCATACTTTATTCCCTAGTCTGGCAAAGGTTTGTAGGATGTTAGTCCTACGCCAATCTTCTTGAACTATGTCCTGGGTAAGGATTCACCTAATTACTCCTAACAGGTCATCAGACTCATGCAGTTCTTCCTGGTTCAGGAACTCCTGATTAGGTCTCCTAGGATGAATCTCTTGGGCTGGGTCAGGATGTGGGACTCTTCTGGGCTCAGCCTCTAAGAAAGGTTCATGATGATGGTAATCCCTAGGGGGAAGAGGTGACTCAGACTCAGGTTCGACAGATGGTCTAGGGCTATTTTTCTCTAAGGCTCCAATTCTTTCATCAAATTGATCAAGCTTATTATTCATCTTAGCCAATTGTTCCATGATGACTTTTAATTGATCTTCTCAGGTGTTTTCCATGGGTTCACCTGATTGGGAATGATTGGGATGATAAGGGACTCCGGATCTGGTTGACATGCACACAAAATGGAAGATGTTAAGGGTTTGCTAGACTTGAAAGATCTAACCAAATGTTAGGTCAAGAAGACTAACTCGGTAGTAGTAACTTGGCACCTGGCCAGGTGAGTGTAAGGTTGGTGGAGGTTCTTCTTTGCGTACCTTAGACACCAATTTGAAATTGGCCAGGTAAGCAAACCAACCCACCTTCCTACAGGCTCTTGTCCCTGAACCACTTGCCTAGACACCAGCTACTCAAGCACACATAAACATGCTGTCTAACTTGGCTTGACACTTGGTTCGACCCAACTTCATGGGTGTCCCTTGCTCACTAGAGCAATTAAGTGTCTATTCAATTTTAGTTAGAGGTTGGGGTTCGATATGATGGGTGGTTATCTTTTGGGCTACGGACAGGTAATGAAATCCTGACCCTATGTCAAATTGCTGCCCTTAAGATAATTTATGAAAATGATGGCAAACAAATGGTCTAATGAGAAGTCTCTAAGTTATATTTCTTTTTGGATTTTTGATGTAAGAGAACAGAGATAAGATGATGGAAATGACACGAGATGAAGCTAAATGCAAATTAAACTATCTAAGAAATGAAAACAACAAAAAAAAAAAAAACACTTGCTCAAATTCTTAGAATAGAATTTCTTCTCAGGTAGTATTCCAGCTTATAGAAATTTTACAAGCTGCAATAAAATCTGATAAAATTGTCAAATGTATTTTAAATTATGAGAGATCTAACAAAATAAAAATCATAAGATTTGAAGGTTCCTACAAATAGTAACACCTAAAACAACAGACCATGTACGGAAAGGAAAAATTATAGAGAATAAAAAAATGAGATCTAATGAAGCAAAAATTTTCTTTTGGATTTTTAAAACTTTTCTTCTTGTATTCCCCTTCAAAGGCATATCATAGTGGCACCCCTACATGCCTTAGGAGATCCCGTGGAATGGGAGGAGAGGGTCTTGAAACCCTATTTTTCTCCTAAGATCGGATGGCCTAGTGAAGCACCTAATCCAAGTACTTAAGAAGTGCTAAGTCCTAACCATGCTCTGATACCAGAAATGATGGGGGACTAACTAGATGCGAATATGAAAAATGATGCAAGTGATTTGTTGATTTTGTGGTTTTTAAGTTTTAAAGATTTTGTTTTGTTTTGGATTCCCAAAGACAAGATAATAGTAGATCTAGGGATTCAATAACAACAAGAACTATGAGCAGGTGAATTAGCCCCTAAACAAGGATAAAAGAGGACCCCGGGATTGAAAAATCCCGTAGAACTTAGCTCTCAGAACAATATCGACTTAGGAGTTTAGGGAGGCAAACCTCAAAGATCTGAAGCGTTCGATGCGGCCTGGATGATCGAGCCTTCAACCCGCATATGCATTGGTTCGCTATCCGAAGGTCTCGATGGCAAGGACAACCGACTCTGTGTTCATGTCACCTGGAGGACCTGCGAGCATTCAAGAAAAGGAGTTAGGTTTCGATCAAAAGATAGCAATGGAAGAAGGAAAGAGGGTTGATGTGATGATGGGTGGAGTCTTCTTGTTAGGCACCCTGGTGGATGATCCCAATGGCCTCTGATTCGAGGTTGGAGGATGGAGCTGTGGAAGTGACGGTAACTTGAGGCCTCACACCTCTCAATGCCCGAAGGTGAAGGAACTCCCTCATGGAGATCGACATTCCTAGTGAACGAAGGCAACTAAAGAGATATTAGATCTCAAGAAACTTGGTTTTTCATTCATTAAAAATTAACATTACAAGGGAGGGGGTAAGGTCCTTTATATAGGCACCTTAGACCCTTTCAAAATTTGAATGAAAAAATACATTTCTTCTCTTGCTAAGGCACCAAAAAAATATTCAAAAATCTGAAATTCAAACTCCTTGGCCAACCAAAGCTTCTTGGATTTGGGCATGGCATGATAATGGGTTTGGAAGAAGGAATTTGGCTCTCTTGGACTTGGAAAGTTGACCTTCAATTTTGGGAAGAAGGCATGATGCAAGGCTTGTGTCTCCCTCTTTCCTTGGTTGCTCACCCTTCTTTGGAAATAATCTTGATTTGAGGCTTGGAGCAAGGCCTTTGTCTTCAACCTTTCCTTGGTTGCTCACCCTTCTTTGGAAACAAGCTTGATATAAGGCTTGGAACAAGGCCTTTGTCTTCAACCTTTCCTTGGTTGCCCAAGACTCCTTTAGTAAGTGGCTTGATGGAGGGAGGGAAAGGAAGAGAGAATATTTGATGTGTCTCTATTTGGCATCCAAGAAAATCTCACTTGTGCCGCCCACATGGCTGGATGAGGTGGCGCCACATGAGATGATGAAGTGGAGCCACATGGGGTGGTAAAGTGGCACCCTAGGGTTGACATGTTGACTTTCAAGGCTTGGCCCAAAGTAGTTGAGCTGGACTCAAAGACCACTCCGACTTGGACCCAGACTTGGACGAGACTCAATACAGGACTGGACTCAATACAAGACACAACTTGACCCAATTGGTCAAAGTACAGGACAAGACACAGACATAAGAGACTCAATTCAAAACTAAAAAAATTACAAGTTTTAGGCTTGAAGCCTTATTTCAAGACCTGAAAAAAAATGGAACCCTAATTGGACATCCACAGAGGGTTGAGGAGCCTCTATCTGATTCTGGTGCCCACACCACTCCCACTACCACCTTCTTGAATAAATTATTTTTCAAGAAATATGGCATGTCTGCTCACAATCACGTTATGATCTTTTGAAAGGTAAAAGTAATATCCTAAAGTTTTTTTAGGATATCCTATAAATCAAGCTTTCATAGATCTAGATTCCAATTTATCTGCAATTAGTCTTTTGACATAGGCTGGATATCCCCAAATCTTGAAATGAACAAGACTTGGTTTCAGGAGTGGACACCAGGGCCAGAAGAAAATGATAGGTCGAAAATACATCCTTGTGGATCACTTGTGAATGAAGCCCTAAGCCCAAACCCCAGATCACTTGTAAATAGTTATCTTCAATTCTATTATTTTAGCTTAGTTGAGTTTATCCCTAAACCCCAAAATTGAGTCATCTATAAAAACCCCTGGATCCAAAATTGAGTCTGTAAAAAAATCCCAATTTCAATTGGATCATAAATTCTGTTATAATGGTCTAGTGTTTTTTTGCCCTTTTTACCAACTTTAATTAGGGTTTTGTATTTGCAAGCCAATTAAGTATGGTATGGTTCAGTTCTGAATTGGTTATGCCTTTTGATCAATTTGATCAAGCGGGCCTTTAATTAAATAGTTGGTTGAGTCTTGTAATTATTAGTTGAGTCCTGTAATACAAAAGGGGATCCAAGTCAAGATCCATGTGACTCCATGTGCCAACCCAACACAGCATGTGCAAACTACCTCTTGGCACCACACCATCACATGGGATCCATTTGGAGCACTAATAAAGATTTACAACTTGATTTCAACACATCCAGACATCCAGACATTCAAATATCAAGACATCCGGACATCCAAACATTAAGACATCCAGCAATTAAGACCTCATCCTATCTTATCCAAGGAGGGCACCTCATTTAAATTCCATGATGCCGATGGTTTTAAGAGAAGTAAAGTAGAAGGACACTCATCTCTTTAGCACCTCCTCTGGTGCGGGCACCAGACTCAGAAGAAGACTTCAGAGCTCCATCTGGATCTCTGATTAACCTTGCCCGAAGAATTAGGGTTTTTTTTGGCTTGTAATAAGGGTTGACTTGATCAACTCAATTTTAGCTTGAGTCTGTATTACCTGCATTTTATTTTGTTGAGTCATGTTGACTCAGTAGTGGTCTAGGACTTCAACCTGGGGTGTCACATTTTCTCCAAGGCTAAGCAAGTGGGCGCCACACTCCCAGCCACACTCCCAACCACACGCCTGAGTCCACGGGGTGCCACATCTTCATCCAGTAGACTTTGGTCCCCACACCACATATAGCAGCTCCCTTCTTTCATGCGCCAATTGAGGAGAAAGCAACCAAGGATCCACAAAACAAGGGGCAGCCCAAGACTTTCCATAAGAGCCAAACTATGAATGGGAAGAAAGTTCCTTGGAGAGAACTTCAAGGAGGCGCCCATTACCTGCCAAAAATATCCAAAACAAAGATGGGAAGGACCATGACTTAGGGAGAAAGAAAAGGAGGAGTCCAAAAGAGTTGAACCATGGAAGGAAAGAAATTCTCTCTTGAAGAACAAGGTTAGGAGGAGCCATCCACCTTCCTTTTAAAACCCAAATCAATTTTTTTTGGAATCCTTGGCTGGCCATATGTGTAGGGATTGATCCTACAATCCTAATTTGAAGATCCCCTCCTTTAGTCCCACATGGGAAGATGTAAAACCCTACTCTCTTGTAATGTCCTATAAATTAAACCCCCATGTAAATTTGAAATTAATAGATGAATGAATTCAAATTTTGTGTGAGCAACTTTATGTTTCTCTTTTTCGCACTTGCATCTAGGTGTTGAGCTCCGTGAGGGAGTAAATCCGGGTTCCCAGGAACCTTGAGGAGGTGTGAGATCTCCAAACCCCAAACCCTAGGTTAGCCACTTCTACTCCAAAACCCTAGCCGCCCATCATCCACTTCAATCCACCAAACCCTAGCCTATCCCACCTCCCACGGCCTCTCTCTCCAAGTCCAGGCCGATCACCAGCATCCAGATCCAGTCCAGATACTTCAGATCCAGAACAATTCCCAGAGGAAGTCAGATCAGCCTCCAGGAGGATCCGGATTTCAGCAACTTCAGCCTTCAAGTTCTTCAATCTAGTAAATCCTTCATTGAGTCTCTGATTCCATCACTTGTTCCTCTTCTTTCCCAGATCTTGAGTCCAGGAGAAGCCGACTCAGCCACAGGACCAGTATTGGAGGATCCATTGCGAAGATATCCGAATCCGAGGATCCAACAATCTGCTCGAGAGAGTTCTTCCACCAAACTTTGTGAAGATCACTGTCTGGTTGGTAACCCATCTCTTCTCTTTATTTCTGTCCTGTTGAAAGTTCAGAGCGAAACCCTAGGTCTGGGAGTTTCTCAACCCCCAGCGATCCGTTACTTCTGAACTACTCTGATAACCTAGTTCTTCTAAATTGTGCTTTCAATCATTACCTAGTTTCCTTCAACTTAGTTTAGCTTTACTTTGAGTCAAAGCCAATTTCTGAAATATAAAAAAAAAAAAAGAAAAGAATTAATTTTAATTTTACTTCCGCATATGCTTATTTGTTCTTCGTTCTGCATCATTTTTGGTATCAGATCTTTCGTGCTGCATCAATTTTGGTATCAGAGCCCTGTCTAGGGTTTCTGTTTTGATTGCTTGTTTGAGTCTCTCTCTTTTTACTTTGTCTGCTCGAAGTAGACTCCCCAGGACGTCCGGTCCTAGGAATGAAGTGAGGTGCAAACCTCCTCTTCCCATTCCACGGGGTGTTCCTAGGGCGTGTAGGGGATCCGTTGGGTTATAACTTCATAGTAGGAATTGTAAACGGGGAAGTACTCTGTTTTCAGCCTGTAATTGCCCTGTTGCAGGAATTATTTCTCACTGCATGTAACTCCAAATTTGGTGATTTTTATTTTTTGGAAACCAGTATAATTGAATCTATTTTGCATAATTTTCCTGTGATTTATTGGTTTCCATGAGATTTCTGAGAATTAAATTACTGCAACTCTATTTTTGTGTTTCTGCAATTCAATTATTTTTGAGTGATCATCTCTTAATTCATCTTAAGGGCATTTGAGCATCTAAGATAAGGGGAGGAGTTGATAACCTCTCCTTAGCCCAAAACCACCACCCACTCATTCGAACCTAAGCCTTTAATCTTAAAATTAATTAGACCTAATTTGCCCTAGTGGGCTAGGGACATCAACAAGTCGGGTCAAGGCTAGTGTTGAGTCAGTTTGTCCGGTTACTCTGTGTGTGCTTTGTACTCAGTGCCTAGAATGGTGGTTCAGGGATTCCATCCCGAAGGGCTTGTGTGCTGGTCCGCCTACCTGGCCAATCACTGATTGGTGTCTAGGATTGGCAACTAGGGACCTAACACTCCCCTTACACCTGCCTGGCTGAGTCCTGAGTTACTACACGCTAGCTTGCCACTCTGATTGGGCATCTAGTTTGGGCTCTAGGTCCAGTTAGCCCGTAGTCATTCAGTTGAGTCTCATTTTGTGTGTTTCCTTGCATCATGTCTACCCGGAATGGAGTGCCCTACCAACCTGGTCAAACCCAACCTGATTTAGAGGCCATGGTTAGAGCTCTTACTGAAAGTATGAACAAATTGAGTCAGGATATGACTGCTATTGTTACCCAGTGTAAAGAACAAGTCCATAAGAATTTTACCCAGCTTAGGGATCGGGTCCAAGTACTTGAGAAACGTAGACATCAAAATTGGACCCCTGATCCAAAATTTAATAGGCCCCAACCTCATCCATGCCAGGAGCCTAGGAGGACCTTATACCATGATCCCGAGCATAACCTTAGGAAGCCTAACCATGATATCTATAGTGTGGATCGTGTCTATGAGAGGTCCTTACAATATTCTAGACCAGTCACTCAACAACCCATGTCTTCTAGATCAAACCATTTAGATCCACACCCATGCCCAAGTAAGGTCTCTACTAGCTTGAAACCCAGTGTGACCCAGGTTCCTATATCGCAAGAATGTTTGTTTTGTAGAGAAAGAGGCCATAAATCTAGTCAGTGCCCATGCATAGGACTGGCTTGTGCACAGCTAAGTGGTAAGAATCCTAAGGATGACATTAATGAGGGAGAACCCAAACCTACCAATGAGGAAGAAAGGTTATGTATGACAAGCCTAGAATCAGTTGACCCGATTACCACTGACCCGAAACCCATTGAAGATGGCATAGAGGAAGTATATGATGCTGGCTTGAGTCTAGTTGATGAATATGAGGGGGAAGAACTTGAAGAATGTGACATCGATACTATTGGTTCCTTACCTGAGGAGACCTTGGAGAGCAACCAAGTGGTAGGACCTAGTTCAGAAATTCAAGAGATTTGTGAGAATCAGGTTCCTTTAGTCAAATACCCCCAGGAAGAACTCATAGTGTTAGCCCGAGCTATCAGTTCGTACCCTCTAATGATAGTCATTCCCCAGGTACCAATTGAAGTTCTTTGCACTGAACTGTTTAAGTTTGCCCACCCTATGGTAGATCCTCTCCTTAGGATGACTGAATCAAGCCTCTTACAATTGGACCTTGTTCCATGCCCAGCCACTAAGGTCTCTCCCATAATCTCAGTTGAACATCCTTGTCTTGAGCGGATTGATTCACCCAGTCCTATAGATGTCCTCCTTATGACCCCAGACACCTCCCTTCGCATGACTGACCTACCCTTCTATAGAGTATACCTTTCTGCACCCATATGTCAAGTTTCAAGTCTTGAGGTCATCATCCATAGGCCATTCCATGAATCATTCTTCAATCCAGTTCTTGAGAAAATGGATCATTATTTGCTTAGAGAACAAACTTTAACTGTTGCAATCACATGTCCTAGGCTACTTCCCGAACCATCTCTTGATCCATTCCTGGGAGTAGCAAACTTTTCCTTTCGTAAGAATGATCAGTTGACACTCATAGATCACCATTCAAACCTTCAAGTCACCACCTTTAGTCAGCAAGTAATTCGTGACTCCGCCTCATATTTCCTCCCTTTCTCTAGGACTTCCAATGCTTCTTACACCATCCAAGTATACTTTGTCGAAGTCTTTAAAATGAACCACGTGTCAGAACCTATTAGGTTTTCCACCTACTTCTGGAAGACCTTATGGCACCTACTAGGCACCCATGATAAGTTTTCATGCTCTGCATGCCATCCTCCGACCCAAGGTCAAACCTAGAGAGCCGTAGTTTGTTAGGTTTAGACCTAGGGTTCCTTTGAATAAAGTCCATTCTTTAGGAATGCATCGTTAGTCGAGTTTAGGACATTGACTCAGATTTTGGTTGAGTGAGAATACTAGGAATTGGGATTTGTATTTTGTTCAGGGCTGAAATTGCATTCAATGTTTCGATCAATAGGTCTATAGGCTAGAGTCCCTTTGAAATTGTTCATGGATACAAGCCTCACACACCACTTGATCTGATTTCACTATTAGCCCACACACACAAGTCTCTTGATGCACTTGCATAGCATGTAAAGGACTTGCATAAAGAAATTCATGCCAAAATAACTTTAAGTAATGAAACTTATAAGAAGTTGGCTGATTCTCAAAGACGAGTCAAAACTTTTGTTGAGAGAGACTATGTAATGATTAGGTTAAGGCCTGAGCGGTTTTCTCCTGGAACCGTTAGAAAGTTACATGCTAGAGGAGCTGGACCATTTAGAGTAGTGAAGAGAGTAGGATCCAATGCCTATGTGCTCGAGTTGCCTCCAGAACTAGGCAATAGCTCTACTTTCAACATTACAGACCTAGTAGAGAACAGGGAGCCAGCTGTGATTCCCAGTGAGCCTTTTGAACCTAATCCTGTTATTGAGAGTGATCCCGATCCTGTGTGTCCACCAACAAACTGGCCTGTGAGGAAAGAGCAAATTGAAAAGATCCTGGATGATCAGGTTATCTCTACTCGTAATCGAGGATACCAAAGATACCTGGTCCGCTGGCAAGGAAGGCCAGATTCTGATGACTCTTGGATCTCCCGAGAAGAATTACAAGAATTAGACCCAGACCTCTTGGAGAGATACCAGAGCCAACTTGATCCATACTCGACAGGGTCGAGTTCCTCCCACCCTGGGAGAATTGGTGCGGGCACCAGACTCAGAAGAAGACTTCAGAGCTCCATCTGGATCTCTGATTAACCTTGCCCGAAGAATTAAGGTTTTTTTTGGCTTGTAATAAGGGTTGACTTGATCAACTCAATTTTAGCTTGAGTCTGTATTACCTGCATTTTATTTTGTTGAGTCATGTTGACTCAGTAGCGGTCTAGGACTTCAACCTAGGGTGTCACATTTTCTCCAAGGCCAAGCAAGTGGGCGCCACACTCCCAGCCACACTCCCAGCCACACGCCTGAGTCCATGGGGCGCCACATCTTCATCTAGTAGACTTTGGTCCCCACACCACAGATAGCAGCTCCCTTCTTTCATGCGCCAATTGAGGAGAAAGCAACCAAGGATCCACAAAACAAGGGGCGGCCCAAGACTTTCCATAAGAGCCAAACTATGAATGGGAAGAAAGTTCCTTGGAGAGAACTTCAAGGAGGCGCCCATTACCTGCCAAAAATATCCAAAATAAAGATGGGAAGGACCATGACTTAGGGAGAAAGAAAAGGAGGAGTCCAAAAGAGTTGAACCATGGAAGGAAAGAAATCCTCTCTTGAAGAACAAGGTTAGGAGGCGCCATCCACCTTCCTTTTAAAGCCCAAATCAATTTTTTTGGAATCCTTGGCCATCCATATGTGTAGGGATTGATCCTACAATCCTAATTTGAAGATCCCCTCCTTTAGTCCCACATGGGAAGATGTAAAACCCTACTCTCTTGTAATGTCCTATAAATTAAACCCCCATGTAAATTTGAAATTAACAGATGAATGAATTCAAATTTTGTGTGAGCAACTTTATGTTTCTCTCTTTCGCACTTGCATCCAGGTGTTGAGCTCCGTGAGGGAGTAAATCCGGGTTCCCAGGAACCTTGAGGAGGTGTGAGATCTCCAAACCCCAAACCCTAGGTTAGCCACTTCTACTCCAAAACCCTAGCCGCCCATCATCCACTTCAATCCACCAAACCCTAGCCTATCCCACCTCCCACGGCCTCTCTCTCCAAGTCCAGGCCGATCACCAGCATCCAGATCCAGTCCAGATACTTCAGATCCAGAGCAATTCCCAGAGGAAGTCAGATCAGCCTCCAGGAGGATCCGGATTTCCGCAACTTCAGCCTTCAAGTTCTTCAATCTAGTAAATCCTTCCTTGAGTCTCTGATTCCATCACTTGTTCCTCTTCTTTCCCAGATCTTGAGTCCAGGAGAAGCCGACTCAGCCACAGGACCAGTATTGGAGGATCCATTACGAAGATATCCGAATCCGAGGATCCAACAATCTGCTCGAGAGAGTTCTTCCACCAAACTTTGTGAAGATCACTGTCTGGTTGGTAACCCATCTCTTCTCTTTATTTCTGTCCTGTTGAAAGTTCAGAGCGAAACCCTAGGTCTGGGAGTTTCTCAACCCCCAGCGATCCGTTACTTCTGAACTACTCTGATAACCTAGTTCTTCTAAATTATGCTTTCAATCATTACCTAGTTTCCTTCAACTTAGTTTAGCTTTACTTTGAGTCAAAGCCAATTTCTGAAATATAAAAAAAAAAAAAGAAAAGAATTAATTTTAATTTTACTTCCACATACGCTTCTTTGTTCTTCGTTCTGCATCATTTTTGGTATCAGAGCTTTCATGCTGCATCATCCTCTCATCCTTATTTTGTCACCTACATGAGGAGGAGCACCTCATCCATTCAACATTTCTTAAAAAAAAGAGCCTCATCTCCTAAGATTATCTTATCTACTTTTCGAAAGCAGGAAGGCCCACTTCAAAGTTTATCTATGGAGACAACTTTATATATCTTACAAGTTTGAAATGCAAGAAGATTTAGGTGGAGTTAACACCAATTCAAAGAGGAGTCATGAGTGATGTGGCTGGATCGCTGACGTGGGGTGGGCAAATTGACATGGAGTCCCTATCAAATTCCACGCCGTATTTCCAACATGGACCCCTTCGCCGGGCCAAGCTCCCCCGGAACAGTGAGGTCGCCTGCCGAAGTTGACCTCCGTCCTCCACTAGGTCGGTCCCCGTCGGGTCGGGATGCCTATGCCGGAGCCTAGCGTAAGTCCCCACCCAAGGCGGGCACCTTAGGATCGGGCCCCGTGGTCAGGAGTCGAGCCTAAGTCTCCTCCACCTCGTGGAGCCCCTCCGAGGTCAAGTCCCCTGGGCTGGGCTGCGCCCCACACACCTCCATCAAGTCGAACTCACCTGAAGCCGAGTTTGGCTGGTCCGGAGTCGAGCTCAGCCCTCCTCCACCCAGCTGAGCCACCTTGAGGTGAAGCCCCTCGGAGTTGGGCCCCATCTCTCCAGCTCGGTTCCCAACTCGGGCAGAGGCACCAACCACCGAGGAAGAGGTGCCTACCCTCCAAGGATAATGGCAGGCCTCCTAAGGGTCATACAACAGTACTTGCCATGTCGTAATTAATACCCACAGCCATCACTCACACCAGAAGGGAAGGAAACTCACATCAAGGAACCATGCTCTCCACCAACCTGCCTACCACCAGGGCAAAGACCCAGCTAGAGGGTGCGAGTCTCGAGGGTGATGGCCCATCGATCAAGGTCCTACTAGGCTTCCAGGAACGGGGCCAGCCGAGGGAATGTCAGAGCACAAGGAAGCTTTCCCAGCCATCTGACAAGAAAGGCATCCCATCCACGGCACGATATCTTGTCGTGCACATCTGACAATGCGAGGAAATCCCGAGGCAAGCCAGAGTAAAAACCCAGCCAGAGTAAGCCAAGAAGTAAGTGAGCAAAGTAAAAGAAAAAAGAAGGAGAAATCCATTGGGACGGGCGAGAGAAAAAAGGAAAAAGGGCCACACAGGAGGACTCTTACACCTCGGCCATCACCACTCCTAGCCCGCTCTCACCTTCATACACACCATATTCACTCCTCCTAGCTGGGAGCTCATCCCGAGGGGCTCGACCAGGAGGATCTGTTCTCCTGGACCATCACTGACTTGACCGTCGGAGTGCCCCAATCGGAATCCCCGGTTCGGGTCACTGATGCTATTTCTTGCAGGTCCCGAGGCATAGAAGGCATCCCGAAGAGGTGAACGGGTGATCCTTGATGCCACCAATAGCTATGGGCCATGATGATCCAGGTGGCAACAGATTGGCGTGCCAGGAATGGGGCTGTGGGGTGCGAAGCAAAATGATTTCTGATCTAGTTCAAGCCCCACACGAATAGCTCATTGGGAGGATGGTGACCACTCGAGTGAGGGGCGCCTCCCCTAGTCATGCGGAAGAATCCCCTTCCCACGGGAACCCACACGGTCCGGGAATGGAACCATCGCTCTGGTTCAGCCACCTCCGCTAGAAGTCCAGCTAACTGCGCTCGCAAAGCATATGCACACTCTCACTACAGTAGTGCACCAACTCCAGCACCTGCATCGGTCCATGGCTACTCACCAACAGCCAGAGACCCATGCGGCCCTTGCCGCAGCACTGATGCAAAACGGATATGTGGAATGCGGAAGCAAATTAAAATTAATGTATATTTTTATTTTATTTTATTTTTATATATATTTTTGAAAGTTGGCTTTGACTCAAATGAAAGTTAAACTAAATTGAAAGAAACTATATAATAATTGAAATCACAATTCAAAGAAACTAGATTATCAGAGTAGTTCAGAAGTAAAGGATCGCTGGGGGTTGAGAAACTCCCAGACCTAGGGTTTCGCTCTGAACTTTCAACAGGATAGAAATAAAGAGAAGGGAAGGGTTATGTACCAGGCAGTGATCTTCACAGAGTTTGGTGGAAGGACTCTCTCGAGCAGATTGTTGGATCCTCGGATTCGGATATCTTCGTAATGGATCCTCCAATACTGGTCCTTTGGCAGAGTTGGCTTTTCCTGAACTCAGGATCTGGGAAAGAAGAAGAACAAGTTAAGGAACTAGATACTCAAAGAAAGGATTTACTAGATAAGAAGAACTTGAAAAATTGATATTGCTGAAATCCTGATTCTCTTGGATGTTGATCTGACTTCCTCTGGGATTTGCTCTGTATTCGAAGTAGCCGATCTGGACCTGGATGCTGGTGGTCGGCCTCTACTTGGAAGAGAGGGGCCGTGAGATGATGAGGTAGATTAGGGTTTGGATGATTGGTGGAATGAAGAAGATGATGGGCGGCTAGGGTTTGGAATTGAAGTGGCTAACCTAGGGTTTTGGTAGGGTTTGGAGATCTCACACCTCCTGAAGGTTTCTGTGGAACCCGGAATCACTCCCTCACGGAGCTCAACACTTGAATACAAGTGCAGAAGAGAGAAACACAAAGTTGCTCACAAAGAAATTGATTTCATTCATCATTAAATTCAAGAATTACATAGAGTTGAATATATAGACATAAAAAAGAAATAAAATTTTATACATTTCCCATGTGGGACTAATAGGACTAACCCATACTTTGGGCATCAAATTCTCTTACCAAGTCTCCTTCCATGAGTGGGCAGCCCAAAAACTCCAAGAAAACTTGAAAATCAGCTGCAAATGGCATGTTATGGGGGTGTCTCTTAGTATCTCTCCATGAATCAAGGATTTTCCCTTCATGGTTTGGCTCATTTGGACACCTCCTAGTCTTGCTCCACAAGTTTAGGCTTCTTCCTTTCATGGCTTTGGCACTTTTGGAATCTTTTGGGAACCTCCTTGAATTCCTCCCCAAGACATGCTCTCTTCCCTTTTATAACTTGGATTTTTATGGAACATTGTGGGGCACCTCCTTGATCCTCTCTTCAAGAAAAATTCTTGCCATCCTGGCTTGGGTTTATCTAGAAAGAAATTGGCTCCTCCTTCGATTGAGGTATCTTGATGGATTTCTCTCCCAAGTGGTGAAAGAAAAAAAAAGGAACTTACTTCTTGTGGTGTAGGGACCAAAGACACTGGATGGAGATGTGGCGCCTCCTGGACTCTGGCGTGTGGCTGGGAGTGTGGCGCCCACTTGCTTGGGCCTAGAAGAAAAAATGTGGCACCCTGGACCTTGACTTGACTGAAAAAAAAGTGGCACCAACCTGGAGAAAACCTAGACCACTACTAGGACTTGTACTGAGTCAGAATGACTCAACAAAATTTAAATTGTAGGGAAATACAGACTCAAGACTAAAATTGAGTTGACCAAGTGATGCGGCACGCATATGATTAATGTTTTGAATATGGTGTTTGTAGAGCAATGAAACCTAATTACACTTAGCATTGTACTCATCTTAATAAGATTTAAGGATTACATGAAAAGGGACTATTACATGATTAGACACAACTCTAAAAATAAGAAGGAAGAAGATCTAGACAATAGGGGCTAATGATTGAGGACTTACCTTGATGAGTTTTCCAACCTTCCTATGATTCAAAACTTGAAACTACTGATGCTCTGGACTGGAGAACTTGGATAACAGTGATCAGAACCCTGGACTTGTGCTTCAGCTTGTTGGTTCATTGTCAAGGGGAACCTTGTTCACAACTCAAGGACTTCGAAGGACCATACAATGAAGATCAAAGTTAAGGTTGAAGGATGCAAACATAAAGAAGGGATGGAAGAACTTGTGAACAAAGAAAAGATAGTTGAGAAGATCTGGCCGACTCCAATGCCTTTGCCTTGAGCATGGATGATGAATTTCTAGGGAAGAGAGTGGCTTTGGGCGTGGAAGAAGAAGATAGGAAAAATTTCACACATAAAACTCAAGACAACTTCACTTCAAACTTCATTCATTTCCAAAATCAATCTCTTTTACAATGGGCATCCAATGCTTTTAATAGCCTCACAAAGCTAGCTTTTGAAATTTAAAAACTTCCCAAATCGAGGAGGATTACAAGGGGGGTTGGAGGATTTGGTGGAGAGTTTGGAGGGATGTGGGCGGGGTTGGAGAATTTGGTGGAGGACTTTGAGGGATGTGGCCAACCTCCTTGAATTTTAATCTCCCTTATTGGCGCCCAAAGGGTGATGAGGTGGCTGGTGAAGTGGCACCTGATGACGTGGCATGGTGTGGTGGTCTTCTACTTGGATAAGAATGACATGTGGCGCCCAGTGGTCCTAGTTGATGGTCCTTTTCTCTTGCTTGGTTGATGTGTCTTCTCTTCTTCATGTGGTCAAATTCTGGGGTCTAGAATTTGAGTCTTGTTGCTGGCTTTCATGGCTTTAAGACTTGATTAAACTTAACTCAACTGAATTAGACTTAACTCAACTGAACTGACTTGACTGACCTAGACTTTAAAACTTGAAATGGACTTACAGGAAATGAAATTTTAAAAGTAATTACAGGACTCAATAAACACTCTTGATTTGGAACTCAAAAGTAATTACATGACTCTTGAAAAAGAAATGACTCTTGAAAATAAAATATTTTTGAACTAAAGGATACAAGGTAACCTAATTATCTTCGATCCAAATTGGGATAAGGCTAACCTTATTGGAGTGAAGTTTCTTTCGGCTTCTGGTGTCCACACCAATTCTCCTGGGGTGGGCAGAACTCGACCCAGTCGAGTATGGTTCAGTTTTGCCCTGGTAATGCTCGAACAAGTCTGGGTTAAGTCTTTGCAGGTCCTCTCGAGTAATCCAAGAGTTGTCGGACTCAGGTCGACCTTGCCATTGAACCAGGTATCGCTGATAGTCCTTATTCCTGGAAGTAATAATCTTGTCATCCAGGATTCTCTCAATCCTCTCTCTCTGCTCAGGTAAGGTTGGTGGTGGACACTCGGAAATATGTTCACTCTCAATGAAAGTTTCTGGCTCAAAAGGCTCACTAGGTATTAGTAGTGGTTCTTTGTATTCTACTAGGTCTAAAATATTGAAGGTTGTACTAATACCCATATCAGGTGGAAGTTCCAAAATATATGCATTAGGCCCTATTTTCTTTAAGATCTTAAAAGGTCCCGCTCCACGGGCATGCAGCTTCTTTATGGTTCCAGAGGAGAACCGTTCAGGGTTGAGGCTAATCATTGCATAATCCCCTTCACAGAATTCTTTAGCCCTCTTATGTGAGTCAGCTAAGTGTTTATAAGTTTCATTGCTCAGGTTGATCTTATTACTAATTTCTTTATATAGATTTATGACATGCTGTGCAAAAGACTCAGCAGACTCAGAAACTTATACAAGCACTTATGAAATGCAGACTGAACTAGGCATCCTTATTGAGAGGAATTTTATTGGACTCTCTAGGGCCTAAACCTAACAGATTAATGACTCTCTAGGTTTGACCCTGGTCTGGCATGCACATGAGAATTTACCATGGGTTCCTAGCAAATGCCATAAGGTTTTCCAAAAGTATGTAGCAAAAGGAATATGCCTTAAAAGCTCATGCATCCTAGTAATCTCATCAAAATGAAACTTAATGGCTCTAAAATTATGATAGGAATCCGAGACTTGGGGTAATTTAGGAGAATCTTGAAACAGACCTTGGTTACTCATGATGACCTTAAGATTAGAATTTTGATCTACAGGCGGGATGCTTCCAGGTAGTTGAAGGTCATCAGGAAAGTCTTCTAAAATAATGATTAGGTTCTTCTCAGGTACCTGAAGGAGTTCTTGTGTCGAAGCTAAAGTATTGGGTTCTTCTTGAGGGCATTGTCTTACGGGAACCAAGTCCTCACTAAATTTTGGTTGTTCTGATGTTTCAGGACTAGGCTCAATAATCTTTTCTTTACCAAAAGTTTCCTCAGGTAAGGTATTAAAGTTGTTCTCTTCACAGTCTTCCCCTTCATATTCATCTATTAAACTTATGTTAGTCTCATACACATATTTACTAGGTTCAGACTTGCCTTCTTCCTTTCCTAGCCCTTCAGTTTGAGGATACCCTAAGTCTTGAGTATTCATGAACTCAACTTGTACTTCAGGGTTCTTACTCCTATCATTCATATGAGCTAATGGGAAAGTAGGAGTTGGTTGGTCTAAGGAAAATTGTTTAGCCAGCATTTGGTTCAATTGGGCCATTAGATCATTTAGGCCTTTCAACATGGTTTCAAGATTTGGGTCCATGGCTACACTGGACTGGGCTTGGAATGGTGAATATGGTGTCCCTGCTCTACTTGTCATACATACAAATGGACTCAAGCTCGAGCTAAGGTTTCCTAGACCTAGAGCACAAATTAGAGGTCTAATTAAGTGAACCAACTAGCTAGTAGTACTTATGGGACTTAGCCAGGTAGGTGATGGGGAGTGAAGGTCCCTGATTGCCAACCTTAGACACCAATCTGAGATTGGCCAGGTAGGCGGACCAAATCACAAGCCCTGATGCACCAATCCTAGACACCAAGCTAGTAAGCACACACCAATTAGCTGACACAGTTAACTTGACCCTAACCTGAACCTAATTTGTTGGTGTCCCTAACCCACTAGGGAAATTAACGTTCTACTCAATTTTAATTAATGGGCTGGGATCGATATGCTGGTTTGTGATTTTTGGGCTAGGGACAGGTGTTGAAATCCTGACCCTATGTCAAATTGATGCCCTTAATTTGATTTCTCATGAGAT
The DNA here is from genome assembly GCA_021397845.1 of Areca catechu. Taxonomy (NCBI): domain Eukaryota; kingdom Viridiplantae; phylum Streptophyta; class Magnoliopsida; order Arecales; family Arecaceae; genus Areca; species Areca catechu. The sequence continues at coordinate 109,985,317 of CM038051.1, read as the reverse complement.
GAATGAAATGCAAAGGTGCTGCAGAAGTGTGTTGCAGTTTGAAAGTGGTGTGGAAAATGTGATGAAAAAAAATGTCCAAGAATTCTGAAAAATTCACAGAGGATTCCTAAATTATATGTTTCAATGCAGGTGAAAGGAATTTTAAAAATAAAATCTGTACTACTCTAAGCAGATCCTACAATTGAAGATAAATAAAAAGGACAGAACAGAACCCTAATGACAGTGTCGAACTGCAGAAATTTTAATTTTTTTTATAATTTTTTCCTAATGACGAAATTTAATATGGTAATAACTGACTTAAAAAGGAACAATAAAAAAATATTTTAATAAAAAATTAGTGACTTTTCTTTAGAGCTGCAGATGGATTACAGTAAATAGATGCAAATTTTCAGAAAACAGAACCTAATCAAACAAGTGCAATGGCTTACCCAAACTTCAATCTAAAAAACTCACGTCCGGCCAGGGGCTCATTTTTCCCATGGGTCGTGATAGTGTACTAGAGTAAACCCGCTCAAGAGACGTAAATTTTTGATCTTGCTTGGATTTAAAGAAAACTATTCTACCCTAATGCAACCATGCTCTGATACCAATTTGATGCGGCACGCATATGATTAATGTTTTGAATATGGTGTTTGTAGAGCAATGAAACCTAATTACACTTAGCATTGTACTCATCTTAATAAGATTTAAGGATTACATGAAAAGGGACTATTACATGATTAGACACAACTCTAAAAACAAGAAGGAAGAAGATCTAGACAATAGGGGCTAATGATTGAGGACTTACCTTGATGAGTTTTCCAACCTTCCTATGATTCAAAACTTGAAACTACTGATGCTCTGGACTGGAGAACTTGGATAACAGTGATCAGAACCCTGGACTTGGGCTTCAGCTTATTGGTTCATTGTCAAGGGGAACCCTGTTCACAACTCAAGGACTTCAAAGGACCCTACAATGAAGATCAAAGTTAAGGTTGAAGAATGCAAACATAAAGAAGGGATGGGAGAACTTGTGAACAAAGAAAAGATAGTTGAGAAGATCTGGCCGACTCCAATGCCTTTGCCTTGAGCTTGGATGATGAATTTCTAGGGAAGAGAGTGGCTTTGGGCATGGAAGAAGAAGATAGGAAAAATTTCACACATAAAACTCAAGACAACTTCACTTCAAACTTCATTCATTTCCAAAATCAATCTCTTTTACAATGGGCGTCCAAGGCTTTTAATAGCCTCACAAAGCTAGCTTTTGAAATTTAAAAACTCCCCAAATCGAGGAGGATTACAAGGGGGTTGGAGGATTTGGTGGAGAGTTTGGAGGGATGTGGGGGGGTTGGAGGATTTGGTGGAGGACTTGGAGGGATGTGGCCAACCTCCTTGAATTTGAATCTCCCTTGTTGGCGCCCAAAGGGTGATGAGGTGGCTGGTGAAGTGGCACCTGATGACATGCCATGGTGTGGTGGTCTTCTACTTGGATAAGAATGACATGTGGTGCCCAGTGATCCTAGTTGATGGTCCTTTTCTCTTGCTTGGTTGATGTGTCTTCTCTTCTTCATGTGGTCAAATTCTGGGGTCTAGAATTTGAGTCTTGTTGCTGGCTTTCATGGCTTTAAGACTTGATTAGACTTAACTCAACTGAATTCGACTTAACTCAACTGAACTGACTTGACTGACCTAGACTTTAAAACTTGAAATGGACTTATAGGAAATGAAATTTTAAAAGTAATTACAGGACTCAATAAACACTCTTGATTTGAAACTCAAAATTAATTACAGGACTCTTGAAAAGGAAATGACTCTTGAAAATAAAATATTTTTGAACTAAAGGATACAAGGTAACCTTATTATCTTCGATCCAAATTGGGATAAGGCTAACCTTGTTGGAGTGAAGTTTCTTTCGGCTTCTGGTGTCCACACCACCAAGTCAACCCTTATTACAAAACCAGAAAATCCTAATTCTTCAGGCAAGGTCAATCAGAGATCCAGATGGAGCCCTGAAGTCTTCTTCTGAGTCTGGTGCCCGCACCAATTCTCCCGGGGTGGGAGGAACTCGACCCTGTCGAGTATGGATCAAGCTGGCTCTAGTATCTCTCCAAGAGGTCTAGGTCCAATTCTTGTAATTCTTCTCAGGAGATCCAAGAGTCATCAGAATCTGGCCTTCCTTGCTAGCGGACCAGGTATCTTTGGTATCCTCGATTATGAGTAGAGATAACGTGATCAACCAGGATATTTTTAATCTGCTCTTTCCTCACAGGCCAGTTTGTTGGTGGACACACAGGGTCGGGATCACTCTCAATAACATGATTAGGTTTCAAAGGCTTACTAGGAATCACAGCTGGCTCCCTATACTCTACTAAGTCTGTAATGTTGAAAGTAGAGCTATTGCCTAGTTCTGGAGGCAACTCGAGCACATAGGCATTGGATCCTACTCTCTTCACTACTCTAAATGGTTCAGCTCCTTTAGCATGTAACTTTTTAACGGTTCCAGGAAAAAATCGCTCAGGCCTTAACCTCATCATTACATTGTCTCTCTCAACAAAAGTTTTGACTCGTCTTTGAGAATCAGCAAACTTCTTATAAGTTTTATTACTTAAAGTTATTTTTGCATGAATTTCTTTATGCAAGTCCTTTACATGCTATGCAAGTGAATCAAGAGACTTGTGTGTGTGGGCTAATAGTGAAATCAGATCAAGTGGTGTGTGAGGCTTGTATCCATGAACAATTTCAAAGGGACTCTAGCCTATAGACCTATTGATCGAAACATTGAATGCAATTTCAGCCCTGGACAAAATATAAATCCCAATTCCTGGTGCTCTCAATCAAACCAAAATCTGAGCCAAAGCCTAGTAAAGGGTCAAGAAAAACTAAACTAGACTGACGACGCATTCCTAAAGAATTGACTTTATTCCAAAGAAACCCTAGGTCTAAACCTAACAAACTAAGGCTCTCTAGGTTTGACCTTGGGTCGGAGGAGGGCATGCAGAGCATGAAAACTTATTATGGATGCCTAGTAGGTGCCATAATGGTGCGGGCACCAGACTCAGAAGAAGACTTCAGAGCTCCATCTGGATCTCTGATTGACCTTGCCCGAAGAATTAGGGTTTTCTGGTTTGTAATAAGGGTTGACTTGATCAACTCAATTTTAGCTTGAGTCTGTATTCCCTACAGTTTATTTTATTGAGTCATGTTGACTTAGAAGTGGTATAGGACTTCAACCTGGGGTGTCACATTTTTTCCCAAGGCCAAGCAAGTGGGTGCCACACTCCCAGCCACACTCCCAGCCATACGCCTGAGTCCAGGGGGCACCACATCTCCATCCAGCAGGCTTTGGTCCCCACACCACAGATAGCAGCTCCCCTCTTTCATGCGCCCTAATCATTCCAACTAAAGCCAGATATAAAAGGCAACAAATTTTCTCTTGGAGGGCAAGGTTAAGAGGCACCCAAACACTTCTAGATAAGGCCAAGCATAGAAGGAAAAAAATATTTTCTTGGAGGTCAAGACAAGGAGGCGCCACCCACTTTCTTTTTTGAAGCTTCAATCAACTTTGGAATTAATTGGCCGGCCATATGAGTAGGGATTGAAATTCTAATTTGAAGATCCCCTCCTTTAGTCCCACATGGGAAGATGTAAAACCCTACTCTCTTGTAATGGCCTATAAATTAAACCCCATGTAAGTTTGAAAAGAATGAGATGAATGAAACCAAATTTTCTTGTGAGCAAACTTTGTGTTTTCTCTCTTCCGCACTTGCATCCAGGTGTTGAGCTCCATGAGGGAGTAAATCCGGGTTCCCCAGGAACCTTGAGGAGGTGTGAGATCTCCAAAACCCAAACCCTAGGTTAGCCACTTCTACTCCAAACCCAGCCGCCCACCATCCACTTCAATCCACCAAACCCTAGCCTATCCCACCTCCCATGGCCTCTCTCTCCAAGTCCAGGCCGACCACCAGCATTCAGCTAAAGTCCGGATACATCAGATCCAAAGCTCTTTCCAGAGGAAGTCGAATCAGCCTTCAAGAGAATCCGGATCTCAGCGACATCAGCCTTCAAGTTCTTCAAACTGGTAAATCCTTCCCTGAGTCTCTGAATCCATCACTTGTTTTTCTTCTTCCCAGATCTTGAGTCCAGGAGAAGCCGACCCAGCCACGAGACCAGTATTGGAGGATCCATTGCGAAGATAGCCGAATCCGAGGATCCAACAATCTGCTCGAGAGAGTTCTTCCACCCAAATTCTGTGAGATCACTGTCTGGTTGGTAAACCATCTCTCCTCTTTATTTCTGTCCTGTTGAAAGTTCAGAGCGAAACCCTAGGTCTGGAAGTTTCTCAACCCCCAGCGATCCGTTACTTCTGAACTACTCTGATAACTTAGCTTCTTCTAAATTGTGCTTTCGATCCTTACCTAGTTTCCTTCAACTTAGTTTAACTTTACTTTGAGTCAAAGCCAATTTCTGAAATATAAAAAATAAAAAAAAAGAATTAATCTTAATTTTACTTCCGCATACGCTTCTTTGTTCTTTGTTCGGCATCACATAAGGTCTTCCAGAAGCAGGTGGCAAACCTAATAGGTTCTAAGGAGTCTTGCAACCTAGAGATCTCAGTAAAGTGTAATCCCATAGCTCTAGAAACATGAGAAGATTCAGGGAAGGGTAGGAAATAAGAATCAGAGTTTTGAGGTGGCTTATCGGAAACAAGAAACAAACCTTGATTATTCAGGACGACCTTAAAATGAGGACATTGTTCTATAGGTGCACTCATCCAAACCTCATCATTTGCTCTAGGAGGGTCTACAAGTGCAAGTTCTAGGATAGGCTGGGTGCTCCTAGAAGGTGGAAGGTTATTAGGAAGGTCTTTGGAATGTTTATCTAGAAAGTCCTCTAAGCTACTGTCTTTTTCTTGCTCTTGGACCTTCTCAATGGGCAATTCTTGTGAACCCCTTCCTTCTTCGCACTTCTCTACCAGATTTGACTCAAGGGTGTCTTCTTTGGATTTCTCAATGAGTTCAGGGGTATTCTCACTTAAAATTTCATTTGGTGTAATTTCCTCTTCCTGAACTTCCTCAAAAGGGTCTTCTCTTTGGGTTAGCTCCTGAATTCCTTGAGTGGCAGGGGTCCTCTCAATTACCCAATTAGGTAGGAGTTGGTTAATTGAATTATTGGGAGAGATATCATCAAATTCTTCTTCTTCATATTCATCTATCAAACTTTTGTCAGGCTCATATATTTCTTCCTCAATCTCACTGAAAGGTTCTAATCTATTCTCCTTTGATTCCTCTTTAAGTACGGCTCTGGTTGGGTCAACTAATTTTGGGATGGCCATGCCTAACTCCTTCTCAGTGTTATCCTTCTGGTCAAGAGGTGACACAAGTGGGAATTGACAAACAAAAGTCTGGTTCACTTCGGATGTCGGATCAATCAGAACTTGACTCAAGTTGGTAGAGGTTGGCTTTAAGTCCAAAGTACTTGATTGGTTATATCTTAATGACCACTCATAGTCTTGGGCTTCTTGGTAGGCTCGGTCTAACTTATTGGTCTTTTCAATGCATAGCTTCCTATAAATGTCTGGGTGTAACCCAACCCTAAACCTCGATGTGATCTGAGCTTCGGTCTCAATGGTATTGCATTTCATATCATACCACTGGAAGTCCTCAATATATTTAGACACAGGCCTATTACCTTGTCGCAATTGGCACTATTGGTCTAAAAGTTTTTTCTCATAGGATCTACCTAGGTACCTATCTCTCAACTTACTTCTCATATCTCTCCAAGTATATATTTCCTCTTTTCTTTGATAACACTCACGCTCAATAGCATACCAATGCGACCTAGCATGTTTTGTGAACTTGGTTTTGGCCAACCTAACTTGTCCTAATTCCGATATGTTAGTGCACTCAAAATACTGATCCATTTATTCTTCCCACTTAATATATGTCTCTTGTCTTCCATCAAAAGTGGGTGCATAAGGTTCGGTGTTCCTAACGGGTCCCTTCTCTGAGTCAACCAAGTATGGGTATAGGCTCCTAGGGCTAGACTCAGGGGCAAGATCATGGTCATAGGCTCTTAGATCAAACCTCCAATGATTAGGTTCAGGATCCCTGTATAATGGTCTCCTAGGCTCTGGGTGTGGGTGAGGTTGGGGTCTACCAAATTCTGAGTCAGGGGTCCAATTTCGGTGCCTAGGCTCCTCAAGTACCTGGGCTCGGTCTCTAAACTGGGCAACAGTATCAGTCATATCCTGACTCAATTTGGTCATACTTTCGGTAAGAGTTCTAATCATGGCCTCTAAATCAGGCTGGGTTTGACCAGGTTGGTAGGGTAGTCCGTTCCGGGTGGACATGATGATGCAAGCACACACACCAAATAAGACTCGACTGAAACGACTACGGGCTAACTAGACCTAGAGCTCAAACTAGATGCCCAATCAGAGTGGCAAGCTAGCCTGTAGTAACTCGGGACTCAGCCAGGCAGGTGTAAGGGGAGTGTTCGGTCCCTAATTGCCAGTCCTAGACACCAATCAGTGATTGGCCAGGTAGGCGGACCAGCACACAAGCCCTTCAGAACGTAGTCCCTGAATCACCGTTCTAGACATTGAGTACAAAGAACACACAGTGTAACCAAACAAAATGACTAAACCAAAGGCTGGACCAGACCAGTTGGTGTTCCTAGCCCACTAGAGCAAATTAAGTCTAATAAATTTTAAAATTAGGCTTAGGATCGAATGAATGGATGGTAGTTTTGGGCTAAGGAGAGGTTATCAACTCCTCCCCTTATCTTAGATGCTCAATTGGCCTTAAGATCAATTAGGAGATGATCACTCAAAAAAAAATTGAATTGCAGAAACACAGAAACAGAATTGCTATAATTTAACTCTCAGAAATTTCATAGAAACCAATAAATTACAGTAAAATTATGTAAAATAGTTTCAATTATACTGGTTCCAGCAAAATAAAAATCACATAATTTGGAGTTACCTACAATGGGATAAGACTAATTCCTTTTTTCCACCAAATGGAGAGATATCACTGCTAGGTAACAAGAGCCTTCCCTAATTGTTGCGGGCACCAGACTCAAAAGAAGACTTCAGGGCTCCATCTGGATCTCTGATTGACCTTGCCCAAAGAATTAGGGTTTTCTAGTTTTGTAATAAGGGTTGACTTGGTCAACTCAATTTTAGTCTTGAGTCTGTATTTCCCTGCAATTTAAATTTTGTTGAGTCATGCTGACTCAATACAAGTCCTAGTAGTGGTCTAGGTCTTCTCCAGGTTGGTGCCACATTTTTTCTTCCAGGCCCAAGCAAGTGGGCGCCACACTCCCAGCCACATGCCAGAGTCCAGGAGGCGCCACATCTCCATCCAGTGTCTTTGGTCCCTACACCACAAGAAGTAAGTTCCTTTTTTTTTCTTGCACCACTTGGGAGAGAAATCCATCAAGATACCTTAATCCAAGGAGGAGCCAATTTCTTTCCAGATAAACCTAAGCCAGGATGGCAAGAATTTTTCTTGAAGAGCGGATCAAGGAGGTTCCCCATAATGTTCCATAAAAATCCAAGTTATAAAAGGGAAGAGAGCATGTCTTGGGAGGAATTCAAGGAGGTTCCCAAAAGTTTCCAAAAGTGCCAAAGCCATGAAAGGAAGAAGCCTAAACTTGTGGAGCAAGACTAGGAGGTGTCCAAATGAGCCAAACCATGAAGGAAAATCTTTTATTCATGGAGAGATACTAGGAGACACCCCCATAACCTGCCATTTGGAGCTTATTTTCAAGTATTCTTGGAGTTTTTGGGCTGCCCACTCATGGAAGGAGTCTTGGGAAGAGAATTTGATGCCTAAAGTATGGGTTAGTCCTATTAGTCTCACATGGGAAATGTATAAAATTTTATTTCTTTGTTATGTCTATATATTCAATTCTATGTAACTCTTGAATTTAATGATGAATGAAATCAATTTCTTTATGAGCAACTTTGTGTTTCTCTCTTCCGCACTTGTATTCAAGTGTTAAGCACTATGAGGGAGTGATTCCGGGTTCCACAAGAACCTTGAGGAGGTGTGAGATCTCCAAACCCTACCAAAACCCTAGGTTAGCCACTTCAATTCCAAACCCTAGCCGCCCATCATCTTCTTCGTTCCACCAATCATCCAAACCCTAATCTACCTCATCATCTCACGGCCCCTCTCTTCCAAGTAGAGGCCGACCACTAGCATCCAGGTCCAGATCAGCTACTTCAAATACAGAGCAAATCCCAGAGGAAGTCAGATCGGCATCCAGGAGAATCAGGATTTCAGCAACATCAATTTTTCAAGTTCTTCTTATCTGGTAAATCCTTTCTTTGAGTATCTTGTTCCTTAACTTGTTCTTCTTCTTTCCCAGATCCTGAGTTCAGGAGAAGCCAACTCTACCAAAGGACCAGTATTGGAGGATCCATTGCGAAGATATCCGAATCCGAGGATCCAACAATCTGCTCGAGAGAGTCCTTCCACCAAACACTGTGAAGATCACTACCTGGTACATAACCCTTCCCTTCTCTTTATTTCTATCCTGTTGAAAGTTCAGAGTGAAATCCTAGGTCTGGGAGTTTCTCAACCCCAAGTGATCCTTTACTTCTGAACTACTCTGATAATCTAGTTTCTTTGAATTGTGCTTTCAATTATTATATAGTTTCTTTCAATTTAGTTTAACTTTCATTTGAGTCAAAGCCGACTTCCGAAAATATATAAAAATAAAAAATAAAAATAAAAATATACATTAATTTTAATTTGCTTCCACATTCCACATATCCGTTCTGTATCAATTTTGGTATCAGAGCTTTCGTTCTGCATCATTTTGGTATCAGAGCTTTCGTTCTGCATCAAGCACCCCACGATAGCCAGCATTCCTTCCATGGAAGGCCTTTACAGCCGTGGGCCGTTACTGACTCCCGGGGTAGTCGTCAAACCCCGGTGAAGAGACGGTGGGCCGGGTCCACCAACGGGGAAAGCTACTCACCATACCTTGACTGTGGGGCATCTAAACCCCACCAAGGCAGAAAGGGCAAAGCCCTTCGTCAATGGCACCATGCACCTATGTCACCTTCTCTGCCTCTCTCATCAAAGAGGTCGATGGATGAAGCCATCAGGCACATGGTGGAGAAGTGCCTGGAGAAACATGACCGCAAGCTGGCAGAGTTATCCCACCAGTTTGCAAACTTGCCTAGCACCGCTAGCGAGCAAGTGGGCTACGACGCCCGTCCTCCATTCTCTCGAGAGATCCAAGCAGAGCTGATTCCCCATCGGTTCTGCATGCCACAGGTGGATCCTTATGACGGGACCACCGACCCCCTAGACCACCTAGAAAGTTATCGGGCCCTCATAAGGGTCCAGGGGGTCACTGACACTCTTTTATGTGTCACCTTTCATGCTACTCTCCAGAAGGCGGCTCGAGTGTGGTTTGCCCGCCTTGAGCCAAAAAGCATCAACTCCTTTGTCCAGCTGGGGCAGAGGTTCGTGGATCACTTCGATGCATGTCAAAAGATGCCACGAGAGGCAGACAGCCTCTTCTCCATCAGGCAGCAGGACCGCAAGTCGCTGCGGGATTATGTGGCTCGCTTCAAGGCTGTCGCACTAGAGATCTACAACTTGGAGGAGCCGGTCACAATGCTGGCTCTAAAGTGAGGGCTCAGGACTTCTCGCTTGACCTACTCACTCGACAAGAAGCCCCCGAAGACTAACTCCGAGCTCCTCTCCCGAGCTCAGAAATACATCCGTGTCGAGGAGATGGATCGTATGAGGCGGGAGCTCGACAGGAAGCCGCTGAAGAAGCCAACACCCGTCGAGATGCCTGGGACACGAAGGCCGGGACCGCTAGCTCAGAGCTCCCGGCCAGGACCAAGGCCAAGAGGCGCCCCCACCTCTGAGGGGAACTTCACTCCCCTCCTCGCCCCGAGAATGAAGATCCTTATGAAGATCGAAGGCGAGACCTACCTGAGGTTCCCACCGCCATTGAAGCCATCTTCTGGCCATGACAAGAGGAAGTACTGCCATTTCCACCGCGACCATGGCCACGACACCGAGGAATGCCGCAATCTCAAGTGGGAGATCAAAGAGCTCATCAAGAGGGGCTACCTCAGAAGATATGTGAGGGGCATACCCCAGGCGGAATCTCAATTGCTCGTCGCCCTCCTACTAGTCCCGGCGATCGACAATCGCCTTACTGAAAAACTGGTGGGGATGATATGCTGGGGAGCCGAGCACGCGCCCAAGAGGGCTCGGGGGGTGGGGCATCCTGAGGTTGTACTCCTCTTTATGAGGGAAGTGGAGGACAGGGGGAAAAATGTAAATAATGATGCCATGGTCATCGAGATGATGATCGCGAAGCATCCTGTAAAATGCATCATGGTAGATAGTAGAAGCTCCATGGATATGCTTTTCTACGATGCTTTCTCCAGGATGAACCTTTCTTCTGTTCAACTCAAGCCTGTATACATCCCCCTCATTGGTTTCACAAGAGACTCTATAAGGGTGGAGGGAGAAATTACTCTCCTAGTCACTGCTGGGACCCCGTCTCGATAGAGTACCATCATGATAATGTTCATGGTTGTCAGGCTTCCTTTAGCCTACAATACGATTTTCGGCCAACCTGGACTCAACCTCCTCGATGTTGTTGTCTCTACCAAGAGATTACTTGTGCAATTCCTAACCCCTTGTGGTATTGGGGAGATGAGGGGCACACCCTAACTAGTGTAGCACTACTTCCAAACTCTCCCCAGAGCTCGGGCACCCGAGGAGGACTCCAAGGCAGACGAGCTCGACTAGAGGATTCAGGATCCCAGAGGAGGAGACATTGCAAAGACAGTGTGAATCAGAGACCAGCTGCCTGAGAAGGAGAAGGCTCTACTATTGGAGTTCCTGTGGGCGAATGCAGATGTGTTCGCTTGGACAGCGACGGACATACCAGGTATTCCCCCTGAAATCATCACTTACAAGCTCAACATCGATCCGAAGCATAGGCTGGTTTGGTAGAAGAAGAGAAGCTTTGCCCCAGAAAGGCAGGCGGCCATCAACGAAGAAGTGGAGAAACTCTTAGCTGCTAGCTTCGTCCGAGAGGTACAATACCCGAGCTGGATGGCGAACGTGGTGATGGTGAAGAAGAATAATGACAAGTGGAGGATCTGTGTAGACTACACTGACCTCAACAAGGCATACTCAAAGGATAGCTTTCCTCTACCAAGGATAGATCAGTTAGTGGATGCCACCTCAAGGCACAGGCTGCTCTCCTTCATGGATGCATTCTCTGGGTATAATCAGATCCGGATGCACCTGGGGGACGAAGAGCACACTACCTTCATCACTGACCGAGGAACATCTTGCTACCGGATGATGTCCTTTGGCCTGAAGAATGCTGGGGCCATGTACCAGCATCTGGTCAACAAGGTCTTCAGGGACCAGATCGGCCGGATCATGCAAGTGTACGTGGACGACATGCTCGTTATGAGCAAGCCGAGCTCAGACCACGTCGCCGACCTCGCCAAAGCCTTTCACAATCTCTGGAAGCACCAAATGAAGCTCAATCTGGCAAAATGTACCTTCGGGGTGGCGACCGGGAAGTTCCTCAGTTTCATGGTCACCCAGAAAAAAAAAATTAAAAAAAATAAGAAACAAGAAAAAAAGGAGGTATCAGAGCCAATAGAGGACTAGGATTTGCTTCATCCTCAAACGTGTCGGAGTCGAGTTATTCGTGCTGCAGGAGAATGACAGGGGACCCGAAACCCACTCGGGTTTTCTTTTTATTATTTTTAGATTTTTATATTTTATAGTTTAAAAATACTTATCCCAACTATTCCTCTTATTCTCGTTATCCTTACCTTATCCCGATGTTATTCCCAACTTATTTCAGATCTATTCCTATCTTCTTCACCCTCTAGGAAATCACAGAGTTCATTTTTCTGATTTTTTTTGCCCCATCGGTCCTCGATTCGCCATGCTCGACCCCCGGCCACCCCCGCCGGACTGCCACCGATGCTCACCGGCCCCCGCCCTCGCCGGAGAAGCCGCCACCGCCGCCCACGCCCATAGGAAGACAAACTGACATGGGAGGCGTCCGTCCGCCCACCTGCGGCCATGCCGCCCTGCGCCGTCGCCGGTCTGCTGCCCGCCGCCATTCCTGCCGGCCCCCGCTCGACCGTCGGGGGTTCTGCCCCAACCTACGCCCGTGAGAAGACGAACGGATACGGGAGGTGTCCATCCGCCCCATGCATCCATGTGACGCCGCCGCCGTGCCGCCCCACCACCACCCACTGGGCCGGCCGCCGGAGATCCCCCCTGTGGCTCGGCCAAGAGAAGCTTTGGCATGCTTCTCAAAGCACCCCAAGGAAAGGCTATTCTGCACGATTTTTTGGAGCTGCACAATTTTCAGAGCAGCATGATTTTCAGGGTCACAAGATTTCCAGAGTAGAGGGAGATTTCAAAATTCAAATAACAGGAATTTATTTGGTGTTTTTTCATGATTGTAATGTGGGTTTAAAATGGAAATTTGAGATTTGGGTTTTGAATTTGAATTCAAATCATTTTGAATTTGAATTCAAATCTATGGAGGATTTCAGGGAATTTTATTTTTGAATTTCAAAAGGGATATGGTCATCTATAAATACCCATAATTCTCTTGTAATAAACTAGTTAAAAAAATGAATTTTTGAGATTTCTTTTCCACTTGTTTGTGGTTCTGGGCTGAGGCCCATTACCTTCGTCCTTCGGGCCGTCGAGGGGTGTGAGGCCCCAACTTGCCTTCGTCCTTTGGGACATCGAGGGGTGTGAGGCCCCAGGTATCTCCATTCTCTCTCCCACCTTCATGTCATTCTCTGCATCCCCTCGTGACCTTAAGATCCATCCTAGCACCTCCAAGTATCGAGGAGGGCGTAATGCCTTAGAGATGGATGGTCTCTTCATTAGGATGAGTCCCAAGGATCATGAGTCCAGTCCCCAGTCTCCCATCCCCATCTTTCCTTCGCCACATTCGCCAAGAAAATTTGAAAACCAAAAGAGTCCAGCCATTTTAGTAATTCTCAGGATTGTTCTATCCTAGTCTCGGGAGGCTTCTTAGCCCTCCCATGATTTTTGGTTTACTATATGTCTTTCCCTTTTCCAGATAACCCGGAGAATGTCCAAGCGATACTTGATATGGAGCATCTGACATCGAAGAAGCAAGCCCAATGCCTGACTGGGCGGGTTGCAGCTTTAAGCCTGTTCATCTCAAGGTCAGCCGACCGCTGCCTCCCCTTCTTTAAGACGTTGCGCATGATGCATGACTTCACCTAGACCGAAGAGTGCAAGATGGCCTTTGAAGAGCTGAAAGAGTTCCTGGCCTCTCCACCTCTCCTAACCAGACCAAAAGAAGGGGAAGAGCTCCTACTCTACCTAGAGGTCACACCCAAGGCCGTCAGCTTGTTTCTCATCCATATAGTTCAGGATGGATCCCAAAAGCTGGTGTACTATACCAGCAAAATCCTCCACGATGCGGAGATCAGGTATACTCATTCTAAGAAACTCATTTTCATACTAATCATGTCTACTAAGCATCTCAGGCCCTATTTTCAAGCGCATCCCATCATGGTTATGACCGATCAGCCACTAAGGACCATACTAGGCCATCCCAAAACCTCCAAGAGACTGGCTAAATGGTCCCTGACACTGAGCAAGTTTGACAACGCATACCGGTCGAGGTCATCGTAGAAGGCCCAAGTCCTAGCCGACTTCATGGTCGAATGTATAGGGGCCGCCGAGGAGCCAAAGCGGATGGCCCCGAAGTGCCAAGCTTAGCCCGGACCACGGGAGGACCCTTGGATCCTCCATGTGGACAGTCCAATTCTGACGGAAGCGGAGCAGGCCTCATCCTCGCCAATTCTGATGGGGTGGTGATGGAATGCGCTCTCCGCTTCAAGTTTGCTTCCACGAACAAATAGGCGGAGTATGAAGCCCTCCTAATGGGCTTAAAGATATCCCGCAAGCTGGGCATGCAAAGCCTGAAGGTTTTCACCGACTCCCAACTGGTTGCCGGACAAGTTTTCGGAGAGTACGAGGTCCAAAATCCCCATATGGTGAAGTACCTGGTGAGGGTCCGTTCGAGCACGGCAGGCTTCCGTTACTTCTGCATTTTCCACATCTCCCGCGGAGAAAACGCTCGTGCGGATGCAGTGTCGAGGCTCGTTACCCTGCCGGACTTGTCGCTGGGGCGCGCCTACATCGAGTATCTTGAAAATCCAAGCTATGAAAGCATAGAGGAGGTGCAACAAGTAGTCAACGAGCCGAGCTGGATGGATAGGTACATCAAGTACATCCAGGATGGCCTCCTACCAGAGGACCACAAAGAAGTCAGCCTCATTAGAAGGAAGGCCACCCATTTTATTCTAATGGATAGCTAGCTCTACCGCCGATCTTATTCCTACCCACTACTGAAGTGTCTCAGACCTACGAAGGCAGCTTTCGTGCTCCGAGAGATACATGAGAGCCATTGTGAGAATTCTGTGTGGGGGAGGACTCTGGCATACAAGGCTCTTCGCTAGGGATACTTCTGGAAGTCGATGAAGGAAGATGCCGTCGACTTCATCAGGAAGTGTGACAAATGCCAACGCCATTCTTACATACAGTGCCTGCCGGCGGCACCAATCTCCCAATTGTCATCCCCCTGGCCATTCGCACAGTGGGGGATGGATATCCTGGGACCATTTTCCACCGTGCCAGGGCAACGAAAGTTTTTGCTAGTGGCAATTGACTACTTCACCAAGTCGGTTGAAGAGGAGTCACTGGCTCGAATCACAGAAGCCAATGTTTGATAATTCTTCTAGAAGTCTATCATCTGCCGCTTCAGACTCCCCTATTACATCATCACCAACAACGGGTGACAGTTTGACAACCGGAAGTTCGAAGGGTTCTGCACCAAGAATGGCATCCAACACAGGTTCACCTTTGTAGCTCACCCCTAGACAAATGGGGAAGCCGCGGTGACTAATCAGACTATCCCTCAAGGACTTCACACCAGGTTGGACCAAGCCAAGGGAAGATGGGTAGAGGAGCTTCCATGCATCCTATGGGCCTACCCCACGATGCCCAGAATGGCAATGAGCGAAACACCCTTCAATCTCATCTTCAGTGCTGAAGTAGTAATCCCGATCGAACTCGGTGTGCCCACACTGCGAGTCCAACAATACGACGAGATGCAGAATTCGGCACACCTTTTGCTCAATTTAGACCTCCTAGAAGAAACAAGGGACAAAGCCTGACTTCGGATGGTGACATATCGGCAACGAGTTGCCCAATATTACAACACGCGGGTGAAGCTGAAGACTTTCCAACCTGGCGACCTGGTACTACATCGAGCCGAAGCGTCTCAACCCTGGGAGTGCAGCAAGCTCTTGCCAAACTAGGAAGGCCCTTATAAAGTGGCCGAGGCCCTCTCACACGGGGTCTACTATCTCGAGGACCTGGTTGGTGCCAGGTTCCTCTGAACATAGAATGTCTGTAATTTGAGAAGATACTATCAATAGTGTATGTCTTTCTTCTATTAAAAATAAAGACTTTCCTTTGCACAATAGGTTACTTGCCTTGTCGGCATTCAAGACCCGTAGCCCAGCACTCCGGCCAGCACATCTTCGAGCCCAGCTCCAAGATGACAACTCCTAAGCCACTATTCTCAAGCATTCAAGACTCAGAGCCCAGCTCTCCAGCCAGCACGTCTTCAAGCCCAGCTCCAAGATGACAACTCCTGAGTCACTATTCTCAGGCATTCAAGACCAGGAGCCCAGCACTCCAGCCAGCACGTCGTCGAGCCCAGCTCCAAGACGACAACTCCTGAACCACTATTCTCAAGCATTCAAGACCTTGAGCCCAGCTCTCCGGCCAGCATGTCTTCGAGCCCAGCTCTAAGATGACCAGCCCTGAGCTACTGTTCTCAGGCATTCAAGACCCGGAGCCCAGCTCTCCGGCAGCACGTCTTCGAGCCCAGCTCCAAGATGACAACTCCTGAGTCACTGTTCTCAGGCATTCAAGACTCGGAGCCCAGCTCTCCGGCCAGCACGTCTTCGAGCCTAGCTCCAAGATGACAACTCCTGAGCCACTGTTCTCAGGCATTCAAGATCCAAAGCACAGCTCTCCGGCCAGCACGTCTTTAAGCCTAGCCCAAGATGACCAGCCCTGAGCCACTGTTCTTAGGCACTCAAGCCCGGATCCTATGTCCCTCCGACTCCAAGGACCGGACCATGGCCTGGCACCGGTGAGCCTAGCTCCCCAGCATCAAAGCCTGGAAAAATATCTTCCAGCACCATGTCTTAGAGCCTAGAGCCAAGACCTCAGCCTCGAGCCTAGCTCTAAGGCATCAAAGCCCAGGAAAATGTCTTTCGGCACCCAATCCTCGAGCCCAGCTCTGGGACAGTGATTTCGGAGCCACTATTCTCTGGCACCAAAGCCTCGAGCCCAGCTCCAAGGCATTCAAGACCCAGAGCCCAGCTCTCCGACCAGCATGTCTTCGAGCCCAGCTCCAAGACACAGCTCTGAGCTCTCTAGCCAACACGTCCAACTCCAAGATAACAACTCTCGAGACTTGTTCTCGGGCGACCAAGACTTGGAGTCCAGCTCTCCAGCCAACGTGTCCTTGAGCCCAGCTCCAAGACTGCAAGACTCGAGCTAATACTAGATGGAGCTCTCCCCCCTAACCTCCCCACACCAAAATAAAAAAGAAAAGAAAAGTGAAAAGAGAGAAGAGGAAGAGAGGGGAGAAAGCATTCACACAACCACAAAGAAGAAGTCATGCTGACCAAAATATTCTTTATTACTTGAATAAGGGTTACACTATCTCCCGGGCCCTGACAGGCCAGGCAGCCTGGTCCAACAAAAAGAAAGACAAAAATTTACAGGAGGTCCTACTCTACTAGACCGGCTCCTTTCCTAGGCAGTGCCCGACTAGGACTTCCCCCTCTTCCACCTCTGTTGAAGGGGCACCCTCCTGAGTGGCCATCACCGGGGGGACTTGTTTAGCTGCTAACACTGCCGAGGCCAACTCAGCTACCTCTGCCCATGGCCCTAGTTCAGCCATCATCACCACTGAGGTCGGCTCGACATGGCCCGGTGCTGCTGAGGCCGCCTCTGGGAGAGTTCTGACTAGAGTAGCTCCCTACCCCACCGCAACTGACACTGGAGAAGGAGATTTCTTGCTAGAGGCCCGGAGCATGGCCAACCGCTCCTCGAAAAGGATCCCTCGCAGCTGGGAGTGGTAGTAGGCGAACCCCTTGGCGAAGGAGTCTGTCGCTGCCTCCTTGAAGTCCTTTATATACTTGGCGGAGGCCTTGAAATTGGCCACCGCATCGGCGACCTCTTTCCTTGTGGCCTTTGCCCGATGCATTGCCTCGGCCAACTTCTCTCCGGCATGCTCGGCCTAGCGGATTGCCACCGCCATCCCCTTATCAGCTGTCTTGGTAGAACGGGTGGCGGCGGCAACCTTCTCCTCTGCCTCCGTGGCCCTCTTCTCAGCGGTCGCTGCCTTTGTCTCAGCAAAGATGGCCCTTTCCATTGCCGCCTCCAACTTGGCTCGGAGCTCCTTCAACTGGGTTCTCTTCGCCTCGAGCTCCTTCCTGATCCTCGCGACATCGACAACCTCGCCCGTGAGGCTCTTAACTTTCAGGTTAGCCTCCCGGGTCTCCTCATCCTTCCGACATGTCTCGGTCCTCAGGGACTCGAGTTCCACCTGCCACTCCTTGTCCCTCTTGGCCCAATTATGGCAGAAGTCATGGATGAGTATCAGCTCCCTGCCTTGCTGTATCACAGAAAGCACTTCAGCTGCGATGCCAAAGAGGGTTTGGAGGAATAGAGAGGGGCGAGGAAAAACTTATGGCGTAGAGGTTGGCGAAGGATGAGCTGATGACATCGCCGAGGAGTCTCCCACTCCCTTCCCACTCCCTTCCCACTGGTCACATGACTGGACTAAGAAGTCATCATCCGCTCGATGAGGCTTCGGTCCTTTATGAGGGAGACATTGGGCTCTAACCTGAAAGGGACCCGTGGTGGGGACACCGGAGGCAGCAGAATAAGACAGAGGCTTTTCAACCCTCTGTGAATTGATCAATAATTTGAGTCCATCTGTAATAAGGGCTTAGCCCATCTGAGTCCATTTTAGTTGTTATTTGAGTCTTTTGAGTTTCATAAGAAGACTTCAGAGCTCATTTGGATCTCTGATTGACATTGCCCGAGAAATTAGGATTTGTAATAAAGGTTGACCTGGTCAACCAGTTTATTTATTCTTATTTATTTCTTGAGTCACCATTTAAATTTTGTTGAGTCATGTTGACTCGGTGCAAGTCCCGATGTGGTTTCAATTTTATCCAAAATGGTGCCGCAATTATCTTCCAATCAAATCAAGGTCCAAAATGGTGCCACATTTGTCTTCCAATCAAATCAAGGTCCAAGCAAGTGGAGGCCACACTCCAAGCCACACACCCAGCCACACTCCGAGCACACGCTAGGGTCCAGGAGGCGCCACAGAGGCATCCCAATGTCATGGTCCCCACATCCAAAGAAGAAAAAAATCAAATTGGAAGCCAATTTAAAGGAGGCGCCCATACCTGCCAATTTTGTCTAAGCAAAGAAGGAAAGGGACTTCTCTTGGAGAAAAAATCAAAGATGGACATCCAACCTACTCCTAATTGAAGTTCAAATCAAAATCAAAGAGCTTAACTTGGAGTGGAAGAAAAGAAGAAATGCCATAAGGAGAAGAGGACTCCAAATCCAAATCCAACTCCAAAGAAGGCGCCATAAAAAAAAAAAAATAAAATAAAATAAAATAAAATAAAATTTCCAAAAAAATCCTTTATGGCCGTCCCAAATTTTTTTGAATTCTTGGTCGGCCAAGAGAGGAGGTTTTCTACTTAATCTAGAGGTTGCAGGAGTTTAGTCCCACATGGGAATTTGTACAAACTTGGAGAAAATTTTAGGTCTATATAATAGACCTCTCTTTGTAACTTTAGAAAATCAATGAAGAAAAATTATTTTTGCTATTCTCTTGTGTTGAGTAACCTAGGTTTCACTTCTTCCGCACTATTCTAAGTGTTGAGCTCCGTGAGGGGGTAATCCGGGTTCCATTGGAGCCTTGAGGAGGTGAGAGATCTCCATCTTTATCCAAAACCCTAGGTTAGCCACTTAAAAATCCAAAACCCTAGCCGCCCTTCATTATTTTCAATCCATCGAACCCTAGCTCCTTCCATCTCCCACGGCCTCTCTCTCTCTACAAGTCCTGGCCATCCACCTTCATCCAGATCCAGTCCGGCTACTTCAGATCCAGAGCAAGTTCCAAGGAAAATCACATCAGCTTCCAGGAGAATCCAGTTTTCAGCAATTTCAATCTTCAAGTTCATCAACCTGGTAAATTTTTCCCTTGACTCTCTGATTCCATCAATTGTTTTTCTTCTCTTCCAGATCTTGAGTTCAGGAGAAGCCAACCCACCAAAGGACCAGTATTGGAGGATCCATTGCGAAGATATCTGAATCCGAGGATCCAACAATCTGCTCGGGAGAGTTCTTCCACCAAAATCTGTGAAGATCATTGTCTGGTTAGGTAAACCATCTCTTCTCTTTATTTCTGTTCTGTTGAAAGTTCGGAGCGAAACCCTAGGTCTGGGAGTTTCTCAACCCCCAGCGATCCGTTGCTTCTGAACTACTCTGATAATTTAGTTTCCTTAAAATTGTGCTTTCAATTATCATATTAGTATCTTTCAATGTTAGGTTAACTTTTCTTTGATTTGAAGCCAACTTCTACAAACATATAGAAATAACAAAAAAATTAGTTAATCTTAATTTACTTCCGCATCGCATCCCTTTATTTGTTCTGCATCATTTTTGGTATCAGAGCCAGGTTTAGGGTTTCTGATTTGCTTGCTTGCTTGTTTTGATTGTTTTCTCTTTTTATTTTGTCTGCTCGAAGTAGACTCCTCAGGACGTCCCGTCCTAGGAACTAAGCGAGGCGCAAGCCTCCTCCTCCCATTCCACGGGGTGTTCCTAGGGCGTGTAGGGGATCCATTGGGTTATAACTTCGTAGCAGGGATTATAAACGGGGAAGACAATCTAGTTGCAGCCCGTAGTTGCCCTGTTCTCTGAATTATTTCTCCCTGCATAAAACTCCGAATTGCATGATTTTTGCT
Source organism: Areca catechu (assembly GCA_021397845.1). Lineage (NCBI taxonomy): Eukaryota > Viridiplantae > Streptophyta > Magnoliopsida > Arecales > Arecaceae > Areca > Areca catechu. Next base: position 109,965,180 of record CM038051.1, on the reverse strand, counting down.
TCGTTGAAACCAGTATAATTGATCCTATTTTCCATGATTTTTTTGTTATTTATTGGTTTCGGTAAAAATTCTTAGTATTAAAATACAACAACTCTATTTTTTGTGTTCTGTAATTCAATTCTTTTTGGAGTGATCATCTCATAATTTACTTAAGGGCAATTGAGCATCTAAGATAAGGGGAGGAGTTGATTACCTCTCCTTAGCCCAAAACCACCATCCAATCATTCGAACCTAGACCTAATTTAAAATCAGTTAGACCTAATTTGCCCTAGTGGGCTAGGGACACCAATTGGTCGGGTCTAGGCTAGTGTTGAGTCAGTTTGCCAAGTTATTCTGTGTGTGCTTAGCACTCAGTGTCTAGAACGGTGGTTCAGGGATCCATTCTCGAAGGGCTTGTGTGCTGGTCCGCCTACCTGGCCAATCACTGATTGGTCTCTAGGATTGGCAATCAGGGACCTAACACTCCCCTTACACCTGCCTGGCTGAGTTCTGAGTTACTACAGGCTAGCTTGCCACTCTGATTGGGCATCTAGTTTGGACTCTAGGTCTAGTGATCCAGTAGTCGATTTAGTCTAGTCTCATTTTGTGTGCTTGCTTGAATCATCATGTCTACCAGAAACGGAGTGCCATATCAACCTGGTCAAACCCAACCTGATTTAGAGGCCATGATCAGAACTCTTACTGAAAGTATGGCTAAAATGAATCAGGATATGACAAACACTGTGGCCCAGTTTAGCACACAAATTCATGAGGATCTTACCCAACTTAGGGACCGAGTCCAAGTACTTGAAGAACCTAGACATCGGAATTGGACTCCTGACCCCGATTTTAATGTGCCTTAACCTCACCCACATCAGGAGCCTAGAAGGCCTTTATATAGAGATCCTGAACCTAATCATAGGAGGCCTGACCCAGAGCCTGAAGATAGAGATGATAGGTTCATCAGGAACATCAAATTAGATGCACCCACTTTTGATGGTAGTCTGAACCCTAAGGTGTATTCTGATTGGGAGGGTGAGATGGACCAATACTTTGAGTGGTATGCTATGTCTGAGGAGAGGAAATACAAGTTTGCCAAAATGAAATTAGTGCATCAAGCTAGGTTATACTGGGGGAACATTGAGCTAACCACTAGGAGACGGAATGTTGAGCCCATAACCACTAGGCAGGGTATGAAAGAAAAACTGAGAGATAAATACCTACCCATTTCATACCAGCAAAACCTGTTAGACCAATGGCAAAACCTGAAACAAGGAAACCGATCTGTCTCAGACTACATAGCTACTTTTGATGAATACCTAATGAGATGTGATGTGAGTGAAGCCCACGAAGTCACTTTGTCGAGATTTAGGGCTGGACTGAGGGAAGATATCAAGAGAGAACTATTTCTGAGAGAGGTTACTGATCTAGACCAAGCCTACCAGATTGCACTGAACACTGAGAAATTTCAGAGAGGACCTATACCTTCTAGGGTTAGTGCCCCAATCCCAAGGAATGGACCTAGCCAAGTTATCCCTAGTAAACCTTTTCAAGGTACTTCTACCCCTAGGCCCATGGACAAAGGTAAGGCACCTGACACCCAGAGAACTCCTAGTTCAAATATCACCTGTTTTAAGTGTCAGAAACCAGGCCACATTTCCAGTCAGTGTACTGCCATAGCCTGTTTCAAGTGTCATAAGGTAGGTCATGTTGCTAGCCAGTGCCCACGTAGATCCCTTTACATAGAAGAGGGAGAGAATGATAATTCCGAGCCCAGTGAGGAATTTGAAGAAGAAGTTTATGAGGCCGGAATGAATTTGGTTGAGGAGTATGAAGGAGAGGAGGAACCCAATGAATCTGACCAATTAGGAGTTGTAAGATGCATCCTATCCCAGAATCTAGTTCAAGAGGATTGGCGTAGGACTAACATCCTACAGACTTTTCTTAAATTAGGGGATAAGGTATGTAAGATCATCATAGATAGTGGGAGCTGTGTAAATGCCATCTCTACTAGCACTGTCAAGATGTTAGGCTTAATCCCAGTCCCCCATCCCAACCCCTATAAGGTTTCTTGGGCAGATTCTACCTCCATACCCATCCAGTCTAGATGTCAAGTCCAAATCCAAATGCAATCTTATCACGAAAAGATTTGGTGCGATGTCTTACCCATGGGGGTGAGCAGTATAATTCTCGGAAGACCTTGGTTGTATGATCATGATGCCACCCTCTTAGGAAAATCCAATACCTGTGTCTTTAGTTTCAATGGGAAGAAGATTATGATCCATTCAGTTCCCCCTAAGGACAAGGTAACTAAAGGAGCCGGTAAGGTTAAGGAGATGAAAACTGGAGTGAACCTAATCAGTGCTAAGGATCTAGAACAAGAAATTCATAGTGGTTCACCCATTTGGATGTTGACTGCTAAGGAACTTAGAACTTCGGAACCCTCAGAGCCTCCTCAAGAAGTTAAACCTGTGTTAAAAGAATTTGAGGATGTCTTTCCCGAGGATTTGCCAGACCACCTTCCACCTCTTAGGGATATCCAGCATGCTATAGATCTAATCCCAGGAGCGACATTGCCCAACTTGCCCCATTACAGGATGAATCCATCTGAGCATGTAGAACTGCAAAAGCAGGTTGGAGAATTATTGAGGAAGGGGTTTATTAGAGAAAGTCTTAGCCCTTGTGCAGTCCCAGCCTTACTGACCCCAAAGAAAGATGGCACGTGGAGGATGTGTGTTGACAGTCGTGCCATCAATAAAATTACAATCAAATATAGGTTTCCCATCCCTAGACTAGATGACATGCTTGATATGATGGCTGGTGCAATGGTTTTTTCTAAGATTGATCTCAAAAGCGGCTATCATCAGGTTAGGATTAGACCCGGGGATGAATGGAAAACTGCTTTCAAAACTAAGGATGGTCTTTATGAATGGGTTGTTATGCCTTTTGGGTTGTCCAATGCCCCTAGTACTTTCATGAGAATTATGACCCAGGTACTTAGAGCTTTCATAGGAAAATTTGTGGTGGTCTATTTTGATGACATCCTGATCTATAGTAAGACCCCAGCAGATCACCTAGGCCACCTTAGAGTAGTCTGCCAAGTTTTGAGGAATGATAGACTCTACGGTAATCTTAAGAAGTGTGAATTCATGACTAGTAAAGTTATCTTTCTTGGTTTTGTAGTAACCCCTGACGGCGTGGCGGCCGATCCTGAGAAGATTAGGTCCATAGTAGCCTGGCCAGAGCCAACCAATGTGCATGAAGTTAGAAGTTTCCACGGCTTGGCTACCTTCTATAGGCGATTCATCAAGGGGTTTAGTACTTTAGCTGCTCCTATCACTGATTGTATTAGGAAGGGAGAATTTCATTGGACTAAGTCAGCCCATAAAGCCTTCCTAGATCTTAAGGATAAAATGACCCAGGCACCCATTCTGAGATTACCCGATTTTTCTAAAGTATTTGAGGTTGCCTGTGATGCTTCAGGTGTAGGAATAGGTGGAGTCCTAAGCCAAGAGAATCATCCCATAGCATTCTTTAGTGAAAAACTTAATGATGCTAAGCTTAGGTATTCTACCTATGATAAGGAATTTTATGCGGTGGTGCAAGCTTTGCGTTACTGGAGACATTATTTGCTACCGCAGGAATTTGTACTATTTTCGGACCATGAGGCTCTTAGATTTCTGAACTCCCAAAAGAAGCTTAACCCTAGGCATGCTAAGTGGGTAGAATATATCCAGTCCTATACTTTTGTCCTGAAACATAAGGCTGGAGTTGAGAATAAGGTAGCTGATGCCCTTAGTCGCCGATCTCTGTTATTAACTTCTGTTAGAACTGAGGTCATAGGGTTTGAGCAAATCAAAGAGGAATATGAGTCTTGTCCGGATTTCACAACTGTGTATCAGGATCTAGTTCAAGGACCATCTAGTAATCACCAGGATTATACCCTTGTAGATGGTTTTTTGTTCTTCAAAAATAGGCTTTGCATCCCTAGAACTTCTCTTAGGGAATTTTTGATTTGGGAAATCCATGCTGGAGGTTTAGCCGGCCATTTTGGAAAAGACAAGACCATTCTAGCTATTGAAGACCACTTTTTCTGGCCTAGCTTGAAAAGGGATGTAGCTAATATTGTAGCTAGATGTCGAACCTGCGTTGTTGCCAAACAGCGAAAACAAAACACTGGCCTTTATACCCCACTCCCTGTCCCAGATCGTCCTTGGCAAGATGTGAGTATGGATTTTGTGTTAGGTTTACCTAAGACCCAGAGGAGACATGATTCTATCTGTGTCGTAGTCGACCGATTCTCTAAAATGGCCCACTTCTTGCCTTGTTCCCAAACCTTTGATGCGTCTAAGGTAGCCACACTTTTCTTCAATGAGATAGTTAGACTCCATGGCCTACCTAAGACAATCGTTTCAGATAGGGATGTCCGGTTCACCAGTTACTTTTGGAAGACCCTTTGGCATAAGTTAGGGACAAAACTTAAGTTTTCAACTGCCTATCATCCCCAAACTGATGGCCAAACTGAAGTAGTGAACCGTAGCCTAGGAAATCTGCTAGATGTCTTGTTGGTGAAAACACCAGAAATTGGGATTTATACCTACCAAGGGCAGAATTTGCATACAATGACTCGATCAATAGGTCTACGGGTAAGAGTCCATTTGAAATTGTACATGGGTACAAACCTCACACACCTCTTGACCTAGTCCCTTTACCTGTCCACACTCGAGTCTCCGAGTCTGCTGAGAATTTTGCACAGCATGTAAAAGACTTGCATAAAGAAATTCATGCCAAAATAAATTTAAGTAATGAAACTTATAAGAAGTTGGCTGATACTCAAAGGCGAGTCAAATCTTTTGTTGAGGGAGACTATGTGATGATTAGGTTAAGGCCTGAATGGTTTCCTCCTGGAACCGTTAGAAAGTTACATGCTAGGGGAGCTGGACCATTTAGAGTGGTAAAGAGAGTAGGATCCAATGCCTATGTGCTCGAGTTGCCTCCAGAACTAGGCATTAGCTCTACTTTCAACATTACAGACTTAGTAGAGTACAGGGAGCCAGCTGTGATTCCTAGTGAGCCTTTTGAGCCTAACCCTATCATTGAGAGTGATCCCGACCCTGTGTGTCCACCAACAAACTGGCCTGTGAGGAAAGAGCAGATTGAAAAGATCCTGGATGATCAGGTTATCTCTACTCGTAATCGAGGATACCAAAGGTACCTGGTCCGCTGGCAAGGAAGGCCAGATTCTGATAACTCTTGGATCTCCCGAGAAGAATTACAAGAATTGGACCCAGACCTCTTGGAGAGATACCAGAGCCAACTTGAGCCTTACTCGACAGGGTCGAGTTCCTCCCATCCCGGGAGAATTGGTGCGGGCACCAGACTCATAAGAAGACTTCAGAGCTCCATTTGGATCTCTGATTGACATTGCCCGAGAAATTAGGGTTTGTAATAAAGGTTGACCTGGTCAACCAGTTTATTTATTCTTATTTATTTCTTGAGTCACCATTTAAATTTTGTTGAGTCATGTTGACTCGGTGCAAGTCCCGATGTGGTTTCAATTTTATCCAAAATGGTGCCGCAATTGTCTTCCAATCAAATCAAGGTCCAAAATGGTGCCACATTTGTCTTCCAATCAAATCAAGGTCCAAGCAAGTGGAGGCCACACTCCAAGCCACATGCCCAGCCACACTCCGAGCACACGCCAGGGTCCAGGAGGCACCACAGAGGCATCCCAGTGTCATGGTCCCCACATCCAAAGAAGAAAAAAATCAAATTGGAAGCCAATTTAAAGGAGGCGCTCATACCTGCCAATTTTGTCTAAGCAAAGAAGGAAAGGGACTTCTCTTAGAGAAAAAATCAAAGAAGGACATCCAACCTACTCCTTATTGAAGTTCAAATCAAAATCAAAGAGCTTAACTTGGAGTGGAAGAAAAGAAGAAATGCCATAAGGAGAAGAGGACTCCAAATCCAAATCCAACTCCAAAGAAGGCGCCAAAAAAAAAAAAAAAAAAAAAAAAAATTCCAAAAAATCCTTTATGGCCGTCCCAAATTTTTTGAATTCTTGGTCGGCCAAGTGAGGAGGTTTTCTACTTAATCTAGAGGTTGGAGGAGTTTAGTCCCACATGGGAATTTGTACAAACTTGGAGAAAATTTTAGGTCTATATAATAGACCTCTCTTTGTAACTTTAGAAAATCAATGAAGAAAAATTATTTTTGCTATTCTCTTGTGTTGAGTAACCTAGGTTTCACTTCTTTCGCACTATTCTAAGTGTTGAGCTCCGTGAGGGGGTAATCCGGGTTCCATTGGAGCCTTGAGGAGGTGAGAGATCTCCATCTTTATCCAAAACCCTAGGTTAGCCACTTAAAAATCCAAAACCCTAGCCGCCCTTCATTATTTTCAATCCATCGAACCCTAGCTCCTTCCATCTCCCATGGCCTCTCTCTCTCTACAAGTCCAGGCCATCCACCTTCATCCAGATCCAGTCCGGCTACTTCAGATCCAGAGCAAGTTCCAAGGAAAATCACATCAGCTTCCAGGAGAATCCAGTTTTCAGCAATTTCAATCTTCAAGTTCATCAACCTGGTAAATTTTTCCCTTGACTCTCTGATTCCATCAATTGTTTTTCTTCTCTTCCAGATCTTGAGTTCAGGAGAAGCCAACCCGCCAAAGGACCAGTATTGGAGGATCCATTGCGAAGATATCTGAATCCGAGGATCCAACAATCTGCTCGGGAGAGTTCTTCCACCAAAATCTGTGAAGATCATTGTCTGGTTAGGTAAACCATCTCTTCTCTTTATTTCTGTTCTGTTGAAAGTTCGGAGCGAAACCCTAGGTCTGGGAGTTTCTCAACCCCCAGCGATCCGTTGCTTCTGAACTACTCTGATAATTTAGTTTCCTTAAAATTGTGCTTTCAATTATCATATTAGTATCTTTCAATGTTAGGTTAACTTTTCTTTGATTTGAAGCCAACTTCTACAAACATATAAAAACAACAAAAAAATTAGTTAATCTTAATTTACTTCCGCATCGCATCCCTTTATTTGTTCTGCATCACCAGGAGGAAAAATTCAGAAAACCCTGATTCCTTACAGATGCCCTCCAGATGCCCAGATTCCCTTCTAGATGCCAAAATATATTCATATACCAAGGCATCCATGATTTTTGAGGTCCATCTGCATCCTAGCCCAAGGAAATCAAGCCCAGGTGCCAAGCCCAATCCCCTAAGAAGCATGATACCAGGGAATATTCCTGCTACCTGGCTACCAGGCCATCCCAGCTTCTAGAGGCCCAAACCCATGCGCCCGAGCCCCTTTAGGCTGGCCTCTTGCTGCTCCTAGAAGCCCAACATGCCCCCCTAGGCATCCTTGGAGTGTTGGCCAAGTCAAGAGAATTTTTAGGGATTTTTCTACCTAATGTTTCCTTATTTTCTAGCTAGGATTTGAGAGTGAAAAGGATTCTTATGTAAAGACTTATATGCCCTTACTTGGAGCCCAAGGTTAAGGGTCTATTTAAATGACCCTAGCCTCTTGTATGAATGGAGATTTTGATATGAAATAAACCTTGAGTTCTTCAATTGCTTTGTGTGATTACCCTGCTATGTGCATAAAAGGGTTTGAGAGTTCTTCTTCCCAGTGTTTACAACCATCTTCCTGCCACCAACCATCCTTCCAGCCCCCTCCAAAACTTTCTTTCCTTTTCTATTTTTCTTTGTTTTCTTGATTTTCTCTGAGTTTTCTAACCCCTGATAGGTCGTTTGCAGGTCCCCGAGTTCCTACGAATCCAACGACTCCAGCCACGCCTCAATCAGACCACTGAGCAGAAAGCCGGGTATCCATGGGTCTTTGGCTCGGTTTTCCAGGCCACATCCATCGAGGAACGAGAGATCCCTTTGCTGCAATCTTCACCGGGTGCTTCAAACGTTGTCAAGTACACCCCCTCTACCTCCAATCTTTATATTGTAGGAGAACTTGCCCTAACGAGGCTTCTCGCCCCGGCGATCCTTCTTTAGTACTGTTCTAGGTTCTAATCTGCATGCTTGGCTTCAAGAATTCATACAAAATTCCCTACAACTAATTTTGATCTGAAATTTGGGAATTAATCACCTAACCCCACATATAAAACATACAAAAAGAATTGCATGCATATTAGTCCCGCATCAACTCGACGATTGTCCCTATCCCTCTTCCCCACCGACTCAGACCCCTCAGCAATGGAAGATGCCTTCGGTGTCGGTTGTGAGCTCAGTATCACTTCAGACTGCACCGCGGGTGCCGGCCTCGCATCCCTCGGCTCCCCATCCTCCTCGACCTTGACGATCTCCAGAGGGGGGGCTGCCACCCTTGCAGCAATAGCAACCGACCTGGCCTGGACAACCACCTCGAGCTCAGGTGCCAGGGGCCTGGTCACGCTGCTCTGGAGGCTTCAGGATGGGCTCAGCTACCCTCTTTCACCTTCATTCAAGAATCGGTGCATCTGGCCCGGCCTGCACCAGCCTTGCACCGTCATCAGCAAGAGCCCTCTTCGGAGTGAGCTCGTCAGCCTCAGCTGCCTATTCTCGTTCCTCGAAGAATGAGAGCAGCTCATCCATAGAGAACTTCATGCCTGCACCAAAGTAGATGCAGTCAACCCCAAATTCAAAAAAAAATAAAAAAAGAAAGAGAAAGGGAAGGGGTGGCCAAGCTGAACTCACCTGACTCCTGCATCAAGCTGACCCTGGCCTCGTGGAGATTCTGCTTCGACAGCAGGGCCTCGAGCTAAGGGATCTTGATCGATCTGAGCTGCTCGTACAGTTCGAGATCAGCTACTTCAACGGAGGAGTTCCAGTTGGGAGACCGATCTAGGCCACTCCAAACCCAGTCGATCCTTTCAACTGAGGCAAAGAAATACCTACTCTTCCATCCCTTGATGGAAGAGGGAAGCTCAAACCTAATGCCCCAAGGGCGAGAAGAAAGAGACCACCACCACTCCTCGGTAGGATGGCATTTCAGAATGAAGAAGGCCCTGAACAGAGAAAAATGGACGACGATCCCATAGAAGTGACACAGAATGATGAAATAGAAGATCATTCTGATGGCATTTGGTACCAACTGGGCGGTAACAAGGCAATAGTTGGTCAGAAAGGAGAGGAAACAAGGATGGACAGGAAATCGGAGGCCCCCAGCGAAGGTCTCCTCGTAGAAGGCAATCCGACGAGGGCCACAGGAAGTGACCCACTCTCCGGGACGAGGAACAGAAAGATGGATGGACTCGGGGATGTCGTAATCACCTCGGATGGTCGCAAGCTCCTCGGCGGTGATCACCGAAGCAATCCCCCCGGGACTTGTTGACATAGGAGGTTCGGGGGCTGGAGCAGGAAGAAGAGACAAGTGAGGTGGGGGAGTGGACCCGGGTTCTCTAATGGCTACGGGACTATAGGAAGGCCTCCTACTGAACTCGTAGCGCACCGCCTCCCTTTCCTCGTTGGAGGAAGAAGGATTTTCGGCCGGGAAGACCCAGCCTTGGCTTGGCAAGAGGGGCAAAAGTTTGGGCCGAAGCGGTCCATGAAAGAAGAAGAAGAGGATGAAGGGAGACCTAAGATGACCCATAGTCGACAAGCCGGGAGAAGAAGAGGGAACTGACCTACTAAGAGTCCAAGAAGACAAAAACGATCGAAGAAGAAGGAGGAGAGAACCTCTATATGATGTCGAGTATGAAAGATTTGAAAATTGGTAAGTCCTGGAGAATTTGTCTTCCTTTTCGAAGCAACTTATGCCCGATCGTACCATTATGGCTCTCCTATCGAGAGATGCTCGCCACGTGTTGCCGATTGATGGAGCCAGCACCTTAACTCGATTGCGGCCTCTCTGAATTCTGTGCCCACAGTAACTGCTCCTCGGATATGGCCGCGTGGCACCCTCGCACTGGCTCGAAGGACCGCCATGCGAAGTGCCATCGATATCAATCATTATTGCACCAGATCTTCTGCCTTTCCACGTCAGCACCATAATTACTCCTTTCAACCTGAGCACCTCATGCCGACGGGCCTCGAAAGTGGGGGACAAATGATGTGGTTGGATTGCTGACATGGGGTAGGCAAATTGACGTGGAGTCCCTATCAGACGCCATGTCGTATTTCCAACATGGGCCTCTTCACCGGGCCGAGCTCCCCCAGAATAGTGGGGTCGCCTACCGAAGTCGACCCCCGTCCTCCGCCAGGTCGGTCCCCATCGGGTCGGGATGCCTAGGCCAGAGCCGAGAGTAAGTCCCCACCCAAGGCGAGCCCCTTGGGATCGGGCCCTGTGGTCAGCAGTCGAGCCCAAGTCTTCTCCACCCCGTGGAGCCCCTCCAAGGTCAAGTCCCCAAGGCTGGGCTGCGCCCCACCTACCTCCATCAATTCGAGCTCGCCCGAAGCCGAGATCGGCTGGTCCAGAATCGAGATCAGCCCTTCTCCGCCCAGCTGAGCCACCATGAGGTGAAGCCCCTCGGAGTTGGGCCCCATCTCCCCAGCTCAGTTCCTAGCTCGGGCAGAGGCACCAACTACCGAGGAAGCAGTGCCTCCCCTCCAAGGATGATGGCGGGCCTCCCGAGGGTCGTACGCAGTACTTGTCATGCCGTAATTAATACCCACAGCCATCACTCACACCAGAAGGGAAGGAAACTCACACCAAGGCGCCATGCTCTCCACCAACCTGCCGTACCACCAGGGCAAGGACCCAGCCAGAGGGCATGAGTCTCGAGGGTGGTGGCTCGTTGATCGAGGTTTTGCCAGGCTTTCCAGAATGGGGCCAGTCGAGGGAATGTCAGAGTGCATGGAAGCTTCCCCAGCCATCTGACAGGAGAGGTGTCCCATCCATGACACGATACCTCGTCGCGCACGTCTGACGATGTGAGGAGATCCCGTGGCAAGCCAGAGTAAAAACCCAGCCAAAGTAAGCCAAAATGTAAGTGAGCAAAGTAAAAGAAAAAAGAAGGAGAAATCCACTGGGACGGGCGAGAGAAAAATGGGAAAAGGGCCACACAGGAGGACTCTTCCACCTCAGCCATCATTTCTCCCAGCTCGCTCTCACCTTCATACACACCACATTCACTCCTAGCATGGAGCTCATCCCGAGGGGCTCGACCAGGATGATCTATTCCCCTTGACCATCATTGATTTGACCGTCGGAGTGCCCCCACAGGAATCCTCAACCTGGGTCATTGACGCTGTTTCTTGCAGGTCCAGAGGCACAGGAGGCATCTCTAAAAGGCGGACGGGCGATCATCGATGCCACCAGCAGCTACGGGCCACAATGATCCAAGTGGCAACAATGAGTTTCTTCATTTATCGTCCATCCATTCAAGTGGTCTCGAATTTAAGAGGAGTAAAAGAGAAGGGTTCTTCATTCTTGTCACCCTTTATGACATTTTATTTCATTGACACCAATTTGAGAAGTTGTGAAATGCCTCAACTCATTTATTTGATGCCCACTTTTTTTGCATGAAGAGAAGAGTCCTTGCAGCCCACCTATTCCTCATCTTGTCGCACAAAGGGATGAAGCTTCTCAGCTGATGTCTCCTAAGCCAGATGAAGTCAAATCCAAGACTCCAAGATGCCCAAGAAGAAATTCCATAGTCTATGATGTCCATGAAAAACAATCAATGGAGTTGCTTGCCCTTACTATTGTGGAGTAATGCTCTGATACCAGAAATGATGTAGGGCAAGGGGGTTAGGGCTAGGGATGCTAGATGCTAGTAAGGATGCTTACGATGCAAAGGAATTCTTTTTAGGGTTGATGAGTTTTAGATTTTTTTTTAGAGTTTCGATTCCCGATCACAAGCAAAGGCAAGAAATACGAAGAAGAGTAATGAAAGCTTACGCTAGCAGCTCAAAGCCCTAAAAGTGAAAATGAGAACAGGACCCCGGGATTAAGAAACCCTGGTAGGACTAGCTTGACATACAATATCTACTTAGAAGATAAAGTGAAAGCAAACCTCAAACTTCTGAAGCACCCGATGCAGAGATCGCTCAATCTCGGCGGATGAGGCCTGGATGCCCGAGCAGTCGAACCCGTGGAAGTACTGGCTTTGGGTCGGGAGGTCACGATGGCAAAGCTGACTGTCTTCGATGCCCGAGATGCCAGGGAGGACCTGTAGGCAAACAAAAGAAGGATCATCGAAATATGGAGGTGCATGGAAAGGAACTGAGATGGAGTTGGGAAGTGGCTTCGAGCCCGGTGTCTGGCTGGATTTCAAAGTTGAAGTTGGAGATAACTTGGGGCCTCACACCCCGCGACATCCCGGAGGATGAAGGAAAGTGGCCTCACACCACGCGACATCCTGGAGGATGAAGGATTCGCGACGCCCTGGGACGACGGACAGGTGGCCTCACAACACTCGACGTCCTTGGGGACGAAGGCAACTCCACTCAAACCTAGCCTAAGAGACAATGGTTGGAGGGTGAAAAAAACTCAAACTTTTTCATTAATCACTCAATCATTCAATAGGCCTACAAGGGAAGGATTGGGTCCTTTAAATAGGCACCCAAGGCCCATTTGAAATTCAAATTACAAAATTTTATGGTGGCGCCCAAAATTCTCCATCTTCTCCTCTCTTTGGCCGACCAAGGGTATCTTGGATTGGGCGTGGCATGATGCATGGCTTGGAGTGAGGTTCTTGGCACCTTGAACTTGGTAAGAATCTTCTTGATTTTGGAAGAAGGCATGAAGAGGGGCTTGGAGCAAGGCATGTGTTCTTCCTCCTTCCTTTGTTGGTGTTCTTTCTTTGGTACAAGGCTTGACAAGGGGAGTGTTAGGTGGAAGCGTCCAAGGCTCTTGTCTTTCCCTTCCAAAGAGGGAGAACCAAATTGGGAAGAAGGCTTGATTGGAGAGCTTGAGGTAAGGGATTTGAATTCCCTCCATTATCTTCCATTGAATTCCTCCTTGGCCGACCACCCTTACATGGAAATAAGCTTGATGGGGGGAAGGGACAAAGGCTTGAACCAAGTGAAGTGGTCCTCCCCATTGGGCGTCCTAGCATGCCAAGTGTGATGCTCACATGGCGAGATGTTATGGCACCATGTAGGATGCATAAGTGGGCCCTGAGTTGACTTGGCTTCTTTCCATACTTGCTTCCAAGGAGACTAAATTTTAAGACCCACTCTTGTAATGGACCCATACTTCTAATAGACTCAGACTGCACTCGATTTACGACTCGACTTAGTACAGGACTCAATTTGACCTAATTGGTCAAGGTACAGACTCAATTCAAAGCAAAAGACAATTACAAATTTGAGGCTTGAAGCCTTATTACAAGACACAAAGAAGTGGAACCCTAATCTGAGATCCATAGAGGGTGAGGAGCCTCTATCAGATCCTGGTGCCCACACCAATTACTTTACCTGTAGATGGTCTATAAAGAGCACCATCAATCCCTCTTATAAATTCATTCTATTATTCATCAAATAAAGATGTTATTCTACCAATCCTTTGCTGTGTCAAGCATCACAGGGTGTGAGGCCCTATTCCTTTGTTCTTCGGAGCATCGCGAGGTGTATGGCCCTATTCCTTTGTTATTTGGATCATCGAGGGGTGTGAGGCCCTAGTTATCCTATATCTATCTCACCATCAGAAATCCTAGCCGCCTACAAGCTTCTTCCTCTCCTTTCCTTTCCTTTTTTCCAATGAAATTCCTTCTTCCTTCCATATTTACTTTTGAGTGTTTGACTGATTGCAGGTGATCGAGATCGGATGTGACGGGGGTTCTTGCCTTGGAATCAATTGAGTTAAAGATCGGAACCTGAAGTTCAAAATCTGGAAGTCCTGTCGCAAGATCCTAGAGAGTCCAGTCATATCCATAATCAAAGGGTATAATCTTCATTGGTAAAAATCAAAACCTTCTCTAACTCTTTAATTTCTGATTCTTTGAAAGGTAGAAATCCTGGTTTAAGGTTATTTTTTAATCACCAGATCCTCCTTTCCTAACTATATTTGTTAGTTCAATATTACGGGCATATACTAGCTGACTAGTCTAGTTTATTTTAATTGCTTTAAGTCTTTATTCTAAAAAATCTAGAAAAAAATAATTTTTTTTAATTTTAGTTAATTAGTTTAATATTCAATAATTTAGTATTTCATATTGTCCCGCATCAGTCTCTTACCATGCCAAATCTCATATGGTGTGGTATGAATAGATTTAGATGGAACTCTATTAAAAATATAAATTGAAGTTTGCAGGGCATATCCCCAAAGAAATAAAGGCAAGTTAGTGAAGCTCATCATGGATCGGACCATATCTGATAGTGTCCTATTTCTCCTCTCAAACACCTCATTGAGCTGAGGCGTACCAGATGGAGTCCATTGTGAGACTATGCCATTGTCCTTAAGATAACCTAAGAATTCTCTACTAAGGTATTCACCTCCCCGATCTGATCGAAGAACCTTAAGAGTTTAAACTATTTGTTTTCTACCTCAAGTCTGAATTCCTTGAACTTTTTAAAAGCTTCATAGTTGTGTCTCATAAGAAACACATAAACATACCGTGAACTATCATCAGTAAAGGTTATGAAGTAGTAAAAACCACCCCTAGACTGCACATCAAATGGATCACAAAAATCAGTGTGTACCAGGGCAAGCAATTCTGTGGCCCTCTCCCCTTGTCCTACTATTAGCCCTTGGAATGATTTTGATGATTACAAAATATTGGAGCATGTATGTTTTACTAATTCTTTCAATCACTCAAGATGTTTTGCAAGAAGTATTTATATGTATATTAGTTGGTTTTCTATCCTGTTGGAATGTATTCTAGTATTGTATGAACTCATGTACATTTCAAGTTATAAAGCCCTAATTTCTCATCCATGTAATATTGTAAAAAGGGCTCTAAAATTAATAAAAGTGAGTTTAAGTAGGTTAGACATGTGTGGTAAGCTCTTCGAACTATTTGAAAGACCTACTCTTGTTGGAATCTTGATTTGAAGAAGTTTGGAGAAATTTGAAAGCTTAAGAAGAATTTTTGAAAGAGCCGACTCATGGACCAAGAGCCAAATCCTATTTTGGCATGGCACGAAGATTTCAAAGTTTCAGTAGTTCGAGCCGACTCGATCCTTAAGAGCTAACTCAATCAGAACTTATATTTTTCCTAACTGAGAGTTCGAGCCGACTCAACCCAGAAGAGCCGACTCGACTAAAACTTGTATTTGTGATGACTGAGACTTCGAGTCAACTCGAGCCCAGAAGAGCCGACTCGTCTAGAGTTTATGTTGTTGTGACTAAGACTTTGAGCTGACTTAGCCTTGAAGAGTCGACTCCTACATAGTTTATTTTTCCAGTATTTGAGACTTCGGCCGACTCACGCTTCTGGAGCCGACTCGAGTGACGGGTTTTGGCCTATAATGGTTAGTTGCTGGAACTACCTTTTGAATTCGAAAGAGGCTCCAATGGCTATTTTCTGGTTCCTTAGGCCCTACAATGGCTAGTTTTGCTTGGAAACTATAAAAAGAAGTATTTATGAGGGATTAAGAGATTATTCATTGATTATTCTTGAAAGTTATTGAGCATTCAAGTTGATTTAAAGTCTTTCACCAACTAACTTCAAGAGAGCATTCAAGAAATAATTCAAAGCTTCATCATCTGATCTTCACACTTGAATCCAACCTTTTGAGGAAGTCAAGAAGTAGCTTGAAGAGTTTTCAAGATCATTTAAAGCTAGGCTTCAATTTGATTTTCATCGGTAACTATTAAACAAGTTCGGTTTGTTGTAAAGTTGCTTTTTTATTTGATATATCTTGTTTTCTCTCTAAGAACAACAAGGGACTGTGTCTTGAGAGTATGTTAAGTTTTTAAGTGATCCTATAAAAACCAAAGTTTGGGTTTCTTTGGTGAGCCCAGTTCTAAAAACCAAAAGGAGGTAGGTTCTTGGTTAGCTTGTGTTAAAACCAAGTATGGATTTTCTTTGGTGATCCCGTTATAAAATCAAAGTGTAGAGGTTTGGATTGTGAGCCTGTTAAAATAATCCAACTGTATTACGGTAGGAGATATAGTGGAAATCCCAAGTGGTTCTTGGGTAGTGGACGTAGGAGCGGGTTGCTCCGAACCACTCTAAATCTCTTGTGTTTGTGATTGTCTTGATTGTGTTTAA
This sequence comes from Areca catechu, assembly GCA_021397845.1. Taxonomy (NCBI): domain Eukaryota; kingdom Viridiplantae; phylum Streptophyta; class Magnoliopsida; order Arecales; family Arecaceae; genus Areca; species Areca catechu. Next base: position 109,949,108 of record CM038051.1, on the reverse strand, counting down.
TTTATTTTTTCCGCACTGCATAATTCACACAACACTAAAGAATTTTAAATTTCACATACTTGCTAAAGTTTTTATAACCCCAATTCACCCCCCTCTTAGGAAGCCACTTAGGCAACAAGTGATATCAGAGCAGAGTCTCTGAAAATTTCTTAGAGTAAAAATTGATGGTACAAATCGACCTCCACTTTTCACTGGAATTAATTACAAATATTCGAAGGCTAGGATGAAGATATACATTCAAGCCGTAGACTTTTATTTATAAAAAATAATTCTAAAAGGACACCACACACCCACTATTAAAATTAATGATGTTGAGGTTCCCAAACCGGAAGAGGAATGGAATGAAAATGATATGAAATTGGCCGAGCTAAATGCCAAAGCCATGAATTTACTCTATTGCATTTTGGACCCAAATGAGTTTAATAGAATTTTCACTTGCAATTCTATTAAAGAAATTTGCGATAAGCTTGAAATCACACACGAGGGCATATCTCAAGTTAAGACATCAAAAATCAATCTTCTTGTGCACAATTATGAATTATTTAAAATGGATCCAAATGAGACTATATCTACTGTATACACATGTTTTACTGATATCATAAATAGTTTTAAAAGTCTTGGTAGGACTTATACTAATGCTGATCTAGTCCAAAAGGTTTTGAGATCTTTGCCAGAAAAATGGGAAGCAAAAGTTATAGCTATACAAGAGGCAAAGGACTTAAACACCCTACTATTGGATGAGCTGCTGGGATCATTGATTACTCATGAGCTAGCCATGCAGCAAAGAACAAAAGAAGATTCAAAAAAAAAGGCTATTGCATTTAAAGCAACTAAAGAAGAAAAAGATGGAGATTCAGAAACATCTGACGATGATATGGAAGATGATGAATTTGCCCTAGTCATGAGAAAGTTTAAGAGATTTATGGGCAGAAGAAGAACAAACAGATGGAGGAAGCAATTCAGAAGAGGAGATTATGGAAAAGAAAAAGAAAAAGATAAAGAAAGGACAAGGAGAAAGATCAAACTCCAATTTGTTATGAATGTAAGAAACTAGGATACATAAATCCTGATTGTCCAAAAATCAAGAAAAAGATGTTTAAAAGAGAAAAAGAAGGCAACACTTGCAGCATGGAGCGATAGTGATGAATCTACATCAACCGAAGAAGAAGAAGATACAACAAAGATGGCTCAAATTTGTCTTATGGGTTTGGAGGATGAGGTAACAACTTCTGAACCAAATTTAGATTTTACTTATGATGAGCTGCATAATGCTTTTTGTGAACTATTAATTGAATACAAAAAAGCTGGTTTAAAATTAAGAGTTTAAAAAATAATTGTGATACTTTCAAAAAGATAAAAATGAAGTTGGTGAAAAAATAAGATTTTACAAAAAGAATTAAGTATGACTTGTAAAAGACTTAAAGCTATTCAGTTTGAAAAGGAAGAACTTCTTGAAAAGAACAAAATTTTGCAAAATGAAAATACTGACTTGCAAAAGGAAGTTCAAAAGCTTAAAACTTTGGTTGAAAAATTAACTTTAATGATGGGGACCTCACCAGCATGAATCCTAGAGCAAGCACGAAACTTGGAGCCATGCAAATCTCGGAACATATCCAAAATAAATTTAGGATTTATCTTTTATTTGAAATTTGAATTAGGATTTGGTTGGTTAGGATTTAGATATGGATAGGCTTATCTTATCCTATCTTATATTTGAATTAGAATCATTCCTATCTTTTTATCTCGTATTCAAATTCAAATGAGGGTTGGACAAGTCTATAAATACCACCCTCAGTCCTTTGTAAAAAAAAAAAAAAGGAGTTTAGTCAAGTTTTGGAACTGAAAATGAGTTTTAGAAAAGAGTGATTTTTTTATTTCACTCCGTGAGGAGAGGGTGTGAGGCCCAACCCCAGGACATGATGTGAGGTCATGCCTAGTTATCCCCCTTCTCATTCCATCTTCCCTATCCCCTCGTGGCCTTTGAGACCCATCCTAGCACCTCCAAGTATCGAGGATGGTGTAATGCCCTAGAGGCGAGAGGTCTCTTCGTTAGAGTGAGTCCTAAAGTCCATGAGATCCAAATCCCTATCCTACATCCCCACTATTCCTTCGCCACCTCTAGAGAAAAATTATAAAAAAAAATAGTACCCTAATTTAGGTGACTTCTAGGCTCTCCACCGATCCTACCCATCTTATCCCCATCAATTTTTGTATCAGAGCCTAAAAAATTTAGGGAACCCCAGATTCCCTTCTCTCTTCCACCCGATCCAGCACCCCTTGATCGCCTCCCCGTCGGATCCTCCTTGCTCCCTGTCGGCCATCAGTCCCTTCCGCCTGCAACCAGAAATAGTCGATCGCCACTGTCGAAGCTCATCAGATCGGCACCCCCATAGCAGTAATTTTGCCTTCATCCGCTGGCCTCCCACGGGTGCTCTCTACAGCCGATCACATCGTGCATCATCCCGTCCACAATCGGCTTATCAATTCCCATCTGATCTTTCTTCCACGATCCTCTCAGTCCCCGTCGACTGACTGCGTCATCTCTGTCTTCCCCTGAACATCGCCCCATCACCACCAACAAGCTCTGTTCTTAGCCCAATGGAGTTCCCATACATCTCAGTATTCTTCCAGACCACCCGAGCCACGAGATCCTCTTTCTTCCGGTCTTCCCGACACCAGACCATCCACCTTCGGTTTCTTGTCTTCCGAACCCCCTCCTCTGGTCCTTCCATCGCTGGCTCTCCCTCCTCCGACCCCTCCCTTCACCGGATCTCCCTCGCTCGGTCCTCTCGAGCACCAACGGCGCCTTCTCCGATCTTCACGAAGCAAGATCCCCTCTCCTCCATCTTACATCGTCGAACCTCCCTCCTCCGGCCTCCCATCACCAGGCATCCCTCCTCCGGTCCACTGCGACACCGTCAACAGCCCCAGCTTCCCTCCATGGAGTGCTTGCCCGAACCAGGCGCATCTTCCCTCCCCATGCTCCTCGGGTCTTAGTGACCATGCCGGACGTCCGCCCGGTCGATCTCCATCGAAGCCCGACCTCCCCGTCGCTATCATCTTCTCCGAGCCACCACTCCACCGAGAGCCGCCCAGATCCCCTGTTCCATGAAGCAGCCAAAGGAACTCGTCGAGCTGTTGTTGAAGAAGACCGAAATAGCTATTCCAGCTATTCTGGCTATTCCATATATATCCCAGATTTATTCTAGATTGGAATAAATCCTATTTACTTTAATTTGGGTTATGTTTTTGGCTTTGATTGTCTCATTTAGACTAATCCAAGGTTAATTATGTTTAAAAAAAAAAATCATTCTACAAGTCATGTACATCCTAGAGCTAGCCTTACTCGATGGAGCCATGTTTTCCCCACCTCAGGGGAATGATGGGGACCTCACCAGCATGAATCCTGGAGCAAGCACGAAACTTGGAGCTGTGCAAATCTTGAAACATATCCAGAATAAATTTAGGATTTATCTTTTATTTGAAATTTGAATTAGGATTTGGTTGGTTAGGATTTAGATATGGATAGGCTTATCTTATCCTATCTTGTATTTGAATTTGAATCATTCCTATCTTTTTATCTTGTATTCAAATTCAAATGAGGGTTGGACAAGTCTATAAATACCACCCTCAGTCATTTGTAAAAAAAAAAGGATTTTAGTCAAGTTTTGGGAATGAAAATGAGTTTTAGAAAAGAGTGATTTTTTTATTTCACTCCGTGAGGAGAGGGTGTGAGGCCCAACCCCAGGACATGATGTGAGATCATGCCCAGTTATTCCCCTTCTCATTTCATCTTCTATATCCCCTCGTGGCCTTTGAGACCCATCTTAACACCTCCAAGTATCGAGGAGGGTGTAATGCCCTAGAGGTGAGAGGTCTCTTCGTTAGAGTGAGTCCTAAAGTCCATGAGATCCAGATCCCTATCCTACATCCCCACTATTCCTTCGCTACCTCTAGAGAAAAAAATATAAAAAAAAATAGTACCCTAATTTAGGTAACTTCTAGGCTCGCCAACGATCCTACCCATCATATCCCCCATCATTTAAGCTCTAATAAACTTGAATTGATTTTGAAAAGTCAAAGAGATTGATGCGGGACAACTCTAAGATTGCTAAACATGCAGCAAAAATGGTAAAATAATTTTTTTTATGATTTTTATAATTTAGATTTGTTGGCTAAATTTCAAAGTTAAGCAAAGAACTAGCAAATAGAGTAGCAATGCAAAGAATCATCATATCACAGGTAAACTCATGCAAAATAATAAATAACCAGGACCTGAGTGTTGAGAAACTCCTGGTTTAGGATAGCTTTCTTCAATCAAATCAAAGGTTAAGAGTAGGAAAGGTTTCTTGTCAGTCACAGATTAAAAACTTTGCAAAAGAAGAGATCACACAGCACTCTGATTGGAGTCTGGATGATGAAGCTTAGTTTCCCTGATTAGATGGCTAATTTGGGCGATCCTGGAGGCAAGGAAAGCCTCCTTTAGGAACATGAAACACATCGGGGATCCTGCAAGCATCAAGGGTCAATCAAAATAGCAAAGAAAAATTGGAATGGAAACCAGGGTTTAAGAGAAATTTGAATTTGGGTTAGGAGTGGATGGCTTGGGAAGAAGAAGCTCTTTGTCTTGGATGACAACTAGGGCTTCACTTCCTTAGGCATGGCTGATCTCCTGGTATGCAGATGAAAGCTAGGGCAGCAGGGGTTTGGCCAGGGTTCTCAAGGAGAGCACTCAAAATTAAGAACCAACACAAGAACAAAGGCAATGACTCAAAATTTCAACAAATTGTATTCATAAGAGAAGAGTTATTACAAGAGGAAGAGGGGTGGGATATTTATAGAGCTCCCATGCCCTCTCCTAACTAAGGTTACACTTAGGTTAGAGATAACCATTCCTTAAGACATTAGGAAAAGAGATCCTTAATAGGTTAGGAAAGAAAGCCTTAAGAGGTTAGGACTTAGACTAGTCTTCTCCTTCTCCCTTCATGCTTTGACTAGTCAGCTCATGGGTGCCTCCTCTTGGCTTGGACTTGCTCAAACTCCATAAATTTGGTTTTGGACCTTGGGGCAGTCGCAAGGATGCCTCCTTCATGGGCTTGGATGAAATTTTGAGGGGCCCTGGTGTGCTTCCAGGGGTTGGCATATTCAAGGGAATCTGGCTAGAATCTTGCTTCTTAACGGCTTGGGCTTGGTGCCTGGGCTTGATTTCTCCTTGGCTGGGTATAGGTGGACCTCTGGAATCATGGATGCCATAGTTTGGGAATAAGCTCTTGAAAGTAAGGGTGCAGGTTATTTGATAAGGTCCTATGCTAGGCATGCAAACAGGAGACGAGAGCACAGGGGATTTTAAAAACATTTTTTAAAAATCACGTAGCGGAAAATTGCTTCGCCCAAAACCTAATCTATTCAAATTGCATGTATTAAAATAGGCATGTAACAAGGCATATAATATTTGTAAAATATATTTGAATTAAAAATTCAAAACATGCATGATAAAAAAAAAACAAAATTTCATACCTTATTCCGGCTGGAATAACCCTGAGATAAAGTTGGAATAAGCTAGAATAAGTGGGATAAACTTATTCCAGTCGTCTTCTTCCTTGGGCTGCAGAAAACTCTGTTTTGGGCTCTGAAAATGGCATTGGAACACTGTCTTCCAGGCCTCCGTTTACTCCCAAATTTGAGCAGCGGCAAGGTGGACAAGTGCTCTTCGATCCCCAATTGAAATCTGCAAGAAAAACTTAGCCCAAAAATTATAGAAATTTGGCAAATTACTGCTGCCAGAATTTCTGGTTGCAGAAAACCAGCAACTTTCTTCTTGGCATTTGGAGCAACTGCAGCAAATCCGGCTCAACCCTCTTACTCCCAGGAGTAAAGGAATACTCCCTCTAGAGGGGAGACATGCCCGGGGTTCACCGATCCTTCTCCACGAGCGGTGCTAGCCGCTGGAAGAAGCAATGGTCCCGGCAAGTTTGTAGCAATCTACCTTTGCTGCAGAGCAGGTTTTTGAGCACTTCAAAGAGGGAATTGATGCCTTGTTTCTCTCCCTCACACACTCCAAATCCCAGCCCAAGGATCACTCAATGGAAGCAAGGTTTGAGCTCTCAAAAGGGGAGAACACACAGCCTCTCAAAGAAGACACCCTGGTGTTTCACGGTGATGAAAAATCTGCTGCAGAAACAGAGGATTGCAGGAATTTAAAAGCAGCAAGGACGAAGGAGAGGAAGAGGCAGGGAAATACAAATGACGCCGGCAGCCAAAACACCCATTAACAGCCATTAAATGGGAGGAATAAATCCAGCCGGTGGAGGGATGTGAAGGGACGCCCAGCATTTTTAATTTGGGACGTTTGGCCTTCATGTCGCAAGACATATTTTTTTTCAGCATGATTACCATGTAAATGGTCCAAGGAGAGGAAAAAACCACCGGTCCAAAAATACCGGTCCAAAACCATTTAAACCATGTGGTTCAATCTAATTGAACCGGTTTAAAATTGGTTCAAGGGAAAAATTGGTTCACAACCAATTGAAGGTCAAAACGAACTCCGAATCAGTTCAAAACTGATTCAGAAAAATCCTGGCGGAGCGCTGGTCAATCCGGAACAATTTTTGGTTGACGCAGACAAGAGCAAGATGGGGAAAAGAGTGCTCAAAAAAGACCATGACCATCAAACCGAGACGATTCCCAATCATAATCAATATCCGGATCAGAGAGTAATCCTTTGTGGTGTGTGACCTCATAGGTTCAAACCTAAACGGTAACACTAGAACAATTCTAGTACCAGCACAGGAAACCATCTAGCAATGGGTCCCGGCATCCGGATAGGTCGAAGATGCATGAGCAAACTTTCAAACCTCTGGCATATGGTTACCGTATAATTCATCCCTTTGACCTCTAATGTTCAGGATGACTGAGATTGGGCTGCCAACCCAGACTGTGTCAGTCAACTACGTGTCTCAACCTCGCAAGCCCAATGACTCTTCACTAGGGCTACCCCGACCGAGGATTTGCTAAATTGAGATACAGCGAGACATTCAATCCAAACTGTTCAGACAGGTCAATTCCATCTTGGTCCATCACTGCTCCACAAGTACTTGCCTATACCCAGAAACCTTCCGTCACCGGATTAAAAATCTAGGTAGTCCGGCACCAAAGCACAGGGAGTTGCTTGCAAGCTACCGTGATGACCTCAGGTCAGAGGGACACATATACCCATATCCAATCGTGAGTTTCCCTTTGGCAGAAAGGGGCTGCATGGAGACACGTTCAATGAGATATCAGATATCCCACTTGCAGATCACATCAGTGTCACCACACTCATTTGGTCAAGAGGACAACCAAGCGATGTGAACTGCAACAACCTATACTTGATATATTGCCATCCAGTACAATATATCCTTTGGTTGTGAACCGAGTTTAAGGACCACTCGATACATCCTGTCTGTATCGAAGTCAATGTAGTCCTAAGGACTTCATCACATGGAAAGAGCTCATTTCAAGGAAATGCAATATGTGATGAGCTGCCAAAATAATATTTTATTAATTCATAAAATGAATACAATACTTAGCACAACTGTCTATAACCCAGGCGATTGGCTTTGGGACACAATTCCCAACAACTCCCACTTGTACTTAAGCCAATCAGAAGAGTATCTAATACCCATTTCCCATTTACAATAGTCGACCTCTTTTGTTCCGAGGGCTTTAGTAAAGGGGTCGGCCAGATTTTCTTTTCCATCGATCTTCAGAAGATTGATGTCGCCTCGTTCCACAATTTCTCATACGAGGTGGTAGCGCCGCAGTATGTGCTTGGTGCGATGATGAGCTTTAGGCTCCTTAGCTTGAGCAATGGCTCCAGTGCTGTCACGGTACACCGGAACAGGACCATCTAGGGAAGATGCCACCCCTAGCTCTCCAAGGAACTTCCGCAACCATATAGCTTCCTTTGCTGCATCTGATGCTGTAATATATTCTGCTTCGCATACCAAGTCTGCAACAGTTTTCTACTTGGAACTTTTCCAGCAGATCACTCCTCCATTCAGGGTAAATACAAACCCTAACACACTCTTGCTATCATCTCTGTCCGACTGGAAACTGGAGTCAGAGTACCCCATAAGTTTTAAGTCAGGTTCTCCATAAATCAGCCATTGATCTTTAGTATTTCTTAAATACTTAAGGATGGACTTAACCACCTTCCAATGCGCCTCACCTAGGTCAGACTGGTATCTTCTCACTACTCCTAGTGAGTATGCCACGTCTGGTCTAGTACAAGTCATAGCATACATGATAGAGCCTACTGCAGAAGAATAAGGTACTCTACTCATGCGCTCTCTTTCCTCAGGAGTTGTCGCACAATCCTTCTTGGAAAGAGTAATTCCAGAACCTATCGGAAGATAGCCTTTCTTGGAATTTTCCATGCTGAACCGTTTCAGCACGGTGTCAATATACGTAGACTAGGAAAATCCCAAAAGCTTCTTATATCTATCTCTTTAGATCTTCATACCTAGTATGTAAGAAGCTTCACCCAAGTCCTTCATGGAGAACTGAGATGATAACCAAACCTTTATTCCTTGTAATGCTGCGACATCATTCCCGATTAAGAGAATGTCATCAACATACAGTACTACGAATACAATCACAGAACCATTAACCCATTTATAGATGCACGATTATTCTCCGTTCCTAACGAAGCCATACGATTTGATACACCTATCAAACTGTAAGTTCCAACTTCGAGACGCTTGCTTGAGTCCATAGATGGACCTCTGCAACTTGCATACTTTTGATTCATCTGTAGATATGAACCCTTCAGGCTGTATCTTATACACCTCTTCTTCCAGCTCCACATTTAGGAAAGCGGTTCGGACATCCATCTACCAGATCTCGTAATCAAAATATGCTGCCAAAGCAAGCATGATCCGAATGGACTTGAGCATTGCCACAAGGGAGAAAGTCTCGTCATAATCGATACCATATCACTGACGATACCCCTTGGCAACCAGACGGGCTTTATAGGTCTCTACCTTCCCATCTGCGCCCCTTTTCCGTTTGAAGATCCATTTACACCCAATGGGTTTTATACCTTCAGGCGGATCAACCAATGTCCAAACATTGTTGATTTCCATGGACTCCATTTCAGATCGCATGGCTCCAAGCCATGCCTCAGAGTCAGATCTCTGAAGTGCATCCATATAGTTGATCGGATCCTCATTGTTCTCATCGAGCTCAATGGGATCACCATCCCAGACCAAGAAACCGTAGTATCTGTTCGGCTGACGCGGTATTCTACCGGATCTCCTAATGGGTTCTGGGTGTGATTCAATCACAACCAGTTCTACGATGTCCTTAGAGAGTGCAGGTTCTTCTATTGGCTGAACTTCATTAAGTTTAATCTTAGAGGCTATAGTTCCTTCTTCAAGGAACTCCTTTTCCAAAAAGATAGCTCTAAGAGCAACGAACACCTTTTGTTCATTCTCAAAATAGAAGAAATACCCTTTGTTTTCCTTAGGTAACCAATGAATAAACATCGATCAGACCTAGGACCAAGTTTGTCTGAGTCTAAATGCTTTACGTAAGCCGGACAACCCCAGACCCGAAGGTGTGAGATTGAGGGTTTACGTCCAGTCCATATCTCATACGGAGTGGAGACAACAGACTTACTTGGAACATCATTTAATAAGTAACAAGCTGTCTGAAGCGCATATCCACAAAATGAAAGCGGCAAAGTTGCAAAACCCATCATGGATCGAACCATGTCCAATAAGGTTCGATTCCTCCTTTCGGACACACCATTCAACTGTGGTGTTCCTGGAGGAGTCCACTGTGAGAGAATTCCATTCTCCTCAAGATATGTTAAAAAAGCATCAGATAAGTATTCTCCACCTCGATCAGATCGAAGAGTTTTAATACTTTTTTCAGTTTGCTTTTCTACTTCATTACGGTATCGTTTGAACATTTCAAACGACTCAGACTTATGTCTCATTAGAAAGACATAACCGAACCTCGAAAAGTCGTCTGTAAAAGTAATGAAATATTTGTATCCTCCTCTAGCACTAACTGTCATCGGTCCACATACATCAGTATGTATTAGACTTAGAAGTTCTATAGCTCGTTCACCTTTTCCAGAAAAAGGTGACTTGGTCATTTTACCAAGTAAATAGGATTCACAAGTGGGCAGTGATTCAGAATCACTAACCTCGAGGAGTCCATCTCCTCGCATCTTGTTTATCCTATTTTGGTTAATATGACCTAGCCTAAAGTGCCAAAGATACAAATCATTGACAGTATCTAACCTTGGGCGTTTGCTAGAAGTGTACATCACATTAACAAGCCTTGATAGTACATATATGCCATTATTTAATCTAGCTTTCATTATCACAGAGTTATTCAAAATAACATTGCAAAAATCTCCCTTTATTGATAGTTCAAAACCATAATTGGCCCAAAAGGCCTACAGAGATTATGCACATAATGAAACTAGGACAATAGTGACAGTCGACTAGTTCGATAGTACAAGACTCAAAGACAAGATGCAGGACTCCGACCGCCAGTACTGGAACACGATTTCCATTCTCGACGCTCAGAAATTGTTCTCCATCTTCAAATCTTCTGCTAACTTGAAGTCCCTATAATGAATTACAAACATGAATTGGACTACCAGTATCCAATATCCAGTTAGCAGTATCAACAATTGAGTAATTACAAGGTTTTATCATATAAATACCTTGTTCAGCTGACTTCTGCTTTCTCAGCCTGTTCGAATCAAGGGACGCAATATAAAGAGGACAGTTCCTCTTTCAGTGTCCCTTCTTCTTGCAGTAGAAGCACTCTGCAGAAGACTGATCAGCCTTATACTTCCTGGTCTGACTAGGGCCAGGAGCATTCTGCACCTTTCCCTTCTTATTTATTTTCTTCTTCTTCCCTTTCTTAAAGGGATGACGACATCTACTTCCTCCTACTAAATTTTTAAAGATTGGTAGCCTCTAACTCCAATCCATGAAAATACTTTTTCAAGTGGGTACTAAAATCCAATAGGCCTCGCATGAGCCCGACTTAGGCCGGCTCACCCATACGAGCCTAAAGGTAGGTTCGTAAACCAATTGCTTCCCTAAACAATTTTTAGTATTTTATTTTGTCCTAGAGAACACCCTAATCAGCCTTGGGGCCTCCTATTGCGGGTCTCTGGTTAGGTCCAACCATTAAAATGACAAATCCAATGCTTCCAGCTAACAAAAGACCAAGCCCGACTTTGGCTGGTCCACCTGGTCCCGTTAAGGAGGTTGCACTGAACCATCATCGATCAGATAGAAATTCCAGTCGCCGGATGTACACCCGTTCTTTGGAACTGTCGATGCACACCAAGCAAGTGGACACATTTCTAACTGACTTAATGGGAGGCTAAGACACTGTCAACACCTTGACTTAGTCTTTTTAAGGACCTAATAATTATAGAGGATTTTTAATTATGACAAAGGAAAAAGACAAGGACATGAATCATCCTCCCACTGAATCAATCAGATTCCAGGAGGGTTGATATGAATCAACAAACGATCCATGGGCACCTATAGATCAGTCAGACTGATCAACCTGGGTGACTTGGGTTAACTCGAGTCATTAAGCTTTTCCAGTCAATTCTGGTCGACTCGACTAGCCAGGTAGGTGAGATCATGGGTGAGTATCCGCCATTAACCATCTTTCCTAGACACCAACTAAGTTGGCTAGGAAAGAGGTAGCCTCATACAACCATGATCACAATGCTAAACCTACCTCGACACCAGTCGATTTACCAGACTCGATCAGACTAGCCTAAAGACTTTGGCATCCACTGAGCCACTAATTGGATCCATTTTAGATGAACGGATCAACTAATCTTACTATTAGATAGTTCTAAAGAAAGACCTTAATCAACTTTTGATTAATCTTCTTTTATCCGGTTCAACTAAACCTAGGTCTAACCCAGTTAAGGACCCAATTAGAGAACTAACCCAATTAACCCAAAATGGCTTATTCATGTCAAATTAGATTTCATAAACCTAATAATTTATTAAGCCATTTTCTTAATTAAACAATTTTTATTTAAGTCTTTATGTAAAACAATTTTACATAACAAAATCATGCATCATTATATTTTACAAATTTTATATCCAATAAAACATGCCAATTTCATATATCTAAAAATTAAAACAATTTTTTAATTTTATATCCTTTAAGGATCCTTCTGAAAAGGCCAACACAGATGATCCGTATCGTGTCAATGATACACGATCGTGGTGAAGGTCTCAACTAGGTTCCAAAAAGAATTTTGATACATCGTTAGATTAAACCAATTTTAATCTACATACATGCATACATGAATAAATTACACCTGTAACCTGGCTCTGATACCACTGAAAGTAAGGGTGTAGGTTATTTGACAGGGTCATACGCTAGGCATGCAAACAGGGGACGAGAGCATAGGAGATTTTAAAAACATTTTTTTAAAAATCACGCAGTAGAAAATAGCTCCGCCCAGAACCTAATCTATTCAAGTTGCATGTATTAAAACAGGCATGTAACAAGGCATATAATATTTGTAAAATATATTTGAATTAAAAATTCAAAACATGCATGATAAAAAAAATACAATTTTTCATACCTTATTTCGGCTAGAATAACCCTAGGATAAAGTTGGAATAGGCTGGAATAAGTGGGATAAACTTATTCCGGTCGTCTTCTTCCTTGGGCTGTAGAAAACTCTGTTTTGGGCTTTGAAAATGCCATCGGAACACTGCCTTCTAGGCCTCCGTTTGCTCCCAAATTTGAGCAGCGGCAAGGTGGACAAGTTCTCTTCGATCCCCAATTGAAATCTGCAAGAAAAACTTAGCCCAGAAATTATAGAAATTCATCAAATTACTGCTGCCAGAATTTCTGGTTACAGAAAACCAGCAGCATCCTTCTTGGCATTTGGAGCAACTGCAGCAAATCCGGCTCGACCCTCTTTCTCCCAGGAGTAAAGGAATTCTCCCTCTAGAGGGGAGACACACCCGGGGTTCATCGATCCTTCTCCACGAGCGGTGCTAGCCGCTGGAAGAAGCAATGGTCATGGCAAGTTTGCAGCAATCTACCTTTGCTGCAGAGCAGGTTTTTGAGCACTTCAAAGAGGGAATTGATGCCTTGTTTCTCTCCCTCACACACTCTAAATCCCAGCCCAAGGATCACTCAATGGAAGCAAGGTTTGAGCTCTCAAAATGGGAGAACACACAGCCTCTCAAAGAAGATGCCCTGGTGTTTCACGGTGATGAAAAATCTGCTGCAGAAATAGAGGACTGCAGGAAATTAAAAGCAGCAGGGATGAAGGAGAGGAAGAGGTAGGGAATACAAACGACGCCGGCATCCAAAACGCCCATTAACAGCCATTAAACGGGAGGAATAAATCCAGCCGGTGGAGGGATGTGAAGGGACGCCCAGCATTTTTAATTTGGGATGTTTGGCCTTCATGTCGCAAGACATATTTTTTTTCAGCGTGATTACCGTGTAAACAGTCCAAGGAGAGGAAAAAACCACCAATCCAAAACCATTTAAACCATGTGGTTCAATCTAATTGAACCGGTTTAAAATTGGTTCAAGGGAAAAATTGGTTCACAACCAATTGAAGGTCAAAACGAACTCCGAATCAGTTCAAAACTGATTCAGAAAAATCATGGCGGAGTGCTGGTCAACCCGGAACAATTTCCGGTTGACGCAGACAAGGGCAAGATGGGGAAAAGAGTGCTCAAAAAATACCGTGACCATCAAATTGAGACGATTCCCAATCGTAATCGATATCCGGATCAGAGAGTAATCCTCTATGGTGTGTGACCTCATAGGTTCGAACCTAAACGGTAGCACTAGAACAATTCTAGTACCAGCACAGGAAACCATCTAGCAATGGGTCCCAGCATCCGGATAGGTCGAAGATGCATGAGCAAACTCTCGAACCTCTGGCATATGGTTACCGTATAATTCATCCCTTTGATCTCTAATGTTCAGGACGACTGAGATTGGGCTGCCAACCCAGACTATGTCAGTCGACTATGTGTCTCAACCTCGCAAGCCCAGTGACTCTTCACTAGGGCTACCCTGAACGAGGATTTGCTAAATTGAGATACAGCGAGACATTCAATCCAAAATGTTCGGACAGGTCAATTCCATCTTGGTCCATCACTGCTCCACAAGTACTTGCCTATACCCAGAAACCTTCCATCACCGGATTAAAAATCCGAGTAGTCCGGAACCAAAGCACAGGGAGTTGCTTGCAAGCTACCGTGATGACCTCAGGTCAGAGGGACACATATACCCATATCCAATCGTTAGTTTCTCTTTGGCAGAAAGGGGCTGCACGGAGTCACGTTCAATGAGATATCAGATATCCCACTTGCAGATCACATCAGTGTCACCACACTCATTTGGTCAAGAGGACAACCAAACGATGTGAACTGCAACAACCTATACTTGATATATTGCCATCCAGTACAATATATCCTTTGGTTGTGAACCGGGTTTAAGGACCACTCGATACATCCTGTCTGTATCGAAGTCAGTGTAGTCCTAAGGACTTCATCACATGGAAAGAGCTCATTTCAGGGAAATGCAATATGTAATGAGCTGCCAAAATAATATTTTATTAATTCATAAAATGAATACAATACTCAGCACAACCGCCTACAATCCAGGCAATTGGCTTTGGGACATAATTTCTAACAACTCTGGCATCTGGACTGGAATCTAGGCATCTGGAAAATATCTGGAAGGAATCAGGGTTTTTGGAAGTGTTTTGGGTCCTAGGGTGTCACACAAAATCCAACAAGTTGATGTAGTTGCCTCTGACTCCTGGATGTGACCTAGTAGAACTCCAAACTAGGGTAACCTCTTCTCTTGTACAAAATTTGAACTAATACTGGACTCACAACTGAAGTACAGGACTCAAAACTGGATTAAGGTTGAGGGTTAAGACAAATCAACTAACCTCAACTTATTACAAGACTGAATCTTAATTGATTACAAAATTTTCAAAACTTTGACAAATGACTAAGTAAACCATATGGGATTCAGTGATCTGTGTCTGATCCTAGTGTCCCCACCAGTTCTCCTGGGGTGGGAGAAACTCGACCCTGTCGAGTAAGGTTCAATTTGGCTGCTCATGGAGGGTCTGGGTTGAGGTGCTGCAGATCAGCACTAGCATTCCACAAGTCCTCAGATTCTGAACGACCTTGCCACCGGACCAAGTACCACTGATAGTCTCTATCCCAGGTACCGATAGCTTGATCGTCTAGAGCTCTCTCAATCTTTTCCTCACTTATAGGCCAATTTATATGTGGTTGCTTTGGGGTGGGTTCTCTCTCAAAGGGAGGGATAGGCTCAAGGTGCTCGCTAGGTATCACTGCTGACTCCCTAAACTCTATAAGATCTGAGATGATGAAGATGGAGCTAATACCTAAATTATGTGATATCTCAGGCACATAGGCATTGGGTCCATTACTCTTCATTATTTTCGGTGGGCTAGCTTCGCGAGCAGAAAATTTTTTTATCATCACATATTCCTCTGCATAAAATTTTTTATCTTTCCTTTGGAAATTAGCCAAGTTGTTATTTAGTTCATTACTTATGTTCAGCTTTTGACTAATTTCATGATGCATATACTGTGCATAGGCTAGTGTAGGTGCGGATAGATGATTTGGGGCTACGGATTTATTGGACTTGCCTAATGGACTCGACTAGACTTCCCTATCAAAGAAAATTTATTGGACTCTTTGGGTCTAACTGAACACACTATAAACTCTTTAGGTCTGACCCTAGCATGGCATGCAATGAGAATTTACTATGTACTCTTACTAGGTTCCATAGGGAGTGCTAGAAATATGATGCAAATCTAACATGTGCAATGAATGAATGCAATATGATTACCCCTATAAAATGCAATCAAAGGATTAAAAAATCATGAAAGTTTCAGAAAAGGGTAGAGAATAAGAAGTAGATTCAGGGTTAGTCTGGCACGGTAAGAAATAAGAAGAAGGTTCTAGATTGATCGGATAGAATAGGATGTAAGAAGGGGTGTCAGGGATTAATCCTGGACTAATAATGTTGACATTATGGGGTTGATGGGTACCTACAGGGTTTATAGTATGGAAGAATGGATCACTAATCTCAGGAAAGAGATCGTCAATGGAAACTACCGGATGGGATTCTTTTTGAGGGTACTGATAAGCCAAATCTTTAATAAAGTCATCTGGTTCAAGAAATTTAGGACTGGGCTCTATACTTGGGCTCTTATCTAGTGGCTCCTCAAGAAAGAGTCTAATAGTAGAGTTGGGTCCTTCATCCTTTAGCTGCTCTTCCTCTCCAGTCTGAATGTGGTCAGGGTCTACTAGGTTAACTGGTCTTGGGTTGGCTTCTACCTGGGCACCTATTGGGTCAATGATGGGGACCAAAAGTCTATTTTATTTTATTTTATTTGAGTCCATTAGTCCTGTGTCATGTGAGTCAAAGTGAGCCAATTGAGTCCAGTTGAGTTCACTTAGTTAGGTCCAATCATTTTTAATTCAGTCAAATCCGATCGAGTCCATTCAAATTATGTTCAAGAGGAGAGTTCGCACATAGGAGATTCACCAGACCCCCCAAACAAAGCTGGCCTTCATGCATGTGGGCCCTTACATGCCGCCAAGCGCAAGAGAGAGCTCCAGTCCAAGACAAAGGCCCACTGTTGACCAGGTCCACCAGGGTTTCTTGGCCCATAGGTCATGGTTTCTTAGCCCTCAAGTCATGTACCCTGGGGTGAATCTATAAATACCACCCCTCCCCTCTTGTATGAAGTATCATTTTCTTACGAATACAAATTAAAAAATTATTTTGGTCTGAGTTTTGAGTTTTTCTCCAGATTGGAGCAAGCCCTAATCCTTGGTGACTTCTACGCTTGCCAGCGATCCCCCGCTTCCCGTCCCGCATCAACAAGGTATCAGAGCCCAGTGAATTAGGGTTTTCTGTTCCTCCCCAACTCCACCTCCATCTTCCCTATTCCATTACCACGATCATAGATCCGCCGTTGTCTTCCACTTATGAAGCCCCTCCGCCCCTTCCTCCACTCTTCGCTATCTCACCTGTGAGCGGAATTCCCTTTTCCACCTAGCCCCAATGGGAACTCCCGAACAATAGCCCCATGGCCAAATCCCCGGGTCTACCTGACATCATCCCGTCTCCCTATCGCAACCAAAACGTGCCGAAAGATGTGCTGCTGGTATACCACCAAACCAACGGGCCTATAGCCATGTCATGCCCGTGTCATCGTGATGCTTATCACACCGGATCTTCGATCGCCAACTCCTCCTCGCCCTCACTGACGCCATCAAGCCCTCCGCCTGATCTTCATCACCGGCTTCCTCCACGATATCGAGGCCCTCTCCCTCGACACCAAGAACCCCCACTGTGCCCTCCCCCCCTCCATCACCAGCAGTAGCAGTGGCGATAACCACCACCCCTGATCCGTCTCCGCCAGCAGATCCCACTCCTCCGGCGATCCGAAGGTGAAACCATCGCCGTCGTCACCATCGTCATGCTAGAAGGAGAAGCCCCAGGCCATGGCAGCCTCACCCCCTCCCACTCTCGACGTCATCTCGACCTCTTTACAAGCCTGCAACCAGACCGTGCCCATCACTGCCCTCGCCGCCTCCGCTGTCCCCTGCCTCATCATGGTCTGTGGTCACCGCATCGAGTCCGTCACCGAGCTCCCTCCACGTCGACGCCGTCCGCTGCTGCACCATCCTTCAACCCCTGCTACCAGTCGATCAGAGAAATCCATCACTGGCTGAGAGATCACCGTGCTGGCCTTCTCCCAGTCCAAGCTGTCGTCGCCGCCCAGTGCCAATTGTCGGCAAAGCCCGCTGGAGTCTCTGCTCCACTCTGCATTGGACTGAGAGAGGAAGAAGGCATGAACGTGAAAGCATACCTGCTTCTCACTACCAACTTCAACACCCTGCACGAATCTCAGTGCTACACAATCTTCACGGATCTTAAAGTAGCTAATAATAAAAAAGAAAATATGAGGAAAAAAAAAACTAGAATTTGTTTTTGAAAAAAAAAAGTGAACCTATCCTCTTTTGATGTGATTTGTTCTGGTTCCATCAAACCCCCGCTCACCCAAACTCGATAGAGTCGAGTTCTCCCTACCACAGGAGAATGATGGGGACCAAAAGTCTATTTTATTTTATTTTATATAAGTCCATTAGTCCTGTGTCACTTGAGTCAAAGTGAGCCAATTGAGTCCTGTAATAAAGTGAGATAACTGAGTCCAGTTGAGTTCACTTAGTCAGGTCCAGTCATTTTTAATTCAGGCAAGTCTGATTGAGTCCATTCAAGTTATGTTCAAGAGGAGATTTCGTAGCTAAGAGATTCACCATACCCCCCCAACCAAAGCTGGCCTTCATGCACGTGGGCCGTTACATGCCGCCAAGCCTGCAAGAGAGAGCTCCAGTCCAAGACAAAGGCCCACTGTTGACCAGGTCCACCAGGGTTTCTTGGCCCACAGGTCATGGTTTCTTAGCCCTCAAGTCATGTACCCTAGGGTGAATCTATAAATACCAACCTCCCCTCTTGTATGAAGCATCCTTTTCTTATGAATACAAATTAAAAAATTATTTTGGTCTGAGTTTTGAGTTTTTCTCCAGATTGGAGTGGGTGTGACGCCCTGGTTCTCTATTCTTGAGTGCAAGCCCTAATCCTTGGTGACTTCTACACTCACCAGCGATCCCACGCTTCCCGTCCCGCATCAACTAGGTATCAGAGCCCAGTGAATTAGGGTTTTTTCTTCCTCCCCGACTCCACCTCCGTCTTCCCTGTTCCATCACCATGATCATAGATCCACCGTTGTCTTCCACTTGTGAAGCCCCCCTACCCCTTCATCCACTCTTCGTTGTCTCACTTGTGAGCAGAATACCCATTTCCACCTAGCCCCACTGGGAACTCCCGATCAACAGCCTGACCGCAAACTCCCCTGGTCTACCTAATGTCGTCCCGTCTCTCTGTCACCACCAAACCATGCCAAAGGACGTGCCGCTGCTATGCCACCAAACCACCGGGCCTATAGCCATGTCATGCCCGTGTCATCGCAATGCTTATCCCACCGGATCTTCGATCGTCGACTCCTCACCCTCACTGACACTGTCAAGCCCTCCGCACGATCTTCATCGCCAGCTTCCTCCACGAGATCAAGGCCCTCTCCCTCGACCCCAAGAACCCCCACTATGCCCTCCCCCCCTCCATCACCAACAGTAGCGGCGGCGATAACCACCACCCTGATCCATCTCCGTCGGCAAATCCCACTCCTTCGGCGATCCGAAGGTGAAACCATCACCGTCATCACCATCATCGTGCTAGGAGGAGAAGCCCCAGGCCATGGCAGCCTCCCCCCCCTCCCCCTCCCAACATCATCTCGACCTCTTTCCAAGCCTGCAACTAGACCGCGCCCGCCACTGCCCTCGCTGCCTCCACTGTCCCATGCCTCATCATGATCTATGGTCACCGCATCGAGTCCGTCACCGAGCTCCCTCCTCGTCGATGTTGTCCACTGCTGCACCGTCCTTCAACCCCTGCTACAAGCCAATCAGAGAGATCCATGACTAGCTGAGAGATCACCGTGTCAGCCTTCTCCCCATCCAAGCTGTCATCGCTGCCCAGCGCCAATTGTCGGCAAAGCCCGCCAGAGTCTCTATTCAACTCTGCACTGGACTAAGAGAGGAAGAAGGCATGAACGTGAAAGCCTTCCTTCTTCTTACTGCCAACTTCAACACCCTGCACGAATCTCAGTGCTGCACAATCTTCACGGATCTCAAAGTAGCCAATAAAAAAAGAAAATATGAGGAAAAAGAACAAAAAAATCTAGAATTTGTTTTGGAAAAAAAAAGTGAACCTAGCCTCTTTTGATGTGATTGGTTCTGGTTCCATCAAACCCCGCTCACCCAAACTCGATAAAGTCGAGTTCTCCCTACCACAGAAGAATGATGGGGACCAAAAGTCTATTTTATTTTATTTTATTTGGGTCCATTAATCCTGTATCACTTGAGTCAAAGTGAGCCAATTGAGTCCTATAATAAAGTGAGACAACTGAGTCCAGTTGAGTTCACTTAGTCACGTCCAGTCATTTTTATTTCAGTCAAGTCCGATCGAGTCTATTCAAGTTATGTTCAAGAGGAGAGTTCGTAGCCAGGAGATTCACCAGGCCCCCCAACTAGAGCTGGCCTTCATGCACCTGGGCCCTTTCATGCCGCCAAGCCTGCAAGAGAGAGCTCCAATCCAAGACAAAGTTCCACTATTGACCAGGGTTTCTTGGCCCACAAGTCAGGGTTTCTTAGCCCTCAAGTCATGTACCCTGGGGTGAATCTATAAATACCACCCCTCCGCTCTTGTATGAAGCATTTTTCTTATGAGTACAAATTAAAATATTATTTTGGTCTAAGTTTTGAGTTTTTCTTTAGATTGGAGTGGGTGTGATGCCCTGGTTCCCTGTTCTTGAGTGCAAGCCCTAATCCTTGGTGACTTCTATGCTTGCTAGCAATCCCCTGCTTCCCATCCCGCATCAGTCAACAAATTCTAAGTCTTCTATAGGAAACTCCTCTTCTTCTTCCTTATATTGTTCCACTAGGCTTGAGTTAGCCTCATATATCTCTTCTTCAATATCATTTTGGTGAACCAATGAGGTGGTAAGAGAGGGTTGACTAAAGAAAAATTGGCTAATACTTGGTTCATCTCTAGGGATACTAATTCTATGGGATTCAGGTCGACTAGGGTTGACTTGACTGGCACTAGGCTGATACCTAAGGACTATGGGTTCCTGGGGTCTATGGGTCTGGTTTGGGGTTCCTACTTGGTCATCTAATGGATTAATCTTATGGGTTAATTGGTTAAGTTTATCAGTTGTTTGGGTGTTTGTTTGGGTCATTTGGTTGAATCTATGGTTCATTTGTGTTGGCGTGGAGTCCCTGGATCGGTCGATCGGAGTCGCTGCATCGTAGGACCACTCCCTGGTTCACCTACAAAACAGGTCCCTTGCCGGAGTTGTTCCAGCAGAGGACACTCCGATGCCTAAGTCAGTGATAGATTCCAGCCACAGAATGGGGAAGATGTCGAGAGTGGAAGAGAAACAGAGTTCTTGGAGATTGAAAATGTGTATGTGTGAAATTATTCACGCATACCTCTTAAGCCATCCTTCTTACCCATATTTAAAAGATGGCCTCCAGTCTGTGGCCTGCTCTTTTCCCGGAGATCATGGGGAGCCATTCACTCCCATGATTGGCGATCGTGGGTTGTCAATGAGCAGTTCCGGCCAGATTGGAGGCATGGCTGCAAGAATTGCGCGCCATGATCATGGCATGATGAGTGTCTATTGTAACTATTGGTTACAGTTTCCTTTTTGGAATAGATTATGGTTCAAGCTTCGGGTTTTCCCTTGCATGGGTCGAAGGCTTGATATTTCCCCGAGGCCAGAGATCATGTCTACGGCGGGGACCGAAGTTCGTGTCTTCGAAAGTCGACGAGTACTTCAGACTTCGGTCGGGGCCAAAAGTGCTACCCGAAGGACTGGCCTTTGGATGTTGTAGTTCGGTGTGAAGCCTTGAGTTGCTTGCAGTTGGCTTTCGCTTAGTCTGAAGTCCGTAGTCTGGAAAACTGAGGCTTTGATAAGTCAAACCGGAATCTGGTTCATAGCTGAACCAGGATATCCCAATAGTTGCCCCCTATTCTCAGTTGTCGATGCGAAGATCTGCCTCGAGAAGTGAGAGTATTATAGCCTTATCACTTTCTTCCTGAGAGACGGTGTAGTAAATGATTACGGGACCTCTATTGGGCTGCCCATCACGATCTGAGAATCAGATGGTGGACAGGTGCCATTCCCTGATTGGGGAAAAGTAGGTGGCCCTGAGGCTATCAATCCTCATCCCGTTGCACAGTGGTTGAGGCAATCTTTTGGTTGGGATTTGGATAGTTGTGGTGGCTGTTCTTCGCCCGTTGGATGAAGGATAGATCTTTTCCTGGCAGTCAGTCGTAAGTGGGTTACCGCCCAGGGTAACCTTGAGTCAAATTAACCCTCTATGGGGGTCCAGAGATCCTTACTTTTTTTTGGGGAAGGGTGAAGGTCTGGGCAAAGAAGCTTCTTCAACCTCATCTCATTCTCCACCCAAACCGTTATGGAGTACCAGTCTATTCTTCAGGTAGAATCTTCTTTCCACCCCTTGCTTCATTTCTTTGTCATGGAAGAGACCATAGAGAGTCAGGGGAAGCAGGTTGGGCCCTCGGGAGCCGAAGATACAGTAGGTCCGGAGTCGGTCCCCAGCTCGATTTCTCAGAGCAAGGCAACCCTTCTTTGGGAACGCTACCGCATTCTTGAGGAATTTTCCTTTGTCCTCCCTGTGCCCAAGGAGCGGGTGAACAAAGCTCCCCCTGGGTGCCTAGCTATATATGAAGATCACCTGAAGGCTGGTCTTCGGTTTTCCCTGCACCCCTTCTTTGTTATGATTTTTTGCTTGTACCAAGTGGTGCCAGCACAGTTAACCCCAAACAGCATCAGGAACATTTGTGGGTTCCTGGTCATGTGCAGCATCGCCAACATAGAGCCTAGGACCAACTTGTTCTTGGCCATTTTCGTCCTCAAGAGGGACTTCCATAGCAATGGATGGTGGGTGATCGGTCCTAGATCAGGCCGCAGGGTGATTAAGGATATGCCCAGCACCATCCATGGGTGGAAACCTGTCTTTGTATTTATGTTGTCCTTCGACCCATGGGGCTTCGACATTGAGTGGAAGAAGCCTCGCCAAACCGCCAATGACGGAAAGAAAGTCATGGTGGCTGATCAGTTGGATTATGATCTTCTGACCAACTCAGAAGTTGCTCCTATCCGGGAGTTGTTGGAGGAGAGGAACCTCCATCGAGCGGGAATCAGTAAATTCCCCTCACTAGGTATAGGAGTGAAAATTTCTGCTCTTCTTCTTTAGGTTTCCAAGTAGTTCATTTAACTGAGGTGATCCCCTTTTGCCTGCAAGTTGTGGGATGAAGCGCAATTTGAGCTGGCTTCGCCAAACTTCGGAGAGGAGGGTGGCACAGGCCCCTTCCACCAGGTCTGCAGCTCGGAAGAAAGCTCGGAGAGATGGTCCCGAAGGGGACCAATGCACTTCATCTTCCCAAGGCACCTCGGGGGAAAATGCAGTGGCCACGGAAGAGGTTCCAGCGAGGCCCTGCCCAGTAGAGACTCCAGCGGTGGTCGCCTCCCCAGTCGACACAACAGGGGGCCCGCCTTAAGGAGTGGATGTGCCACCGGTTTGCCCCTCTGCTACTGATAGGGGCAAGGCACGGCAAGTCGAAGGAGAGTCCGTCTGCAGAGCTTCTTCAGCCGGAGGTCGCTCGACGAACCCTTCGGAGCTCCCACCTACGGGAGAGCTGCTGGTTCCGGAGGAGGCCAGACAGGCGTTGAAGGATACGATACAGCCCCGCAACCTGGCAATTCTCCAAAATCGGAGCTTTCTCAAGGTGTCCGATTCTGGCTTTGCCGCCCTGCAACAAGTATGACTATCACCGCCTCCTTTGCCTTGAGAGTTATTTGACTCTCGATTCTTCCTTTTTGATGTAGTTGGCCTATGACTTCACCTTCATAGAGGAAGGCTTGGGGAATGTGGACAGCCTCATCTATGACCTCAAGGAGGAGCTTCAGACTGCTAGGGCTACCAGGAAAGTAGCCGAGGAGCTGAAGTAATCCATGGAGGACCGTCTTGTCCGGGTGGCTGATGAAGTTCGCGAACTGAAGGGCGAAGTGAAAAGTGCCCACTTGAGGACAACGAGACAAGAGGCAGGGTGGAACAGGAGCAGGAGGCAAGTTGAATCCCTGGAGCAGACTACCAGGAAGAACCAAGAGAGGATGGAGAGCCTGTCCAAGGTGGCGGAGGAGGCTTCTAGGAGGGTCGAAGAGGCGATCCTAGAATCCAAAGCTGCTAAGAGGGAGGCCGAAGCCGCCAAGAGGGAGTTCGAAGCTTTGAGGAAGCAAATAGACAATGCCGTGGCTGACTTCAAGATGCCTTCGCAATTTTAGACAAAGATTGATAAAGCATCATTGTATGCCTACCAGCACGGCTTCAATGATGGGCTTTCCAAAGTAAAGGAGACCCTCCCTCAACTCGACCTTTCGAAGATCCCCTCCTACAACATAATTAGAGAGGAAGGAGGAGAAACGGAGGAGGTCGAAGCCGCAGGGGAGGTCGAGGAGTCACCATGTCCGGTGGAGGAGGCTGCTACCCCAGTCGAAAACCTGGAGGTGATCCCAACTATGATCTCGGCCCAGGAGGTGACTCAGGCTAGAGGAGTCTAGGCTAAAGGTTCTCCCATCCCGGCCCAGATTGATGAGACCCTCTCTGATCAAGTTGATAGGTTGCTCCAGTCCTATGGTGTGGAGCCCTCTCTTGTTGATGTTGAGTGACCTGGATCACTCCGAATGTATTTTCTTCCTTTCTTACTTGTATTGCCAATGAACTTTGTATTGCAATTTTCCCAGATTTTGAAATGAATTATCCTTTCTTTGCATACGCATTATTGTGCCTCATGTGTAGCCTGAAATGGTTCTATCGTTTCTCCTTTGGCCTAGTCGAACGATAGCCTTCGTAGGCCATCCAGTTGATAAGAGCCAGTTTTACCATTCTCTTTTCTGCTTAGTTGAATAGTTGTGGCCGAAGGCCGTTTAGTCGGTAAGGACGAACCCTTGAATGGACCAGAACTCCATTGCATTGCTTCCTTCGGATGATTAGCTTGTCTGTTGGGGCGGACAGGAGTCATCTCCCCGCCAATCAATAATTAGGGGGATTTGATTAGGATCACCGTTGTCCACGTGGCATGTCGAAATTTGTACAGTCATGATCTCTTGTGCCTTATGAGCCGCCGGGGCTTTTTTTCCCAAAAAGAGACCATTAATGATGCCATCGCATGATGCGGATTTCTCCGGATTCGAAGCAATGGTGGTTGCGGTCCTGGGGATGGCTTCCGAGAGACTTTCTGGTTCTCAAAGCGTCACCCAGACACGTGGCACCTTCTCATACGGTCGGAAAGGACGTGGGATGTGCCTCCCCGCAGTCGATTGTGGGCACAGGGTTTCTATAAATAGGACCCTGCCCCCTGCTGTTGAAGGCCATCATTTCTGTTGGTGTCTTCCTTCCATTAGCCATGAGGTTCAGCACTTCTGAGCTCCATCGTGCAGCGAAGAGGAGGGCTATTGACCCAAAGAGAAAGTGAAGTTCGGAGCCATCTGGGCCTGTCAGCGAAGAGGAGGAGCCTCTGGTGGACCATCACGAGAAGAAGGTCCGCCTTCTGGGGGCTCAATTGAGGGATGCCCGGGCCCAAGTCAAGGCGGCGACCACGGCGGCGGAGGAGGTGAAGAAGGAGGTGGCAGAGGCCGTTGCAAACATCAAAACTTCTGCCTCATTCAAGGATGAGCTCGCCGGGGTGGCCCTGGACTCCTTCCACCAGGAGTTTCGGGAGTGCTGGAGGAAAGCCTCCAAGTTTTATGACTTGAAGGGCTTGGATAATATCAAACCCTCCGTTCCGTTCCCCGGCCATGAATTCGATTCTGACTCCGACGAGGGGTCGGACTCGAGTTCGGATGGGAACCCGGGGGCCCTTCGTCATCCCATCTGGTCTCTTCCCAATAGTACGGGAAAAATCCGTCGGGGAGTTAATGCAAATTTTCCAACCCTGCTGTTGCTGTTGCTGCTGCTTTTTTTTTTTTATATATCTCTTTAGGAGAGTTTATTTCTTTTTCTTACTCTCTTTATAGGAGAGTTTCTTTTTTTTTCCTCTTTTCTTTCTTTTCTTTTCTTTTTGTAAGAAAAATTGAAAGAAATGGAAAATCTTTTCTTTTACCTCTTTCCGTGTATTTACTGCGATGTGTTGCATCACGATTTGTCCATAATGTAGACTCCATAAACCACTTACAGTTTGTAGGGAAGAAATTGGGTCCATTGGACCGCTTTGAGAGTGTTTATTGTTGACAGAGAGGACAATAGTGGTCCTTTTAGGAACGTGTTTGGATTTTCCGTAGGATAGGGTATTTACACCATCCATGTGCACTTTCTGTCGTGATTAAGGTAGGCTATTCAGGCCCGCCTCGGTGCATGTTCAGATTCACCATAGGTAGGTTACGAAAACCATCCCTGCGCCTTTGATCTTTTTGGTGGCCTGGTTAGGCCATCCATTGCACTTGTCAGACATACCGATAAGGTGAGTGGATCAGGCTCTCCTTTGTGCAGTTGACCGATTTTTCAGATCGGGTCATTTGGGTTGTTGTCGTTCAGTCGATGCAACTAACCGTTCTGAGTCGAGTAGGGTTAAGGAGCTTTGCACAAGAGTTTTTTGGAACTTTTTCATTGATAGTATTTATGAAGGTTTTGTACATTCCATGACCGAGATAGGGTCTTCCCCTCTAGGGTCTTGAGTCGATATGTCCCTGGTCGAATGACTTCTTCGACTTAATATGGGCCTTCCTAGTCAGGGGAGAGTTTACCCTATTTTGTTGGCCTAGACACCTCTGCTCTTCGCAATACCATGTCCCCCGTGTGGAAAGTTTGCTCTTTTACCCTTGTATTGTAGTACTTGGCAACCTTTTGTTGGTATGCCACCATTCTTATCTGGGCCTATAGCCTGGTGCTTGATAGCAGATCTAGATCGATCCTTCTGCAATTGGAATTCTCAGGCTCTTCATAGTTGTCAATCCTCAGGGACTGTAGGGAGACTTCGATAGGTAGCACGGCTTCAGTACCATAGGCTAGGTTGAACGGAGATTCACCGGTGGCTGTTCTTGGGATAGTTCGGTACGCCCAAAGAATAGAGGTTAGTTCTTTGGCCCAAAGCCTTTTGGCGGCGTTCAACCTTGTCTTTAGACCATGGAGGATGGTCCGGTTGGTGACTTTGGCTTCTCCGTTGGACTGTGGATGTGCAACAGATGTTAGTCGATGCTGAATATGGTACCGAGCACAGAAGTCCTTAAACTTCGAATTGTCGAATTATCTCCCGTTGTCCGTGATGATGACGTGTGGGATACCGAACCTGAAGATGATGGAGTTTTTCACAAAACTTTCCACCTTGCCCTCTGTGATTTGGGCTAATGGTTCAGCTTCCACCCATTTCGTGAAATAGTCGATGGCCACTAGGAGAAACTTCCTTTGCACTGATGCTGGTGGGAACGGGCCAAGAATGTCCATCCCCCACTAGGCAAAGGGCCATGGGGCTGCCAACTGAATCAGGTGACTCGCAGGTTGTCTTTGCACATTGGCATACCTCTGGCATTGGTCGCACTTCCAAATGAAATCAGCTGAGTCCTTCTGGTTCGAGGGCCAGTAATACCCTTGTCGAATAATCTTTTATGCTAGAGATCTGCCTCCCAAGTGATCCCCGCATATGCCCTCGTGGACCTCTCTCAATGCATAATCTGTATCGGTGGGTCCAAGGCATTTCAGCAGAGGTTGGGAGAACGATCTCTTGTAGAGGGTTCCGTCTAAGATGACATACTGAGATGCCATCCAGCGGATCTTCTTGGTCTCTGCCTTATCTTCGGGCAGTTCTCCTTCATTCAGGAATCTGATGATGGGATCCATCCAGCTTGGCTCAGCATCAATCTGGCGCACCTCTATAGCCTCTTCGGCAATGCTTGGAGTTTCAAGATGTTCAACAAAGGTGCACCCGAGAGACTCCGGTGCTGTAGTTGCCAATCTAGACAGTGCATCCGCCTGGGAGTTCTCCGATCGGGGAACATGAATAATTTCAAAATGTTCCAATTGAGAGGATAAAGCCTGAACCTTCTCCAGGTATTGCACCATGGTTGGATCTTTGGCTGTGTACTCTCCATTGACTTGATTCACAACCAGTTGAGAGTCGAAGAAGGTTCGGAGTTACTAGACTCCCAGGTCTTTGGCGATCCGAAGTCCGGGGAGTAGGGCCTCATATTTGGCCTGATTATTGGAGGCATAGAAGGAGAAACAAGGAGCATACTCTATAAACTGGCCATCAGGTTCAGCCAACATGAGTCCAGTCCCGCACCCGGTAGCATTGGAAGCTCCATCCACATGAAGCACCTAAACAGACTTCATCTCCTTCGGGGTTTATTCTTTATCCGAAGAGACTTCATCTTCGGACTTCCAAGTGTAATCGACCAGAAAATCAGAGAGCACCTGGGCCTTCATAGCCACTCGGGGCTGGAAGCTAATGTCAAATTTGCTTAGCTTCACAGCCCACTTGGCTATCCTTCCATAAGCATCCGGAGATCGGAGAACGGCCTTGAGAGGTTGATCAGTCAGCACCATGATAGCATGGGCCTGAAAATATGGCCATAGTCGCTTTGCCGCAATCCCAAAAGAGTAGATCAGCTTCTGCATCCTTGCATACCGTGTTTCTGTATCATGCAGGATCTTGCTAATGCAGTAGATCGGCTTGTGGGACCCGTCTTCCTCCTTCCGGACAAGAACCGAGCTAACTACTTCATTTGAAGCAGAGAGGTACAGGTAGAGAACCTCGCCTTCTTTTGGCTTGGAGAGTAATGGTGGGGTCTCCAAATACTTCTTCAATTCCTCAAAGGCAACACAACAATCTTTGGACCATTCGAAGCCCTTTGATTGTCGGAGTACCTTGAAGAACGAAAGACATTTCTCGACGAACCGAGAGATAAATCTGCTTAGGGAGGCAATCCTCCCTGTCAACTCTTGGACTTCCTTTTTACAGGAGGGATGCTGCACATCCTTCAAGGCCTGGATCTTCTCGGGGTTGGCCTCAATCCCTCGTTTGGTGACAAGAAAGCCCAGGAATTTACCTAACGTGACCCCGAAGGCACACTTCACCGGGCTTAACTTCATTTGGTAGCGCCGGAGAGCACTGAATGACTCCTCCAAGTCACGGATGTGGTCTCTCCGGTGGAGACTCTTGATGATCATGTCATCAACATAGGCCTCCATATTTCTTCCCAGTTGCTTTTCAAACACCTTATTGATGAGTCTTTGAAATGTTGCTCCGGCGTTCGTGAGGCTGAACGGCATCATCTTGTAGCAGTAAAGACCTTTGTCAGTGATGAATGCCATCTTCTCCTCATCTTGCATATCCATTCTAATCTGGTTGTAGCCAGAGAAGGCATCCATAAAGCTCAGCAACTGGTGGCCGGTGGTAGTGTCGACTAGTTGATCAATCTTTGGGAGAGGGAAGCTATCTTTTGGGTAAGCCTTGTTGAGGTCTGTATAGTCGATGCAGATCCTCTACTTGCCACTAGCTTTCTTCACCGTTACCATATTGGCCATCCACTTGGGGTAGCAGGCCTCTCTGATGAACCCTGCCTTGAGAAGCTTGCCAACCTCTTCATCAATAGCTTGCTGTCTTTCGGGGGTGAAGCTTCTCTTCTTCTATTACACTGGCTTGTACCCAGGGGTTACTTTCAGCCGATGAGTAATCACTTCGGTGGAAATCCCGGGCATGTCTGAAGCCGACCAGGTGAAGACGTCGGTGTTGTCCCTGAGGAAACGGATCAGCCTCAATCTGGTTTTCTCGTCAAGGGTGCTCCCCATTTGCATAACTCTGGAGGGATCTTCCTCTTTCAAAGGTATCGGGATGGTCCTCTCCATGGGTTCATCAAGGTTTATGGTTGAATCCCTCGGATCCAGTTGATCCGGCATAGTCGAATCTTTGAAATGCCTATCTTCAATCAATAGACATTGTCGTGTCATCCTCTGGTTCCCTTTAACTTCTCCAATACTATTCCTAGTGGGGAAGCGTACTAAGAGGTAGTGAGATGATGCAGAACGAAAGCTCTGATACCAAAAATGATGCAGAACAAATGCTCTGATATCAAAAATGATACCGAACGGATATGTGGAATGCGGAAGCAAATTAAAATTAATGTATTTTTTTTATATATATTTTCAGAAGTCGGCTTTGACTCAAAGGAAAGATAAACTAATGTTGAAAGAAACTAAGAAATGATAGAAAGCACAATTAAAAGGAGTGGATTATCAGAGTAACTTAGAAGTAGGATCGTTGGGGATTGAGAAACCCCCAGATCTAGGGTTTGCTCTGAGTTTCAACGAAACAGACAAAGTGAGAAGGGAAGGTTCTTGTTACCTAGCAGTGATATCTCTCCATTTGGTGGAAAAAGACTCTCTCGAGCAGATTATTGGATCCCGGGAGTCAAGGTATCTTCGCAATGGATCCTCCGATAATGGTCCTTGGTAAAGTTGGCCTCTTCTTGAACCCTGGATCTTGGAGAGAAGAAGAACAAGGTTAGGAACAAGAGACTCAGGGAAGAGAGTTACCAGAGTAGAAGAAAGTATGGGATCTGAAGGTCTTCAGCTGATCTAGAACTCCTAGGCTGTGGATTTGGGACTTCTTCTCCTGGATCAGCTGGATGGACTCTGAAGCAGTGGTAGCTGACTTGAAGATGGCTGGACTGGGATCCTGGTGGTCGGCCACCCTTTGGAAGAATAACCTTGGAGATGGTGTAGAGGCTAGGGTTTGGTGGTGGTGGAGTAGAGATGGGTGGACTAAGCTAGGGTTTTGGGGTTGGAGGTCTCACACCTCCTCAAGGTTCCTAGGGAACCCGGATTTACTCCCGCCTCCTCACGGTCTCAAGGTCTCACACCTCCTCACGGAGCTCAACACTCAGAATAAGTGCGGAAGAACAAGACTTTGCTCAAAAACAAGGGATTTCATTCATAAGATTTCATAAGATAAGTTCAAGTTACAAAAGGGGTCTAATATATAGACCTATAAGAAAAATCAAAACCATAAAAGTTCCCATGTGGGACTAATAGGACTAATCTACACTTTAGGCATCAAATTCTCTTCCCTTGGCCAACCAAGACTCCTTCCATGAGTGAGCAACCCAAAAACTCCAAGAAAACTTGAAAATCAGCTCCAAATGGCAGGTTATGGGGGTGTCTCCTAGTATCTCTCCATGAATCAAGGATTTTCCTTTCATTGTTTGGCTCTTTTGGACACCTCCTAGTCTTGCTCCACAAGTTTAGGCTTCTTCTTTTCATGGCTTTGGCACTTTAGGAAACTTTTGGGTGCCTTCTTGATTTTCTCCACAAGACATGCTCTCTTCCCTTTTATAACTTGGATTTTTATGGAACATTGTGGGGCACCTCCTTGATCCTCTCTTCGAGAAAAATTCTTGCCATCCTAGCTTGGGTTTATCTGGAAAGAAGTTGGTTCCTCCTTGGATTGAGGTATCTTGATGGATTTCTCCCCCAAGTGGTGCAAGAAAAAGGGGAACTTACTTCTTATGGTGTGGGGACCAAAGACACTGGATGGAGATGTGGTAGGGAGTGTGGCACCCACTTGTAGCTGGACCATGGAAGAAAAAATGTGGCACCCTATGGCAAAGGGAATGGCACCAACCTGGACCTGGACTTGGACCGAGTCAACATGAATCAACAAAAATTGAAATGACAAAATTACTGACTCAAAATTGGGTTGATCAGGTCAATCCTTATTACAAACCCTAATTTTCTCGGGCAAGGTCAATCAGAGATCCAGATAGAACCCTGAAGTCTTCTTCTGATTCTGGTGCCCGTACCAATTCTCCCAGGGTGGGAGGAACTCAACCTTGTCGAGTAAGGCTCAAGTTGGCTCTGGTATCTATCCAAGAGGTCTGGATCCAGATCTTGTAATTCTTCTCGGGAGATCCAATAGTCATCAGAGTCTGGCCTTCCTTGCCAGTGGACCAGGTATCTTTGGTATCCTCGATTACAAGTTGAGATAACCTGATCATCCAAGATCTTTTCAAACTGCTCTTTCCTCACAGGCTAGTTTGTTGGTGGACACACAGGGTCGGGATCACTCTCAATAACAAGATTAGGTTCAAAAGGCTCACTGGGAATCACAGCTATCTCCCTGTACTCTACTAGGTCTGTAATGTTGAAAGTTGAGCTAATGCCTAGTTCTGGAGGCAACTCGAGCACATAGGCATTGGATCCTACTCTCTTCACCACTTTAAATGGTCCAGCTCATCTAGCATGTAACTTTCTAACGGTTCCAGGAGGAAACCGTTCAGGCCTTAACCTAATCATTACATAGTCTCCCTCAACAAAAGATTTGACTCGCCTTTGAGAATCAGCCAACTTCTTATAAGTTTCATTACTTAAAGTTATTTTGGCATGAATTTCTTTATGCAAGTTCTTTACATGCTGTGCAAAGTCTTCAGCAGACTCTTGTGTGTGGACTGGCAAAGGAACTAGGTTAAGTGGTGTGTGAGGCTTGTACCCATGAACAATCTCAAAAGGGCTTTTACCTATAGACCTATTGACCGAGTCATTATATGCAAATTCAGCCCTGGGTAAAATACAAATCCCAATTCCTGGTATTCTCACTCAACCAAAATCTGAGTCAATGTCCTAAACTCGATTGACGACGCATTCCTAAAGAATGGACATTATTCAAAGGAACTCTAGGTCTAAACCTAACAAACTATGGCTCTCTAGGTTTGACCTTGGGTCGGAGGATGGCATGCAGAGCATGAAAACTTATCATGGGTGCCTAGTAGGTGCCATAAGGTCTTCCAGAAGTAGGTGGCAAACCTAATAGGTTCTAAGGAGTCTTGCAACCTAGAAATCTCAGTAAAGTGTAATCCCATTGCTCTAAAAACATGAGAAGATTCAGGGAAGGGTAGGAAATAAGAATCAGAGTTTCGAGGTGGCTTATAGGAAACAAGAAACATACCTTGGTTATTCAGGACGACCTTAAAATGAGGACATTGTTCTATAGGTGCACTCATCCAAACCTCATGATTTGCTCTAGGAGAGTCTACAAGTGCAAGTTCTAGGGTAGGCTGGGCGCTCCTAGAAGGTGGAAGGTTATCAGGAAGGTCTTTGGAATGTTTATCTAGAAAGTCTTCTAAGCTACTGTCTTTTTCTTGTTCTTGGACCTTCTCAATGGGCAATTCTTGTGAACCCCTTCCTTCTTCACACTTCTCTACCAGATTTGACTCAGGGGTGTCTTCTTTGGATTCCTTAATGAGTTCAGGGGTATTCTCACTTAAACTCTCATTGGGTGCAATTTCCTCTTCCTGAACTTCCTCAAAAGGGTCTTCTCTTAGGGTTAGCTCCTGAATTCCTTAAGTGGCAGGGGTCCCCTCAATAACCCCATCAGGTAGGAGTTGGTTAATTGAATTATCGGGAGAGATATCCTCAAATTCTTCTTCTTCATATTCATCTATCAAACTTATGTCGGGCTCATATAATTCTTCCTTAATCTCACTAAAAGGTTCTAATCTATTCTCCTTTGATTCTTCTTTAAGTATGGCTCTGGTCAGGTCAACTAATTTTGGGATGGCCATGCCTAACTCCTTCTCAGTGTTATCTTTCTAGTCAAGAGGTGACACAAGTGGGAATTGATAAACAAAAGTCTAGTTCACTACGGGTGTCGGATCAATCGGAACTTGACTCAAGTTGGTAGAGGTTGGCTTTAAGTCCAAAGTACTTGATTGGTTATATCTTAAAGACCACTCATAGTCTTGGGCTTCTTGGTAGGCTCGGTCTAACTTATTGGTCTTTCCAAGACATAGCTTCCTATAAATGTCTGGGTGTAACCCAACCCTAAACCTCGATGTGATCTAAGCTTCGGTCTCAATGGTATTGCATTTCATGTCATACCACTGGAAGTCCTCGATATATTTAGATATAGGCCTATTACCTTGTCGCAATTGGTACCATTGGTCTAAAAGTATTTTCTCATAGGATCTACCTAGGTACCTATCTCTCAACTTACTTCTCATATCTCTCCAAGTATATATTTCCTGTTTTCTTTGATAACACTCACGCTCAATAGCATACCAATACGACCTAGCATGTTTGGTGAACTTGGTTTTGGCCAACCTAACTTGTCCTAATTCTGATATGTTAGTGCACTCAAAATACCGATCCATTTGTTCTTCCCACTTAATATATGTCTCTTGTCTTCCATCAAAAGTGGGTGCATAAGGTTCGGTGTTCCTAACGGATCCCTTTTCTGAGTCAACCAAGTATGGATATAGGCTCCTAGGGTTATGCTCGGGATCACGGTATAAGGTCCTCCTAGGCTCCTAGCATGGGTTAGGTTGGGGCCTATTAAATTTTGGATCAGGGGTCCAATTTTGATGTCTACATTTCTCAAGTCCCTGGGCTCGGTCTCTAAACTGGGCAAAACCCTTATTCATATCCTGACTCAATTTGGTCATACTTTCGGTAAGAGTTCTAATCATGGCCTCTAAATCAGGTTGGGTTTGACCAGGTTGGTAGGGTACTCCATTCCGGGTGGACATGATGATGCAAGCAAGCACACCAAATGAGACTCGACTGAAATGACTACGGGCTAACTAGACCTAGAGCCCAAACTAGATGCCTAATCAGAGTGGCAAGCTAGCCTGTAGTAACTCGGGACTCAGCCAGGCAGGTGTAAGGGGAGTGTTAGGTCTCTAATTGCCAATCCTAGACACCAATCAGTGATTGGCCAGGTAGGCGGACCAGCACACAAGCCCTTCGGGATAGAATCCCTAAACCACCATTCTAGACACTGAGTACAAAGCACATACAGAGTAACTAGACAAACTAACTCAACACAAGCCTAGACCCGACCAGTTGGTGTCCCTAGCCCACTAGGGCAAATTAGGTCTAATTAATTTTAAGATTAAAGGCTTAGGTTCGAATGCATGGGAGATGGTTTTGGGCTAAGGAGAGGGTCTCAATCCTTCCCTTATGTTGCAACTTCGGTGCCCTTAAGATAGATTCAATTTATGCACACTCAAATAAAAAAAAATAACTTGCAGAAAATAAAAAAAGAAGAACAACAGTAAAATTGATCTCAAAAAATCTACAAAAATTAATAAATAATGAAAATTTTATGTAAATTACTTTCAATTATACTGGTTCCAGAAAAATAATAATTACTTAATTTGAAATTTTTTGCAGGGAGAAACAATTCGAATAACAGGATGGTTACTGGTAGAAAACAGAACGTGTGTCCCATTTACAATCCCTGCCTAGAAGTTATAACCTAGCGGCACCCCTACACGCCCTAGGAACCCCCATGGAATGGGAGGAGGAGGCTTGCATCTCACTTGTTCCTAGGACCGGACGGCCAGGGGAGTCTACTCCAGGCAGCAAAAGTAAAAAAGGAACGAAAAAAAAAAATCAAACAAGCAAGAACCCTTGACAGGGCTCTGATACCAAAAATGATGCAAAATGAAAGCTCTGATACCAAAAATGATGCAGAACAAATGCTCTGATATCAAAAATGATACCGAATGGATATGTGGAATGCGGAAGCAAATTAAAATTAATGTATTTTTTTTTATATATTTTCAGAAGTCGGCTTTGACTCAAAGGTTAGATAAACTAATGTTGAAAGAAACTAAGAAATGATAGAAAGCACAATTAAAAGGAGTGGATTATTAGAGTAACTCAGAAGTAGGATCGCTGGGGATTGAGAAACCCCAGATCTAGGGTTTGCTCTGAGTTTCAACGAAACAGACAAAGTGAGAAGGGAAGGTTCTTGTTACCTAGCAGTGATATCTCTCCATTTGGTGCAAAAGACTCTCTCGAGCAGATTATTGGATCCCGGGAGTCAAGGTATCTTCGCAATGGATCCTCCGATAATGGTCCTTGGCAAAGTTGGCCTCTTCTTGAACCCTGGGTCTTGGAGAGAAGAAGAACAAGGTTAGGAACAAGAGACTCAGGGAAGAGAGTTACCAGAGTAGAAGAAAGTATGGGATCTGAAGGTCTTCAGCTGATCTAGAACTCCTAGGCTGTGGATTTGGGACTTCTTCTCCTGGATCAGCTGGATGGACTCTGAAGCAGTGGTAGCTGACTTAAAGATGGCTGGACTGGGGTCCTGGTGGTCGGCCACCCTTTGGAAGAATAACCTTGGAGATGGTGTAGAGGCTAGGGTTTGGTGGTGGTGGAGTAGAGATGGGTGGACTAAGCTAGGGTTTTGGGGTTGGAGGTCTCACACCTCCTCAAGGTTCCTAAGGAACCCGGATTTACTCCCTCATGGAGCTCAACACTCAGAAAAAGTGCGGGAGAACAAGACTTTGCTCAAAAATAAGGGATTTCATTCATAAGATTTCATAAGATAAGTTCAAGTTACAAAAGGGGTCTAATATATAGACCTATAAGAAAAATCAAACCATACAAGTTTCCATGTGGGACTAATAGGACTAATCTACACTTTAGGCATCAAATTCTCTTCCCTTGGCCAACCAAGACTCCTTCCATGAGTGAGCGGCCCAAAAACTCCAAGAAAACTTAAAAATCAGCTCCAAATGGCAGGTTATGGGGGTGTCTCCTTGTATCTCTCCATGAATCAAGGATTTTCCTTTCATGGTTTGGCTCTTTTGGACACCTCCTAGTCTTGCTCCACAAGTTTTGGCTTCTTCTTTTCATGGCTTTGGCACTTTAGGAAACTTTTGGGTGCCTCCTTGATTTTCTCCCCAAGACATGCTCTCTTCCCTTTTATAACTTGGATTTTTATGGAACATTGTGGGGCACCTCCTTGATCCTCTCTTCAAGAAAAATTCTTGCCATCCTGGCTTGGGTTTATCTGGAAAGAAGTTGGTTCCTCCTTGGATTGAGGTATCTTGATGGATTTCTCCCCCAAGTGGTGCAAGAAAAAGGGAAACTTACTTCTTATGGTGTGGGGACCAAAGACACTGGATGGAGATGTGGCAGGGAGTGTGGCACCCACTTATAGCTGGACCATGGAAGAAAAAATGTGGCACCCTATGGCAAAGGGAATGGTGCCAACCTGGACCTGGATTTGTACTGAGTCAACATGACTCAACAAAAATTGAAATGACAAAATTACAGACTCAAAATTGGGTTGATCAAGTCAATCCTTATTACAAACCCTAATTTTCTCGGGCAAGGTTAATCAGAGATCCAGATGGAACCCTGAAGTCTTCTTCTGATTCTGGTGGCCGCACCATGAGAGGAGATCACGGTCTGGAACCTGTTCAAGGTACGCCTTCCCAGAATAATGTTGTATGCAGAGGGGATCTAGACCACTGTGAAGTTGATCGGCAATGTCTTTTATCGAGGCTCGGAACTGAGGGTTACAGGCAACATATCACCCCTTCAGCATAAACTTGGTTGCCCCCAAAATCGGAGAGTGGTATGGGGGATATTTGTAGTTGATGTCTAGGAAAACACATTTTGGAGAATGCATCGTACATCAAGACATCAGTTGAACTTCCATTATCAATAAGAATTCTCTGTACATCATAATTGGCCACTACGGCCGAGATTACAAGAGGGTCATCGTGCGGGAGCCGGACTCCCGCAAAGTCGTCGTCGAAGAAGAGGATGGAGTTGTTATCTTTCAGTTTCTTTGAAGCTTCATCTTCATCCCTTCTCTAGTTGGCAGGACGGTGTATCATCCCTACTCCTCCGTTGGTGGGCCTTTGATTTGGCAATTCGGCCTCTTCGGGAGGTGGCTGGGGAATAGTTGCTTCCGACCGGGGCCCCTGGCGATCGATGTACCACCCCAGGTATCCTCTCTTGATGAGATTCTCAATTGCATCCCTCAGCTGGATGCATTCTTCTGTGTTGTGGCCATGGTCCCGGTGGAATCGGCAGAATTTTTTCCTATTCCATGTGGAAGAGGAGGCCTTCATGGGATGGGGCCGTTGGAGATAGTTTTCCTTTTCTATCTCCATGAGGATCTTTAGTCGAGGGAGGTTGAGGGGGGTGTATGAGTCGAATCTTCCTCCCAATGCTCTGGGCTTGGGAGGGCTTCTCCGGCGGTCTGCATATCTGCTACCGTTGTTATTGGAAGTTTGGGGGCCTTGCCCCCTATTATTATTCTTCTTTGAAGGGGGTTTCCCTTCAATTAAATGTTGATTCGCCTCCTACTCTTCAGCATCGGCGTATTTCTGAGCCCTTTATAGGAGCTCAGCATAGCTTTTAGAAAATTTCTTGTCCAGGCAAAAAGTAAGCCTGGAGGTTTGAAGCCCCTTCTTCAGTGCTGACATGGCCACGTGCTCGTTGAGATCGGGGATCTCAAGCCTGGCCGCATTGAACCTAGAGATGTAATCTCTCAGGCTCTCTCCTTCATTCTGGTGAAGGAGAAAGAGTGTGTTTGTATTTCGAGGAGTCTTGCGATAGGTCCTCAAATGCAAGACAAACAATTTTTCTAACTCGGAAAAGGAATCGATGGTACCTGGGTGCAGGCTTGAGTACCACATCCGAGCAGACTTCTTCAAGGTAGCCAGGAACGCCAAACAGTACATCGCGTTCGAAGCTCCTTGAATCATCATATGGGATTTGAAGCTGCCCAAATGGTCGAAGGGGTCGGAGGTGCCGTCGTAGGGTTCCATCTGGGGAACCCTGAAGTACTGAGGAATTTCCTTAGCCATGATGTGGTCGGTGTAGGGTGGGCATAGATCACCCATAATCAGGTCCTCGGGATCTCTCTGATCCCGCATTCTCTGTTCTCGCACCCTTACCATCTCTGATTCGATGGCTCTGAACCTTCCCTCATAATCGAGAGTCTGCTTGGATGCTCTCTCCATCGGAGTGGAGTCTTCAGAAGAGGAGGAGGAAGTTTGCCTAGGCCTTTTCCCTTTTTGTGAGAATCGACAGACCTAGGCAGTCTCAAAGTTCAGCCTTCAGGAGAAGGTCGAGAATGGGAGGAGGGATGCGCTGAATCCTCCCGTGGTGCTCTCCTTCTTCAGGATCGAGAGCTATGTCTAGAAACAGCCAGTGGGTTTGCCACCGGAAAGGCTTTGCCTTGAAACTCTTGAACCATGGCCATCAGGTTGGCGACCTGGTCATAAGAGCTTTGAACTGCTATGCTCCCATAGTAACCGTGGGAGGTGGAACATCGTTCTCCTCCGAGGGTGCACCCCCCTGAGATGGAGCACGACTCCAGCTTGTAGAAGCAATTTGAGCTTTTCCTCTTGCCATCCAAAAATTCTTTGTTTCTTCCCCTTGTTTGGGAGGGAGCTTAACAAATGTTAGTAATACGACCCGTACCTGGCATGCTAGTCTATTAGCGTGAAGTCCCTAGATTGGCTGGTCAGAGCCACTGTGTCACGAGACCGCTCCCTGGTTCACCTGTAAAATAGGTACCTTGCCGGTGTTGTTCCGGTCGAGGACACTCCGATGCCTAAGTCAGTGGTGGATTCCAGCCACAGAATGGGGAAGATGTTGAGAGTGGAAGAGAAAAAGAGTTCTTGGAGATTGAAAATATGTATGTGCGAGATTATTCATGTGTACCTCTCGAGCCATCCTTCTTACCCATATTTAAAAGATGGCCTCCGGTCTGTTACCCGCTCTTTTTTCGGAGATCATGGGGAGCCATTCACTCCCATGATTGGCGATCGTAGGTTGTCAATGAGCGGTTCCGGCCAGATTAGAGATGTGGTTGCAACATTTGCGCGCCATGATCATGGCATGATGAGTGTTGATTGTAACCATTGGTTACAATTCTCTTTTTGGAACAGATTGTGGTTCAAGTTTTGGGTTTCCCCTTGCATGGGCCGAAGGCTTGATATTTCTCCAAGGTTGGAGATTATGTCTATGGTGGGGACCGAAGTTCGCATCTTCGGAAGTCGACGAGTAGTTCAAACTTTGGCCAAGGCCGAAGGTGCTACCCGAAGGACTGGCCTTCGGATGTTGTAGTTCGGTGTGAAGCCTTGAGTTGCTTATAGTTGGCCTTCGCTTAGTCCAAAGTCCATAGTCCGGAGAACCAGGGCTTTGATAAGTCAAACTGGAGCCTGGTTCATAGCTGAACTAGGATATCCCAACAATTTAATTTTGGGATTGGCTCAATTGGGTTCTCTGGTTATTGGTTTGGTCAAGTTTATCATTAATTTGGGCATTGGATTGGTTATTAGATTGGTTTAGTTATGTAAACTGGTTTTGGAATTGGGTATTGGCTTGGTTCATTTGGGTAGTTAACTGGGCAAGCTGGTTCATGATGGCTTCAAAATTAGGATCCATGGCTGAGTTAGTTTGGGGTTTAGACTTTTGGTATTAGGTTCCTAATCTAATGGTTATACACTTAATCAAGCAATCAGAATGGAATGGTGCAGCCAAGCATGCAAAATAGGTTAGCTTAATCTAAGGTTTCCTAGTCCTAGAGCCAAAACTGGGTGGGTTAGTTCAACTTACACTTAACCCCGTAGCTAATCCTTCCTCTGGTCAGGAAGAGGGTGGGAGTATGGGAGGGTCCCCCTGCTTTCGCAGGGACCCAATTAAAAACCACAGCACCACTTAGGTCGTTTGACTCTGGACCCTCAGCCTTAGATACCAGATTTCAGTAATAGCCACAAGTTTAAATGCACTAGTTGGCCCACACAGCTTAGACCCGACCTGTGGGTGTCACCTAGCTCTCTAGGGCAAAATAGGTCTAATTGATTTTAATTAGTCTTAGGTCTGGATGATGATAGTTGTTTTGGGCCCAGGACAGGTAATGAAATCCTGCCCTGATATTAGATAGAAATTGCCCTTAAGATTAGGTTAAAAGATGATGGCACTCAATGGTCTTGATGCAATCTAAAACAATCAGAAAATAAAATATTGTGAGAAATTAAATTCAAGTTAACTGGGGTTAGCAAACAAAGTTTGGCTTGGGTTTGGGGGTTTGGAAATTGATTAGGTTTTGTCAAGTATGTGCAAAAATTTAGGAAATTAGGATTTCGGATGATGCAGATTTTGACATAGATATCAATGCAGAAAAAACTCAGAAGAATTTTATGATAGAGGATGGATAGTGGACCTTAATACCTACCAAATTTGATACAAAACAAAAATCAAATGATGATACAAATCTTTTGGTTTTCAGACTATTGCATAAATCTTAGAATTTTGTTAGGGTTTCTAATATGCCAGATTTTAATGAGTTAGGTTTTTTATAAAATTAATTAAGAATTATGATAAATCAAAGGATAGGACAGAGAACAATTTATGCAAATTTTATAAAAAAATAAATTCCCAGATGGTAAAAATTAGATGAAAAACAGACACCTAATGCAGTGGACAGGATGCAGAAAATTCAGGAATTAGGGTTTTGTGACTCTGATGCAGATGAATGCTATCCTAAACTCGCTCTGATACCAAATTGATGTGGGACAACTCTAAGATTGCTAAACATGTAGGAAAAATAGTAAACTAATTTTTTTGTGATTTTTATAATTTAGGTTTGTAGGCTAAATTCTAAAGTTAAGCAAAGAACTAGCAGATAGAATAGCGATGCAAAGAATCATCATATCGCAGGTAAACTTATGCAAAATACTAAATAATCAGGACCTGAGAGTTGAGAAACTCCTGGTTTAGGATAGCTTTCTTCTATCAAATCAGAGTTTAAGAGTATGGAAGGTTTCTTACCAGTCAGAGATTGAAAACTTTGTAATAAAAGAGATCACACAGCACTCTGATTGGAGTCTGGATGATGAAGCTTGGTTCCCTTGATTAGATGGCTGATTTGGGCGGTCCTCGAGGCAAGGAAAGCCTCCTCTTAGGAGGTGAAATACCTCGGGGATCCTGCAAGCATCAAGGGTCAATCAAAATAGCAAAGAAAAATTGGAATGGAAACTAGGGTTTAAGAGAAATCTAAATTAGGGTTAGGAGTGGATGGCTTGGGAAGAAGAAGCTCTTTATCTTGGATGGCAGCTAGAGCTTCACTTCCTTAGGCATGGCTGATCTCCTGTGATGCAAATGAAAGCTAGGGCAACAGGGGTTTGGCCAGGGTACACAAGGAGAGCACTCAAAACTAAGAACCAACACAAGAACAAAGGCAATGACTCAAAATTTTAGCAAATTGTATTCATAAGAGAAAAGTTATTACAAGAGGAAGAGGGGTGGGGTATTTATAGAGCTCCCTGGTGTGGGCACCAGAATCAGAAAGAGACTCCAACCAATTCAAGTCAAATCCGAGTCCTTATGGTTGGATGAGTAAAAGAAAGTCCTGTAATTTTTTCTTTCTTTAATTTTGAGTCCAAATAATTATGTAATTCGAGTCCATTTCAATTTTATGTTGGGACTAGTCCAGCCTGATTAATCTTGTATTTGAGAGTTGGGTCCAAATGAGTCAAGTCCAATCCATGAAGAATCAAACCAAACCTCCATGAAGAATCAAACCAAACCACATTTGAAGACTAAAGAAGACTCAAGACTTATACTCCAAAGCAAGACCAAAGCCACCTCAAGTGGGGACCACATGCCACATGACACATGCCACCTCATCATCCAAGGTTGCTGCCACATCACACATACCACCTCACCATCCAAGGTTGCTGCCACATCACACATGCCACCTCACCATCCAAGGTTGCCACCCAAGAGAAGAAAAGGGGAATTTGAATTTGAATTGGCTACAACCTCCTCCACAACTTCCTCCACTACTCATGGGATGCCCCATATTTTTCTCCACAAATTTTTCTCCATGATATTTGGTGTAGTTTGAATTCAAAATGGCTTAATAGTCTATAAAAGACTCTTAGTCTTCTTGTAAAGAAAGGATGGAAAAGAAAAAATAAAAATTTTCTTCTATGTGAGTTCTATGTGCCTAAGTGGTAGTTCTAAATTCCTCTCCCTATCCCACGCCAACCCTACTTTCTCCTCCTCCATCTCCAACGCCTAAGACACTCTCCTTCTTCTCCAATCTCAAGCTAGCTCTTCAAATTCAAGGTTGATCAAGAAGACCATCACAAGGA
Source organism: Areca catechu (assembly GCA_021397845.1). Taxonomy (NCBI): domain Eukaryota; kingdom Viridiplantae; phylum Streptophyta; class Magnoliopsida; order Arecales; family Arecaceae; genus Areca; species Areca catechu. The sequence goes on along the minus strand of CM038051.1, from coordinate 109,906,411 downwards.
GGCCGGCCAAATCCATTTCAAGTGATCTACCATGGCGCCAAGATTATTCTTCAACAATGCTTCCTCGACTCTTCTTTAGTTTCTCCATTTCATGACTAACGTATTTTACCAAGTTCCTAATCTCAAGGTTTCTTTGTTGTAGGGTTCTCCGGGATTCCGAACTCAAGAGGAAGGAATTACTTGCCATAATCCAGAAAACAAGAAAGGCCCTCAATTTGTAGTATGGTCTTGTCATTTGGGAGGTCTCTTCATGAGTGATCTTGATCTACTTGAAAGATTAATGCTAGGTATGTTCTAGTATCAATTAGGTCTGAAATATAAATTTGCCTAGCTTAACTTGTGTGGTTCGAATCTTATTCCTATTTCTTTGTTATTTTGATAGTCTTATTAATTAGGTTTACATTTGATCGTTCGAGTTCTCTTCATTAGACCTCCTTTGATACTATATGCTGAACTAATCATATGCAAATAAGAAATTGCTAAGTTAATCTTTGCTAATCTCCTTTAGGGTTGCATAGTTGCATTCTCATCTTGCATGTCCCCACCAATCTTGGTATCAGAGCATGGTAGAATAAGTTCCTGATTGCATAGCATTAAGTCCTTGAAGTACTTGGATCGGGGCGTTACCAGGCCGTCCGTCTTAGGAGAAAGTAGGGTTTAAACACCCTCTCTTCCCATTCCACGGGGATCTCCTAAGGCGTGTCGGGGTGCCATTGTGATTGACCCGTGAAAAAGAAAGCCAAGGACTTTTTAGATTTCATTTGTGAATTTTGTATTGGTCACGTTCTGTTTTTCTGCTTGCTGTATTTTCTGTAGGCTGACTGTAATCCGCCTGCAACTCCAAAGGCAAGTATCACATTCCTCATTGGAATATTTTTTTTCCTATTCCATTTTAAGTTTTTATCACCGTTTTAAATTTCAATCTGAGAAAAAAATTACAAAAAAAATGAAAATTCCTGCAGTCCATCAGTGTAATTAAGGTTTCTGTTCTGTTCTGTTCCTTTTCATTATCTTCATTTCAGAATCTGCCTAGAATAGTAAAGATTTTATTTTGAGATTTTGTTTCATCTGGTATGTCATCTATAAGTTAGGAGTTTTCTGTGATTTTTTTAGATTTTTCTGATATTTTTTTCTGCACTTATCAATACCACATTTAAACTGCAACACACTACTTCTGCACCTGAAATTTGAAATTTGCATGCATCTCATGACAAATCAAATTAAGGGCATGAAATTGACATAGGGTCAGGATTTCATCACCTGTCCCTAGCCCAAAAATCACCAAATTGCATATCGATCCAATCCCTAACTAAAATTGATTAGACATTAATTGCCCTAGTGGGTTAGGGACATCAATTTGGTCGAGCCCGGTTATTGTCAACTCATTGTGTCAACTAGTCTTGTGTGTGCCCTATTACTTGGTGTCTAGAATTGGGACTAAGGGCTTGGGTGCTGATCCGTCTATCGGGCCAATTCCACCGGGCCTAGGTAGGCCAGAGACAGGATCTCACACTCCCTTGTTCTAAAACCTGGCCAAGTATAGAGTTACTACAATCTAGCTTGCCACCTTGATTAGGCAACTAGCTTGGAACTCTAGGTCCAGTTCAATTCAATTGGGAAAGCTTGTGCAACCCATTTCTTCATCTATTATTGAAAGCTGGTGTCAAGGATAGAGGTTAAGTGGCTCAAGCCAAAGCGGTTCTTGTGGTTTTTAATTAGGACCCAGTGAAAGCTGGGGGAACCTCCCACAGACCCACCTCCTGACTGGCCAGAGAAGAGAGTAGATGTTGATTTGATTGTATCTAGTCAACTCAGTTTATTTGGACTAACCGGTTTAGAAAACTCGTAGTTCGGGTCTGAGTCTAATTGTTTGCATGACAACTAGGTCAGGCACACCTTACCACCCTTCACAAGCCCAACCTAGTTCATCCATGGATACTAGTATGGAAAGCCTTATGAGATCTATGATCGAGAAGATGGACCGTTTGGATGCTAGGTTTGACCAGTTCGAGGAAAGGATAGGAACCCTAGAGGAATCTAGGTTGACCCCAACTGAACCACCTTCACCCAGATTACCTTCAGTTCGCCCTAGAGCCCAACGACAGGAACATACACCTGATCCAATTCATAGAAGGCCACATCAGGATTATATTGATCACACTCCGGAGCCAAATCCTAGAAGACCTCGCCATGATACTTTTGATCAGGATGATCGGGCCTTAAGGAATATACGTCTAGATGCACCAACCTTTGAGGGAAGCCTAGATCCTAAGGTGTACATAGACTGGGAAGCTGACATGGACCAATATTTTGACTGGTATGATATGTCTGAAGAGAGAAGATTCAAGTTTGCCAAAATCAGACTAGTCCGTCAAGCTAGGTTGTATTGGGGAAATGTCGAACGCATAGCTAGGCAGAGGGGAGACTTACCTATAGTGACCTGGAGAGACATGAAGAGAAAGCTTAGAGAGAATATTTGCCTATGTCTTATCAGCAAAGGTGTTAGATCAGTGGCAACGATTGACACAAGGAAATAAGACCGTTTCTGAGTACGTTGCTAAATTTGATGAGTTTGTAATGCGATGCAACGTAGTCGAGTCTGAGGCAGCCACATTGTCGAGGTTTAGATCAGGATTGAATGAAGATATAAAAGGGGAACTGTTTTTGAGAGAAGTCCATGATTTAGATCAGGCATACCAAGTTGCCATGGACTATGAGAGGTTTCAAAGGAGAGCTACATTTAGGCGACCTGAGCCCATTAGGTTTAATCCTCCTGTTAGTCGACCTAGTTCAGTCCCTGGTACAACCAATAGACCAAGATCCAGCTCGAATCCAACCCCTAGGACCAACCCTGCCATTTCCCCAATTCCTAGAGAAGACAAAGGAAAGAGCCCTGAAGTTCGAGGTGAGAGGGAGCGAGTTTGCTATAAGTGTCGTAAACCAGGTCATTTCGTGAGCCAATGTCCCTCTAGAGCTTTACATATAGGGGAGGCAGAAGAAGGTGAATCAGAAACCCTGGAGAATGTTGAAGAGGAGGTTTATGAAGCAGGGGATTGCTTGGCTGATGAGTATGAAGGAGATGAAGAAAATGTAGACTCATCAGATGTGTTAGGAGTTGTGAGATGTATCATGACACAGACCAAGGAGCAGGAAGACTGGCGTAGGACTAGCATCCTACACACATTTGTCAAAATAGGAGAAAAGGTCTGTAAGATCGTGATCGATAGTGGAAGCTGTGTCAATGCCATTTCCACTAGTGCAGCCAAGAGTCTAGGATTACCCACTGAACCACATCCCAATCCATAAGGTATCCTGGATCGATTCCACTTCTATCCCAATCAAGCAGAGATGTCAGGTCCGAATCCAACTTCAGTCCTATCAGGAACAAATCTGGTGTGATGTACTCCCTATGGGAGTAAGTAGCATCATCCTAGGTAGGCCATGGCTGTTTGACCATGATGTGACAATTTTGGTCGATCAAATTCCTGTGCTTTCAATTTCAATGGCAAGAAAATTGTCATTCATTCAACCCAGCCTAAGGACAACACCAAAAGAGGAGTTAGCAGCCTGAAAGAAAAAAGGACTGGATTAAATTTGATAGGTGCAAGAGAATTAGAAAAAGACATTAATGAGGGAGCACCTATTTGGATGGTAGCTGCTAAGGAAACTATGGACCACACCCCTGTAGAACACCCTCAAGAGGTGGTCCAATTATTGAAAGACTTTGAAGACGTGTTTCCCGAGGATCTTCCCGACAATCTTCCACCTTTAAGGGACATACAGCATGCCATAGATTTAGTCCTGGCGCGACTTTACCTAATTTGCCTCATTATAGGATGAATCCAACTGAACATCAAGAGTTACAAAGGCAAGTTAGTGAACTTCTTAGAAAGGGGTTTGTTAGAGAAAGTTTAAGCCCTTGTGCAGTCCCTGCCTTGTTAACCCCTAAAAAAGATGGTACCTGGAGGATGTGTGTAGACAGCCGTGCCATCAACAAGATTACTGTCAAATATAGGTTTCCAATCCCAAGACTGGACGATATGTTAGATATGATAGCCGGATCAACAATTTTCTCCAAGATAGACTTAAAGAGTGGCTATCACCAAGTTAGGGTTAGGCCTGGAGATGAATGGAAGACCGCTTTTAAGACTAAAGATGGATTATATGAGTGGTTAGTCATGCCGTTCGGTCTGTCCAATGCACCCAGCACCTTTATGAGAATTATGAATCAGGTGTTGAAAACTTTCATCGGGAAATTTGTGGTGGTCTACTTTGATGACATTCTTATTTATAGCAAGACTAAGGCAGACCATTTAACCCACCTAAGACAAGTTTGCCAAGTCCTTAGAAAGGATAGCCTCTATGCCAATATCAAGAAGTGTGATTTCTTAACACATAGAGTTATCTTTCTAGGATTCGTAGTAACATCTGAAGGAGTGTCCGCTGACCCTGCGAAAATTAAGTCAATAGTAGAGTGGCCTGTACCCAAGAGTATCCATGATGTCCGTAGTTTTCACGGTTTAGCCACCTTCTATAGGAGATTCATTAGAGGGTTCAGTACGATAGTGGCTCCAATCACTGATTGTATTAGGAAGGGAACTTTTGAATGGACTAAAGCAGCAGACAAAGCCTTCCTAACAATTAAAAAAAATGACACACGCACCCATCTTGAGGTTACCCGATTTTACCAAAGTGTTCGAGGTTGCTTGTGATGCTTCTGGGGTAGGAATTGGAGGTGTCTTGAGTCAAGAGAATCACCCAGTAGCATATTTCAGTGAGAAGTTAAATGAAGCGAGACTAAGGTATTCCACCTATGATAGGGAGCTGTATGCGGTAGTTCAGGCATTACGTTATTGGAGGCATTATCTTCTACCACAAGAGTTTGTCCTATTTTCTGACCATGAAGCTCTTAGGTTCCTTAGTTCTCAGAAGAAATGAACCCTAGGCACGGGAAATGGGTAGAGTTCATACAAGCTTATACGTTCGTACTGAAACATCGTGCGGAACTGAAAATAGGGTTGCTGATGCATTGAGTCGTCGTTCAATGTTGTTGAATTCTGTGAGCACTGAGGTAGTAGGGTTTGAAAGATTAAAAGAGGAATATCCTACATGCCCTGAGTGACATCTATCAATCCCTTCAACAAGGACCATCTAGTGAGCATAGTGATTATACCATTTTAGATGGATACCTTTTCAGAGGAAATCAGTTGTGTATTCCCAAGACCTCTGTTAGGGAATTTCTGATCTGGGAAGTTCATGCTGGGGCTTAGCAGGACATTTTGGTAGGAATAAGACCATCTTAGCAATAGAAGACCAATTCTTTTGGCCTGGTCTCAAAAGAAATGTGGCCCAGATTGTTGCTCAGTGCCGTATCTGTGCTGTTGCAAAACAGCAAAGACAGAACACCGGTCTGTACACACCCTTACCTGTACCTGATTGTCCATGGCAGGATATCAGCATGGATTTTGTAGTAGGCCTCCCTAAGACGTCTAGGAAGTATGATTCTGTCTTTGTGGTTGTCGATCGTTTCTCCAAGATGGCTCACTTCATTCCTTGTTCTCAAACTTTAGATGCTTCGAAGGTGGCCAAGCTTTTTCTCGATCAGGTCGTTAGGCTTCATGGTTTACCCAAAACCATTGTGTCCGATAGAGATGTCAAATTTACTAGCTATTTCTGGAAAACCCTCTGCACATGCTCGGTACCAAGCTGAAATTCTCTACTGCCTATCATCCTCAAACCAATGGCCAGACTGAGGTAGTAAACCGAAGCTTAGGAAATCTGTTGAGATGCTTAGTTGGTGACAACCTAGGAAACTGGGACCTATTACTTCCTCGTGCTGAATTTGCCTATAACAGCTCAGTTAATAGGTCTATTGGGAAAAGTCCATTCGAAGTGGTCCATGGATACAGACCTAGGAAGCCTTTAGACCTAGCTCCTTTACCCACACATGCGGGTGTCCGAGTCTGCCGAGTCATATGCACAGCATATTAGGGAATTGCATAAGGAGATTAGCCAAAAGATTCAAATGAGCAATGAACTCTATCAGCATATGACTAATTCACATAAACGATTAAAAGAATTTAATGAAGGGGACTCCGTCATGATCAAACTTAAACCTGAAAGGTTTCCGCCGGGACTATGAAGAAACTCCATGCCCGGGGAGCCGGACCTTTCAAAATAAAAGAAAATTGGACCAATGCTTATGTATTAGAATTACCACCAAGTTATGGCATTAGTTCAACATTTAATGTTTCAGACTTAAAAGAATACAAAGAACCTGCATTGATACCTAGTGAGCTTTTTGGTCCTAATGTTTCTTTTGAGAGTGAAACACCAAATGAGTGTCCACCACCAAGTGTTCCTGAGAGAAAGGAGAGATTGAAAGGATCTTGGATGACCAGATCATTACTACTAGAAATAAAGGCTACCAACGTTATCTGGTTAGATGGCAAGGATGTCCTGAATCTGAAGACTCCTGGATTTCCCGAGAGGACCTACAACAAATCGACCCGGATGCATTAGAAACTTATCAAGCCAACCCTCACTCGATAGGGTCGAGTTCCTCCCACCCCGGGAGAATTGGTGTGGGCACCAGAATCAGAAAGAGACTCCAACCAATTCAAGTCAAATCCGAGTCCTTATGGTTGGATGAGTAAAAGAAAGTCCTGTAATTTTTTTCTTTCTTTAATTTTGAGTCCAAATAATTATGTAATTCGAGTCCATTTCATTTTATGTTGGGACTAGTCCAGCCTGATTAATCTTGTATTTGAGAGTTGGGTCCAAATGAGTCAAGTCCAATCCATGAAGAATCAAACCAAACCTCCATGAAGAATCAAACCAAACCACATTTGAAGACTAAAGAAGACTCAAGACTTATGAAGACTCAAGACTTATACTCCAAGCAAGACCAAAGCCACCTCAAGTGGGGGACACATGCCACATGACATGCCACCTCATCATCCAAGGTTGCTGCCACACCACATACCACCTCACCATCCAAGGTTGCTGCCACATCACACATGCCACCTCACCATCCAAGGTTGCCACCCAAGAGAAGAAAAGGGGAATTTGAATTTGAATTGGCTACAACCTCCTCCACAATTCCTCCACTACTCATGGGATGCCCCATATTTTCTCCACAAATTTCTCCATGATATTTGGTGTAGTTTGAATTCAAAATGGCTTAATAGTCTATAAAAGACTCTTAGTCTCTTGTAAAGAAAGGATGGAAAAGAAAAAATAAAAATTTTCTTCTATGTGAGTTCTATGTTCCTAAGTGGTAGTTCTAAATTCCTCTCCTATCCCACGCCAACCCACTTTCTCCTCCTCCATCTCCAACGCCTAAGACACTCTCCTTCTTCTCCAATCTCAAGCTAGCTCTTCAATATTCAAGGTTGATCAAGAAGACCATCACAAGGAGGCGGCCAAATCCATTTCAAGTGATCTACCATGGCGCCAAGATTATTCTTCAACAATGCTTCCTCGACTCTTCTTTAGTTTCTCCATTTCATGACTAACGTATTTACCAAGTTCCTAATCTCAAGGTTTCTTTGTTGTAGGGTTCTCCGGGATTCCGAACTCAAGAGGAAGGAATTACTTGCCATAATCCAGAAAACAAGAAAGGCCCTCAATTTGTAGTATGGTCTTGTCATTTGGGAGGTCTCTTCATGAGTGATCTTGATCTACTTGAAAGATTAATGCTAGGTATGTTCTAGTATCAATTAGGTCTGAAATATTAAATTTGCCTAGCTTAACTTGTGTGGTTCGAATCTTATTCCTATTCTTTGTTATTTTGATAGTCTTATTAATTAGGTTTACATTTGATCGTTCGAGTTCTCTTCATTAGACCTCCTTTGATACTATATGCTGAACTAATCATATGCAAATAAGAAATTGCTAAGTTAATCTTTGCTAATCTCCTTTAGGGTTGCATAGTTGCATTCTCATCTTGCATGTCCCCACCACTCCCATGCCCTCTCTTAACTAAGGTTACACTTAGGTTAGAGATAACCATTCCTTAAGACATTAGGAAAAGAGATCCTAATAGGTTAAGAAAGAAAGCCTTAAGAGATTAGGACTTAGACTAGTCTTCTCCTTCTCCTTTCATGCTTTGACTAATCAACTCATGGGTGCCTCCTCTTGGCTTGGACTTGGTCAAACTCCATAAATTTGGTTTTGGACCTTGGGGCAGTAGCAAGGATGCCTTCTTCATAGGCTTGGATAAATTTTTGAGGAGCCCAGGTGAGCTTCCAAGGGCTGGGCGCATGGGCTGGCATATTCCAAAAAATCTAGTTGGAATCTTGCTTCTTAAGGGGTTGGGCTTACCACCTGGGCTTGATTTCTCCTTGGCTAGGCACAGATGAATCTCTGGAATCATGGATGCCCTGGTTTGGTAATATGCTCTGGCATCTGGACTAGAATCTAGGCATCTGGAAAACATTTGGAAGGAATCAGGGTTTTTGGAAGTGTTTCGGATCCTAGGGTATCACACAAAATCCAACAAGCTGATGTAGTGGCCTCTAACTCCTGGATGTGGCCTGATAGAATTCCAAACTAGGGTAACCTTTTCTCTTATATAAAATTTGAACTCATACTGGACTCACAACTGAAGTACAGGACTCAAAACTCGACAAAGGTTGAGGATTGAGACAAATCAACTAACCTCAACTTATTACAGGACTCAATCTTAATTGATTACAAAATTTTCAAAACTTTGATACATGACTAAGTAAACCATATGGGATCCAGTGATCTGTGTCTGATCCTGGTGTCCCCACCAGAGATTCTAGTAATAAGTTTGGAATTGGCTATGAAAACTCAAATTCAAATAAGTTTTCTACATCCACTTCTTATGCTCCTAAGTTCATTACATCAAAGCAATATAGATCTAAGTTTGCATCACATGCTTCTTATTCAAAGTCAAGAGTGTTTGTTATGCATGCAATAACATTGGTCATAAAGCATTTGAATATCATTTGAAATATAATAGTAAAAAAAATCAAGAAAATTTGGGTTCCAAAAGGAACCAATCCTACTAACATGCAAGACTCAAGAGAGCTTGGGTACCTAAATGATGCAGAATGCCAGCTCTGATACCAATAAGATGATGCAGGATGATTATGATGTGGTGTAGGATGATTCAATTTTAGCCTAGATGATTTAGAGAGCAATGATCATAGTAAAGCAACTAACATAATAGATTGAAGAGAGTAAAGAAGGCAATTAACCACTTACCCGCAATCCGCTCCGCAAGCTATGAAGAATAAGGACCTGACGGCTAGGAAACCATCTAAGATCAGGCTATTCCATGCTTCAATTATCAAATATAATGAGAAAAGGATTGGTTACTTACCCCAATGGAGATTCTCTTTGACTCTAGATGGATATGCTGCTTGGTCGCTCATATTTCGCAGTAGGATGAAGATCGGGACTCCAGATTTCATATCTACCGTCAGATCTTGGTTCAGAAGCTATGGATCCATCCTCTAAAGTCCTGAACACCTGGGATCTACAGAGAAGGCAGCAAGTAAGATTTTAAGAAGAAAGCAAGCTCCAAAATGAAAAAAAAAAGTTGGATGTGTAGGGCTTGTAGCAGATCGGTAGCAGCTTGATGAATCCAGTAGAACCTCCACTCATGGACCTCACCACCTTGAACTCTCAAGGACCTCCCCCCTTGAGCTCTTAAGGACCTCCCCACCCTTAGAGAGAATCACTAAGCCTACCCAGCTTTGTGGAAGAAGAAAGACAGTATTTCATTTTATAAATCAATAATCATTCATTTACAAGGGGGTATGGGGTCCTATTTATAGGGTTAACACATGAAGATTTCATAGGACTCCTTTGAATTTAAATTACATTTAAATTTGAATTCTAAAACACTCCTTGGCTTCTTAACTCCTTCCTTGAATTTTAAATTTTAAATTCCTTCTCTCCATGGCTTGGGCGATAACATAAAAAAGTATTCGGGAAAGTGAAGATGGGGTGCTAATCTCCTTCTTATTTAGCAGTAAACCTTTCTTAATCTGATTTTTATTCCACTTGATCGGCAACATGGGATAAGAAGGCCTCCTCAAATGTGTAGGTTGAACTTAAAGTCTCCTCCTTTGAATTTGAGATGATCCTCCTTTTATCTTGGACTTTTCCCTTTGAATTTTGGATGAGCCTCCACTTATCTTGAACTTTCTCCCATTTAAAATTTGAATGGACCATGGGTGGGCGTCATCTTGGAGTGGATGACAAGAGGGAATGAGGGGGTGCCAGTTAAGAAGCAGAGTCTTTATGCTTTACCCCTCTCAATTGGTGCCTCCTTGAAATGGGCAATGAAAATGGATGGATGCCTCTCTTGGATAAGGATGAATTTAAAGTTGTCCGGTTGTCCCAATGTCAGGATGTTCCAATGTCCGAATGTCTAGTAAAAAATCTGGACAACCCCTTTTGGCTTAGAATTGATCCACCAAGGTGATCATGACTTGGGTCTTGGATACTTATGACACCGCTTGACTTATTCAAACACTAATTACAGGACTCATCTTGGATAATTCACTGAACAAAGCAAATTAATGCTATTTATAAGACTTTTAAACCAATTGATGGACTCAATGGACTCAATTGGTAACTCAACAACCCTAATTGACCAAATTATACTCAATTTAATCAAATTACAACTCAATATGACCTGATTACAAACTCAAAACAACTGGGACTCGAGTGTTCTTTGTGAAGAACACATGGACTATTCATTGGTGATCCAAATTGAATTGGAAAAGGTTTGCTTTCTCTTCCTGGCTCTTGTGTCCCCACCACTAAATCTATTACTTGATTGTTTTGCAGTGATGTCTTGCAGCCATGAATGTAAAGAAAAGATGGTACCTTGATAGCAGCTGTTCAAGACATATGATGGGTGATATAGATCAATTCTTCACCTTGGAATAAAAAGATGGCGGCATGGTAACCTTTGGTGATAACCGCAAAGGAAGGATAATTGGTATTGGTAAAATTAAAATTACTCCTACTTTTATTGAGAATGTACTACTTGTAAAAAAATTAAAGCATAATCCTTTAAGCATCAGTCAACTTTGTGATATTGGTTTTAATGTTTTCTTCAAGTCTTCAATGTGTATAGTAGTTGATCCTCTTGACTCTAGTACAAAGTTCATTGGACATAGACTGGTAATATATATGTAGTAGATTTTAATGATCTAGCTATGTCAAGCAATATAGGTCTTGTGGCAGTGAATGATAAGAGCAAAGAATCAAGTCTATGATGGCATAGATGACTTGGACATGCTAGTATGGATACTATTACAAAACTTATTTCAAAAGATTTGGTTAAAGGTCTATCAAAGTTTAAAGTAAATTTTGATTATGTCTGTGATGCTTGTCAACTAGGAAAGCAAGTGAGGGGAGTTTTAAATCAAGAATATTATTTAACTACTAGACGTTTAGAGCTACTTCACATGGATCTCGTCGGACCTACTTGGATAACAAGTCTAGGTGGTATGAAGTATGGTCTTGTGATTGTAGATGATTTTCAAATACACTTGGATTTTATTCATTGCACATAAAGATGAGACTTTTAAAGCATTTAAACATTTTACAAAAGAGTTTCAAATTTGAAAAATCTTTCTGTTATTTCTATTCGTAGTGATCATGGTATAGAATTTAAAGATCAATATTTTGATCACTTTTGTACAAAGTATGGTATTGATCACAACTTTTGGTAGAGAAATTAAAGCATAATCTTTTAAGCATCAATCCACTTTGTGATATGGTTTTAATGTTTTCTTCAAGTCTTCAATCTATATAGTAGATGATCCTCTTGACTCTAGTACAAAGTTCATTGGACATAGACTTGGTAATATATATGTAGAATTTTAATGATCAAGCTATGTCAAGCAGTATAAGTCTTATGGCAGTGAATGATAAGAGCAAAGAATCAAGTCTATGATGGCATAAGAGAATCTAGTCTATGATGGCTAGTATGAGATGACTTGGACTATGCTTTAGCTATGGATACTATTGAAAAACTTATTTCAAAAGATTTGGTTAAAGATCTATCAAAGTTTAAAGTAATTTTGATTATGTCTGTGATTCTTGTCAATTAGGAAAGCAAGTGAGGGAGAGTTTTAAATGAAAGAATATTATTTTACTACTAGACCTTTAGAGCTACTTCACATGGATCTCTTCGGACCTACTTGGATACAGTCTAGGTGGTATGAAGTATGGTCTTGTGATTGTAGATGATTTTTCAAGATCACTTAGATTTTATTCATTGCACATAAAGATGAGACTTTTAAATATTAAAAAGTTTTACAAAAGAGTTTCAAATTTGAAAAATCTTTCTGTTATTTCTATTCATAGTGATCATGGTATAGAATTTAAAAATCAATATTTTGATCACTTTTGCACAAAGTATGGTATTGATCATAACTTCTCCTCTCCTAGACCCATAGCAAATGTTGTTGTGAGAGGAATAGAACTTTGGAAGAAATATCCTGACAATGCTTTGTAAAAGATTCTTTCAAATACTTTTGGGCAGAAGCTGTAAATACCACTTGCTATATTTTAATAGAGTTTTGTTAGATCTATTATAAGAAAAATCCCCTATAAACTATGGAATAATAGAAAACTAAACATAAATATTTTCATATTTCTGGTTGCAAATATTTTGTTCTTAATAATGGTAAAAAAATCTTGGTAAGTTTAATGCAAATCCGATGAGCTATTTTTTTTGGTTATTCTACAAATGGTAAAGCCTATCGATTTTCAATAAAAAAACTTTAACTGTGAAAGAATCAATCTATGTTATTTTCATGAAACTGACATAACATCTTCTAGAAAGAAGATTGTGCTGATGATGATGCAAGTACACTTGAGCATGGACTAAAAGACATGACTATCAAGATAGCAAACAAGTGAACAACATGAAGAAGTGGTAAGTAAAGATCATGAAGATATACCTAAAGAATGGAGTATGTACACTCACATCCTAAAGAACTTATTATAGAAGATCCATCACAAGGTGTTAGAACAGAGCTTCACATAAGGATGCCATGATTTGATTGCTTTTGTTCTCATATAGACCTACACTATAGAAGAACTGAAACTGACCCTAATGGATGTTAGCTATGCTGATGAGTTAAACCAATTTAGGAGAAATAATATTTGGACACTTATAGAGACCAAATGACTACCGATTATAGGTACTAGATGGGTTACAGGAAAGCTAGATGAGCAGGTAATGTAATTAAGAATAAGGCTAACTGTCTCAAGATTACAATCAAGAGAAGGAATAGATTTTGATGAGACCTATGCACCAGTGGCTAGGTTAGAAGCTATTAAATTACTCTTGGCATATGCATGTTTTATGAACTTTAATTATTTCAAATGGATGTAAAGTGCTTTTCTAAATGGTTTTCTATCCAAAAAGTTTTTGTAAAACAACCACCCAGTTTTATCAACACTCTTTTTCAAATCATATTTTCAAGTTGAATAAAGCTTTATATGGTCTTAAACAGGCACCTAGAGCCTGGTATGACAGATTAAGCAAGTTTTTGCTTGGAAATGATTTTATAAGAGGTAGTTTGATACTACTTTGTTCATTCAAAAGAAACAATGATATTTTTGTTGTTCAAATTTATGTTGATGATATAATTTTTGGATATACTGATGAATCTTTGTGTCAAGATTTTGCTAAGTTAATGCAAGGAGAATTCGAATGAGTTAATGGGTGAGCTAAGCTACTTCCTCAAACTTCAAATCAAACAATCAAATGAAGGGATTCTAACCATCAAGCCAAATACATTAAAATTATCTAAAAGTTTGGCATGGAATTAAGCAAGAAGTTGGAATACCCATGAGTCCTGCTTGCAGACTTTATAAGATGATATGGCATAACTATGATCAAAAATTATACAAAGGTATGATTGGAACTCTACTTTATTTAACTACCAGTAGACCTGATATTCTATTTATATTTGTATGTGTGCACATTTTCAATCAAATCCAAAAGAATCACACATTATTGGTGTTAAAAGAATCATTAAGTAATATAAAGGCACATGCAATATAGGATTATGGTATTTCAAGCATTCATCTTTAAAGCTAATTACTTATTCTGATGCTGATTATGGTGGCTGTAAGATTGATAGAAAGAGCACAAGTAGCACTTGTCAATTTCTAGGTATTAACTTGATTTCCTCACTACCGTGAACAGAACACTGTAGCACTATCTACTGCTGAGATAGAATATATGGCTGTGGGGAGCTTTGTGCACAAGTGTTATGGATCAAACATAGCTAGAAGATTATGGTGTTATCAATCTAAGATTTCTATTAATGTGATAATACTAGTACTATTAATTTATCTAAAACTCTATTTAGCATCTAGAACAAAGCATATAAAAATTAGACATCATTTCATTAAAGACTATGTTTTGAATAATGTTGTAGAATTAGAATTTGTGCCTACAGATGATTAACTTGCTGATATCTTCACCAAACCTCTTAGCCAAGATAGATTTGAAAAGATTAGAGGTGAATAGGTCTATGTGACCCATATTAAGAGTTTGACCTAATTTTTCAAAAATAGGAAAAAATCTAGACTTTTCAAAATTCACTTTAGAGCTAATGACCACTTCCTCTAGTGCTATGCGAGCTATAGGTTTTTATTTGCTCGAGCCAACTCAAGCACCCCTTTGCTCTGTCGAGTTGACTCGAAAATCGGGCCGAACCTTTTTAAATAGGGCATCGTTAGGTTTCAAATTCACTTTCTTTCCACTTTTCCTATTCCACTCCAATCGTTCCCTTTTTCAAACCTTAGAAAAAGCTCTAGAACCCCTCTAAGCTCAAATCCAGCAAGATGGGTCTTAGGAGGCCATAGGGAAGAGAGCAAAAAGGTTGTGCGGACGATAGCAGAAGAATGAAGAACCAATGGAGATTGGACACTTCACATCCCACGGATGAGCCATAAGAAGAGTAGCAAGAAGCTCTTGAAGCTCCAAGGCAAGTCATTCTTATGGAAAACAGGCAAGTTACTTCTGGAAGATGTGTAGATTTCACTTTTCTTGAACAATAAAACCTAAGAGTAGGGGAATGGCTTATTGCTCAGGGTGGAAATCTTTTTGCATGATAAATTTCCAACTTTTCCAACCCTAGTGTGACAATTCTTTGAAAACCTATCTCTAGGTACTTTTCATATGGATCAACAGTTAAAGGGAAACACATTTTGTTAAATGAGAAGAAGTTGAGTGATATTCTTCAGATTCCCAGAAGGGAATGTTTCTTGGTATTAAAGGAGAAACAGAAGACCTTGAGAATAATCCTTGAAAGGAATGATGTTTCTGGAGTTGGGCATGTTAGGGCAAATCAACTATCTTTGGAGATGAGATTGATTCAAAATATTATTAGTCATGTATTCCTACTCAGAACTGGGAGGTTTGACTGGGTAAGCAAGAGAGATCTTGATTTTATGAGATGTTTGATTGAGGGGGAGGCCCTTAACTTGCCGTACATCATGATATCACATATGCGGGAAGCAGCTCGTAGGGCACGAGCTTGTCTTCCATATGGTATGGTTTTTACACTGATTTTTCAGGATGCTGAGGTGGACTTATCTGGTGAGGATAGTAAGCCTCTGCTTCATACTGACAGATATAATGTAAAGTCCTTGAGTAGAATGGGAATTCTGACAAGGGCTGAGTTACAGATTGATGAGGCTGGACCTTCTGAGCCAGCACCTTCTATACCTAATTCACCTATGAGAGGATCTGCTTCTGGTGGTTTGGGTGATTATTGTAGATTGCAGCATATCTTGGAGAGGTCCGGATAGGTCGAAGATGCAGAGGCCCTCACAAGAATCTCTGGTATATGGTTGCCGCATAATTCATCCCTTTGACCTTATAATGCTCAGGATGACCTAAGGTTAGACTGCCAACCCTAATTTTGTTTATCTAGTTCTTGTCTCAACCTCACAAGTTTTGTGACTCCTTACAAGAACTACCCTAGCTAAGGTTTTGCTGAATTGACACATAGTGAGTCATTCACTCCAAACTATTTGGAGAGGTCAATTCCATCTTGATCCACCACCGCTCCACAAGTACTTGACCATACCCAAAAACCTTTCATCACTGGATTAGAAATCCAGGTAGTCCGGCACCAAAGTATAGTAAGTTGCTTGCAAGCTGCCATGGTGACCTCAGGTCTGAGGGACACATATACCCATATCCCTTCGCGAGCAACCCTTTGGTAGAAGAGAGCTCTGCAGATGGTCACGTTTAGTGATATGTCATACATTTCACTTGCATATCACACCAGTGTCTCCACACTCATTGGTTAAGAGGACAACCAACAAATGTGACATACAACAATCTACACTTGATACATCGTCGTCCTATAACAATGTATCATTTGGTTGTGAACCAGTTTAAGAACTACTTGATATATCCTCTCTATATCAAACAATGTAGTTCTAAGGACTCCATCACATAAGAGTTCTTATAGGAAAAGTAAATATGATGGACAGCCAAAAATAAATAACTTTTATTTATTAAAAAGAATTCATATACAAATACAAAGATAGCACAATCGTCTAAAGCCTAGACGATTGACTTTGGGACACAATTCCCAACTCCATGCCATGGATCAAGGCCAAGGTGAGTCTCAAAGTAGAGAGTGCCAATCTTGACTTCTAGGCCTCAATTTTTGAGTGATGAGAGCTCCTTCTTCCACCAAATTATTAGCCATCATTGTTGGTAGGAAATCTCTTCCTAAGCTTCATTTGATCTGATCATTTGAAGGTTAACTTGTCCTAGTAGTGATGGTTTCCTTGCCATGAAGATCCTAATCCTTATTTTGAACTAGATCTACATTACAGGTCATAAAATTAGATCAACTAGTCTCCTGATGAAAATTCTTTTTTTGGATTAATTTAGCCCATTTATTTGATAATTAATTGCTCAAGTTTGCTTGCTGGTTAGCTTGCTAAAACTCTCTATTCATCATTTTATTTTCGTCCCCAATCAGAACACTCCCAAGAAGTCATTGAGGCTCTAAAAGAATTTGAGGATGTTTTTTCTGATGAATTACCTGATCACTACCACCCCTTAAGGACATCCAACATGCTATAAACTTGGTCCTAGAAGCCACATTGCCAAACCTTCTTCACTATATGATGAACCCTACTGAGCTCTAGGAACTACAGAAACAAGTCCCTGCACTGCTAACCCCTAAGAAAGATGAAACCTAGAGAATGTGTGGTGAGGACACCAAGACCAAGACCAAGCCTCAAGAACTCATCTAAATCATAGAACAAGGAGAATATGACCTACACCAATGAGCCGACTCGAGACCGCCGAGCTGACTCAAGTCACGGCCAAACCAAATCCAAGTGTCAGGAAAATTCTAGAATTTTTCATTTTTTTTGTAATTAAAAAAAAATGGGGGAAAATCTCATGAAATCCCGTGCCTATCAACCACGTTCTCTAATTAGTTGTAACCTGTAACTATCCTTGGATTAGTTAAGTTTAACCCGTGTTCAGAGCTTTTGGAAAACACTCCGTGAGCCTATAAATGGGGCTCATCTTGTACGAAGGAATTCAATGGAAATTTAAATGAAAACCAGCCACTGTTCATCTTCTCTAAAGCCTTCGTTACTGTCGTAACATCGAAGGGTGCGAGGCCCAGCCAAAGCCTTCATTGCAACTGCAACGTCGAGGAGCACAAGGCTCCACAGTTGCCGTCGTTGCAACCATGATGACGAGGGGTGCGAGGCCCCATCCAGTCCACTGCGTCTTCCTCCCACGACCATCTCATCCCCGCCTACCTCCCATGACCATCTCATCCCTGCCGACCCTTTCTGCTCAGATCCCAGCCGTCACCAAACCACACTCCCCGAGAGACAGCCACGTCGTCGACCTCATCTCCGAACTACTGCCCAATGGGTTCCACCTGGCTGTAGAGATTTTCCTCCCTGCTACCATGCCCTCGGCCACGTCCGGATACCATTCTTCTACTGTTCCTCCACCATCACCGACTGCCCCCCTCCGGTCCTCCCATCACCAGATCTCCTTTCTTCGGTTCACCGCGACACTGTCACCAGCCCCGGATCTCCTCTCCACCGAGTTGAGAGTTCTCGCCCGAACTAGCCTTTTTTTTTTTTTTCTGCTCCATGGGCTCTCAGTGTCCTTTCCGGATAGCTGCTCGGCCGTCCTTCCATCGGAGCCTGAACCCCCATCGAAAATGAAGCTCCCTGGATCTCCTCTCCATGGAGTTCTCGCCCGAACCCTATTTTTTCGCCCCTACTCCATGGGCTCTCAGCATTTTTTCTAGATGGCTGCTCGGCTGTCCTTCCATCAAAGTCTGAATCCCCATCGAAAACGAAGCTTCAAGACCATCCGAATCCCCATCGAAAATGGAGCGTGCTGTTGCTATGAAGAAAATTTGATGAGCTATTGTTGAAAGAAGATAGGAATAGTTATTCCAATTATTCCTTCTATTCCATACTTATCCCAGATTTATTCCAGATTGGAATAGGCCCTATTTACTTTAATTGGGGTTGTGTTTTTTTTTTTGGCTCTGATTGTCTTACTTAGGCTAATTCGAGATTACTTGTGTTAGGTCCTTTCCGGTACCGAGCCTTGAAGGGATCCTAGCCATCAACCATGCTCCTGATGCCTATAGTTGGTCAACTGATCGTTGATCATCCAGGCTGCATCTTCCAAGGTTAAGTGATCTCATCAAAGGAAAATAGTTATTACTGTCATAGGGTTTATTTTTTCATTCCTTACTTCAGATCTAAAACTTTGAAATACGTGCATGTCCTTGATCAGGGATTTCTCAATCTCTGAGTCTTGGTTCTTTCTCATTTTATTGAGCCTAGCATGAGGGAATGCATGATCTAAAACCTGCCCTATTTGAATCTGTGTCTATTACAAGCATCGATATTCATATAGATTTTTAGGATAAATTTTATCAAAGCGTTTGTTCTACATCATTTCTTGGTATCAAAGCCTAATTCCACATCATATTTTGGTATCAGAATATCATTCCACATCATCTTTTTGGTATCAGAGCATAGTTAGGACATGCATTTTGTTTAACCAACTCACTATTTTTCTGCAACATTTTGTTAGTTAAAACCCTGTTCATATTAGTTATTTGCATAGTTTAGTTATACCGCATTTCTTTATTTCAGTTATTTTATCGCAAGCATACAAAAAAAAGGAAAAAAATATCTATGTTTCATTTCTGTTTTCTTAGTTTGCATTAAGATCATGGAGTGTGCATTTCATATTTTGCATTAAGCTACTTAAGGGCGGCAATATCATAATATAAGGGAAGGACTTCATTACCTTTCCTTAGCCCAAAAAAATCACCCTACATTTCAGATCCAAGCTTTTAATTAAAATCCAGCAGAAACATGCTTTTGCTCTAGAAAGCTTAGGGACACCAACCGGTCGAGTCATGACTAAGTGTCTATTCATGGTATCAGCCCATTCTGTGTGTGCTACTGCTCTGGTGTCTAGGCTTGGTGATTTAGGGCTAGTGAGTTGGTTCGTTACCTGGCCAATCCCAGATTGGTGTCTAAGGTTAGCGATCAGGGACCTCCACTCCCCTACACCTATCTGAACAAGAACAGAGTTACTACAGACTGGTTTGCCACCTTGACTTAGGCAACTAGTTGAGATTCTAGGTCTAGTAAACCATAAAAGATTTTGCCTGCTTGAATCATGTCCACTACAGCAGGAGTCTCATATCAGCCTGAGTCATCCATGGACAACCTGCAAGAAGCCCTATTATAAACCATGTCAGAACACTTTGCCCAAATGTCTGCTCAATTGTCTACCCAATTGACCAGGTTAAACCAATGTGAGGCACCACTTGATTCCATGGAGAGAACCCCTAGGCCACCATTTGAGAATAAACCTGAGACTCCATTTTCTCCAATGACCAAACCAAGGAAAGACCCATTTGGTGCACCGAACCTTATGCCTCCACTTTTCATGGAAGCCTAGACCTTGAGGTGTATATCGATTAGGAAGAACAAATGGATCAGTATTTTGAGCGCACTAACATATCGAAATTAGGACAGGTTAGGTTGGCCAAAACCAAGTTCACCCAACATGCTAGGTCGCATTGGTATGTTATTGAGCATAAATGTTATCATAAAGGAGAGGAAATAAGTACTTGGAGAGACATGAGAAGTAAGTTGAGAGATAAGTACCTAGGTAGATTCTATGAACCAAGACTTTTAGATCGATGGTACCGACTAAGACAGGAAGATAGGCCAGTGTCTGAGTGTATCAAGAAATTCCAAGAGTTTGTCAAGAGATGTAACACCACTGAATCTAAGTCTGAGACCATAGCTAGGTTTCGAGATGGTCTACATAGGGATATCCAGCGTGAACTTCTCCATTGGAAGATTTATAGCCTGGAAGAAGCCTATGACACTGCTAAGGAATTTGAGTCATATCAAAGAAAATTCAAGAACTACCAAGTTAAGCCCAGCAAGGTTAGTACCTTTGAACCCAAACCCAGCCCTAGTCAACTTCCCTTAGACCAACCAACTTCTACTATCCCATTAGTTCATATGAATGATAAGAACAAGAACCCTAAAGTATAAATTGAGTGCACTAATATTCAAGACTTAGGGTATCCCCAGGTTGAAGAGCTAGGGAGGAAGAGGACAAGTCTGAGCCAATTGAGAAAATGTACGAGGCTGACATGAGTTTATTAGATGAGTATGAAGGAGAAGATTTCAATTCTAGTACCTTACCTGAGGAAGACCATGTAGGAGATAAGATTGTTGAGCCTAGTCCAGAAACACCAGAGTGACAAGAAATTAGTAAGGACCTGGTTCCCGTAAATCAATGCTCTCAAGAAGAACCCACTTTTTTAGCCTCACTCCAGGACCTAATTCAGCCCTTTTGTAAAGAGCTCATTCCTGTTGATGACCTTTTTCTAGAGCTAACTAAGCCTTCCTTGCATGAAAAATCTACACCTACTTTGACCAAATTCTCCATTCATCAATTTGACCTTATGACACCCATAGCTCAATATTCTAATCTTAAGGTCTCTGCAAGTCACCATGATATGTTCCCTAAGCCCAATAAATTGTCACAAAATTTTGATTTCCTGTCACACCCTAAGGCTTCCAATGCTTCCCAAACTTGCAAACTATACTATGTTGAGATTTTTCTGTTGCACCAATTCTTTGAGTATGTTAGGTTTGCGACCTACTTTTGGAAGACCTTATGGCATTTGTTAAGTATCCATTGTAAATTTTCAAGTGCACATTGGACCAGGATCAAACCTAGAGGGTTTACAGTCTGTTAGGTTTAGGCCCTAGAGAGTCCAATAAATTTTTTCCCTCAATAGGACTGCATAGTTGAGTCTGCATTTTGCATCATATTAAAATTTGCATTAAGTACAAATTTTAAATAATTTGGCTGATTCCCAAAAGAGCCCTTTCAAGATTGTCCATGGGTACCAACCCAATAAACCACTTGATCTGATTCCCCTGCCATTGCATGCTAGAGTATCCGAGTCAACCGAATCTTTTGCACAGCATATTAGAAATTTCCATAAGGAAATCATCCAAAAGATCAAAATGAGTAACGATGCTTATAAAAGACAAGCTGATTTTTGAAAACGTTTCAAAGAATTTTCTATAGGGGATTTCGTCATGATAAGACTCAGACATGAATGGTTTCCTTCTGGAACCGTCAAGAAATTACATTCCCAAAGTGCTGGACCTTATAAAATATTAAAAAAATTGGACCCAATGCCTATGTGCTCGAGTTATCCCCTGATTTAGGCATTAGCTCCACTTTCAATGTTTCTGATCTAACTAAGTACAGGGAATCGGTAGTAATTCCTAGTGAGGCATTCAAGCTTGACCCTTTACTTGAGAGAGAACCTACCTTGAGTGTCCACAAAAATGGCCTAAGCAAAGAGAAAAGATCGAGCGAATCCTGGATGATCAAGCTATCAATACCCGACAGAATGGCTATCAATGCTACTTGGTAAAATGGCAATGTCATCCTGAATCAAAGGACTCATGGATTACCAGAGAGGACCTACAACACATTGATTCGGATCTCTTGAAAGAGTATAAATGCCAAACAAAACCTTACTCAACACGGTTAAGTTCCTCCTATCCAAAGAGAAATGGTGAGGACACCAAGCCTCAAGAACTCATCTGGATCACAAAACAAGGAGAATAGGACCTGCACCATCGAGCCAACCCGAGACCGCCGAGCCGACTCAAGTCATGGCCAAACCAAATCCCAAGTGTTAGAAAAATTCCAGAATTTTTCATTTTTTTTGTAATTTAAAAAAATGGGAGAAATCCCACGAAATCCCGTGGTTATCAACCACGTTCTCTAATTAGTTGTAACCTGTTACTAATCCTTGGATTAGGCTCATCTTGTACGAAAAATTTAATGGAATTTAAATGAAAACCAGCCACTGTTAATCTTCTCCAAACCTTCGTTACCATCGTAACATCGAAGGGTCGAGGCCCTGCCAAAGACTTTATTGCAATCGCAATGTCGAGGAGCGCGAGGCTCCACAGTTGTCATCGTTGCAACCATGACGATAGTGGTGTGAGGCCCCATCCAGTCCACTACATTTTCCTCCCACGACCATCTTATCCCCGCCTACCTCCCACGAACATCTCATCCCGTCGACCCTCTCCGCTCAGATCCCAGCCGTCACCAGGCCATCCTCCCCGAGAGATCGCCACGCTGTCGGCCTCATCTCCGAACTACTACCCAACGGGTTCCACCTGGCTACAGAGACTTTCCTCCCTACTACCGTGCCCTCAGCCATGTCGGACGCCCGTTCTACTGCTGTTCCTCTACCATCACTGACTCCCCCCCTCCGGTCCTCCCATCTCCGGATCTCCTTTCTTCGATCCACCGTGACACCATCACCAGCCCCGGTTCCCCTCTCCACAGAGTTCTTGCCTAAACCAGGCTTCTCCTATGCTCACGAGCTCTCAGCATCTTTTCTAGATGGCTACTCGCCATCCTTCCATCGGAGCTCGAATCCCCATCGGAAATGAAGCTCCGAGACCACCCGATGCCATCTTCTCTGTTGCCCCATGAAGCTTCCACCGTTGCAAGACCAGTTCCCCTATTCCATGGAGCGTGCTGTTGCTATGAAGAAAATTCGACGAGCTGCTATTGAAAGAAGACAGAATAGTTATTCCAGCTATTTCTTCTATTCTGCACTTATCCCATATTTATTCTAGATTGGAATAAGTCCCGTTTACTTTAATTTGGGTTGTGTTTTTTGCTTTGATTGTCTCACTTAGGCTAATCCGAGGTTAATTGTGTTAGGTCCTTTTCGGTAACGAGCCTTGAAGGGATCCAAGCCATCAACCCGCACTCCTGATGCCTGTAGTTGGATGACTGATCGTTGATCATCCAGGTCGTATCTTCCAAGGTTAAGTGATCTCATCACAGGAAAATAGCTATTACTGTCATAAGGACCTATCTCTCTTTACCTGCTTTAGATCTAAAACTTTGAAATGTGTGCATGTCCTTGATCGGGGGTTTCTCAATTTCTGAGTCCTGGTTCTTTCTCATTTTATTGAGCCTAGTATAAGGGAATGCGTGATTTAAAATTTACCCTATTTGAATGTTCCTCTGAATCTATGTTTAATATAAGCATCGGTATTCATACAAATTTTTAGGGTAATTTTTATTAGAGCGTAGTTCCATGTCATTCCACATCATTCTTAGTATCAGAGCCTAATTCCACATCAATGTGTGTCGATAGCAGGGTCATCAACAAAATCACGATGAAATATAGGTTTCCCATCCCCATTTGGATGACATGCTATACATGATGGCCGGTGCCACAATCTTCTCCAAAATAGACCTTAAGAATGGCTATCATCAAATTAGGATCAGGCCCGAGGATGAGTGGAAGACCGCATTTAAGACTAAGGATAGTCTATTCGAATGGGTAGTAATGCCTTTTGGGCTCTCAAATGCACCTAGCACATTTATGAGGTTCATGACCTAGGTCCTGAAAGAGTTAACTAGAAAATTTGTAGTGGTATACTTCGATGACATTTTGGTATACAGCAGGACCAAGGAAGACCACCTTAACCACCTCAAGCTAGTCTATCAGACCCTTAAAAAGAATAGCCTTTATGCCAACCTCAAGAAGTGTGAGTTCATGACACATAGGGTTATCTTCCTAGGCTTCGTAGTCACCCCCGAAGGAGTTTCAACTGATCATGAAAAGGTTAAATCCATAGTTGAGTGGCCAGTCCCTACTAGTGTCCATGACGTTCGTAGTTTCCATGGATTAGCTACCATCTTTAGAAGATTTATTTGGAGATTTAGTTCCATCATGGCACCCATCACCGACTGCATTAGGAAGGGAAACTTTCAATGGACCAAAGCTACTGATAAAGCTTCCTAGAGATTAAGGATAAAATGATACAAGCACCTATTCTAAGATTGCCTAATTTTTTTAAAGTCTTTGAGGTTGCTTGTGATGCTTCGGGAGTGGGCATTGGAGGAGTACTTAGTTAAGAAAATCACCCTGTGGCCTTCTTTACCGAGAAACTCAATGAGGCAAAAATTAAGTACTCAACTTATGATAAGGAGTTTTATGCAGTCATTCAAGCCCTTAAGTACAGGAGACATTACCTACTGCCCCAAGAATTTATCCTTTTTTCTGATCATGAAGCATTCCGGTTCCTGAACTCCCAGAAAATATTAAATTCTAGGCACGCTAAGTGGGTAGAGCACATCCAAGCCTATACCTTTGTGCTCAAACATCGTGTTGATATTAAGAATAAGGTAGCTGATGCCCTTAGCCATCATGCACTGTTGCTGAATACTGTTAGAATTAAGGTTATCAGATTTGACTAATTGAAAGATTAATACGAATCCTATCCTAACTTCGATGAAATCTTCCAATCTATGAGATAAGAACCATCTAGTATCCATAGTGAGTACACCCTCCAAGATGGTCACCTTTTTAAAGGAAATAGGTTGTGCATTCCCAGGACTTCACATAGGGAATTCTTAGTTTAGGAAACCCACGCAGGAGGTCTAGCTGGTCACTTTGGTAGAGAAAAGACCACTCTAGCAGAAGAAGCCCAATTCTTTTGGCCAAGCCTGAAGAGGGATGTAGCCCACATTGTTTCCAGGTGTCGAACTTGTATTGTTGCCAAACAGCAGAAGCAAAACACTAGTCTGTACACCCCTATGCCCATACCTAGTCGCCCTTGACAGGATCTTAGCATGGACTTTGTGGTAGGGTTACCTAAGACCTTAAGGAGACACGATTCAATTTGTGTAGTGGTTGATAGGTTCTCTAAAATGGCTCACTTCATATCCTGTTCTCAGACCTTAGATGCTTCCAAGGTGGTCAAACTATTCCTTGATCATGTAGTTAGGTTACATGGCCTTCCCAAAATCATAGTATCCAATAGGGATGTTTGTTTCACTAGTGATTTTTGGAAGATTTTTTGGCATTTACTAGGAACCAAGCTTAAATTTTCCACCGCCTACCACCCACAGACCGATGGCCAAAATGAGGTGTCAACTATAGCCTAGGGAACCTGCTAAGATGCCTAGTAGGTGAGCATACTGGAATTTGAGACCTTCTCTTACCTCAAGCTGAATTTGCTTACAATAGCTTAGTGAATAAGACCACAAGCAAAAGTCCTTTCAAGGTTGTTAGTGGATACAAACCTAATCGCCCTCTCGGTCTGATTCCCCTACGCATCCATTCATGAGTCTTAGAGTCCGTAGAATCATTTGCATAGCATATTATAGACATGCCTAAGGAGATTAGCCAAAAATTAATTTAAGTAATAACACATACAAGAAATTGGCTGATTCCCAAAAGCGAGCCAAAGAATTTGAAATGGGGATTTTGTAATGATTAGGCTTAGGCCTGAACGGTTTCCACTAGGGACCATTAAGAAACTTCATGCTCGTGGAGCTGGCCCCTTTAAAATTATGGCTATGTGCTCGAGCTACCCCTGGATTATGGCATTAGATCGATTTTCAATATCTCAAACTTAGTCGAGTATAGGGAAATAACAACCGTACCTAGCGAGCCATTTGGGCCTGATCTATCCTTTAAGAGTGAGCTCGACCCTAAGTGTCCACATTCAATTATACCTGAGAGAGGAGAACAGATCGAGCATGTCCTGGATGATCAAGCTATCACAACCCGGACAAAGGCTATCAGCATTACTTGGTCTGTTGGCAAGGCCGACCGGAGTCCGATGATTTATGGATTATTCGAGAGGGCTTGCAATGCCTCAACCCTGACCTTCTTGAGAAATACCAAAGCCAAGTCAACCCTTACTCAATAGGGTTGAGTTCCTCCCACCCCGGAGAATTGGTGCAGGCACCAGGATTAGACAGAGGCTCCTCAACCCTCTATGGATCACTGACTAGGGTTTTAAATCTTTGGATCCTGTAATAAGGCTTAAAGCTTGAATAATTTGCTTTCGAATCATGTAATTAGCATCTAGTTGCTTTCAATTTATGGTTTAGTCTTGTAATTTGTGCTTTCGAATCATATAATTATCATTTAGTTACATTCGTCGGTTGAGTGAACTTGGCATCAGGCGCTTCAAAGCTTTGTCAAGTTTGTACTCCCTAGTCTCCTAAGTAGGATATTGTCTTAGAGCTAAGTTCTACCAGGGCTTCTCAATCCCGAGGTCCTTTTCTTATCACTGTTTAAGGGCTATATCTGCAGGCTAAAGTCTCTTATTATTACTCAAATCCCTAGGTCTACTCTAAGCTTCAATCCCCTAAAATATAAAAACACAAAAGAAAATCACCTACATATCATCCTAGTTGGTATTCCCGCATCACATATCATCATGTTGGCTCTGTAATTCATTTGACATTGAGGCCAACATGTAACACTTAACCTTATTATCATCTTCCATCCATTTTTTATAGTAGTTGTCTAGCGAGTATTTGGATGGTCAGATAAAACAGGGGGTTCCTGTCAAGTACATAGCTCAACTTCTCAGAACTCAAATAATTTTGATATTTCTCAACCATCTTGAAATTAAGGCCTACAAGTCAGTTTATCTCTAGAATACGAGCAAGGCGTTTGAAGCTGATATGGTTAATCGCAAGAGTAGAAGTTTCAAATTAGATGTTTGTACTTAATTATAAAATTATTCTAAGGTCTAGTGGGTGCTCCTTTCAAGGTTGTTAGTGGATACAAACCTAATCGCCCTCTCGGTCTGATTCCCCTACGCATCCATTCATGAGTCTTAGAGTCCGTAGAATCATTTGCATAGCATATTATAGACATGCCTAAGGAGATTAGCCAAAAAAATTAATTTAAGTAATAACACATACAAGAAATTGGCTGATTCCCCAAAGCGAGCCAAAGAATTTGAAATGGGGATTTTGTAATGATTAGGCTTAGGCCTGAACGTTTTCCACTAGGGACCATTAAGACTTCATGCTCGTGGAGCTGGCCCCTTTAAAATTATGGCTATGTGCTCGAGCTACCCCTGGATTATGGCATTAGATCGATTTTCAATATCTCAAACTTAGTCGAGTATAGGGAATAACAACCGTACCTAGCGAGCCATTTGGGCCTGATCTATCCTTTAAGAGTGCTCGACCCTAAGTGTCCACATTCAATTATACCTGAGAGAGGAGAACAGATCGAGCATGTCCTGGATGATCAAGCTATCACAACCCGGGACAAAGGCTATCAGCATTACTTGGTCTGTTGGCAAGGCCGACCGGAGTCCGATGATTTATGGATTATTCGAGAGGGCTTGCAATGCCTCAACCCTGACCTTCTTGAGAAATACCAAAGCCAAGTCAACCCTTACTCAATAGGGTTGAGTTCCTCCCACCCCGGGAGAATTGGTGCAGGCACCAGGATTAGACAGAGGCTCCTCAACCCTCTATGGATCACTGACTAGGGTTTTAAATCTTTTGGATCCTGTAATAAGGCTTAAAGCTTGAATAATTTGCTTTCGAATCATGTAATTAGCATCTAGTTGCTTTCAATTTATGGTTTAGTCTTGTAATTTGTGCTTTCGAATCATATAATTATCATTTAGTTACATTCGTCGGTTGAGTGAACTTGGCATCAGGCGCTTCAAAGCTTTGTCAAGTTTGTACTCCCTAGTCTCCTAAGTAGGATATTGTCTTAGAGCTAAGTTCTACCAGGGCTTCTCAATCCCGAGGTCCTTTTCTTATCACTGTTTAAGGGCTATATCTGCAGGCTAAAGTCTCTTATTATTACTCAAATCCCTAGTCTACTCTAAGCTTCAATCCCCTAAAATATAAAAACACAAAAAGAAAATCACCTACATATCATCCTAGTTGGTATTCCGCATCACATATCATCATGTTGGCTCTGTAATTCATTTGACATTGAGGCCAACATGTAACACCTTAACCTTATTATCATCTTCCATCCATTTTTTATATGTAGTTGTCTAGCGAGTATTTGGATGGTCAGATAAAACAGGGGGTTCCTGGTCAAGTACATAGCTCAACTTCTCAGAACTCAAAATAATTTTGATATTTCTCAACCAATCTTTGAAATTAAGGCCTACAAGTCAGTTTATCTCTAGAATACGAGCAAGGCGTTTGAAGCTGATATGGTTAATCGCAAGAGTAGAAGTTTCAAATTAGATGTTTGTACTTAATTATAAAATTATTCTAAGGTCTTTAAAAATAATTTTAGAACTCCCACTATTTTCTCGGATCTCTCACACTCCCCGTGGAGATACGGAAACCCTGCGACTCTAGGTTTCTAGTGGGTGCTACGGTCCCATTGATGTTCGGCACCTCACCGTGCCCAGTTATTGGTAACATGCTACACCAATAAGTGGCCAACTCTTATCCAATGTATCAAATACAAGTTGTAGCATCTTGGTCTCTAAATCATGGAACCTCAATATACCCGTTTATTGGTCCAATCATTAGTTAAATCAGACCCACCATTCCTGCTAGACAAAGTCATCATTGAGTCTCTCAACATGCCCTTTTATTGGGCCCAACCCCATCAATGCCTAGCAACATCTCATGCTTAATAGGGTGGTTATGTCTTCCCAATGCAACTAGACCACTGTAACTAGCCGAGAATAATCAACACCAGTAGGACACCCGCACATCTACAATGGTGGAAGACCCAAGACTTAATATTTATGGGGAGCTAAGGTTCAGGTTTCTTCTAAATTGATTAGGGAAATCATGTCTAACCAAATACATTAAGTTAGCACAATCTCATATCTGACTTAAATAACTAGCATGGATAACTCAAATAAAAAATGACCTAGTTAAAAATTTAATCAACCAAATTGGCCAGGTCAATTTGATACATGGGGGGTTCTGCCATATACCCTCTTTCCGCCAAACTAGTTAGTTGAGAAAGAGTTAGCCCCAATTAAAAATCATGATCAAAACCTTCCTTAGATACCAATTGATTGATATGATTCAATTAGGTCAATCTAATGATCTGGGCTCATCACTCAGCCAAATTAGTCTTAACTTATCAATTCACAATCAAATGAATCGATCTAACCAGACATCATCTAAAAATAATTTTAAGATGACTAGACCTAATTTGTTCAACCCAAGTCCTCATGCACCTAATTTGATTTTCTGGATCAAATCAATTTTAAAATAGGTTCAAGTACATGATATTAATGGCTTATGATCATGAATCAAATTTAAGATCTAAACCTAATTAGGTGCATCACATACATCAACATATTAGATCATATAATTAAACTACATCTAATGTAATTAAATAGATCTAAAACATGCTTAACAATACATCACATATGTAATCATAAATCGATCATAACTTTTGAAAACCTTTTTTCAAAAACAGGTTTACATCAAAGTAGGACAACCTTTGAACTTTATGGGGTAAACCCTATAGCAGGACAATCTTATAATCACTTTGTGCAACCTTTGATCAATTAATTTTTAGATTATAACATTTAATTTCATATCTAAAAGTATGATTTTGATTTTTAAAATAATTTTTCAAAATATAACAAGTCTATGCTAGAACAACCATATATTCAGCATAGATTTGATACAATCATCATTTATCTTTCAGATCTGAATATATTTCATATCTGATTCTTATCCATGCATGTTAAAGAAAGGAGAACCGTGGCTCTAATACCACTGTTGGAATTCTCTTAGGAACAAAATTTCATTAAATCAGGAATTAAAAGCCTGACGCAGCGGAAGTAGATATGAAAACTACTTTATATCTAAGCATGAAATTTACAAATAAATCTAATATATTCAAAATAAATTCTTAAACATGTTGTAATAGATGAGAAAATTATCAGATCTGAAAATAAAATTATTTTGATCAAATAACTTACCTGGATCGCTATCCTGGCTTGTTTTGAAAAATGTGCCAATCCACTTTTGAACCAGAGTTCTACTAGATCCGTGCAATCACCCGGCCTCTACTAGTATCCAAACGGAGCTTGTGTAACTGAGTCGTAGAGAGTATTGGGTTGCTAGATCCTTGTATCCCTCTCCTCTTTCAGTAAATCTGGTGCTTAATAACTATGCCGATCCGAAACAGGACCGGCTTCTTCTTGAACTGACTTCTATCTTGCAAACTAAGATATGCAAGACCTTGGACCTCTTTCTATTTTCTTCTTCTTGTGAAGTACACCTCTCCAAACTCTTGAAGAGAACTAGACATCACCCAAGGAGAAAACAACTTGACGCCCCAAGAGAGAGAACCTCTAGAGTTCACGGCCAAGAGAGAATTGTTCATGTGCAAAGGAAAAAGCTCTTGGTCGGCCACCCCATCTCCTCCTTTTATAACTCACTTCTCTCATCCCTCAAACCCAAAAGACTAGAGTTTAAACTAATCTAAATTGGGTTAGGAGAAGAAGAGAAGGACTCTTCCTTCTCTCTTTTATTTCATGCCAAAAACCTTTTGCGCACTCCTTCTTTTCATGCCAAATACTCCTTGTCGCACAAAGCATTTGTCGCACAAAATATTTAGGCCCACAAGATTGGCGTGTGGAGACATGGAGAGATAAGAGAGAGAGTCCCAGTTCAGTAGGACTCTAAGTTATGGTCCAAATAAAATGATTTGATAGTCAAATCAAAGCCAATTTTAAACCCAATCGAATCTATTTCGAAAAGGCTATTTACCCAACTCAATTAGGATCAATTAATCGAGTCTAACTCAATTAAATTAAATCTAATTTAATTCAATTAATAACTAATCTATAATTTATTAATTGTAACATTTACAATTAGGTCCAAATGTACTAAATTGGTAAGTGCCAAATTTAATAACATTTTGATTTGCTGATTAGTTACTTAAGCTCCTAATGTGTGTGACCCCTCAGTCCTATC
The DNA here is from genome assembly GCA_021397845.1 of Areca catechu. Lineage (NCBI taxonomy): Eukaryota > Viridiplantae > Streptophyta > Magnoliopsida > Arecales > Arecaceae > Areca > Areca catechu. The sequence goes on along the minus strand of CM038051.1, from coordinate 109,875,033 downwards.
TTGTCTGGTAATGAGACATGCTATAATCTCAATTATACATCATCGAAACTCCTTTTGATGGACTGAAATAATTTTTGCTCAACCTTAATTAGATCATCGATCCGAGAACGATCCTAAAGAGCTCTCACAATTCACTAGTGACACTTGGCAGTATATCGTAGCAATCTAGCAAAATAAGATTGGAACTCCTGGGTATAGTTATCTTGTGATTCGGTTCTTCTATCAAAAATTCTGATATGATGTTGGTTATGGATACTCGTCAAACCCATCAGTCATATGCTTAACTTAATCGATTCAAGTCTAATTATGATACTAATGAAAATACCTTTTTCATTATCACATTGCTATAGCCAAAGACTTCTGGACTTAGTCTTATTAAGCTACATAGGATTATTCCTTACTACTAAGGCTGATAGATCCCTACAAGTGAACACCCTACACCTACAATAAACTAGCTGCAGCCAACGAACACCACAAGGTCCCGAATAGATAGGAACCATGTGTTTGTGCTGTCAAACTACAGCAACCTTATTGTGAGTAGCTGAGACACTCTAGGTCAAAGAACTATTCATACAATTATAGTATCAGGAAGTTATTGATGAGTAAGTGATCATCTGTATAACTTCCTGTACTTGATCATGCTCAGTACTGTTGATCGCTATCAACTACCTGCACTCTCACTCTAGTGTCACCACACTCTAGGTCAGAGACTCATATACCCTGAAAGGGAAGTGATCTATGCATTGATTTTAATGGATCAATCACCATATTTATGACATTCCAATAATCGGGAGCTTTTAGGAGTTAATCTATAAAGACATATGCCTCAAATTTTCAACTCCTGAGAGTATGTGTCATTGTCCATTAACTCCATGGATGAATCATAGACACATCAATATGAATGAAAATAATGCCCTTTTTATTCATAAGAAAAATTAAGTATAAGATTCATGTCCTAAAAATTATAATGTGTCAAGCCAAACTGGTTTTTAGGGCATACATCTAACATTCCAGCCTCTATCTCCTTCATCAAGCTTCCCAGCCTTTGGCATCAGGCTTTTCAGCCTCCAGTGCCAGGCCCTTCGGCCTCCTTCATCAGGCTCTTTAGCCTCCTTCATCTAGCCCCTCGACCTCTTCCTTCAAGCTTCTCAGCCTTCGACACCAAGCTTCTCATCCTCTAGTGCCAGGCCCCTCGACCTCTTCCTTCAAGCTTCTCAGCCTTCGACATCAAGCTTCTCAGCCTCTAGTGCCAGGCCCCTCGGCCTTCTTCATCAGGCTCCTCAGCCTTTTCATCGCCCCTCGACCACTTCCTTCAAGCTTCCCAGCCTCTGGCATTAGGCTTCTCAACCTCTAGTGCCAGGCCCCTCGGCCTCCTCATCAGGCCTCCTGGCCTTAGCCTCCTTCATCAGGCTCCGCCCCGCTCCCTGCCGAGGTCAGCACCCAACCAGGGTCAGCCCCAATCGAGGTCCGGCTCATTCGGCGAGCCCCCCATATGAGGTCAGCTCCTGTTGAGGTCAACCCCCAGCCGAGGAAGGGCTTATTGGGCGAGCCCCCCGTCTGAGGCTGGCTCCCTACCGAGGTCAGCCCCTAGCTGAGGCTAGGCTCATAGGGCGAGCAACCCCCATCTGAGCTCGCTCCCTGTCGAGGTCAGGCCCTAGCCGGGGTGGGCTCATTAGGCGAGCCCCTAATATGTCACTGGTGGGGCTAGGGAGGATCAATCGTGAGCCTAGAGTCACCTAGATTAGGGTTTTTTTTTTATAATGTGGGAGGTGAAAGAAAATGGATGTGGAAGATAGGGGTCGGGGCTCTCATGAACCTTGGGACTCACACTCATAGAGAGATCTCACACCTCTAGGGCAACCCACCTCACTAATGGAGCCGTATAGAGAGATCTTACACCTCTAGGGCATCCTACCACCTTACTAATTGTGCCGTACGGAGAGATCTCATACCTCTAGGGCATTCTATCCACCTCACTAATGGAGCCATTAAGGTGAATCACAAGGGACTGAAGGTGGTAGAGAAGGTGGAATGGGGATAACTGGGGCCTCACACCCCTCGACGCCCGACAGCGAAGGCAAGATGAGCCTCAGCCCACTCCAAGAACACTCTTTTCTTTCTTCAAAATTCATCTTCATTATCAACCAAAACAAGAGGGGATGCCCTTTTATAGCCTTACAAGACTTAGAACCCATACATGGAAATTTTTTATTTTTTTATTATTTATTTTATTTATTTTTAATCCTAAACCAAGCTTTGAGATCCGTGCAAAGCTGCTTCTGCATTAGGATCTATGCAACTCCATCTCCTGTGACCGTGGAACAGGGGATCGAGCGGAATGGGGCAGAGGACGTGGACCTCGACATCGAGCTCGTGGGCGGCGGCGAAGGGTGTCGGCGATGCTCGCGGGCGAGACAGAGAGTGATTGGGCCGAGGATCCCTAGGGGTCGGCCATGATGGTGTGGGGCCGGGGGATGGTGATACCGATGGTATGGAGGATTTGGAGGAGGCGGGCGGTAAAGCTCGCGGGCGAGATGGAGGGTGGACGAGCCGGCGGATCCAGCAGGATCCGATCGGTGTTGATGGAAGCTGGGCGGTGGTCGCAAGAGAGAGGGGCGCAGCACAGAGGTGTGGAGATGGGCTTCATGGTTACAGGCGGTGTGGAGACGGCTTACCGAGAGGAGGTGTTCCCGGTTGTAGGCTGTGTGGAGACGGGCTTCATGGGCGGAGGTCCGGTGGAGATGACTCGAGCAGCGGCGGACGGCGACGAGGGGGAGATGGCCTGCGAAATAGCGGATATGCATAAGCTGCAGCAGTCGAGCGGCACGGTCGGCTCGACCATGGGTCTTTCGGACTGTAGGGAGCGGTGTGGGGCAGGGGGCGGCAGTGGCGGGGATGATCGGCATCGACGGGTTGGGCGGCCGGCGTACGGCTGGTGGCGATGTTGAAGGGTCGGCCGGGATGGTTAAAAAAGAAAAATGATCTAGGCAACAGATAAAGGAGGAAGATGATAGGAATAAGTCGGGGATAAGATGGGGATAAGAAGGGAATAACATAGGAATAGAAGGGAAAATGGGATAACTGGAATAAAAATTATAAAATAAAATAAAAATAACCTGGATGGGTTTTGATGTCCCCATAACCTGGATGGGTTTTGATGTCCCCATCATTCCCATGGTGGGAAAAACTCGACTCCATCGAGTCGGGCTCGCTGTAAATTTTTTTTTTTTTCAACCCTAATCTTCTCCCGCTTTGATACCAAATTGATGTGGCACTGGTGGGACTAGGGAGGATCGATCGTTGAGCCTAGAAGTTACCAAGATTAGGGGTTTTTTTTTCTTTAATGGGGGTGGTGAAGGAATAATGGAGGTGGAAGACAGGGTCGGGGGTTTCATGAACCTTGGGACTCACACTCACGGAGAGATCTTATACTCAAGGGTTAAACCCTCACTAATAGAGCCATACAAATAGATCTCACACCTCTAGGACATTCACCCACCTCACTAATGGAGCCATACGGAGAGATCTCATACCTCTAGGGCATCCTACCCACCTCACTAATGGAGTCGTTAAGGTGAATCACAAGGGACATGAGGGTGGTAGAGAAGGTGAAATGGGGATAACTGGGCCTCACATCCCTCGACACCCGAAGGCGAAGGCAAGATGGGCCTAAGCCCTCCAAGAACACTCTTTTCTTTCTTCAAAAATTCATCTTCATTATCAACAAATACAAGAGGGGATGCCTTTATAGGCTTACAAGACTTAGGACCCATACAAAGAAATTTATTCTTTATTATTTATGTATTTATTTATTTTTTTAATCCTAAACCAAGCTTTGAGATCCGTGCAGAGCTAATTTGCATCAAGATATATGCAACTCCATCTCCTGTGACCGTGAAACAGGGGATCGAGCAGAATGGGGCGGAGGATGTGGACCTCGATGTTGAGCTTGCGGGTGGCGGTGGAGGGGTCGGCGATGCTCACGGGCGAGGCGGAGGGCAGACAGGTCGGGGGATCCACGGGGGTCGACCGCGACAGCGTTGGGCCGAGGGATGGTGAAACCAATAGTATGGAGAAATTGAGGAGGGGTCAGCAAAGCTCGCGGGCTAGACAGAGGAAAGACAGGCCGATGGATCCAGCGGGATCCGATCAGCATCGATGGCGGCTGGGTAGTGGTCGCGGGAGAGAGGGGCGTGGCACAGAGGTGTGGAGACAGGCTTCACGACTGCAAGCCGTGTTGAGATGGCTTGGTGGGTGGCGGTGTGGAGACGAGCTTCACAGGTGGAGGTCAGTGGAGACGGCTCCGGCAGCGATGGATGGCGGCACGGGGGAGATGGCCGGTGGAACAGCGGATCGGGAAAGCACAGTAGCCGGGCGTTACGGTCGGCTCAACCGGGGTCTTTTGGATGGGAGGGAGCGACTGTAGGGCGGGGGCAACAGCGGTAGGGATGACCAACATCGACTGGTTGTGTGGCCGGCGTAGGGTTGGTGGTGATGTTGAAGGGTCGGCCGGAGATGGTTAAAAAAGAAAAATGATCTGGGCAACAGATAGAGGAGGAAGATGATAGAATAAGTCAGGGATAAGTTGGGGGATAAGAGGGAATAACATGGGACTAGAAGGGATAAATGGGATAACTAGAATAAACATTATAAAATAAAATAAAATAAAATCTGGGAGGAAAAAAAAAATAACCCGGATGGGTTTTGATGTTCCCATCAGTCCCGCATCTGAGGCCGGCTCCCTATCGAGGTCATGTCTGTACCCTAGAGCGAAGCCGTCGATATGAAGTTCCCACCAAAGGAATAGATATTTGAATTATGGTGGAGCAAAGCCTGGCTGCCCATAGCTTTCTACAAGCGATGCCAGAGATACGACATGGGCGCCCCCAGACCCCATGCCTAGCGACGTATAACCACATCCACAGCCACACCCCAATAGCTGTCGACAACCATGGTGCAACACTCAAAGCTTCTCCAAGAGGAGAATCCGATCAAAGCCCCAGGACCTACAGCCCTAGGTGGTCTCCCCTGAAATAGAAGCACCCCACATATAAGGGGCTCGGAAGCCAAGAAGAAAAGGGGGGCTTTTCGGGGGAGAGAGGTCTCTCTGGCTGGCAGGCTGGAGAAGGCTCCCTCACTCTCTCTCGAAGTCTCTCCTAAGGCTACAAGGGTCTGGCTTGGCCTCAGAAGAAAGGTAAGGAAGGTAAGCACAAGGGGGAAAAGCGAGGGAGAGGTAAGTAGGTAGGCGACCAGGCATCGTCGGGTGATCCACCGACCCGAGAAGCCTCCCGCTCTCCGCTCTCGATCCTCCTCTTTTCCATTCTTTACATTCCTGTTCTCGAGTCACACCCTCCCGATGGACGGGTCTCCCAAGCCCTACACTGTGGAGGTCTTGTCTATTTTCCTCGATCATCTCACTGACATGATCATAGAAGTGTCCTCACCAAAATCTCTGACCCGGGTCTCCCCAATCTTGTAAGAAGGGAGGAATGAGGAAGGGCTGGCACGAAGCACCGCGGGGCAGCCGTGGAGTGGGATGGGGTGGACGTGTCCCCTGAAGGTCCATCACGGTGCCGGCGGTGATGGGAGGGTCCCCCCGGTGTGACAGAGCTGCAGGCGCGATGATCTTGGTGGCAACAATATCCTTTTTGGAGAAGATCCCCAACATGTTTTGTAATTCTAAATGCTCTGTAGGATTCATCCTATAGTGTGGGAGGTTTGGCAGGGTGGCTCCTAGAACCAAATCGATGGCATGCTATATGTCCCTTAATGGTGGCAGTTGATTAGGGAGGTTTAGGAAACACGTCTTAAAATTCCTTCAAAAACTCTATAATTTTTTTAGGGTGTTCCTGTTAGGGTTGGTCAAAATCTTCCTTAGTGGTCAAAATCCAAACTGGCAATCCTTCAGTAATCTGCATAGTCTAGGTCCCTAGCAGTGATCAGGTTTAGTCTGGCTCCTTCTCCCATATTGCTAGCCCTCTCTTGATGTTATCCTTAGGTGGGGTCGAAGTATGACGATCCTTTTACCATGATGGTTAAAAGAACATGAATTGGAATGGCCATAAAAGGTAGCATCATGGTCATACAACCAGGGTCTTCCTAAGATAATGCGGCTAACCCCCCTTGGGAGAACATCATACCAAACTTTTTTTGATATGACTGGAATTGGACTGTAACCTTACATGTCATCTAATAGGAATAGAGGTTGAATCAATCCAAGATACTTTATAGGGGTTGGGGTGTGGCACTGTAGTAAGCCTAAGTTTTTGACTGCATTTATAGAAATGGCATTTATACAGCTCCCATTATCTATGATGATTTATAAACTTTGTCCCCTAACTAATGAAGGTTTGTAGGATGTAGTCCTATGCCAGTCCTCATTCTTCTTAGTTTGTGACAGATACACCTAACGACTCTAAAGAAATCAGGTGACTCTAAATCTTCCTCATTCCTTTATATTCTTCTGCAATTGGGATCAGCTTCATATATCTCTCCGCACATTCCTTAATAGTTTCAGGATCTTCTTCATCAAGCTCACCTATGTGTAAGGTTCGTACAGGACATTTACTAGCAATGTGGCCAACTCATGACACCTATAGCATTCTACATTCTAGTTCCTATCCCTTTGTACTTTAGGTGCCTTACCTTTGTCATCCTTATGAGCTAGTGGAGTGGTATGTTTGGGTCGATTTTTACGAAATTGGTTGTACTTGACCTACTTCCAGGAGTACTAAACCTATTAGGCTCGGGTCGATAGGTAATGGGTCTCCTCTGAAATCTTTCACAATCCCTAGCAACTGATAGGCTGTGTCTAAATATATAACTTCCCTTAGAAATAACCCTCTCTCTGAATCTCCACATGTAGTCCTGCTCGAAATGTAGACAATATGACTACCTCAAACTCAACTACACTATACCTCATAACAAACTCATTGAACTTGGCTATATACTCGGACACAGATTTGTTACTTTGGGTCAAATTCTGCCATTGGTCTAATAGGCTTTGCTCATAGGACAAGGATAAGTATTTCTCCCAAAGTTTAATCTTCATAGCTCTTCATGTAACTATGGGCAAATCCCCTCTCTCCATGTAACTATGGACAAATCCCCTCTTGATGATTAAGTCTCTTAACATTTTCAATACAATCTAGCCTGTCTAATTAATCTAAGTTTAGCAAATTTGACCTTCCTCTCCTCAGACATCTCATACCACTCAAAATACTGGTCCATGTCACTCTCCCAATCAGTATATACCTTAGGGTCTAAGTTTCCATCAAAAGTAGGGCATAGTCTAATGTTCCTAAGGCTCTTTCTTCATGGTCATTAACATCTTGGTAGAGTTGCCTAGGATTAGGTTTAGGGTGAGTTCACAACATTGGACTCTTGGACCTAGGGAAGTGGCTCTAGGTACTTCAAGATTAGGATGAGTCATATAGGACTCTTCTAGGTTACCCATTTCTTCCTCTATTGGGTCAAACCTAGTATTGAGCTGCCTAAACTATTCAGTCATAGTCCTCATTAAAGCTTCCAGATTTGGGTCCATGGTGGGACTGGTTTGGGTTTGGAGCTATTGATATGGAGTTCCTGCTCTAGTGGTCATGCAATAGAATCCTAGCTTCTAGGCCTCCTAGACATAGAAGTTCACTATAGCATGAATCGACTGAGCAATAATCAAGACTGTAGGTACTCTTTCAACTGGCCAGGTAAGAGGTGGGACTATGGGAGGGTCCCCTCACTTTCATGAGGTCCTACTTAAAGAACTACAAATCCACTTAAGGTGTTTGCCATTGGACCCCTAGCCTTGACACCAATATTCAGAAGCATACACATAATGAATTACTATGAAGGCTCAACATGTATATGAACATGATCCGTGGGTGTCCCTAGTTTTTAAGTTGCTACTCAATTTTAGATTAGGCTAGGATAATGCAAGATGAGGTTGGTTGTTTTGGCCAAGAACAGGTGATGAAACCCTTCCCTTATCTTATGATATCATGCCCTTAAAATGATTTCAGATAAGATGATGCATAACCAATCAACTAGTTAGCAAGATAAGATAACTCAATTTTAAAATTTCTCTTTCAATTTTCAAGATGGATCTCAGATTAATCTTTTTGAGATTTTTTTTAATTTTATATTTAGATTTAAATTACAGAAATTAAATTTTAATTTTTTGGGGATATTAGGTTGGATAGTTCATAATTCTAAATGTTCCAGAATCTTATCCTAAGTTGTTCTTTGAAGATTAACATGCAATCTTTCAAGCAATTAACAAATCAAACAAGCATACACTAAGCACAACAGATTTCCAATATCGGGTTATCATGCGGTCGTAGCTCATTACTCCCATGGGTCGTGAGTATACTTTTGTATACCCAATCTAATGCTAGAATGATGTAGAAATTTCAGCAATTAACTATATGCCTAGTCTAACCTATGGCTCTAATACCAAAGTTATGCAGGATGGTTATGAGCTAATCTAATGCTTTTAAAAAACCTATATTATTTTAGATTAATGAACTTAATGGCAGTAAACTTAGGTAAAGCTTTAACATATATAATAAAAAAAATTCAGATTGCTTACCAAATACCCGCAATGTAAATTACATACATTCAATAAAAGAAAGTAGGATCTGATGATTGAGAAACCATTTTAAGACTAGGACTTCCTTGCTTCAACTAATCAGATCTAATGAGATTCGGATCAGTTTCATTTACTAATAGCAATTTTATCCTTCCTTTGTAGCAGATATGGATTCAACTCTCAAGCTTTCATTGTAGGATTCCAAACTTCAGTTCCTTCGGAGCAGATCTTCCTGTAGATGGTTGTATGGCAAGGAAAACCTCCTCTTCAGATCGCGAACACTAGGGATCCTGCAAAAACAGATTAGTGGCATGAAAAGGAGATGGAAATTTGAAAGAAAAAGGGAAAGAGAGATGGGGTGACTTGGATCTTGGATCTGGATTGGGTGATAATGGTACCTTAGCTTCTTGAATATGGACTTCTTGATTGTGAATATAAGATGGATATGGAAGATAACCTAGGGCCTCACACCCTAAGGAAAGGAGTAGGACCTCATGCCCTTATGGACGTCACGCCAACACTCAATGCCCTCACAGCAATGGTTGAAGAAAACTCAATTCATTCAATAATAGATTAGATCCCTACAAGGGGGAATGTGGTGGTATTTGTAGACCCCTTACATAGTAGCATGATAGGATTGAAATGCTTTTGAATACAGAAAAGATAAAGAGGGACTCCTATCTTGTTCTTGAATTTAAATAAGTCTTGAATTCTTGGAATAAAACTCTTTGAATTTCAAATATTGGAACCTTCTTATGATGGCGCCTCCTTTTCTTGCATTTATTTGGGTGACAAGAAGAGAATGGAATGAGACTTCTTCGCATTGAAGTGAGATGAGGCTTTTTGATAAGATAAAGCTCCTTTGAGTTGGGTGCCCTTCTTGTTGTAACACATTTTTAAATTTGAATCTTGGATGAACCTTGGAATGGATGAGACTTGATCTTAGAAGCTTCTTGGATTGGATGAATTCCCCTTTGAATTTGAATTGAAGTAGGTGCCTAATCCATTTGATTCCTTCTTGTTGGCAACAAAATGAGATAAGAGGAAACGAGAGAAGGAACTACTTCTTCTTTAAGTTTGATTGAAGTTGGCCTACCAAAGATAAGGTTGATATGGCGTGGACCCCTCATGGTGGCATGGCTTGACTTGATCCCTTTAGGCTTCCTTCAATTTGGTTTGGGTCTCGGCACTTTAGCTTGGTTCTTCAATTGGATTTGATTACATGTTAACCCATGAACCCCTAGTCTAATTACAAAACTTAAGTGACTAATTAAAAGACTCGAATGACTAATTGACAAACCAATTGACTAATTGACAAACTTAATTTGATCAAATAAGATCTAACTTGACCAAATTACAAATTAAGTAGACTGACTTTGATTACAAGACTCGATTACTTACAGACTCAATGACTCTGACTGAATAGAAGGTACATCATTCATTCATTGGTGATCCAAATAGAGCTTGAAGTGATCTGGCATTTCTTCCTAGCTCTGGTGTCCTCACCAGAGAGCTCAGTAAAAATTCTTCCTCAAGTGTCTTCATTTCTTGTTATACCATATTGTAATTACATTTAGAAATTATTTTTATTTATGGGAGAATAATAAGCAAAATAAGTATATATTTGGAGCTATCTTCACCTTCTTATTCTTATACTTGTCAAGTCTCGGACTTTAGATAAATCAATTACTTTTGATAAGTTTGATTGAACAGTCTAGATAATTTTTGAAATACAGAGGGACAAAATATTAATAGACTCAAGTAAAAAGGTAAGTGAGAATGAAATCAATTTTTGGATAATTCTAACCCTCCTATTTATATCAAAGATGAATTTACTTCATGGATATGTGTGGGTATTGACAAATTTAAAGTTCCCTTTATTAGTAAAAAAGAAAAAGAAATAAAAAGAATGAGATATAAAGCAGCTTCTAAACATTATTCCATCGGGTAACCGAACCTTTTTCTAAGCATTGAGTCTTGCATCAAAATGTAGAGGTGTGAAGAAACTTTACTACGCATCCACTTTTGATATGTAGCCTTTCTGACTTAAGCCAGTAAGCCCAAGGTATGTTCTACATATAGTGCCCTAAGGCCAATTGGTTTGGGAGACATTGGTTAAAAACTTGTTATAAGGGTCATATAGAAAGCTTAAGAGGTTAAGGCATTGTACGGTCTGTATTAAAAAAAAGTGTAGTAATGAAAGGAACATATTTATACCAAAATAATATCTCACCACTCCATGGAAGTAGAAGATTTAGAAATAATAATAGGAGTTGGTTAAGAATTATCTTGGAAAAATGAAGAGTTTGCACTTAACCAATTTACTAGAAGTTATTAATATCCCAATGACTTGTGTCATCTACTATTTAATAGAAAATCTTTTACTTATAAAAAGGGTATGAGAAAACCTTTAGTCCGAGCAAACTTATGTATATTATTGAGAGTTTTCGGTAGCCTCCTTAATTAATTTTTGATAAGCATTCAAGAACTATCTTTTATTCTTACTCAAGGATGAGTAAGACTCAGGTTGGGGGACATTATAAGTGCATAAATCTAGCCATAAAAGTATTAATTTATAGATCATATTATCTTTATTTTTTAAAATTGATGATTTTTTCTTGTATTTTGTAAGAAAGAGGTGCATCATAACAAATAGCTCGATCTACAGGCTAAAGGATATAAATTAGAGTCCAAATAGTGAATATTAGAGCCCACTCTCATCTTAAAGGTAGCTTAAAAAAGCCACATGCTACTGATTTACCATGAACTAGCAGCTTGGTCCATAAGAAGCCTTCATGAAGTCCACCAATGAACTTGAACGAGATTTAGGACTAGATTTGTTAAAAATTTGAATGGGATTTATATCCAGATTCATCAATAAATTAGAAATAAAATTATGGCTAGATTCATCTAGAATTTAAATTTCTTCATTTGTTTTATTTCCACATCAAAAGAATGTAAACAATCCTTCTCCCCTAATACCTACAAAAAGGTCTGTATACTCCATGATAAAAGTATTTCCCATTTTCTTCCACCCTTCTAATATACAAGAAGGAGAGTGAGCTAAGAGAAAAAGAGCCATTGTTAGGTTCTAAAATATATATATATTTTTAACTACAAGCTCTATTAATGGCTTAGGAGTTAAATATTTTATAATCAAACTTTTTTTAGCAATAAGATTTTATTCGTGTTTCAAATATTTTTCTTGTAATTTTTAATTCAGCACTAGGATCATTTAAATTCTTGCAATTAATTTTTGTAATTTAGTTCTTGTAATTAGGCTAGTTTAATTCCGCATATCTTTAAGTTTTACAATTTAAATTTCAATAAATAGTATAGAATTTATTTTATATTTTTAAATAATTTTAAAATTATAATTTAGATCATGTTTGGCTAAGCAAATCCCCTAGGGTTGGCGATGAAGCTAGAATGTGATTAGAAGCTCTTTCTTAGAATTTCTTCTTGAGCTTTTAATTTATTATTATAATTTTTTAATTTCTTGCTAAGAGACTTGATGGACTATTGTTGAGATTTCAATCCCTTCATAGTTCATACTTGATTCGGTGCAAAAAGGATAACAGATAAAAGGCTCACAATATTTTTAAATCCTTTTCTCTTCTTCCTTGTAGGAACCTTTATATTATTGTTGGATTAGAATCTCTCCATAATTCATTTTAACACAAAGAAGAAGTTAAAAGGATAATATGAGAGATTCCATAGAAAGACTCTCTAGGTCATTAGTCTAGTAGATTCAAAAGCCCTAGATCTTTGGATTATTTATCTCTATGATTTAATTAATTTTTATTTTAATAGAAAGTAAAAAAATAAATTTCTCTCTAAACTTTATTAAAGCTTACCTGGCAAGGGTTTTAACATAGTTTAAATATCCAATTCCTCGTGGAATCAACCCGTACTCGTCGGACGTGCTATCTTACATACTTGCACTTGCAGTTTAAATTTAAAACATATCACTAAACCATGAGATTAAGTTAACTCCAACAAATTGATAAGTTTTACTAGTACTTTTTCTATTTAATTTATAACCAGCAAATTAGAATTAGAATATCCTATTAATTCAGTGCAAGAGTTTTGAGTATCATAAAGTAGTATTAATAGTGCTAGATAAGTATCTAAAAAAAATTTTAATAGCAAGTAGGTATGATTTTTTAAAATTAGATTAATATCTTGTATACACAAACTATAAACAATTTTTTTAGGCCTACTAGTAGTTAGGTAGAGTAAAAATCCAATCATACCTTTATAAAGTTTTTGACTATATTCTTATCTTTCTCATCTTTATCAAGCTTATATGATGAACTTATAGGTGTGCCAATTTTCTTAGGATTCTCTATGCTAATCATTTTTTTCTTTGCATAATTTATTTGGTTGATAAATATTCTATGGAGTCTGAGAAAGAAATTAAGTTCTTCTATCATGTTCATTTCAAATCCCCCTACAATAACTTAGCAAATTATTGACAAAGAAGTTTGTTAGTAGCACCCAAGATAATGTCATCTACATAAATTTGAAGAACTAGCAAATTATCATCTTTTCTTTTCAAAAATAAGGTAGCATCTATATTTTCTCTAATAAAATCATTTTGAAGTAAAAATTTACTTAAGCATTCATACCAAGTATGAGGAACTTATTTCAAACTATATAATGCTTTTTGTAGTTTATAAATATGATTTAAAAAATCATGATTTTCAAATCTGGATGGTTGTTCAACATACATTTCTTTGAAAATAAAATCATTTAAAAATGTACTTTTGGTATCCATTAGGTAAAGCTTGAAATCTATAAAATAAAAAAAAGCTAGTAGTACTATAATAGCTTCTAATCTTTCTTTGTCAGCAACCCTTGAGTTGACTCGAATATCACTTGAGTCGACTCGGATATTACTTTAATCAACTCGAATACCATCGACTAGGCTTAGTCCCAAAAGGAGTAGGCTTAGTCCCAACTCCTCAAAATTCATCTTTCTATATCTCCACTATTGGGTTGACTCGAATAATTGAGGTTGACTTGGTTTCTATCCGAGTCAACTTGGTCGCCATTAGAGTTGACTCGATTCTCAGTCTCCAAAATATGATCATCTATATTTTCAGCTCCCCTATCAAGTTGACTCGGTTCCATCCGAGTTGGCTTGATTGAGTATCGACTGAAACTCTTGCATGCCAAAATTTTATTTTTGAAGCTTTTATAGGATTTTTTTATTTCTATTTCCAATACATGATTTTTGCTTGAAATGTATTGACTTTTCCATTTATTGAGTGCTTCAAAAATATCTTTTATATCCAAATTTTATCAAATAAATTTCTTTCTTTTAGTACATTAACATTTCCTAAAACATGAACATATTCAAATTATTAGTTACATTATATATTCAAACATTTTGTTATTCATCAAAATCAAATTTTGGACCAACAAATACATTATACAAACCACAAATGTATTGCATTGTCAACATACTTTTTGTATGAAAATCATTGCAATCTGATATTCCATAGATAGAGAAGAAAGAGATGGAGATAATGCAAGAATGAGAGACTCCTAATCCTCTCCTAGATGATTGCAATTGCCTTCAGCTATATATTATTTGAGGATGGAATGACCAACCAATGTAAATTGATCAATAAGATTTTTTACATGTTATAAATATTTAGTCATAGATAATGAACATTTATGTAAATTTTGCCATTATTAATCTAATAAATCTCTTTGGGTAGTAGTTTAAGAATTGAGTTTTTTTTCTAGAAAAGTACAGATACCATGATAGAAGGTAAGTCCTACTGCCTGAATGGCAACATCATCAGAAAGTGATGACAAGATCAATCCGGATGAGTTGATCTTTGACTAGCTATTCTTAATATTCTGGATTCAAATATGTTTCTGGGAGTTGCCATCTTGAACAAAAGTTTTAGCCACATGAGCAAGTAGGGGGTCGTTGATGTATCCGATGAGTTAGTAAGCTTTGAAGAATGGAATAAATCTATTTTTTCAAAGTATATAGTTGCCAATCTCTAGCTTTATGCCAATAGAAAGAAAAGATAGAAGGAAAGCAAAAATAAAGAATAGAGAAAATAATAGCTAAGGATGAAGAGAAAATTAGGGTAAGGATGCTCTAAGAGATGGCAAGGGAGGGAAGCTGAAGCATAGGAGCAATGGGAACTTGGTGGTGAAGGAAAGGGCAAATTTTCACAAGACAAGGATCTTCATCTCTAATACCATATTATCAAAAATAAAGAAAGGGACAAAGAAGATATTTCATTGATTAATCTAACTATGTGCACTGGTAGGATATTTATACAAATGCAATAGTAATATGTATGAAAATAAATAAAAATTATGATCTCTTAATTATAAAAAATAATCAAAAGATTGTGATCTCTCAATTATATATAATAATAATATATATGTAAAATAATTAAAAGATTATGATCTTTCAATTATATATATAATGGTAATATATATAAAATAATTAAGAAATTATGGTCTCTCAATTATACTACCAATAGAATCCTTGAAAACGGGTTGGATCGAATCTAAGCTAATTGAGTTGGATCAGGTTACAGGTCAACTCAACTAATTTGCAGCATTATTATCAAGTGCCTCATAAGTGAAGCTGGACTGAAGTTAAGCAAGGCTTTAGCAGTGGAAGCTCATCCATGGTTCTTATGTTGCATTTGGTAGATGGTAATCTATCTAGATTACCAGTAATTTTAAACTTGGCCCACTAAATAACTTTGTTTGGTATTTTTTTAAACCAGTAATCTATATTGTAGTGGTAATCTGGATTACCTCTCATATGGAAATCCAGATTACCTCAGGGAGAGATGGCTATCCAGAATACTAGAGATATGGTAATCGGGTATTTTTATTTTTACAAAATTGACCCGTCCCTTTCGCTTCGGTGAGAACGAAACATTTTCCTTCTCCCTCTCATCTAGGTCCTCTAGGTGTTGGTTGGGATCTTTTTTTAATATATATTTTATTTATAAATATAATTTTTACATTTTATCTATTTATTAATTTTAAATATTCTATATTATTAAATATATAATATTTAATATGTTTATATTAAAATTGAAAAAATTAAAAAAAAAATTTATACTAAATAAATATAAAGAAATTATATATAATCTTTTAAATATACTAAGTAATATATTAAATTTATATATATTATATTATTAAATTTAAAGTAATATATAATCTTTTATTTTATTTTATTTATAATATTAGAAAATAGAATATTTTAAAATATATATTATATAACAATAGAGTGTAATATAATATAATTTAGATTATGTATTACATTTTATAACATAACATAACATATATTATATTATATTATATTATAAAAGTATAATATATTTAATATAATATTATATTATTTTATATTATATAATACATTATTAACTATATAATTGTATAAATAGTTACATTATAAAATACAAATAATATAATACTATATTACATTACAAAATATCAAATAATATATTATATTAATGTAATATTATATTACATTACTATATTATATTATAATATATTTTTAATAAATTTGACTTAGGGATATTTTGAAAATTTGAGCTTAGATTATTGGTAATCTATTTATCATATCAAATACAGTAATCAATCTTACTGATAGATTACCTGTGTATACCAAACACAGTAATCAACATTACTGGCAATCTATCTAGTGGTAATCTATCTTGCAAGTAATCCAAGTAACCATTCAAGATTTCCTGGCGATCCACCAAATGCAACCTTAGGGATGGTAACAAAATCCAAATCTATGAATATCCAACCTAGTCAAACCCAAATTATATTAATATTTTAATATATATATTATATTAAATATATTTTATCAATTATCATTTACTAGTTATTAAATTCTAAAATATTTAAGTCCTATATATATTATATTAGATATATTTTATTTACACTAGAGGTATTGAACTAGGTGTTATTAAATTTTATTGGTCTTGATGTGGTGGCATCGCTGACGTGTAGCCCATGTCAGACCCAGTTAGATGCCACGTCGGAGGAAGCTGCCATGTCTGGTGCGGGCACCAGAATCAGAAAGAGACTCCAACCAATTCAAGCCCATTCCGAATCTTTATGGTTGGACTAGAGAGTCCGGTAACCTTTCTTTATTTTGAGTCCAAAAGAATCATGTAAGTCGAGTCCATGTTAGGTCTTGTAATCTTTCTTTTGAGTCCAAAATAATCATGTAAGTCGAGTCCATGTCGGGTCTAGTCTTAGTCCAATCCAAATGGGTCAACTAGCATCAAGCCTAAAGAAGACTCACAATGTATACCCCAAATCAAGACCAAAGCCAACTCAATTGGGGACCACATGCCACATCACTTGCGCCACCTCAACTTGGGACCACATGCCATGCAAGAGGGGACCACATGCCACTTCACATGCCACCTCACCACAAGAGGGCGCCATCCCAAGTTCAAATTCAAGGAAGTTGGCCAAGGAGGATTTCAAGCAAGAAAATCAGCCCTCTCCCCTTATATTACTCCACTTGTTTGGGGATTTAAAATTTCAAATTTGTGGGGCTTTATTTAAAGCCTTGGACGCCCCTTGTAAAGAGGAATTGATGAATGAATACAATTTTTCAGAAATTCTCTATGTGTTTCTATGTGCCTATGTGGATCTTTGTGCCTAAGTGAACCTCTTCCTCTCCTCCATCATTTCTTCTCCCTAATCCTTCTCTTTTACTCTTCATCTTCCAAGCAATCCTCTTCCTTCAAGGTGAATTAAGGACATCCTCACAAGAAGAAGATCAACACCAACACAAGCTTCCACCATGGCGCCAAGGATCATTTCCAACAAACTCTCCTTTTGAGTTCCATCAATCTTCTCATTTCTAATTAAGCTTCTAATCATCTTGGTTTCTTTGTTGCAGGGTTCTCTAGGTTCCAGATCCAGGAGGAAGGATTACTTGCTACAAACCAGAAAGTTAGATGGCCCATCTTATGTGGTATGATCTTTCATTTGAGAACCTTAAGAGCGAATCCCTTGTGCTTGATATTTCAATGCTTGAACTCCTAGTCTTTTAAGATCGGGATCATTAAATAGGGCTAGCTTGACTTGTGTGCGAATTCTAATCTTGTCCTATTTCTTTAATATTTTGATAGTCCTCCTAGCTGGGTTTAAGTATAAGCATTTAGGGTTTCTTATTTAGATCTCCTTGATCTTATATGTTGAATCACTCATATGCAAGTAAGAATTGCTAGTTAAACTTTGGTTAATCTCCTTTAGAGTCACATGATTGCATCCTCATCATGCATACCACACCAATGTCAGATCTTTTCCTCGGACTCCTTTGCTAGGTGGCTCCCATAGGGTCGAGACGCTGCGGCCAAAGTTGAGCTCCACCTCTCTGGACTCCTTTGCCATGCATCTCCCTCACGGTCGAGACGCCGTGGCCGAAGTTGAGCTCCACCTCTCCAGACTCCTTCGCCCGATGACTCCCCCAGGGTCGAGATGCCTTGGCCGAAGTCGAGCTCCGCCTCTCCAGACTCCTTTGCTAGGCGGCTCCCCTAGGGTCGAGATGCCTTGGCCGAAGTCGAGCTCCACCTCTCCGGACTCCTTCGCCGGGTGGCTCCCTCAAGGTTGAGATGCCATGGTCGAAGTTGAGCTCTGCCTCTCCAGACTCCTTTGCCAGGTGGCTTTCCCAGGGTCGAGATGCCTTGGTCGAAGTCGAGCTCTGCCTCTCCGAACTCCTTTACCGGGCGGCTCCCCTAGGATCGAGACACCATGGCTGAAGTTGGGCTCCACCTCTCCGGACTTCTTCTCCAAGCGGCTCCCCCAGGATCGAGACGTCGTGGCCGAATTCGTGCTCCGCCTCTCCAGACCAGCCTCACCTCGGACAAAAGGACCGGCAATCGAAGGATGTCACCGCTCCTCTTGGATAGCAGTCCACTGCCTAAGGACCATGAAAAGGCACCTACCAGGCCATAATAATGGTCCCAGCTACCACTTACACTAAAATGGAAAGGCTCGCTCGATCGAGACACTATGCTTCCTACCAACCTTTTGTACCACCCAAAAGAGGAAGTCAGCCAAGAAGATTCAAACCTAGGGAGCAACTGCCCCCCGATCGAGGCTTTGCCATGCTACTTGAAATGGAGCGACCAGAAAGAATGTCAGAGTACATGGTACATTCCATTTCATAAGTGAGGAAAGATGTCCCGTCCATGATATGAAACATCGCTGCACACGCCCGTAAGTGAGGAAAGTATCTCGAGGTAGGCCTCTCACGACCATCCTAGCTTAACAAGAGCACTCCAAGGTTCCAGAAGGCAAGCAAGCCAAACGTGAGGCAAGCTAACTAGTGCGAGCACCAGAATCAGAAGAAGACTTCAGGGTTCCATCTGGATCTCTGATTGACCTTGCCCAAGAAAATTAGGGTTTGTAAAAAGGATTGACCTGATCAACCCAATTTTGAGTCTGTAATTTTGTCATTTCAATTTTTGTTGAGTCATGTTGACTCAGTCCAAGTCCAGGTCCAGGTTGGCGCCATTCCCTTTGCCATAGGGTGCCACAATTTTTCTTCCATGGTCCAGCTACAAGTGGGTGCCACACTCCCTGCCACATTTCCATCCACATCTCCATCCAGTGTCTTTGGTCCCCACACCATAAGAAGTAAGTTCCCCTTTTTCTTGCACCACTTGGGGAAGAAATCCATCAAGATACCTCAATCCAAGGAGGAGCCAACTTCTTTCCAGATAAACCCAAGCCAGGATGGCAAGAATTTTTCTTGAAGAGAGGATCAAGGAGGTGCCCCACAATGTTCCATAAAAATCCAAGTTATAAAAGGGAAGAGAGCATGTCTTGGGAAGAAAATCAAGGAGGCACCCAAAAGTTTCCTAAAGTGCCAAAGCCATGAAAAGAAGAAGCCTAAACTTGTGGAGCAAGACTAGGAGGTGTCCAAAAGAGCCAAACCATGAAGGGAAAATCCTTGATTCATGGAGAGATACTAGGAGACACCCCCATAACCTGCCATTTGGAGCAGATTTTCAAGTTTTCTTGGAGTTTTTGGGCCGCTCACTCATGGAAGGAGTCTTGGTTGGCCAAGGGAAGAGAATTTGATGCCTAAAGTGTAGATTAGTCCTATTAGTCCCACATGGGAACTTGTATGGTTTTGATTTTTCTTATAGGTCTATATATTAGACCCCTTTTGTAACTTGAACTTATCTTATGAAATCTTATGAATGAAATCCCTTGTCTTTTAGCAATGTCTTGTTCTTCCGCACTTTTTCTAAGTGTTGAGCTCCGTGAGGGAGTAAATTCGGGTTCCCTAGGAACCTTGAGGAGGTGTGAGATCTCCAACCCCAAAACCCTAGCTTAGTCAACCCATCTCTACTCCACCACCACCAAACCCTAGCCTCTACACCATCTCCAAGGTTCTTCTTCCAAAGGGTGGCCGACCACCAGAACCCCCAGTCCAGCCATCTTCAAGTCAGCTACCACTGCTTCAGAGTCCATCCAGCAGATGTAGGAGAAGAAGTCCCAAATCCGCAGCCTAGGAGTTCCAGATCAGCTGAAGACCTTTAAGATCCTATCCTTTCTTCTACTCTGGTAACTCTCTTCCCTGAGTCTCTTGTTTCTAACCTTGTTCTTCTTCTCTTCAGAATCCAGGGTTCAAGAAGAGGCCAACTTTGCCGAGGACCATTATCGGAGGATCCATTACGAAGATACCTTGACTCCCGGGATCCAATAATCTGCTCGAGAGAGTCTTTTCCACCAAATGGAGAGATATCACTGCTAGGTAACAAGAACCTTCCCTTCTCACTTTGTCTATTTCGTTGAAACTTAGAGCAAGCCCTAGATCTAGGAGTTTCTCAATCCCCAGCGATCCTACTTCTGAGTTACTCTGATAATCCACTCCTTTTAATTGTACTTTCTATCATTTCTTAGTTTCTTTCAATATTAGTTTATCTTTCCTTTGAGTCAAAGCCGACTTCTGAAAATATAAAAAAAAAAAAATACATTAATTTTAATTTGCTTCCACATTCCATATATCCATTCTGCATCATTTTTGGTATCAGAGCTTTCGTTCTGCATCATTCTTGGTATCAGAGCCCTGTTTAGGGTTTCTGACTTGCTTGCATGTTTTGAGTGTCTCTCTTTTTTACTTTGTCTGCTCGAAGTAGACTCCCCAGGACGTCCGGTCCTAGGAACGAAGCGAGGTGCAAGCCTCCTCTTCCCATTCCACGGGTGTTCCTAGGGTGTGTAGGGGATCCGCTGGGTTACAACTTCGTAGCAGGAATTGTAAACGGGAGAAGCATTCTATTTTTAGTCTGTAACTACCCTGTTACAGGAATTGTTTCTAATTGCAAGTAACTCCAAATTGCATGATTTTTATTTTGCTAGAACTAGTATAATTGAAAATATTTTACAAAATTTTACTGTAATTTATTAGTTTCTATGAAATTTTGAGAGTTAAATTATAGAAATTATGTTTCTGTGTTTCTGCAATTCAATTTTTTTTGAGTGATCATCTCCTAATTCATCTTAAGGGCAATTGAGCATCTAAGATAAGGGAAGGAGTTGATACCCTCTCCTTAGCCCAAAACCACCACTCATTCATTCGATCCTAAGCCTAATTTTAAAATTTATTAGACCTAATTTGCCCTAGTGGGCTAGGAACACCAACTATCAGGTCTAGCCTAGGGTTTAGTCAGTTTGTCTGGTTACTCTGTGTGTGCTTTATACTCAATGTCTAGAATGATGATTCAGGGACTACGTCCCGAAGGGCTTGTGTGCTGGTCCGCCTACCTGGCCAATCACTGATTGCTGTCTAGGATTGGCAATTAGGGACCTAACGCTCCCCTTACACCTGCCTGGCTGAGTCCCGAGTTACTACAGGCTAGCTTGCCACTATGATTGGACATCTAGTTTGGACTCTAGGTCTAGTGAGCCAGTAGTCGCTTTAGTCTAGACATATTCTGTGTGTTTGCTTGCATCATCATGTCCACCCGGAACGGAGTACCCTCCCAACCTGGTCAAACCCAACCTGATTTAGAGGCCATGGTTAGAACTCTTACCGAAAGTATGAACAAATTGAGTCAGGATATGACTGCTACTGTTGCCCAATTTAGGGAACAAGTCCATGAGGATCTTACTCAGCTTAGGGATCGAGTCCAAGTACTTGGGGAACCTAGACATCAGAATTGGACTCCTGACCCAGATTTTAATGTGCCTCAACCTCACCCACACCAGGAGCCTAGGAGGATATTATACCGTGATCCCGAGCATAACCCTAGGAAGCCTAACCATGATATCTATAGTGTGGATCGTGTCTATGAGAGGTCCTTACAATATTCTAGACCAGTCACTCAACAACCCAAGTCTTCTAGATCAAACTATTTAGATCCACACCCATGCCCAAGTAAGGTCTCTACTAGCTTGAAACCCATGTGACCTAGGCTCCTATATCGCAAGAATGTTGGTTTTGTGGAGAAAGAGGCTATAAATCTAGTCAGTGCCCATGCATAGGACTGGCTTGTGCACAGCTAAGTGGTAAGAATCCTAAGGATGACATTAATGAGGAGAACCCAAGCCTACCAATGAGGAAGAAAGGTTAGGTATGACAAGCCCAGAATCAGTTGACCCGATTATCACTGACCCGAAACCCATTGAAGATGGCATCGAGGAAGTATATGATGCTGGCTTGAGTCTAGTTGATGAATATGAGGGGGAAGAACTTGAAAAATGTGACATCGATACTATTGGTTCCTTACCTGAGGAGAACTTGGAGAGCAACCAAGTGGTAGGACCTAGTTCAGAAATTCAAGAGATTTATGAGTACCAGGTTCCTTTAGTCAAATACCCCCAGGAAGAACTCATAGTGTTAGCCTGAGCTATCAGTTCGTACCCTCTAATGACAGTCATTCCCCAAGTACTAATTAAAGATCATTGCACTGAACTGTTTAAGTTTGCCCACCCTATGGTAGATCCTCTCCTTAGGATGACTGAATCAAGCCTCTTACAATTGGACCTTGTCCCATGCCCAGCCACTAAGGTCTCTCCCGTAATCTCAGTTGAACATCCTTGTCTTGAGTGGATTGATTCACCCAGTCCTGTAGAAGTCCTCCTTATGACCCCAGACCCCGTCCTTCGCATGACTGACCTACCCTTCTATAGAGTATACCTTTCCGCACCCATAGGTCAAATTTCAAGTCTTGAGGTCATCATCCATAGGCCCTTCCATGAATCATTCTCTAATCCATTTCTTGAGAAAGTGGATCATTATTTGCTTAGAGAACAAACCTCAACTGTTGCGATCACATGTCCTAGGCTACTCCCGGAACCCTCTCTTGATCCATTCCTGGGAGTAGCAAACTTTTCCTTTCGTAAGGATGACCAGTTGACATTCATAGATCACCATTCAAACCTTCAGGTCACCACCTTTAGCCAGTAGGAATTCGAGACTCCACCTCATATTTCCTCCCTTTCTCTAGGACTTCCAATGCTTCTTACACCATCCAAGTATACTTTGTCGAAGTCTTTAGAGTGAACCACGTGTCAGAATCTATTAGGTTTGCCACCTACTTTTGGAAGACCTTATGGCACCTACTAGGCATCCATAATAAGTTTTCATGCTCTGCATGCCCTCCTCCGACCCAAGGTCAAACCTAGAGAGCCTTAGTTTGTTTGGTTTAGACCTAGGGTTCCTTTGGAATAAAGTCCATTCTTTAGGAATGCGTCATCAGTCTAGTTTAGTTTTTCTTGACCCTTTACTAGGCTTTGGCTCAGATTTTGGTTTGATTGAGAAACCAGGAATTGGGATTTGTATTTATCCAGGGCTGAATTTGCATATAATGACTCGGTCAATAGGTCTATAGGTAAAAGCCTTTTTGAGTTTGTTCATGGGTACAAGCCTCAAACACCACCTGACCTAGTTCCTTTGCCAGTCCACACACGAGTCTCCGAGTCTGCTGAAGACTTTACACAGCATGTAAAGAACTTGCATAAAGAAATTCATGCCAAAATAACTTTAAGTAATGAAACTTATAAGAAGTTGGCTGATTCTCAAAGGCGAGTCAAAACTTTTGTTAAGGGAGACTATGAAATGATTAGGTTAAGGCCTGAGCGGTTTCCTCCTGGAACCGTTAGAAAGCTACATGCTAGAGGAGCTGGACCATTTAGAGTGATGAAGAGAGTGGGACCCAATGCCTATGTGCTTGATCCATACATGACAGGATCGAGTTCCTCCCATCCCGGAAGAATTAGTGCGGGCACCAGAATCAGAAGAAGACTTCAGGGTTCCATCTGGATCTCTGATTGACCTTGCCAGAGAAAATTAGGGTTTGTAATAAGGATTGACCTGATCAACCAAATTTTGAGTCTGTAATTTTGTCATTTCAATTTTTGTTGAGTCATGTTGACTCAGTCCAAGTCCAGGTCCATGTTGGCACGATTTTCTTTGCCATAGGGTGCCATAATTTTTCTTCCATGGTCCAGCTACAAGTGGGTGCCACACTCCCTACCACATCTCCATCCACATCTCCATCCAGTGTCTTTGGTCCCCACACCATAAGAAGTAAGTTCCCCTTTTTCTTGCACCACTTGGGGGAGAAATCCATCAAGATACCTCAATCCAAGGAGGAGCCAACTTCTTTCCAGATAAACCCAAGCCAGGATGGCAAGAATTTTTCTTGAAGAGAGGATCAAGGAGGTGCCCCACAATGTTCCATAAAAATCCAAGTTATAAAAGGGAAGAGAGCATGTCTTAGGAAGAAAATCAAGGAGGCACCCAAAAGTTTCCTAAAGTGCCAAAGCCATGAAAAGAAGAAGCCTAAACTTGTGGAGCAAGACTAGGAGGTGTCCAAAAGAGCCAAACCATGAAGGAAAAATTCTTGATTCATGGAGAGATATTAGGAGACACCCCCATAACCTGCCATTTGGAGCAGATTTTCAAGTTTTCTTGAAGTTTTTGGGCCGCTCACTCATGGAAGGAGTCTTGGTTGGCCAAGGGAAGAGAATTTGATGCCTAAAGTATAGATTAGTCCTATTAGTCCCACATGGGAACTTGTTTGGTTTTGATTTTTCTTATAGGTCTATATATTAGACCCCTTTTGTAACTTGAACTTATCTTATGAAATCTTATGAATTAAATCCCTTGTTTTTTAGCAAAGTCTTGTTCTTCCGCACTTTTTCTAAGTGTTGAGCTCCGTGAGGGAGTAAATCCGGGTTCCCTAGGAACCTTGAGGAGGTGTGAGATCTCCAACCCCAAAACCCTAGCTTAGTCCACCCATCTCTACTCCACCACCACCAAACCCTAGCCTCTACACCATCTCCAAGGTTCTTCTTCCAAAGGGTGGCCAACCACTAGAACCCCCAGTCCAGCCATCTTCAAGTCAGCTACCACTGCTTCAGAGTCCATCCAGCAGATGTAGGAGAAGAAGTCCCAAATCCGCAGCCTAGGAGTTCCAGATTAGCTGAAGACCTTCAGATCCCATCCTTTCTTCTACTCTGGTAACTCTCTTCCCTGAGTCTCTTGTTCCTAACCTTGTTCTTCTTCTCTTCAGAATCCAGGGTTCAAGAAGAGGCCAACTTTGCCAAGGACCATTATCGGAGGATCCATTGCGAAGATACCTTGACTCCCGGGATCCAATAATCTGCTCGAGAGAGTCTTTTCCACCAAATGGAGAGATATCACTGCTAGGTAACAAGAACCTTCCCTTCTCACTTTGTCTGTTTCGTTGAAACTTAGAGCAAACCCTAGATCTGGGGGTTTCTCAATCCCCAGCGATCCTACTTCTGAGTTACTCTGATAATCCACTCCTTTTAATTGTGCTTTCTATCATTTCTTAGTTTCTTTCAACATTAGTTTTTCTTTCCTTTGAGTCAAAGCCGACTTTTGAAAATATAAAAAAAAAATATATTAATTTTAATTTGCTTCTGCATTCAACATATCCATTCTGCATCATTTTTGGTATCAGAGCTTTCGTTCTGCATCATTCTTGGTATCAGAGCCCTGTCTAGGGTTTCTGACTTGCTTGCATATTTTGAGTGTCTCTCTTTTTTACTTTGTCTGCTCGAAGTAGACTCCCCAGGATGTCCGGTCCTAGGAACGAAGTGAGGTGCAAGCCTCCTCTTCCCATTCCATGGGATGTTCCTAGGGTGTGTAGGGGATCCGCTGGGTTACAACTTCGTAGCAGGAATTGTAAACGGGGGAAGCATTCTATTTTTAGTCTATAACTACCCTGTTACAGGAATTGTTTATAATTGCAAGTAACTCTAAATTGCATGATTTTTATTTTGCTGGAACCAGTATAATTGAAAATATTTTACACAATTTTACTATAATTTATTAGTTTCTGTGAAATTTTTGAGAGTTAAATTACAGAAATTCTATTTCTATGTTTCTGCAATTCAATTTTTTTTGAGTGATCATCTCCTAATTCATCTTAAGGGAAATTGAGCATCTAAGATAAGGGGAGGAGTTGATACCCTCTCCTTAGCCCAAAACCACCACCCATTCATTCGATCCTAAGCCTAATTTTAAAATTTATTAGACCTAATTTGCCCTAGTGGGCTAGGAACACCAACTGGTCAGGTCTAGCCTAGGGTTTAGTCAGTTTGTCTGGTTACTCTGTGTGTGCTTTGTACTCAATGTCTAGAATGGTGATTCAGGGACTACATCCCGAAGGGCTTGTGTGCTGGTCCGCCTACCTGGCCAATCACTGATTGCTGTCTAGGATTAGCAATTAGGGACCTAACGCTCCACTTACACCTGCCTGGCTGAGTCCCGAGTTACTACATGCTAGCTTGCCACTCTGATTGGACATCTAGTTTGGACTCTAGGTCTAGTGAGCCAGTAGTCGCTTTAGTCTAGTCATATTCTGTGTGTTTGCTTACATCATCATGTCCACCCGGAACGGAGTACCCTCCCAACCTGGTCAAACCCAACCTGATTTAGAGGCCATGGTTAGAACTCTTACCGAAAGTATGAACAAATTGAGTCAGGATATGACTGCTACTGTTGCCCAGTTTAGGGAACAAGTCCATGAGGAAGGATCTTACTCAGCTTAGGGATCGAGTCCAAGTACTTGGGGAACCTAGACATCAGAATTGGACTCCTGACCCAGATTTTAATGTGCCTCAACCTCACCCACACCAGGAGCCTAGGAGGACCTTATACCGTGATCCCGAGCATAACCCTAGGAAGCCTAACCATGATATCTATAGTGTGGATCGTGTCTATGAGAGGTCCTTACAATATTCTAGACCAGTCACTCAACAACCCAAGTCTTCTAGATCAAACTATTTAGATCCACACCCATGCCCAAGTAAGGTCTTTACTAGCTTGAAACCCAGTGTGACCCAGGCTCCTATATCGCAAGAATGTTGGTTTTGTGGAGAAAGAGGCCATAAATCTAGTCAGTGCCCATGCATAGGACTGGCTTGTGCACAGCAAAGTGGTAAGAATCCTAAGGATGACATTAATGAGGGAGAACCCAAGCCTACCAATGAGGAAGAAAGGTTAGGTATGACAAGCCCAGAATCAGTTGACCCGATTATCACTGACCCGAAACCCATTGAAGATGGCATCGAGGAAGTATATGATGCTGGCTTGAGTCTAGTTGATGAATATGAGGGGGAAGAACTTGAAGAATGTGACATCGATACTATTGGTTCCTTGCCTGAGGAGAACTTGGAGAGCAACCAAGTGGTAGGACCTAGTTCAGAAATTCAAGAGATTTGTGAGTACCAGGATACTTTAGTCAAATACCCCCAGGAAGAACTCATAGTGTTAGCCTGAGCTATCAGTTCGTACCCTCTAATGACAGTCATTCCCCAAGTACCAATTGAAGATCTTTGCACTGAACTGTTTAAGTTTGCCCACCCTATGGTAGATCCTCTCCTTAGGATGACTGAATCAAGCCTCTTACAATTGGACCTTGTCCCATGCCCAGCCACTAAGGTCTCTCCCGTAATCTCAGTTGAACATCCTTGTCTTGAGCGGATTGATTCACCCAGTCCTGTAGAAGTCCTCCTTATGACCCCAGACCCCGTCCTTCGCATGACTGACCTACCCTTCTATAGAGTATACCTTTCCGCACCCATAGGTCAAATTTCAAGTCT